>JBBCBC010000026.1:9295814-9984240 GCA_037126765.1 Stenogyne calaminthoides
AAGCGGTCGTCGAGGAGGAGCTCGTCGGAGAAAAACTGATGGGAATCTGCTTTCGGGATGAAAGCGGATCGTCGTTGAGGGGCTCGTCGCGGAAACTGATGGGAACATCTTTCTGGATCGTGGTCGTCGAGGAGGGCTCATCGGAGAGAGCTGATGGGAACACCTGCTCGGGATGAAGCGGTCGTCGAGGAGGGCTCGTTGGAGAGAGCCTGATGGGAACATGCTCGGGATGAGCAGATCGTGTAGTAGGGCTCGTTGGAGAGAGCCTGATGGGAACATGCTCTGGATGATCAGATCGTTGAGGAGGGCTCATCGGAGAGAGCCTGATGGGAATCTGCTCGGGATGTGCAGATCGTCGAGGAGGGCTCGTGGGAGAGAGCCTGATGGGAACCTGCTCAGGATTAGCAGATCGTGGAGAAGGGCTCGTCGGAGAAAGCTGTTGGGATTATACTGAAAAGTATGCTTTTTACTTTGTATAATCGAAACTGAATTTTCAGACTTATTTACTAAAATAAATTATTTATCACTGATGCTTTAAATATGATTGAATGTTACATATATTTCTTGCATAACTGTTTCAATAATTAAATGCGTGTTACATCAGTAGTTAATTTAGTGATACCGGATCACGAAGATTAAATTAACGATCCCCTTGTAACTAAAAAGTACGTCATTCACGACCTAGATGGAAATGAACAACCATCGCGAAAGGTTGAGGTGTAAGGCTCAGATTGGTTTGTCTTGACCAAGAGATTACACTAGTGCATGGTGATGTGTTGAATAGGACCTCTGAGGAGGATAAATTCTTGAAACCGAACAAGGAAGAATTAGACCTCGATGGTTCGTTGTTTCTTAACCTTCGTCCCTTAAATAGGATCATGTGGGATTGGTAACTATTGCTTTGACTTATCATGGGTAGCTTAATCGAGAGATTCAATACTTTTATCTTGGACAATATTATTGGTCACATGTGATTGCTAAGATTTAATACGAAGAATCGTGTGCAAGTACGGTTGCTTGATTTGCCCCCTTGGGAGGTTCATAAGTTTTATCATACCAAATCTTGCAAGTGGAATTAGTTTCCGGTATGGATAATAATATTGAACCGTTCCTCGACCAAGGACAAAAGATATTAATTAACGGAAAGCTATTTCAGTGGCTTGAATTAATTAATGGGCTAGATAATCTTAAACACGGGAAATAATGACCGGGGCCATATTGACTGTAATATGGGTTAAGATGGATGGTGCAATATTAACTATGTAGTGGTATTAATTAATATTTATGGGCTTGAATTATATTGTGGCTCAATATTAGATATCCAAGATCCATTAGAAGGTCCAATCTTAATTCTCCTAAAGGCCCCCTGAGTAGCCCAACATATAGTCCAATAACTGAAAAGGTGATTAAAATAAAATAAATATTGTTGCTTATATTTCCTCTAATTTTTCGAAATTTATGGATAAAAGAGAGAGAAAGATTTTCTTTGAATTTTGTTATGGAATGAAGATATGTATTCTTGGAATACAAGATTATCTCATTAAATTCAAGAAATCTCCCACTTGGTTATTCATAAGAGATATTTCGAAATTTTTAAAAATAGAGGGCAAGAAAGATTTTCTTGATTTTCTTGAAAAGATATTATGGAAGATATGTATTTCTTGAAATGCAAGAATATTTCATAAATTCAAGAAGATCCAAATCTTGGATTCTTGCATTATTAAATTTTCGAAAATATCCATATTGTTGAGGAGGTGAGATTTTTGTGGAATATTTTAATTATGCGAAAAAGAATATAAGGGATATATTCAAGATTTTTTGGTGACCAAGAAAAGTCTTTTCCCACATTGAAATATCACTAAAATTTCGACCACTCTCTCACCTATAAATAGGGGATGATTAGTTCATTCCCAAGTACAATTCCATGTGCTGGAAATATTAGCAAATCCACATAAGTGGTGCAACAAAGTTTATTTTTTTCCTTTTGTTAATTGTTCGCGAGTATCCTTCCACCGGATTGTCGAGCAAGGGCTAAGGGAATACTTGAGAAGTCCTTTTGGTTAGTCCGTCCGACCAAAGCCACTTTGCCATCCCGAGAGAATGCGTTCACGTAAACCCGTAGATTCGCGTCGTAGGTTTTACGTGGCTTTTTATATGCATGATATGTTGTTTTAATTATTATTTGAATTAATATAGGATTAATTCATGCTAGTAATAATTAATGAATTAAATTTGTATTTAAATATTCATCCCGAATAGATCTGTGTAACTCATTCCCCAACAATCTGGGTTTTGAGCCACTTTGTTTAAGACTCAATTTTTAAATTGTAATTTAATTCGTGGACATTAAATTTGAAATTGGATAGTAGAACTGTTAGATCTGCTTTTTGCGGTATCCAATTGTCATGGATTTTAATGTTTTATTTTGCATGCATATAAACCGTGGTTTTTTTAATTGATTCGTTAGGATTTGTTTTTGCCTCGGAGAAAATCCACGCAGTAGACTAGGATTTGTTTGATTTGATCAATGTAATAGACTAGTCTATATCTAAGTTTATTTATTTTTGTAAATAAATTGTAACCGCCCGGGAACGAAGAGATGAAGAATTAAAGGACGAAATCCAGAACTGTGAGCAGGCGGGCGCTGCTGGGCTGGCACGCATGGCGCAGGCGAGGCCGGGCCGAGCGCGCGTGAGGAGGAGGGGGCGCGCGACGGGCGGCACGCCCCAGGCCGAGCGGAAGGGGCGGATGCGCGAACGGGCACGCTGATACGCGGGCGATAAGCGGCGAGGCGAGGGAGATGGGCGAAGCGACGCGGATGCGCGCGATGCCGCCACCGAGAACCGCCGGACCCCACCAATACCTGCCGAGGCGCGCCGAGGCATCGGGCGAAGCACGGGCCTGGCGGTGCCGAGGTTGTTTAGGCTTTCCCAGTTAAGTGGTCGGCGGATCAAAGGCGTGCATCCTTACTTGATTTGCTGGCGTGGCGGTTCGAGACTTAAGTATTTTTTCGAGATTTAACGAGTGGGAGAAATTCGAGACGTGTTTCTTCAAAATCAAGCCAAGAAAAAAATCAAACCATGACAATTGGATAATTTGTGCCCAATATGTTTATTTTTTCTTTTTTTGCTTGATTTATTTGTGCTATCTTATGCTTTATTTAAATTGTTTAAATGTGTTTGCATGAGGGTTGCCAAATGGAAAAATCTCAACTTCAAAATTACTAAGTATGTTTAAATAATTAATTGACAATTTTATTAGGATAATAAAATTGAATTAATTTTGACCTCCATGATTTATTTATTTGTGAATTCTTTTGGAGAAGAAATTCTACCTGGGGGACGATCAAAAGATAGGTTTCACATGAATGAATTTCAAGCGGATGATTGTGGGTTATTACTAGTGGCGACGATGACCCCCCACGAGGCTCGATCAAAAGCGAAATAGTAATCTGTGTATTTAGTCATGGTTATTACTTAGGTATAAAATTGATATGCATATACTTCAAGTCCTGTCTAATTTTATATTGGTCAAGTCAGGAGCCAACTATTAATCTGGATATTAAAGGTTTGTAAATCGTTCTTTTTTGTAACTGCTTTGAATGTGTTTAAATAATGACCCACCCCACGTGGCTTATTTAAACCATTTTTGAGATGTTGGGTGATGCATGGTCATATTTTTTTGAGATTTTAATATGATGCATGTGATCGAACCTTGTGATATACTTGTCTTTATTGCATATAGTTGTTTATTTGATTCCAAAGATGTCGTTACTTTTTAATCCACTGTTATTATACTTAAAGTCAAATATGTATGGAAACTATATTGATTAGAAAATTATAATTGTCCTAACTGCACAAAAGCACAAGTGGATTTTGACACACCAAAATCAGATGAGCCAACCGACGAAGTCAAAACACGCGGGACTCGTCGGATCACTCTTGAGAGATGTCGTCATTTGAAAATGGTGGAGGGCAAACCCGTAAGGGATTATGTCCTCAAAATAGATGGCCTATCTGAACAAACTTGAGATTCTGAGTGCAGATTATGATCTGGAGACTCAGATGAATTTGGTACTTCACTCTCTGTCCAAAAGTTTTTGAGCATTTTGGCCTCGCTAGCTAATTTGTTGCAAGCTTTTGGTCTCGGCAGAAATGTTGATAAGGCACCAAACTCAAGCTTTGATGGCAAGTGGTCCGTCTTCATCTTCTAGGCCAAAGGTAGGCAAGATAAAGAAGAGGACCAAAGGCCATAAGCAATAAAACTCAACTGTTGCCAAGGGCAATGGTAAGATGAGGAATGCTTGTTGTGTCAAGGAAAATCCAAAGAGGAAGTGCTTAAGCTGCGGTGAGAGAGGACAATGGAGGTTTTGCCTCTTCCAACCCCAAAAGGGACGAAAAGAAAGATAATTCTCACGCACTAGTTGTTGAAACTTGTTTAGCGGTGTATACTTCTCATTCGTGGGTGGTTGATACGAGATCCACTAATCATGTTGGCTTCACGGGTTCTAAATGATCCGGCAACTTAGTGGGAGTGAGATCCTCATCACACTGGGCAACGTTACGAAAGTAGAAGACGTTGCAATGCTACGGAAGTGGCAGTTATTGCAATGCTACGATAGTAACAATTATTACAATACTACGCAAGTAGCAGACATTGCAATGCTACATGAGTAGCAGTTAAAGCAGTGGGAGAAGTGCACCTATCTTTTGAAGATAAAGTTTTTTTTTTTGAGATTATCTTTATGTTCCCAGTTTTAGAAAGAATTCACTTTCAGTTTCTAAAATTCGATTAAAGGACACTAAGTTTCTTCTAATAAGAGTGACATCATTTATGAAATGATGAGTGTACCTGTTATGGGACATTGATGGAAAATCTCTATAAAATTTACTGTGCACACCACTCACGAAATGCATCCTATAACACATCAACTATTTCCGACAAAAGAAAGCGTGAACGAAATACTTCTTTGGCATCTAAGATTAGGTTATATAAATCCAAAGAGGATCCAAAGGTTGGTGAAAGATGGTTCACTGGAGCGTCTCCAAGTTGAATCGAATCCAACCTGCGAATCATGTTTGGAAGGTGATATGATCAAGATGGCATTTGGAGCCAAGGGGAATGGGGCTAAAGAAGTGTTAGAGATCGTTCACATAGATGTATGTAGTCAAATGTCAACCAAATCAAGAGGAGGTTATGAGTAATTTTATTGATAATTACTCAAGGTACATTTTCCTTATGAAGCATGAATATGAGACCTTTGAAAATTCTAAGAATTTAAGGCTCAAACAGAGAATCATAGGGAAAAACGTATCAAGTCTCTACTATCTGATCGGGGAGGCGAATACCTCAGCGATGTATTTTTGAACTACTTATCTGATTAAGGGATTGTATCCCAGCTCACTGCACCCGGAACCCCTCAACAAAACGGGTTTGCAGAGCGAAGCAACATAATTCTTTTGGAAATGGTTAGATCAATGATGAGTTATACGGATCTTCCTGAGTCGTTCTGGGGTCATGCTTTGGATAACAACGACTTACATTCTGAACTTGGTGCTATCCAAATCAGTTACCAGAACCCCAAAGAATTGTGGACCGGGCGCAAGTCTAGTATGAGACACATGAGAACTTTGGGGTGTCCGGCCTACGTGTTGGACAAGGAAACCGGTAAATTGGATCCTCGATCAGAATTAAGGCTGTTTTGTAGGATACCCCGAGGGAACAAAAGGGTGAATGTTCTATAGTTCCGAAGATCAAAAGGTGGACATCCGCACCCACTTTAGATTTTGGAAGAAAACTATAGAACCAAAGAAAACCCAGAAGTGAGATTACCTTAAATGAGCTTAGAGGGCAAACCTCAGTGCTGACTGTACTAGATGATATACCAAACGATACGTTTTCACAACCGGAGCCTCGTTATAGTGGGAGGGTTGTTAGACAGCCCGAGAGATTCATGGGAATAGGAGAGTCCTCGGACTTGATTCCCGGAATCAGACCCATGGACATATGACGAGGCACTCCAAGATAAGGATGCAGATTCTTGGCAAACAGCAATGAAAGCCAAAGTGGGTTTTATGTTTCATAATAGAATGTGGGAGCTAGTCGAACCACTTAATGGGGTCAAATCCATTAGATGCAAGTGGGTATATAAGAGGAAAAGAGGAGCAGGAGGGAAGGTTGAAACCTTTAAAGCAAGACTAGTGGCGAAAGGTTATACTCAGAAAGAAGGGATCGATTATGAGGAAAATTTTTCGCCCGTAGCCATGCTTAAGTCCATCCGTATTCTCTTATCGATTGCTGCGCATTTTGACTTTGAAATCTGGCAAATGGATGTCAAGACAGCTTTCCTTAACGGAAGTCTTGATGAAGCGATCTATATGTAACAACCCCAAGGTTTCATTGAAACAGGCCAAGAACATCTTGTTTGCAAGCTCAAGAAGTCCATTTACGGATTCAAACAGGCATCCAGAGCTTGGAACCAAAGTTTTGATCATGTAATAAAGTCTTATAGGTTTGATCAAAACGAGTTTGAAAGTTGTGTGTATAAAAAGCGTGTCGGAACTGCATTGGAATTCTTAGTACTATACGTAGATAACATTGTGATCATCGGGAACGATGTGAAGGTGTGGTCAGATGTAAGAGCATGGTGTTTCAAAACAGTTTGATATGAAAGACTTAGGGAAACCGGACACATCCTTGGGATCAAGATTACTCGAGATCGCAAGAAAAGGATGATCGGGTTATCGCAAGTATTCATACATTGATACTGGTTTTAAAACGATTCAGCATGTAAGATTCCAAGAAAGGATTCGTACCTTTCAGACTTGGAATCCATCTATCCAAGAAAATGTTCCCTAAGACGAAAAGGAGATAGATGACATGAAAGGTATTCCTTGTGCTTCTTGTCGGAAACCTTATGTATGCATTCTTTGTGACGAGACCGATATATCTGCTTTTGCAGTAGGCATGGTAGCAAGATATCAAAGTAACCCAGGAAAGCAAGACCGACGACGATTAAAAACATTCGAAGTGTCGGAAAAGAACTCGGGATAGAATGTTGATTTATCATCGATACTCCAATCCCCCATCGGCCACACGGACTCGGATTTCCAATCGATATAGATTCGTAAATTATCGCCTCGGTTAGTGTGTTTCCATTTGGGAAGTGTAGCCATCAAATGGACGATCGCGGAAGCATAAATGCATCAACGACTCAACCATGGGACTCGGGTAAGTAGTCGCCAGAAGCGTTGAAAGAACCAATTGGGCTCTAGATCTTCTTAGTGGACTTGGATGGTGTTTCAATTTGTCTAGTAATATCTGGCCGGGGCGATTTGCAAATTCAAGAGAACCAAGAGTCCACGAGTCAAACAAACACATTAAAGGAAAGACATCTTATACGAGAAATCGTTAAGAAAGGAGATATAGATGTGGCAAAGATAGCGCCCGAGGACAAACTAGCGAGATCCATTCACAAAGTCGCCCCTCTCAATACATTCGAGAGACATGTGAGTGGAATGGGTGTCAAGACCGTTGCTAACTGCTTTGAGTATAAGTGGGAGAAATTATTAGGTTCGTGTAGGTGACATTAGATGTCACGGACTACTCGAGACATGTTGTAGTATACTTAAAAGCAGACTTTGAGTATAAGTGGGAGATTGTTGGGATTATACTGAAAAGTATGCTTTTTACTTTGTATAATCGAAACTGAATTTTCAGACTTATTTACTGAAATAAATTGTTTATCACTAATGCTTTAAATATAATTGAACGTTACATATATTTAATGCATAACTGTTCAATAATTCGTACGTGTTACACTGTAGTTAATTTAATGATACCAGATCACAGAAGATTAAATTAACAGTCCCTTGTAACTAAAAAGTACGCCATTCACTACTTTTAGATGGAAATGAACAACCATCGCAAAAGGTTGAGGTGTAAGGCTCAGATTGGTTTGTCTTGATCAAGAGATTACACTAGTGCATGACTGATGCGCTGAATAGGACCTATAGGAGGATAAATTCTTCAGAACTGAACAAGGAAGAATTATACCTCAGTGGTTCGTTGTTTCTTAACCTTCGTCCCTTAAATAGGATCACGTGAGAATTGGTAACTATTGCTTTTGACTTATCATGGGTAAATAATCGAGAGATTCAATACTTTTTATCTTGGGCAATATTATTGGTCACATGTGATTGCTAAGATTTAATCTGAAGAATCGCGGTGCAAGCAATCTTGTTTTGCTTGATTTGCCCTCGGGAGGTTCATAAGGTTTATCATACCAAATCTTGCAAGTGGAATTAGTTTTCGGTATGGATAATAATGTTGAACCGTTTCTCGACCAAGGACAAAAGATATTAATTAACGGAAAGCTATTTGGTGGGTTTGAATTAATTAATGGGCTAGATAATCTTAAACACGGGAAATAATGACTGGGAGCCATATTGACTGTAATATGGGTTAAGATGGATGGTGCAATATTAACTATGTAGTGGGATTAATTAATATTTATGGGCTTGAATTATATTGTGGCTCAATATTAGATATTCAAGATCCATTAGAAGGTCCAATCTTAATTCTCCTAAAGGCCCCCTGAGTAGCCCAACATATAGTCCAATAACTGAAAAGGTGATTAAAATAAAATAAATATTGTTGCTTATATTTCCTCAAATTTTTTGAAATTTATGGATAAAAGAGGGAGAAAGATTTTCTTTGAATTTTGTTATGGAATGAAGATATGTATTCTTGGAATACAAGATTATCTCATTAAATTCAAGAAATCTCCCACTTGGTTATTCATAAGAGATATTTCGAAATTTTTGAAAATAGAGGGCAAGAAAGATTTTCTTGATTTTCTTGAAAAGATATTATGGAAGATATGTATTTCTTGAAATACAAGAATATCTCATAAATTCAAGAAGATCCAAATCTTGGATTCTTGCATCATTAAATTTTCGAAAATATCCATATTGTTGAGGAGGTGAGATTTTTGTGGAATATTTTAATTATGGGAAAAAGAATATAAGATATATATTCAAGATTTCTTGGTGACCAAGAAAGTCTTTTCCCACATTGAAATATCACTAAAATTTCGACCACCCTCTCACCTATAAATAGGGGATGATTAGTTCATTCCCAAGTACAATTCCATGTGCTGGAAATATTAGCAAATCCACATAAGTGGTGCAACAAAGTTTATTTTTTTCCTTTTGTTAATTGTTCGCGAAGTATCCTTCCAATTGGATTGTCGAAAGCAAGGGCTAAGGGAATACTTGGGAAGTCCTTTTGGTTAGTCCGTCCGACCAAAGCCTTCGCCATCCCGAGAGGTACGCTCACGTAAAACCAAAGAGATTCGCGTCGTAGGTTTTACGTGGCTTTTTATATGCATGATATGTTGTTGCAATTATTATTTGAATTACTATAGGATTAATTCATGCTAGTAATAATTAATGAATTAAATTTGTATTTAAATATTCATCTCGAATAGATATGTGTAACTCATTCCCCAACAAGAGCTTGATGGGAACATGCTCTGGATGAGCAGATCGTCGAGGAGGGCTCGTTGGAGAGTGCCTGATGGGAATCTGCTCGGGATGAGCAGATCGTCGAGGAGGGCTCGTCGGAGAGAGCCTGATGGGAACCTGCTCGGGATGAGCAGATCGTCAAGGAGGGCTGGTTGGAGAGAGCCTGATGGGAACCTGCTCGGGATGAGCAGATAGTGGAGTAGGGCTGGTTGGAGAGAGCCTGATGGTCGAGGACGGCTCGCTGGAGAGAGCCTGATGATCGTTGAGTAGGGCTCGTCGGGGAGAGCCTGATGGATGTTGACATGAATGTGCAAATGATTGCTAATAGATTCTTTGAGTTGCCTTCGGGGCTCCCGGACGCCCGTATAAGTTTTCTTCAGTTTCAACTATGGCCTGTGTTTCCATGATAACCATATCGATGTGAATCGTTGCATAATGTCAATCATGTAAGGTAATTTTGATTCGTGAGCATTCTTGTGTTCCCTCGAACTTGGAAGTTTTTTCAATATGGGGGGTCATGAGCAATTTCCTGGCAAGAAATAAATAAATCGATTAATATTACGTTGCCTTTATCCAATTTGGATAGTTAATAAATTAATCATGTCAATCATTTAGAGTCGCATTCATGGTTAGCAAAGTTCAAGGATATAACCGCGGGGCATTTTTCTAATCACCATTATTCTCACGTATGAAAATTATCATCAAATATATTTACTCGATTTCAAGATTTTTCTTATAACATGTTCAATTGTTAGTGCTCTAATTTTGTGAGCAATTTCTCATAGGAAGTAAAGTCACGCATGGTTCTTTTAGGCATTTCATCAAGCAGGTGGTATATGCGATATTATACTCTAATCCGTGAGATAAACATCCATATATGAAGTTAGATTTGATAATTCGAGTATCTACAAGTACCTATGCCCCCACCTTTTAATTTATATGAAAGTATGCAATATATATTAAAATGAGTTTAATGGAAGATTTTGCGCTTTAAAAATTGTGTCAAAAGTTTTCAACAATTTGTTGCACTTTCGAATGTTCGGTATTTGACAATTTATTTTTTATTTTGACATCCTAAAATCATTTTAGTGAATGAGTATTCATGCCCCCATAGTTTTAATATACTTGATAATATGCGATGTGCGGTATATTTAAAAAGGAGGTAATAGAATAAACCTGATAGAAGTGAAAGAAAAAAGAATCGCCGTAGATTCTTTCGAAAGAAATCATGAGACTCAGAAAGTCTTCATTGCGATTCGCTTCTCACAAGTTGATATATATATATATATATATATATATATATATATATATATATTTATTTATTTATTTATTTTGTTTTGGCAGTAAAAACCAATTCTGGCCTAAAACTTTACAGATTGAAACTTGGGCCCACAACTTAACTAAATAATATAAGGGCTCAATTTCAGATTAATATAAGGGCCCAATTAGTTCATAAAATCTGGGCCCAACCACTAAGATTAGGTCAGAAGCCCAAAAATTGTAACATACCACTTTGCCGCTGAATTGGGACTAGGTCTACAGAAGTCTTCTTCGTGCGGCGCCGTTTTGGAGACGACGACTTTAGGTGGAGAAGCGGGCCGGCGAATTTGGGCGCGGCAGCCGGGATGGCGTCGGTGCGACGGTGAGGCTGGGGCGATGGTGATTTGTTGATAGATGGAGTGCGGCTCCGATTGCTGTGGACTATGGCGGCAAAACATCAAGCAGACGATGGCCAGACTGATTTTTGGTGGATTTGGGACGAAGCGGCGCCGTTTGGGAGCATGGCCGGGGTCGGTGGAGATTCAGATGGCAATGGCACCTGCACTGGACGCGTGGCCGCCGGATTTCGGTGGCCTGCATAAAGTCGTGGTGGGGGGAGCGCAGCGGTGGTGCGACTTCTGAGCCGATGTTGAAGGTAACGGTGATGCCGATTAGGCGATTTTGGCCAAGTGGTGAATTAATTTCTGAACAGGGCGACGTTGGAGTCTCGGCGGCGGAGCTGGGGCGAGTGTGTTATGTTGTTTGTAGGGGAGTTTTTGTATGTATATATGTATGTATGTACCTGGTCTGTGCCTATCTCTGGAAATAGTTCACATTCAGTGTGCGGGTGTGATAGATAGAGAGGATTGCAGCGTAAAATTTCTGGTGTTTACACACAGTGGCTGCGCGTGTGGGTGAAAATGGTGCTCTGAAATTTGAACGAGTGTGCTTTAATCTATGGAGTTGAATACAAGACTGAAAATCTGTGGTTTCATATGGATGAAAAGTTCCTAATTTTAATTTGTCGATCTGGGTTGTATTGTGTTGATAACAACTCCTAGCATTTGAGTTGAAATTAGTATTTCTTTATGTTTGAGATTGGTATTTGTTTATTTGGTGTGAGATGTGCAGAATCTGGAGGTGGGGTTTGGAACTTTTCTGGGTTTTTTGGTTTGAAGTTTTGAAGGTTTGAAGATTTGAAGATTTTTTTGGTGTTCTTGATGAATAGTGAGTGTTTATCAAGATTTTCTTTAAGGATTTGAAGATGAAAAGGGAATGTTCTTTAGGATACTCCAAGAAACATAATTTGATTTTTAAAGAGTACCCTCTTTCTAGCGCCAATTGTTGTGTATTAAAATATCGGGTTTAAGGATTAAGATGTGGCTATCGATTCTAATAACAAAAACAAGTAATTAATTGTACGAAAAGACTGCGGGAAGAACTCTTGAGAGCTCTTCCCTTAAACTTGGTATTGTATAGATGATGAGAGAAATGAGAGCAAGATTGGGAGGATCCAAGCCCCTCACAATGAGGGATGTGGTCATTTATTTATAGAGGACCAACCCTAAAAGCTAAAATACTGTTAATTCATCTCGGCTCTTTATTCTAGGGTTTTGTTACATCTGTTGGTTCAAACAGTAAAACTGAGTATATTTTATATTAAGTACTCTTTAATCGTGGAGCGACCTCGGGGGAGGTCGCCCGCTCAGGTTGTGTTGTGCTTGCCAACTTTGCTCGTGGAGCGACATCGGGAGGTCGCCTGGCCAGATTATTTTTACTTTTTTTTCCGACTCAAGATAATGGTTAGCCCTCGAGGGAGGTAATTCGTTAAGGTGAGGTCGGTCCTCTGTCTGGTCGGGTCGATCCGGGCCTAGGTGGGCCCTGCTGACGTGTCGAATTCGGGCACATATCCAGTTTGATTTGTGCTACAACAATATACAAAAGTAACTTATTGTTTATATTATTCACAAAAATTGACAAACATCATTATCAAAAAGCTATTTTATTATCTTCAAATATTACTTAAGAATTTCTTCATTAAAACCCATGTCAAAATCAAGTGAGCAATCCAAAAAAAGATGAAAGGAGTAAAAGATTTTTTAAAAATAAATATATTCATATCAACTACAAAATATAACATTTTATATTATTAATCATTAATGTGCCACTTTTAAAATTTTGTGATAAATTTGTAATAATATTTTTGTTGATTTTTTTTCTTTTTTGGTATAATATTTTTTTATTATATTTATATAAATAGATTTAGTTCAAAAATTTGTAATAATTTTTTTGTTGAATTATTTTCTTTTTTGGTATAATATTTTGTTATTATATATGTATAAACAGATCAAGTTAAAAAAAAAATCAAAAATAATATTAATAATTTAGAAATTATTCAAAAAATAATTATTACATATATATGGTAGATATGGGGAATTGAACTTTGTATCTCTTGCATACAAAGAAGATAAAAAGTATTTGTTATATAATTTGAGCTAAATCAAATTTGTTAAGATGTTTAAAATATTATTAGAAAATTATAAAAATTATTTGACCCAACACTTTGTTATTAGATATGTATAGATTTTAAAGAGCTTATACACTATTTTAAAGAGCTTATAAGATGAGCCAAACGGGTTGTAACTCTGGAAGTGGGAGAAAGTTGTCTCTTCCTTCATCCCACAATAATTTGCACACTTTTCTTAATCGAGCATCTTAAAATATCTTGCACACCTTAAAAATAGAAAATTCCTCTTAAACTTCACACTCACAGTATCCACAATTTTACACAAAATGTAAACATTTTGGGCCACACATACACATAATTCAACATACTTCTTTACGTTATACATAAAGACTTACAAAATTACCCTCAAAATTCTACTCATTATTTAACTTTCTTAATTTGCGTGTTCACCAAATAATACTGCAAGTTAATTCAGGACGTAAGGACTTCCCCAAGGATCTCAGACGAGGGACCCTTGGGGAGCCGCCGACTCCAACGACCGTCCATGTATAATCCATACTAGATTTATATTTTTTAAAATTTAAAATAAATATGAAACAAGTAATATACCCCTAAATTTTAAAACGTTGGGGAGGGGTCACCTTGGCCTACATGATACTTGGTGAAATTTTTGTGGCGTGATTAAAAGTCTAAGCATGTGTGCGCCAGCTTTAGCGATAGTAGTGTGCATATATATATGTGTATATATATATAAAAGAGGAGACAATTATGTGCATTCCTGGAAAGCTACATATATTCTCCTTACATACTATTTTTGTGTACATATATATATATATATATGTGGTAACACAATTCATTTCTTAATTTAGGGTTTTATAGGAGAAGAAGATGATGAGTAGTGGGAGTAAGATGGAGAGAAAAATAATTGAGAAAAACAGAAGAATTGAGATGAAGAATCTTTGCTTCAAACTGGTTTCCCTCGTTCCCCCTAACCATTTTAATCCTCCAAAGGTAGGTATCTCCAGATTAATTTTCTTTAATTTGCTTGCTTTTTCGAGGCAACGAACTATAAACACAAAAAATATATGTACGTAATATGTAATTGTGTGACAGAATTATCTACCTAATTAACTAATTGTACAATTTTTTCATCTATAGCTATCTAGTTAGGGTTAGGTTTTCTAAAATCATTTTTTAGCTAGGTTAATCATACAATAAACTACTTAAATTCATAAAAACTAATCAAATCATATATTAATCGGTTGGGGTTGCTCTTGTGTGAGACGATATATATCTTACAGTGAGATGTACAGAACATAATTTGACAATGATGTTTTAACACTTTTAAAAAAAGGGGTGCATGTTGCAGTACTCATGGTCGTAGCTTTTGTTTCTATAGGAGACTATTGAACCAAACGAATGGAGAACATTAATTATTCAATTAGCAATGTTGTTGTAATAATATCTTTATGTACTATATATTAATCAACAATTCCAATAATTTCCTGTCAATTTTTTAGAAAAGTAGGGTTGATCAATAATTTGAAATTTAGGGGTTGTCCTATTGAAAGCCACATGTGTTCAAATTAATTTCCATTTCCCATGTCTTTATTTAATTAGGCGACTAATACATATATATGATTTGTCTAGTGTGATTTACCTATCTTGCGTGGTTATCAGTCAATAAATTAAAACTTGTGTAAACCCATCTACCAAGTACAAAGTCCATCAAACTATGGTACTCATTACAATACCAAATAGTACTACTTCAAAATTTAGATGTATAGTATCACTTTAATTTAATTGAAAGAAGCTCAATGCATGTTTGGATCCCTTATGCAGCCAATATTGATACAAATTATTTGTACTAGATATGTTACAAAATACATGTACTTTATCTTCTTTTCTTAACTTTGCATGGAACCCAACAACATTGAGCTACATATATATATATATACACACATCATGTATATATATATCAAAAAAAGGTTATGAAATAGTTTCAACTATATACGATGCAACGCGTTATACGAGTTGCAGTGGGTGAGACAGCGTCCGATACTCAGGAAAACTCCTGAAAGATACTTTATATATCAATATCAAACCGTCCTCTTACAATGAGAATTGAACACTTATTTACAAATATATGTTTCGAAAACAGGAATTGTTATCGCTACAAGATAAAATCGGACAAACTGCTGATTACATTCGAAAACTAAGTGCAAGAATAGATGAATTAAAGGAAGCAAAGGCTTGTGCATTGGGCATTGCTGGTAATACTAGTAGTGGTAATATTAATGATATTACAAGAAATGAACCTCCTAATACAAGTAAATTAGAATTATTACCTGTTCTTAGGGTGAGAGACTTAGGTTCAAGCTTGGAAGTGGTTTTGATAAGTAGATTAGAGAAAAAAATCATGGTGCATCAAGTCATTAGAATACTTGAAGAAGAAGGTACCGAAGTAGTCATGTCTAGCCTTTCTTACATGGGCAACAAGATTTTCCACACCCTCCATGCTCAGGTACGAGATACTATCATTTTTCGTCTCACCACTTTTTACCTTTTCGTAAAAGGTCCTAAAAAGTTTACTTTATAATTAACTTAGTTCCGATTTTTGTCCTAAAGTCGCTGGAAATTTTTAAAACTACTATTGTGTATTGCATGAAAAAATAGTTTGGGGTTTCCAATGGAATTTCTGATATGCACAATTGACACTTGTTGACATTATTGGATAGGATAAAATTATTTTCCTTCCCATAATTTTTTACCTTTATAGGAAAGGACATCCCAAAAAAAATTAACTTGAATTATTAGAACTGTAATTTATTTTAAGATTTTAAAAGTTATGTGAATATTTTCTAATTTTATGACTTCATTTAAATTATTTTGTGAATATTTTTCAATCTTATAATAATATGTTTATATATTTTTAAACTTTCAATTTTGTGTAAAATTTGAAAACTTGTTTATGAAAATCTTTTTTTTTTTTTAAATAACCTTAAAAATCTTAAAATCGAAATCTAGTTAAAAACATTATATCTGAAAAAATCATTAAATGATTTTGTGAATATTTCTCAGTTTTATAAATGTATATGTTTATGTACATTTTTTAAATTTTCAATTCTGTATAAAATGTGAAGAATTCTTTACGCAAATCTAAAATCTATTCAGTTTTTTTTAAAAAAAATCTTAAATTCAACAGATAAAATCGACAAACCCATAATATGATTTTGTCCCTATAATTAATTTATTATATATATTTTTATTTTATTTCCTGGCAGGTGAAAGTTGCCAGAATTAGTGTGGATACTTCAAAAATATGTGCTAGGTTAGAGGAGTTGATCTGCTGAAGTTTTTGTAGTATTGAATCATAACTGGTGATCTTTGATATGGCTTCCTTCTCGACGACGATGATATATATAATACATTTACAATTTTGATACTTCGTAGTTATAGATTGCAATATATATAATTATAATTATATATAGTTGATAGACAACATAGTGTGAACAAGTTTCACGAAGAAACTGGTTAAGAAGTGTGACTTATATTATTAAAGAGTGTGACTTTTTATTATAAAGGGTGTGAATTTTTACTATAAAGAGTATTACTCATAAAAGTGAAGGGTGTGACTTATATTATAGCAAAGAGTGTCGTAGTGATAACTGAAGTGTGTGACTTATATTACTATAGTGCGTGACAATTGTATTTTTGTTGAACTTAGAATATTAATTATATGGAATACTCTAATACATCGAACATATATAGACTAAAATAATAGAATATGACGTTGTCGTGGGTCCATTTTTTAGGACAAAGATTTCATATCGCCCCAAAAATCCCCAAAACTAAGTTAAGCCCAAAAATTTGTGGTACTTTTGTGTGAAATTTGTATGGGCGACTTTATAAAATTGGGTTATTGGGTTAAACTAAGCAAAAACTTACTCTCTTTTTTTTTTTTTGGATTGAGAAAGATCCCAAATTGTTCTTCTTTTTTCTTTTATGTGTCATTTCTTTATTAATTAATCTTTTAATTTAAAATATTTTGCAATAATAGTCGAACTGCATGTGCACAAGGCAAATGGATAGAAGTCAAAAGAAGTAGGCAATCACATCATATGATTACAACCGTATATAATTATATATATTTTCATCCAAATTATCTCATTTGCTTCATTATATTGGCTTTAATATATCCCATTATATATAATAGAATATAATTATATTACATTTCAAGGAACGCAAAATTATCATCGTAACGTCAAATTTAGAATAAGTACATGTTATATTATTATTACTAGTATTAGCGCGAACTTAGCGGATTGGAAGAATTTTTTTATATAAAATAATTAATAATATTTTAATATTTTTTTGTTATTTAGTACTCCATACTCCTTAGGATAACTGCAACAATTGATTTTTACACGTCTTTTTGTAACCGAATTTTGTACAAGTAATTGAAATGATAGTGAATTTTTTAAGGAGGGGCATAATAAATGAGCCTCTTATCTTTCATAGCCCTCCTTAAAAGTCAATTTACAATTTTAATTACTAATAGTAACATTTTTAATATTTTATATATTTAAAATACAAAAAATATATTAATTTACTATGTAAATTATATTAAAAAAATGTAATTATTTGACAATGAATAAAAGAATATTAATAAATTAAAAGTATATATTTAATTTTAAAATAAATTAATGTTTAAAATTATAAATTTCTAAACACATATTTGTAAATAATATTAGTTGTAATTTTGCATGATTTTCCATCATAATCGCAACAGTGTTTTTAATTTTCACTGTTCTTAACTCTTTAGACAACATTATATAATTCAACGGGAAAAAAATATTTTTTATGTCTGAAACTATGTGGTGGCAATTTAAGAACAATAAGTTTCAGTTTGAAAAAAGTAGGTTAGGTAGTTTTAGTTTGGAAAAAGTATACACTTAAGTTTTGAGTTTACGTAAGTTTAGGTTTATAAATTTTGAGTTTTCGCAAAGTAGGATCGTAAATTTTAAGTTTTTGGAAATTCGGGTCAGTTTGTGTGAGAAAAAATTTCTATATTTGCCGAAGAAAAATTAATGTCCTACTTTTGTCAAAAGAAAAGTTAATATTCTATTTTTCAAAATTGAAACTTATTGTCCTTCTGATAAGTTGACACTGTAATAAACGATATTATATATATATATATATATATATATATATATATATATAATTAAATTGACAATATAAGTCATTCTAAACTAAAAAATGGAATACATTCAGTTAAGTTAAAGCAAAGTCATTAGTTAAAATTTGTAGCGTTAAACTATCTAATTTTATGTTGTGCATTTAATTTAATATCAACTTTGTTATTATGTTGTGGACCTAAACATAAGAGAAAATGTGTACTTTTATACTGACATGTATTATTTTATTTGTAAATATATTTTATGCATTTAAGTTTAGATTCTTATTAATTTTGATGTTGTGAAAATTGTTAAAATGATAGAGATATCATTATATTATTATTAATATATATAGAAGAATTGTGATATAAAATAATGCAATGATAAGAAAATCATATCATATTCGATGAAATAATAGTTAAATATGTTCTTGGTGTTAGTCTTTTGCGTGTATGGGGGAATACACGTGTTTAGGTTTTTAAAACTTTTTTCTTCGAGGTCACTTGGGTCGATAATCTCAAGATTAGGTTCGAGAAGCACGCATGATCGCCTCGAGTCAAGGCTCATCGAGACAAGTGATCCTCGAAGCCGCTTTAAAACCTCGAGATAATCCCATCCGAGTCCCGAGTGTCGAGAGATCCGAGTTGCTTGGATCGGATAACTAACTTCATGAACCCTCGTAAGAAAAATGCGTTCAGTTTGGTAACTATCTGTTCTAGCTACTCAGTTGTGCGGAATGGTTGGCCCTTAGTTTATACTCGTTTTAAGCTTTGCAGAAAAGTATGCTTTCAAATATCAGTGAAAAGTATGCTTTCAAAAATCAAGTCAATGCAACAGTTAAGCACAGATAAGGAAAGCAATAAAGAACACAACAATTATAGTGGTTCAGAGACTCAAGCTCCTACGTCCTCTCTCCGACTCTTGGAGAAATTCACTATCAACTTCGAGCTTTCGACTACCTCGTAGTTTACTTACTCAACTCGTACGAGTTTTCTAACTACTCCACGTAGTTTACTTACTCAACCCGACCTTGAGCTTTCTGACTACCTCCGTAGTTTACTTACTCAATCACACACAAGCTTTCAGACTACCCCTGTAGCTTACTAACTCTCCTCTAGAGTTTTTCGACTACTCCGCGTAGTTTACTAAACTTTTTAACACTTCTCACCAACAAACACACTCCAACTACCTTCACAAGGGTTTGGGGTTTCTTGGTTGGTTTCCAACTAGGATGAGATATCCTTTACAATGAAGCACAATGCAAAGGGTTAGGATATCTCGACTAAGCTTTGGATAATTCTTATCAAGCTAGGCTTAGTATAGTGAGCTCTCTTCAATATTGAAGCACTTGGGAAATTCTAATTTTTTCGAGTGCTTTTAACTTTTACAAGAATAAGCTTGAGCTCTTAAGTTGCGTATAAATTTCCCGTAACCTTACAATATAGAGGGTCACCAGTATTTATAGGCATACACCAAGGTCACTCTTGAAAACTATCCGTTGGAGAAACAGCTTCGTGAGTTCCCTCTTGTGGTGTGTGAAAGGCTATATTTAGGGTTTGAAACTCCCTAACACTTCCTAGGCAATAGACTTCCATGTAGTCGGTCTTCACTTTTTGCAGTCTGGAACTTTTGTACATCTGACATTTTTTTTTTTCGAGAGACACATCCTTTGTCGATTGTCGAGATGGTGCAGTGTTGTCTTCCTCTTTTTGACTTTTTTGTCTCCATTAAAGGTAAACACCTTCAACGGCTCTTTTTGGTTACAAACTCGAGTTTGATATAACCTTAACAACACTTTCGACTTAGTTCCTTTTTATGCGAATTTGAATGTCTTGGCAGATATCTAACTTTCTAAGGAATCGCGATCTTCTCAGTATTACATCCTTCAGATAGATATATCCAGTGCCTCGGAACATTCAGGTTCATACTGAGCATTCAGTACCTCACTGATTCTTCAAGAATTATTGCGGCCTTGAGATTCTTGATCTTTAGTTTCTCGGTCTTCGATCTTTGTGTCTTGAGTCTTCGAGTCTTCGTGGTCTTCCGAGTCTTGTGGTCTTCTCGAATCTTGTGGTCTTGAATCTTTGTAGTTTATCTTCGACCGATGTCGAGTCTTCTTCGCCAAGTCTTGATTACTCAAGATCCCATCGAAGTCTTCAAGAATTATCTGAACTATATCTGGCGACTATATATTCTCCGCAGATAACATCCTGAATATTCTAAAAACCTGAATCGACTCAACTATCAAGATCATTTCGAACATGTCATACTCGGGGGGTTTTGGGATCTAATCAAAATCATAAATCTTTATTAAAATTCATCTCCCAACAATTTCTTTTTTTTGATGATGCCAAAACCTATCTTGTTACAAACAAATAACCTATACTCAAGTTTGGTTTATCATATTACAAGATTGGTTGTCTCCCAACAATTTCTTAAATCAGAGAATCTCTCAACAATTTCAGAGTTTCTCATCAATTTAATCATTCAGCAATTTCTTCAGTAATGAATCTCTTTAACTAGTTCATTACCAAATACTTAAAAAATTTCTCCCTTATCAATCATACAATCAGTTCAGAGACATTCATTCAGGCATATTAAAATAAAATACATGTAAATAAGATAATGAGATATTATCTTTTGAGCATAATGATAAATCTTCATTGATGATTGGTATCCCGTTACATATTACAATGAGTTTATCAACAAAATCAAAAATACAAAATTTAAAGATTACAAAATCTTCTGAGTTTTGATCTTGATCTTCGATTTTGGCTCTTGGTCTTACGCTCTTGATTTGCTTCATTCTCAACTTCATCATTGGGCACCTCCTGTGTCAAACATTCCAAAAATCTCTTCTTGACTCATTTCTTTCCTTGATGATGTCCGGATTTGTTTCTGTTAAACCCAACCCGACCAAAGATATCGAGCAATCTCTTGAGTAATGGCCTTCTCATTCACCAAGCCATTATCAAGTTTTGGAGGTGGATATGAATATGGACCAGGGGCTACTATCTGTACCTCTCCTTCATCCGCAAGGTTAATCCAGCTCTGTAGATACTTTGGATAGAAGATAAGAAGGTATTCAATGAAAGCTTCATTCTGATCTGAGCTTTCCCCTCTCCATTCCCTGAGAACATCATAATTGAACCAGATGGTCCTCTTGACTTCTTCCCACATATCGTTGAGTTTGATAGGCATCCATTTATCAACGTGGGGCCACTTTAGTGCTTTTGATGTTCCTTTCCTCTTGCTCGCAAACTTCCTGAAATCACTCATTCGCTTCGCTTACGCTCGCCTATCTATCTTCCGATCCACAGACGTTCACGAGACCGGCAAAAGAAACTTTCTTAGCTTGTTCTTCTTGGAGTGTCTTCAGAGCATTTCTCGTGTTGAAGACTTTCTTCTGAGGTTGAGACTCAGATTCAACTGGTTGTTCTGTTTCTTCATCATCCAGAACCAGTTTTCTCTGGATTGGCTTAGAAGCCTTTACACGTTTTCTTTCAGGTTGAACAACGCCCAAGGCTTTCCTCTTCATAGGCGATTCGGAAGACCCAAGCTTGTTCCAACCTTTGCTCTAGCTTTTCGGTTTCTCTCTTGCAACATCAAGCATAGCTTGCTTAGAAACTCGAGTGTAGATAGGCTTTTCTACCTGAGCGAACTTCAACTTCTCAGTAGCTCCGACTTCTTTAAAGGTTTTTGCTAGATTATACAATTCAACATCTTTCTGAGCCTTCTTCTCCAAAGTACGTGCCATGAACTTTCTGAGATCTTCAGCTTCCTTTTCCCCCCCTTCGCACCGTAATTTGGAAGAAGCCTGGAGAGTCTTTGTGTCCATGTGATATTGCTCTTTGCTTACACGGTGAACTTCTCCCCGCTATCTCGATCTTGCTCGTCTTCCAGCCTCCTTAGATGGTTCTTGGCCACAGAAAATTCTTCAGATAAGTGGGCAAACTGGCCAGAGAGTGCTTCTTTGAACATCTCTGTCATCTTGGTCATGAGTATTGAGCTCATTTCCTCAACAGCAGACTTGATTAGCACCTCATTCTTTTCTGCCAGTTTCACCTCTAGGAAATCAGAACTTTCCTGGTGTTTCTGCTTCAGTTCATCACTTAACTTCGGCCTTGACTCCTCCAAATTTTCTCATTTAGCTTTCCTTCCATGGAGGTCATCCGGGTGGTTAGAGTGTTTTGAATTTGCACCGATTACGAAGAGTGACTAAGACAAATCCATCTTTTGAGCTTGATTGGCCAATGTTTCTTCCATCTGAGCAATCTTGATCATTATTGGCTCAACCTTCTCAAGTTTCTCTATCAGGGGAGTGAGATCAATCTCAGGAATCTTCTGCACCTCCTGTGCTGTCTGATCATCTTGAGCTCCAGCTTCATTCTGAGCTCCAGTCTCCAGCTGCGCCTCAGTCTGAAGAGTACTATCAACATTCTGATGTTGACTAGATCCAGGTTGATCAGCAACAGAAGTCTCCTTTTCAATCTGAGACTGCTTCTCAACATCTCCCTGTTGGTCCCCATCTCCATCTTGAGATTTGTCTCCGCTGCTTGGGGCACCAACTTCAGTTGCTCTCCTCTCAGCCAACTTCCTCTGAACCAGCTCATCAAAATTGGCATTTTTCATCCTGAGCTTTGTCTTCCGAACCCCGAGAAGTCGGTCCGAAAGGTTTGTCTCCTCATTCCACCGAGTCTTCCCTCTAAAAGCAAAGAATATCAAGCATCTCAGGAAGAGTCTGATTGAGGATAAATACAGTTGTCCTTAATCTGAAGAAAATATCTTGCAGATCAGGATATGAGCTGAGCTCAGGGTATCGGTCAAGTATGAACCGTTCCCCCTTGCTCCTCCACTTTCCTTCTTTGACCTCGCCTTTCTTCCATCTCGGGCTCTCTGGTTCATTTGAAGTTTCTGCTAAGGGATCAAGAAGTAGATCCTTTCGGGAGCTCATCAAGAATATTACGCTCCGAGTCTCGCCAAAAGAAGAAGTTTGTGCGGTCAGTCCTCGATTTGCATCCGAGTGGGTTCTCGAGGCTGAATGGTATATCCTCGGTTTAGTCCCGAGTTGGCTCGTCGATCCGAGCTTGCACATCTTGGATCGACTGGTGCGGGCTCTTCCGTTCGAGCCTACACACACGAGGTAGGCATCTCGAGGTTCGAGCTCCTTTGAAAATTTCGAGAAATTTTATCATCAGGCGATGTCTCGAGCACCTCGAAAAAAAGACACGCTCTTGATCGATCTGCGGTCCTGGAGATAACCTGAGCCAACACTTGTAATGGTGAACTCTGAGCAGTTTGGCCCTCAGATTGAATCTCTTCAGGATCACTTTCATCTTCATCGGTGAGAACCACCAATCTTCTGCGTTTTGAAGCAAGATTCTTCTGTTTCATCATTTTTGCTCCCTCGCTCCATCTTTGCCTCCAACAACACCTTCCCCTAGTTTGTTGGGTCTCTTTTTCAGCAAATTTTAGAAGGTGATTCTACCTTCTTTTCTCTCTTCCCCGATGACCGCTTTTTGCAAAGAATGGGTTTAAGGAGAATTTTGGATTTAGGAAATGGGGTCGAATTGGCGAAGATATCCTCCTCCTCTCTCGCACATCTCCAAAAATGTAAGCAATTTTGGTGGCATGGTGGATCTTGCCTTTGATTGAGATCGCCCGTCAATCTTCCTCAAAACTTTTGTCCGCTTTCACTCACCGTGCGGATCAGAATTTCGGCCGGTTGAAAAATTGTGGTGGGTGAAGCTTCTATCGCCGCCATCAATCGAGCCGGGTACTTATCGCTCAAAACTCCCAAAGAAGACTCATGATGCACTTGCTCACAATATCCATCAACACACGATATTGTGGCTTCAGTGCCTTTTATGCGATGTCGCCTCAAACTTAACAGATTCTCGGCAATCCTATCTAAGTACTCTGCTCTCTTCCCGACATATCGTCGTAGGATCCTCTCCTCTATCACACGAGCTCAAAAACATCATTGATTTTTCGGAACAATATCTGAGATCCCTCTCAAAATCAACGTATTTGGATGATCGCTCTAAGTGTGATACAATTAACTTAGAATGCATAAACCCTCTTCATCTATCTTCAAGTTCTGAGATGAATTGATTACCTCTTTTCGCAAACTCCCGGTGCGGTGGGTTTGCGACTAGTTCAAATGAGTTTAGCTTGATCGAATCATATCGCAGAGCCTCCTCTTATGGCTTTGAGTTGGTTGTGCTTTCTAGTGAGACAACGAACTCGTACCCACGGCTTGTTGGTTTTGGATTAATCTCTAAGCAGGGGTTGGAGCCATTTTAGAGTTTGATTGAAGAAGGGAAGCTTTAGGGTTTGGAGAATTTCTGGGCAAAGGGGATTTTTAATTGCAGAGGATTTGAAAATGAAGGGTTTGATAAAAATTTTGGCTTGAATGGCTGATTGGGGTTTATATAGCCTTGAGATCGTGGGGAATCGTGTTGGTTAGGTGAGTAACAAAGGTTGAGATTAATCTCCGATTAATCAGGTATACGAAACGACGATCTCCGAAAAGTAAGCCGCCAAAACATCCTCATTGGTCATTAATGTAGCATAGCATTAAATGACTGTTGACCTTCTTCGAATTTAAAACGATCCTAAAAAAAAAACATTCATCGGTGTTTTTATATTTATTGCGAATGATTCTTGAATTTACTTGAGCAATAAATGGATCGCATGAGTCATTACTTCTTCGGACCAATTTCCCTCTACCCGGTCTTATCGAGTAATCGATCTTGATAAAATGTCAAGATAATAATCGAAGTCTTGAATTGGTTCAAGATCTTTCTTGAGTTTTTCGAGACTCGGCCAAGTATTTCCATTTTATCCTGAGCTTCTCAGAAGGATTCTGAGAAAACTTCATGCATCTGAAAACCTTCAATTTTTCAGATTTTACTCTAAACACCTGGTTCTAGCATCCCTAATTCAACTGGAAGTTCTTGAAATCTTGATTCCGCCAAAGGTTTAGTCAAGATATCTCTCGCTTATCGGTATGAATTTTCTCCATCCTTATGTCCTTCTTCTCGATATGATCTCGATGAAGTGATGTCCGATATCCACATGCTTGCATCCGGTGTGCAATACCGGGTTTTTGTGAAATAGCAATGGCACTATTATTGTCACAAAATATTGGTACTTCATTGGCTACAACTTTATAATCCCTCAATTGTTGTGCGAGCCAAAGAATCGGTACTGCAGAACTTCCCGCAACCATATATTCAAATTTTCGGTGAGTACTTGTTGCTACCGAGGTCCTGCTTTCTTCAAAAACCAAGATATCGGCTTGCTTCCTAGAAATTGACAAGTTCCCCGAAATGGACTTCTGTCAATTTCAAGATCCTCCATAATCAAAGATCCGAGTAACCACTTAACTCTAGGTTATCATCACCGATACCATAATCCTCTATTCTTTGTGCCCTTAAGATATTTCAAGTATCTTTTGGCAAAAGATCCATGTGACTAGCCTTAGGATTAGCTTGGTATCTTGCACATATCCCAACAAAGAAATGTTATATCCGCCTACTTAACGTGAGATAGAGCAATGATCCAATGATTCCTCCATAATCGATTATGACTTCATCGATTTGCCTTGTAATCGGGATCCATCTTGTAGTTAGTATTCATGGGAATTCTAACTGCATTGCAATTCTGTACACCATATTTGGCAATCAGATCTCTGGTGTACTTTGCCTGGTTGATGAATATTCCTTCCTTTGATTGTTTCACTTGAAGTCCTAGAAAGAAATTCATCTCTCCCATCATTGACATCTCAAACTTGCCTTTCATCAGTGTTGAAAACTTTTCACACAGCTGATGGTTTGGAGATCCAAAAATGATGTCATCAACATATATCTGAACTAGTAAGATATCTTCCCCATCCTCTATCCTGAACAGAGTTCTATCAATTGTTCCTTTGACAAAACCATGGTCAGTAAGAAACTGAGAAAGAGTATCATACCATGCTCTGGGTGCTTGCTTAAGACCATACAAGGCTTTTCTTAGCCTGTAAACTTGGTCATTCTGTTTGAAACCAGGAGGTTGTTCCACATAAACCTCTTCTTTAAGCACGCCGTTCAGAAATGCACTTTTCACATCCATCTGATAGACTGTGAACTTCATGTGGGCAGCATATGCAAGAAACAATCTGATGGCTTCTAGTCTTGCAACAGGTGCAAAGGTTTCATCATAATCCAAGCCTTCTTCTTGGGAATAACCTTGTGCAACTAGCCTTGCCTTGTTTCTCACAATGTTGTTGTTTTCATCTCTTTTGTTCTTGAAAACCCACTTGGTTCCAATGACATTGTGCCTTTCTGGTCTATCTACTAGCTCCCATACTTTATTCCTCGAGAATTGATTGACTCATCTTGCATGGCAAGAATCCAATTGAGAATCTTGTAGAGCTTCACCAATCTCGATGGAGTTCTTTCTCCGATAGGATGCGTTGAAAATAGCACTCTCTCCATGGAACCTTCTAGTCTTAACACCTTCAGTTAGATCACCCACAATCTGGTTTGTAGGATGGCTATCTAACCATTTCCTTCTTGATGTTCCCCCTTCAATGGTATCCTCAACATTTGAAATGTTAGGTTCAGTTAAATCAGCAAACTCAGGGAACAACAAAACAGGAGAAAGGGAATCATCTTCCTCAGGGGAAATTCTATTCAGAACATTGTCAGAGACATTTGTTCCCCTTTGGTTGATAGATTCAGAATTTGCCTCAGCTGTGACCACATCTTCATTGGCATCACGTACCTGAGTCTGAACCGGTGTCTGTTCAGATTGGTCACCTTTGGAGTGTTGGTTTTTCCGGGTCTCACCATCCTGATTTCCATCCTGAACTTCTTTATCTGAGTCTGAGTCACTCCAATCATAGATAGTGACTGACTTCTTCTTTTCAGGTTCAGTGGATGATTTATCTTTCTGTTTCAGGCTTAATCTGGTGATCCTCTTTGTCAGTTCATTTGCATCATGTTCTTGTTTCTTCTGAACACAAACAGATTCATCAAAAACAACATGAGGTGTTTCCTCCACAATAAGAGTCCTACAGTTGTAAACTCTGAAAGCTTTACTAACTTCAGAATATCCTAAGAATATTCCTTCATCAGCTTTACTATCAAATGTTTTCAACTGATCTTTACCATTATTGTGTATGAAACACTTGCAAATAAAAACACACGAAAAAAAAAAAACAAGAGGCTTCCTTTCATTCCAAAGCTCATAAGGCGTTTTTTGCCTTGACTTTTTGTCGAATGGATCTATTACGAGAGTAGCATCAAAGGTGTTGATGACTTCAAAACCTAAAATCTTTTAGGAATATCGACCAAATTTATCATTGTCCTTGCAGCTTTCTTTCGAGTTCATTCCTTCTTTCAAAGAACACCATTTTGTTGAGGGTCCTTGCGGTGATGTTTCATGTAGAATTCCATTTCTTTGCACAATAACCGTAAATGATATGATTTATAAACTCGGTTCCTTTGTCGATCTCGATTTTGACCACACTCAGATTTTTCTCATTCTCGAGCCTTTTCATGAATTTGGCAACTTTTATCCGAGTCTCTTTCTTCTTCGAGAAAGAATATGACCTAAGTATATCTTGAGTAGTCATCAACTACTACCAATGTGTATTTCCGCCATTAGTGCTCACAGTGTTATAGGACCAACAGATCCATATGCAAAAGTGAAGTATTCTCTCAAGAGAAACTTCTACTTTGCTTTTTAAATGATGCTTTGACTTGTTTTCCTTTCGCACGATCACAAATGTGTTCCTTCATGAACACTTCATTAGGCAACCCTCTCACAAGAGCTAATCTTGCAAGCTTGTTCGAGGTTTTGAAGTTTAGGTGATTCATTCTTTTATGCCATAACCATTCGGGTATCGTGGAACTTTTAGCAATTAAACATGTATCTTTAGGAGTTGAACTCCAATCGAAAGAAGATACACATTCCCTTTTCTTGTACCGGTCAAGAATACTTTTCGTGATGTATCATCTTTCACAAAGCATAAGTTCTTGGAGAACTCAACATTGAAACCTTTATCACGTAATTGGCTAATTGACAACAAGTTATGCTTCAATCCGGATACATATGAAACACCATAGATATGAATCGAGTCGACTTCCAAAGTTCCATATCCTTGATCATCCTTGGAGTTATCTCCAAAAGTGATCTGTGGGGCCTCTTTGTTCAACATAGTCATTGAGCATCTTCTTGAATCTGTCATATGTCTTGAGCATCCATTTGTTAAGATACCATACATCGGGAGCTTTTTCATCTCTCGCTCATCCATTGCCATGTGATCTTTCATCGACTTAGTGCCCTGGTTTTCCTCCCCGAAAAAAACAAATCAATTTTTAGGTACCCATTTTGTGTAGGGTCCTATGAGGTTAGTCAGACTTTTCGGAATCCAAATCGCCTCGACAACTCTAATCACTTTAGAGTGGCTAATTTGTCTTCCATAAACATCAACATATACATCCACTACTCTGGGTGCCTTAGCGTTTTTCATATATATGTGTGCTAGCTTTAGCATGAACATGTGCCTTAGAGTTCTTCTTTGGTTCAGCCTTACATTCAGATGCTTAGGCTTTTTGTGCAAACCGGTCTAAATCTTTGATGACTCGGGTTCGAGATAACCTTTACCCTTAGGCAAGTGAGGTTCGGGTTGTGCATCTTTGAAATCTGGTCTTTCAAAGATATCGAGGACTTGGTCTCTTCGATTGAGAATGTCTCTATTTGAGTGTTTCTCATCCGAGGATTCCTCGATGGTTCGATGTGGAACCTTTCGGGTTTGCATTCTTAGCTTGAGGCTTTGAAGTACTTGCTGAAACTTTCTGAATCGATTTGCTTTCGGGTTTTCTTGCCTTCACCGAGGTTTGGGTTTTCTAACCCGATCATTCGGTTTCTTCGAGACCATATGTCCTTTTCCTTGTCTACAACCTTGGGCATTTCTTCCGTTTGAAGTGTAGGTGCCATCGGGTTTTACAAAGATAGTCTTCTTTGCTACTTGACGCAACATTTAGATGACCATGTGAGGTTCCCCACGGAATATATCCCAATCCAGATTTTTATAGTCCAGATCTCTGGTAACTCTCAATTTCATCTATTACATTAGATGCATTATTCAATAGAGTTAACTTCTTTCATGCACTATCCTCACGATTCTGTGAGAGTTTTATGCTTCTCGAGAGGTCATTGAACTCAATTCGATTCTTTGAATCTCTTGATTGGATTTATCTAGCTTTTCGATTAGGGACATTATCAACTTCTCTTTTCTCGAGAGTTGTACTTTCGTAACATCCAGTTCATCAAGTAGCTCCCATTAATTGAGAAGTGACTTCAATATTGCTAGAGTCTTTCCATTTTAGATTTTCAAACTTTCATTTCTTTATTCTCGCTCTTGAGTTTGATTTAGCGATCCTTGCAAAAAACAACATAGTCCTTCATCGATTCTCGAAAAGAATCCATCGGTCAAATGATTTGTTTTTCGGTGGAACTAGAAAACTTTTGTGCTAGTGTAGGAGCAACAACAGAGAAAGAAGAGTTTACCTCCTCAATGGCCATCGACGGATGTCATCACTTTCACCGTCTCGAGAATATCTCATCGAAGAGCTAGATTCCTCCTCGAGAGTGTTCTTCTTCGCAACCATGGCCTTTTTGCTTGAGAACTTCGGTCTCTTATAGCTTGCCTTTTCTCTTCTCTCCTTAGCACTCAAATCTAGACAATCATCTTTGGAAGTGACCTTTCTTCTGGCGGTTATAGCATCTGTTGGCATCATCATCCCGATCATTTCCTTCTTTGGACTTGGAGTCCTTTCTTTTGGATGAAGATCCTTCAAATTTTCGTGTCTTTCTTCTTCTCGGTTGATCTGTCCTCGGGTTTCTTCAGTTTTGTGGTTCTGTAATAGCTTTTGTATTTTCCAAATCTACTATTGAGTCTATCAAACCTTCTTGCCATCGGTCTGCTAGCTTTTCCTCAAGCTCATCCCGATTTTTTGGCATGGGGGTTCTCGATTCTCTAGTTTTCTGAGGTTTTATCTTTGGCTTTTAAGGCCACATTCTTACTCGATGAAGAATCATCTTTCTTTGTCGACCTTTTTGGATTTCTTATCAATTACAAATTCATAGGCTTTTATTTCGAGAAGACTTGTTGGTAAGGCATTGAGTTAATATTCTTGGTGTTTTCAATCACCTTTGCATGAATATCCCATTTCTTATATAGACCTCTAAGAATTTTCAATGCAACTTCTCTCTGTGGGTATTTCTTTCCAAGTGCATTTAGATCATTCATGATGCTAGTGAATCGACTTCGGTTTGTCTATTGATTCACCATCATCCATTTTCAAAACCGGTCAAACTTTCCAATTGCCTTTGAAAGTTTGTTTTCTTTTATATGATCGTGCCTTGGCACATAAACAAGCCTAGTGTATCCCAAATCTCTTTAGCAAGATTACGGTGAGAGATCATTCCCATCACACCATCATCAATTTGTCAGATAGTGTGTCTTTTGCAATGTAGTCTAGATTGACTAACTTTCTCACCTCAGAGTCGGTTGGTCATCGGACTTAGGAAATTTCTGCTCTAGGATCAATTCTCTCATCTTTTTGTTCCTCGGGATTCACTACAAGAACTGGAATGGTCCTTGAGAGACCACTCTCCACATACGCTCATGTTTGGAATCTGAGATGAGCCTGCATTCTCGATCTCCATAGGTCATAGTTCTCCACCGAGAACATGGGAAGTTTTTTTGAAGACATTTTTTCGATCTCTTGAAAAATAAAAGGTTTCACAAATAAGATCGGTTCGGATAGACCACAAGTATTTTTGAAAATAAAACTTTGGTCAACAAGCCAGTGGTCAAGTTGAACCTTTGCTTTCGATACCACTTGTTGGTCCGTGCAAATGAGTCTTACACGTGTATGGGGGGAATACACGTGTTCGGTGTTTTTAAAACTTTTTTTCTTCGAGGTCACTTGGGTCGATAATCCGAAGATTAGGTTCTGAGAAGCACAGATCGCTCTCCGAGTCAAGGTCTCTTGAGGCAGTGATCCCGAAGCCGCTTTCGTAAACCTCGGATAATCCCAACCGAGTCCTGAGTGTCAGAGATCCTGAGTTGCTTGGATCGAGATAACTAACTTATCGAACCCTCGTAAGAATAACGTTCGGTTTGGTAACTATCCGTTCTAGCTACTCGGGTTGTCGGAATGGTTGGCCCTTAGTTTATACTGCGTTTTAAGCTTTGCGTAAAACCTTCCTTTTATGAAATAGTGATTAGGCCGTGATTCACTTATGCAACTTCAAAGGATTGATTCCAACCGAATATCGATTGAAAAGTATGCTTTCAAAATCAAGTCAATGCAACAGATAAGCACAGATAAGGAAAGCAATAAAGAACACAACAATTATAGTGGTTCAGAGACTCAAGCTCCTACGTCCACTCTCCCTGACTCTTCAGAGAAATTCACTATCAACTTCTGAGCTTTCTGACTACCTCGTAGTTTACTTACTCAACTCGGCCCTGAGTTTTCTAACTACTCCACGTAGTTTACTTACTTAACCCTACCTTGAGCTTCGACGACTACCTCCGTAGTTTACTTACTCAATCACACACAAGCTTTGGACTACCCCTGTAGCTTACTAACTTCTCCTCTAGAGTTTTCTGACTACTCCGCGTAGTTTACTAACTCTTTACAACACTTCTCACCAACAAACACACTCCAACTACCTTCACAAGGGTTTGGGGTTTCTTGGTTGGTTTCCAACTAGGATGAGATATCCTTTACAATGAAGCACAATGCAAAGGGTTAGGATATCTCGACTAAGCTTTGGATAATTCTTATCAAGCTAGGCTTAGTATAGTGAGCTCTCTTCAATATTGAAGCACTTGGGAAATTCTAAGTTTTTCGAGTGCTTTTAACTTTTACAAGAATAAGCTTGAGCTCTTAAGTTGCGTATAAATTTCCGTAACCTTACAATGTAGAGGGTCACCAAGATTTATAGGCATACACCAAAGGTCTCTTGAAAAATATCCGTTGGAGAGACAACTTCGTGAGTTCCCTCTTGTGGTGTGTGAAACGGCTATATTTAGGGTTTGAAACTCCCTAACACTTCCTAGGCAATAGCCTTCCATGTAGCCGGTCTTCACTTTTTTTGCAGTCTGGAACTTTTGTACATCTGACATCTTTTTTCAGAGACACATCCTTTGTCGATTGTCGATTGATGGTGCGATGTTGTCTTCCTCTTTTTGACTTTTGTCTCCAGTTAAAGGTAAACACTTTCAACGGCTCTTTTTGGTTACAAACTCTGAGTTTGATATAACCTTAACAACACTTCTGACTTAGTTCCTTTTGTCTGCATTTGAATGTCTTGGCAGATATCTAACTTTCTAAGGAATCGCGATCTTCTCGAGATTGCATCCTTGAGATAGATATATTGATGCCTCGGAACATTCGAGTTCATATCGAGCATTGATTACCTCACCGATTCTTGAGAATTATGTGCCTTGATATTCTTGATCTTTAGTTTCTCGATCTTGATCTTTGTGTCTTGAGTCTTACGAGTCTTGAGGTCTTCGAGTCTTGTGGTCTTTCGAATCTTGTGGTCTTCGAATCTTTGTAGTTTATCTTGACCGATGTCTTTGAGTCTTCTCGCCGAGTCTTGATTTTTTCAAGATCCTCTCGAGTCTTCAAGAATTATCCGAACTATATCTCACGACTATACATTCTCGCAGATAACATCCTGAATATTCTAAAAACTGAATCCTGACTCAACTATCAAGATCATTCTGAACATGTCATACTCAGGGGTTTTGGGATCTAATGAAAATCATAAATCTTTATTAAAATTCATCTCCCAACAGTTACAATAGAAGAGACGAACACGAACATTCGTTATAAAAGAAGTACATAAATTGTAGACATTAAATAAAATTTGATAATATGTCATCGACGACTTCACTATAAACACCACATCATCTTTGTGAATTGTAGAAGCCACATCATCTTCATGGATTATAAATCTAAAAAGAAAAATGTTCATTAGAAATCTGAAAATCAATACAAACAAACAAAATATAATCACAACCAACAGAAAATGACGTAACAGTTGTTGGTCCCGGGGTAAAATGAGTTCTACATGTGTATAGGGGGGGGAATACACGTGTATAGTGATTTTTAACTTTTTAGAAAAATACTATAATCAGAGAGTCAGGTTGTCCTGAGTTTCAGTCCTGAGAAGCACAAAATGCCCTGAGTAAAAGTCTACTGAGATAATAACACTGAGCGGCTTTCAGAGACTTCAGATTAGCTCAACTGATTCAGAGTTTCTACAACAGAGTCCAAATAAGCTTGGAGTAGATAATAATCTTACTGGCTACTCAAGGGAGTTGATTTGTTTGACAACTATCTATACTAGCTTATCTAGAGTGCGGAATGTGTAGGCCCTAAGTTTATACTCGTTTTACTTTGCTGAAAATCTTTTCTTAATAAAACAGTGGTTAAGGCTGTGATCAAGTTAATGCAACTTCAATTGGATTGTTTCAATGAATATCGAAAAACTCCAGGATGCTTTCAGTGAAAATATGCAACAGGATAGAATGCAAAACAGAAAGCAAACAACACAGCAATTATAGTGGTTCAGAGACTCAAGCTCCTACGTCCACTCTCTCTGATCCTCAGATAAATTCCTTAACACACTACTTCTACTACCTTAAGCTTTCAGACTGAACTCAACAACTTACTAACTTTCTACCACGAGTTTTCAGGCTGAACTCAACAACTTACTAACTTTACTAACTCAACACACGCACAACTAACTAACTCAACACACGCGGGGATGAACAATCAGCTTACTAACTTCTTCTCTAGAGTTTTTAGGCTGAACACAACAGCTTACTTATTCTTTACAACTCTCACTTCTCCAACAACTACACACTCAAACTACATAATCAAAGGGTTTGGGTTTTGGTTGGTTTCCAACTAAGGTGAGATATCCTTTTACAATCAGACAAAGTAAAAGGCTAGGATATCCCTACCTAAGCTTTGGATATATCTTAGATCTGGGCTTAGTAAATTAGCTCTCTTCAAAGATGAAACACTTGGGAAATTCTTAGGGTTTCAAGTGATTCACAAGATTGCTTGAATACGAATGAGCTCTGGAGTTGCTTTGATTTCCCGTAACCTTGAAATGTCCAAGGCCTCTGTTATTTATAGGCAACTCATCAGAAGTCTACCTTTGAAAACTATCCGTTGGAGAGATAGCATCTAGGGTTTCTTCTTTGAGTAACTGATGAACGACTATATTAGGGTTTGAACGCACCCTTGCATGTTTTAGGAAATATCCAGACAAGTAGCCAATCACCAATTTCTATGAACAAGACAAATATTAGTGCTGACATTCTTCAGGGACATGTTACTTTCAGTGTCAGTAAAGTACGTTGTTGTCGCCTCCTCATTGGTTGAAATCTTCCTTTGAACAGAGACAAACAAAACGACTCTTTTAGTCAACCACACTGATCTGATATTTTCCTTAGTGTTCACGAACGTATAAAATTCTCTTTGTTTGTACTAAGAATGAACAAACACTATTGAACTGGAAGTGACTTGTTCAGGGTCTCTTGGTTCAGTACAAAACAATCTTCAGGATCTTCTGTTCTTCAGGATCTTCTGGTCTTCAGGTTCTTCAGTCTTCAGGCTCTTCTGATCTTCAGTATGTTTTGGTCTTCAGAAATCTTCTGATATCTTCATACCAAATCTCTAACATCTATCCTTACCTGAACTATATCTGCTGACTATACATGATGCAGATACTCCCTGAAACCTAATAACAATTTGAAACCTGATCCTATACTACCAAGATTGTCCTGAAACATGTCATACTCAGGGGTTTTGGGATCTAATCAAAATCTTAATTAAATTCATCTCCCAACAATTTCTCCCTTTTTGATGATGCCAAAACCATATTGTTACAAGCTTGCAAACAGAAATAAACCTATCATCTATTCAGGTTTCAATTCACAAAGCAAGTAAAAACAAGTAAAAGGCAACCATCAAATAATCAGTAAGATAATGAGAAATTATCTTTTGATCAACAGAAAATCAGTAGTGTTTTTCATTAAGGCTCAAACACCAAAAAGTACAAGTTACATTGGTTTTCTTTTTCAAAAACTACTAAAACAAAAGGAACAAGATAATCAATCTTCATCAGATTCAATCTCATCTGTTGGTGGCTTCAGGTTGAACATGCCATAGCATCTTTCTTTCAGCTCTTATCTCTTCTGGATGGTCTGAGCATCACTCCCTGTCAGCTCCAGATATTCAGCCCGATCCACAAAATCTGCATGGATGAAATCATAGTTGATCATCCCATTCTTGTATCTCGGTGGAGGATACTTGATCTGGCCAGGAACCTTCAGCTGATAACCCAGAGTATCAAATAAATCAAACCATTTCTGGCGTATATCAGTGAAGTTCTGCAGTATGTAGGCAATGAATGCATCATCCCTATCAGTGTTGGGCTGGGACCAAGTCTGCAATATATCATTATTGAACACAAACTCCCTCTTGGCCATTTCCCATCTGTCATTCAGCTCAATGGGCATCCACTTGTCTAAATGAGGCCACACCCTCTTCCTCTGCTTGGTACCCCTCCTCCTGAGAACCATTCTTTGAAAGCCTCCTAGCTTTCTCTTAGCTTTCTTCCTCTCTTTTCTGGTCATCTCTGAACCTGACACAGAAGTAGCAGCCTTTCTCTTCTTTTCAGCTTCAATCGCCTTAACTGAGTTGTGCCAGTCCCAGTTAAGTCTTTTGGTGGAAACATCATATTCACCAAAGCCTTCTTTGAAAAGATCATCAAGTTCAGATTCATCATCTTTCTCAGTGCTTTCTTTCTCAGTATCTTCTTCAAATTCCTGAGCAAGCTTCCTCTGAGTAGACTTTCTGCTGACTGGTTTAGCAAGTTGCTTCGTCTTCAGAGGTTTTTCAATAAATGCAACAGGCTTCTTCTGAGGTATCAGGATTCCATGGGCTTCACCTTGTTTGTTGGTCTCCTGTTTCCTCTGCCTCTTAGCTCTTTGCTCAATTACCTCCATTGCAGCTTCAGGGTGAATTAGCACTTCAGGTTCTTTCCTCTTTCCTCGAATTACTTGAGTGGGGAATTGTTCAACCTATTTTTCCAAGGGCGGCAGTGCAGCAAGCTTGTCATAACTTTCCCCCTTTTTGGCATCATAGCTTGCTCAAGTAATTTGGATCTCAAATCAAACTGTCTCTCCATCTCTTCCTTCATCTCCTTAGCCACATCATCTATCTTTGCATCAAAGGCAGTAAATTTGCTATCAAGGGCAGTAGATAGTAAATTTACCTGAGCATGGGTCACCATAGATGTGTTAAGGGCATTGATGGTTTCGCCCTGAGAGGTTTGTGCCTCAGCAAGTTTGGACACTTCACCAACCAGAGGTTCAAGCTTTTCAATCTGTCCAATCATGGGCTCGAACTTGGTCAACTTCTCAATTAGAGGAGTGAGATCAACTGATGGTTGTGGAGGAACTGGGATTTCTTCTTCAGTTTCAGTCTGAAGTCCAACCTCAACAAATTCAGTAGCAGTTGTTGCAGGCTCCTGAGGGGTTTCTCCAAAAGTAATCAATTGAAGAGCTGGAGCTCCCTGAGCCTGTTCCCCCTGAGCAGTTGCTCCTGCCTCAGCATCTTTCTGACTACCTTCAGCAAGGTTCTTGTCAGTTTTATCCTGAGATGGGTCTTGTTTGTCTTTGTCCTGACCCTCATCAGTACCCTCAGGTTGGGCAGCATCTTTCCTCTCAGCAATCTTTCTCCTGACCAACTCCTCAAACTCAGTATGCCTGATTCTGAGTCTTCTCTTACCAAGGCCTGAAAAGGCATCTAGCTCAGCCACTTTCTCAGCCCATAACTCTTCTCCTCTGAAGTTGCCTATCTCCAGCATCATGGCCAAGGATTGATTGACTATCATCATGGCTATTTTGAGTCTGAAAAACATATCCTAAAGATCAGGATAGTTGTTCAGTTTAGGGAATTTATCTAGCACAAAGCGTTCGACTTTCATCTTCCACTCTATTTCCTCTGCTTCACCTTTCATGAGTTCAGGAACAGGCGACTCCTCTTTAGAGCTAGATTGAGCCTCTGAAGGTATGGGAATTTGTGGCTCTGTGGGGTGAGTGGGTGGATCAGAATTTGGCTTTCTTCAGCAGGTTTTTGAGAACCTGTGAAGATCTCTCTTGTAATTCGGTCACTTCCAATGCTGGTAGTGAGAACCTCAGTAAATACATCTTCGACCCTCCAACTTCAGGGAAATTTTTGGCTTCCCTTTCAACAGCTTGTGAAATGGCCTTTACAAGTGTATCCAGTGGGGATTTTTCGCCTGAGGCCATCTCACTGACCTTCCTGAGCCACTTTGTCTTTCTCTTTTGCTCATCCTGAGCCTTCTTTTTCTCACCAATCTCTCTCTTAACCTTCAGAAGGTCAAGAGCTTTTCTTCTCTTCTCAAGATCCTCAACTTCCTTCTCAACAACCTTCTTGCTTTTTCTCTTAGTTACATCAGCAATGGTACGAGTGTCCTGATTAGATTCAGAGCTTTCAATATCCACCTACTCTGTTTGCTCCTCAGGCTCATCTTGAGCAGCCTGTTCTTCAGGCTCATCCTGAGCAGTTGAACTCGGGCTTTCAGAAGTTGTAGGTCTCCTTTTCTACGACTTAGGCTTCCTGAACATAATTCTGTTCCGAGAAAAAGCAGTTCCAGACAACAAAAACATATTCTTTCTTGGCAAAGTTTCAATCAAATAGCTGATTTTTGTCCCAAACAGAACTCTTCCATTCTTTGTGAATGCTCCCTTAGCATACTTCAGCTTTTGATTCTGATGCAGAATACAATCCACCAAAAACTTTAACCATATAAATCTCTCGATGGTGAGTCCTCAATCGCGGCCATAAGTCTCAACTTATTCTGACTTACCTGCTCTAAACTTCCAGAGGTGCTCATCATGCACTTGGCCACAATATCAATCAGAACTTTATAATTAGGTTTTAAGCATTTCTTGTTTAAAGCCCCTTTCAACTCAACCTTAGAAATGGAAAATCTATCCAAAATTTCTTGCTCTTGCCCAGACATGTATACCGCAGGATCATCCCCTCTATTACTTAATTCAAAAACATTATTAATGTTTTAAAGAGTTAAGCATACCTCTTTCGTACAAACTACTTCGGCTTTGGGTTTCGCGTATGTGCCGAAACATAGTTGTGAGACCAGGGAGCCATCTGCACCCTCTTGAAGATTGACCACGAACTGCAATACTTCTTGGGGCAATTCTGATTCTGGCGTATTGCTAACCAATTTATCCAATCGTGCCAACTAAAGCATGTTCAAGGCTTCTTCTTCAATAATGGTTATCTTGTTGTCAATCATCGCAACAACATGCTCGAAGTATGGTTTTTCCGTTTCTGCGAGGTTCTTGATCATGGCATAACTGGGAAAATCCATTTTATTAGGTTTTTGGAGTTTGAAGATATGAAGGGTTTTTTGATAGTCTGGAGGTTTCTTAGAAAACAGAGTGTAAAAGTGTTTGAACTCGGAATATTTGGGGTATATATATGATCTGAAGAAAACGATCAAGGGCTAAGATTAAATCTGAATAAACGGTTGTGATTTAATCTGAGGTTGAAATAATCTCAATGTTTATTTGCTATTAAATCCAAATAATCAGATATACATAATAAATGATACCAATTAGGGTGACAAAATGATGTTTCACTCTAATCGAGGCAACCTTTTGGTTTTCTGCCAAAATATTAACCAATAGAAATCCTTCAAACATTCCCGCTTAAAGTTCAGGTCTTTTGTCATTTATTTCAAATGATTACTGACTGAAATAAGCTTGTGAGTAAATGCATGTGTCTAGTGTGCTTCAGGATTAATTGAATACTTAATCCTTACTGAATACTGACCGTGACAAAAACCATCCTGAATCTCAGTTTCCATCCTGAGAAATTTTTGTCTTGAGTTATTTCCTACTGAAAAACCTCATGCATCTGAAGAGCTTCTTCCTTCAGGGAGTTTTACTCACCTGGATCCAACATCCCTAATTCTACTGATAGTTCCTGAAATCTTGACTCAGCCAATGGCTTAGTAAGAATATAAGCTCTTGTTTATCAGTATGAATTTTCTCCATCCTAATGTCTTTCTTCTCTACATGGTCTCTAATGAAATGGTATCTGATATCCGCATGTTTACATCTTGTATGCAGTACATGATTTTGTGATATTGCTATTGCACTGTTGTTATCACAAAATATAGGTACTTCATTGGCTATAACCTTATAATCTCTTAATTGTTGCCTGACCCATAATATCTGAGCACAACAACTTCCTGCAGCCATGTATTCAGCTTCAGTAGTACTAGTTGATACTGAGGTCTGTTTCTTAGAGAACCAGGATATCAGTTTGCTTCCAAGAAATTGATAAGTTCCTGAAGTGGGCTCTCTGTCAATTCTGCAACCACCATAATCAGCATCTGAATAACCAGTTAATTCAAGGTTATCATCAGCTGGATACCACAATCCTCTATTCACTGTACCTTTTGAAATCTCAGTATCTTTTTGGCAGCTTCCATGTGACTAGCCTTAGGATTAGCTTGGTATCTTGCACATATCCCAACAGCAAAATTAATATCAGGCCTACTCGCTGTGAGATAGAGCAATGATCCCTCTATAATCAGTATGGTTAACTGACCTGCCTTCAGGATCAGGATCCATCTTGTAGTTAGTATTCATAGGAATTCTAACTGCATTGCAATTCTGAATACCATACTTGGCAATCAGATCTTTGGTGTATTTTGCCTGATTGATGAAAATTCCTTCTTTTGACTGTTTCACCTGAAGTCCTAGAAAGAAATTCATCTCCCCCATCATTGACATCTCAAACTTTCCTTTCATCAGTGCAGAGAATTTCTCACATAACTGATGATTAGGGGATCCAAAAATAATGTCATCCACATAGATATGAACTAGTAAAATATATTTCCCATCTTCTATCCAGAACAAGGTTCTATCAACAGTTCCTTTGGTAAAATCATGGTCAGTAAGAAATTGAGATAGAGTATCATACCATGCTCTGGGTGCTTGCTTCAGACCATACAAGGCTTTCCTGAGCCTGTAAACTTGGTCATTCAGACAGAAGCTAGGAGGTTGTTGTTGGGGTTATACTGGAAAGTATGCTTTTACTTTGTATAACCAAACTGAATTTATGTCTTATTTACTTAAATAAATTATTTATCACTGATGCTTTAAATATCATTGAATGTTAGATATATTTACTGCATAACTGTTCAATAAATAGTACGTGTTACATTGTAGTTAATTTAGTGATACCAGATCACAGAAGATTAAATTAACGGTCCCTTGTAACTAAAAGTACGCTGTTCACGACCTAGATGGAAATGAACAATCCATCGTGAAAGGTTGAAGTGTAAGACTCAGATTGGCTTATCTTGACCAAGAGATTACACTAGTGCATGACTGATGCACTGAATAGGACCTACAGGAGGATAAATTCTTCAGCACTGAATTAGGAAGAATTAGACCTCAGTGGTTCGTTATTTCTTAATCTTCGTCCATTAAATAGGATCGTGTGTGGTTAGTAATTATTTCTTTGACTTATGACGGGTAGAGAATCAATGAGATTCAATACTTTATGTCTTGGGCAATATTATTGGTCACATGCGATTGCTAAGATTTAATATGAAGAATCGTGTGAAAGTACGCTTGTTTGATTTGCCCCCTTGGGAGGTTCATAAGATTTATCAAACCAAATCTTGCAAGTGAAATTAGTTTCGGTATGGATAATAATGTTGAACCGTTCCTTGACCAAGGACAAAAAATATTAATTAATGGAAAGCTATTTCAGTGGCTTGAATTAATTAATGAGCTAGATAATCTTAAACACGGGAAATAATAACCGGGAGCCATATTAACAGTAATATGGGTTAAGATGGATAGTGCAATATTAATTATGTAGTGGGATTAATTAATATTTATGGACTTGAATAATATTGTGGCTCAATATTAGATATTTAAAGTCCATTAGAAGGTCCAATCTTAATTCTCCTAAAGACCCCTCAAGTAGCCCAAACATAATGTCCAATAACTGAAAAAAGTGTTTAAAATAAAATAAATTATTGTTGCTAATTTTTCCATAATTTCGAAAATCATTGAAGGAAGAAAGAGAAATGATTTTCTTGATTTTCTTGGAAAGATTTTATGGAATATGAGTATTCTTGGAATACAAGATTATCCCATAAATTCAAGAAAAGTCAAAGATCCTATTTCTTCCCTATTTAATGTGATATTTTTGAAAATCCCTTAATATAGGGAGTTGGGATTTTTGTGGAATATTTTAAATATGAAGAAAAGAATATATTGGATATATTCAAGATTTCTTGGAGAACAAGAAAAAAAAATTCCCATCTTATTTCTAGGGCAAAAATCGGCCACCCCTTGTATTATAAATAGGGGATGATTTTTTCATCCCCAAGAGTAATTTCATGTGTTGGAAAAATTAGAAATCCACAAAGGTGGTGCAACATAATTTTATTTTTCCCTTTTGTTAAATTGTTCGCGAGTTCCTACCACCGGATTGTTGAACAAGGATAAGGAAATACTTGAGAAGGTCTTTTGGTGTGTTCGTGTGAACGGGATCCATCTTCTCAACGGTTGTCACTCCGAGAGGTTAGTTCACGTAAACCCGTAGCAATTCCGCATGCGTAGGATTTGTGTGAACTGTTTATATGCATGATTTGTTGTTGAATTATTATTTGAATTAATATAGGATTAATTCATGCTAGTAATAATTGTTAGAATTAAATTTGTATTTAAATATTCATCCCGAATAGATCCGGGCAAATTATTCCCCAACAGTTGTTCCACATAAACCTCTTCTTTAAGTACACCATTCAGAAATGCACTTTTCACATCCATTTGATATACCTTAAATTTCATGTGAGCAGCATATGCAAGAAACAATCTAATGGCTTCTAGTCTTGTAACTGGTGCAAAGGTTTCATTATAATCCAAGTCTTCTTCTTGGGCCTTGCCTTGTTTCTTACAATGACATTGTTCTCATCTCTTTTATTCTTGAATACCTATTTAGTTCCAATCACATTGTGCTTCTTCAATCTATCTACTAACTCCCAAACTTCATTCCTAGCAAATTGATTTAGCTCTTCTTGCATAGCAATAATCCAGTTTGAATCTTGAAGAGCTTCTTCAATCTCAATAGGTTCTTTCTCAGATAGGAAGCAGCAGAACAAAGAACTTTCTCCATGGAACCTTCTTGTTTTAATTCCTTCAGATAAATCTCTCACAATCTGACTTGTAGGGTGACTATCTAACCATGTTCTCCTGGATGTTCCCCCTTCAGTAATATCCTCAACATCAGAAATGTTAGGTTCAGGTAATTCATTAAACTCAGGGAACAACAAGAAAGGAAAAAGAGAATCATCTTCCTCAGGGGATATTCCATTCAGAACATTGTCACAGACATTTGTTCCCCCTTGGTTGATAGATTCAGAGTTTGCCTCAGCTGTGACCACATCTTAATTGGCATTACATACCTGAGTCTGAGCTGGGGTTTGTTCAGCTTCAGTGTGTTGGCTTTCCTTCAGTGGAGAACTATCATCCTGAGTACCACCAGTCTGAGTATTTTCATCCTGAGTACCACCAGTCTGAGTATTTTCATCCTGAGTTTCTTCTTTTTCTGAGTCAGTTTCACTCCATTCATAGTAAGTGATTGACTTTTTCTTTTCAGGCTCAGATGATGGTTTGACATTCTTCTTCAGGCTAAGTTTGGTGATCCTCTTTGTCAAGTCTCCTGAATCATCTTCTTGTTTCTTATGAACACAAGTAGATTCATCAAAAACAACATGAGGTGTTTCTTCCACAATAAGGGTCCTACAGTTGTAAACTCTGAAGACTTTACTAACTTCAGAATATCCTAAAAATATTCCTTCATCAACTTTGCTATCAAATATTTTCAACTGATCTTTACCATTATTGTGTATGAAACACTTACAACTAAACACACGAAATAAAGAAACAAGAGGCTTCCTTTCATTCCACAGTTCATATGGAGTTTTTCCTTGATTCTTTGTCAGCATGGATCTATTCTGAGAGTAGCATGCAGTGTTGACCGCCTCAGCCCAAAATCTCTTAGGAATGTCATCTTCAGCAATCATTGTTCTTGCAGCTTCTTTCAGTGTCCTATTTCTTCTTTCAGCAACACCATTTTGTTGAGGGGTCCTTGCAGCTGATGTTTCATGAGTTATTCCATTTGCAGCACAATAATCAGATATAACATGGTTGATAAACTCAGTGCCTTTATCAGATCTGATTTTGACCACACTCAGATTCTTTTCAGTACTGAGTCTTTTCAGTAACTTTGGCAGTTTGGTCTGAGTTTTTTTCTTATTGAGTAAGAAAATGACCCATGTATATCTAGAGTAGTCATCAACTACTACAAGTGTATATTTTTTGCCATTAGTGCTCACAGGTGTTACTAGACCAAAAAGATCCATATGTAACAGTTGAAGTATTATATCAGTAGAAACTTCTACTTTGCTTTTGAATGATGCTCTAATTTGTTTGTCTTTCTGACAAGCATCACAAACATGATCTTTACTGAACACTTCATTAGCTCTAAGTTTATTTAGGATTTTGAAGTTCAAGTGATTCAGTCTTTTGTGCCATAACCAACTTGTTTCAGTAGCCTTCTTGGCCATTAAACATGTATCCATGGGAGTAAGTCTCCAATCAGCAAGATAAACATTTCCTTTTCTAGTACCACTTAATAATACTTGTTGTGAAACATTATCTTTACATAACACAAGTTCTTTGAGAATTCAACACTGAATCCTATATCACAGAATTGACTGATAGAAAATAAGTTATGCTTTAAACCAGACACATATGATACACCATGGATATGAACAGTATCAATTTCAAGTGTTCCATATCCTTCTGTCTGTCCTTTCGAATTATCTCCAAAAGTTATCTGAGGGCCTTTCTGTTCAACATAGTCAGTGAGCAAATGCTTGTATCCTGTCATGTGTCTTTAGCATCCACTGTCCAAGTACCATGTAATAGGTTCAACTTCAGTTCCACTCATCAGGGCTATGTTGTCTTCATTCAGCTCAGTGCCCTTTTCCATCACCTGAAAAACAAATCAGGCCTTAGGTACCCATTTGGTGTAGGGTCCTACCAGGTTAGCTGTACCTTTTGGAATCCAAATCTGCCTGACAACTCTAATTACTTTAGAGTGGCTGATTTGTCTTCCATAAACATCTATATACACATTCACCACACTAGGTGCCTTGGAAGTATCCTGTGTATGAGTGCCAGCCTTAGCATGAACATGAGCCTTAGAGTTCTTCTTGGGTTCAGGCCTTTTGTTCTATTGCTTTGGCCTTGGTGCAGCAGGTATATGTCTTTGCTGACTTGGGTTCAGGAAACCTTTACCCTTAGGCAAGTGGGGTTTAGGTTGCCTGTACTGAAATTGAGGTCTTTCAGTATCCTGAGAACTTGGTTTCTTCAGATGAGAATTTTTTGGCTGAGTGTTTCTCTACTGAGGATTCCTCTAATGGTTTAGGGCATATTTCTTCAGGTTGGTATTCTTATCCTGAGGCTTCGAAGTACTGGCCTGAGGATTTCCTACTGATTGTTCAGGTTTTCTAGCCTTTTCCTGAGGTTTGGGCTTTCTTTCCTGAAATTTCAGGTTCTCTGAAACCATAGGTCCTTTACCCTTGTCCAAAACACGGGGTTGTTCTTCAATAAGAAGATCAGTACGAATCGCCGGTTTAACAAAGACAGTCTTAGTGCCACTAGTAGAAGCAGCATTAAGTTGACCTTGTGAAGTTCCCCCTGGATTATATCGTAATCCAGTCTTTATAGTTGCAGGTCTTTGATAGCTTTGAATTTCATCTATTGCTTTAGATGCAGAATTCAATAGACCTAGCTTTTTTCGCAAGCTATCTTCACTTTTCTTTCTAGTCTCATGTTTCTCAAAGAGGTCATTGTTGGGAAATTTATTAAGTTTTGATAAAAGTTCCAAAACAGATGTAATAGGACCAGTCAGAAACTGTTAGCTGACTAACGTTTTATATTGAGAACTAGGCTGACCAGTTGATAACTGATGTATAGATCAACTGATGTATAAGTTAGTTTAGATCACACACTGAGGGGGAACTCAACGTGTATAGCTCTTAGTCTTGAAGATCACTTATGAAGATCAGAAGAGAAGAACTGAATATCTGAAGATATCAAGACTGAAGACAGATAGAGTACATCAGATGAAGTCAGTAAGTTGAGCTAAGACAACTTACAACCGAAGACTTCAAGTAGGGCAGATCAGTTCACCTGATCTGTTCAGTTCCAAGAAGTGTTCTGAAAGTTCACTATACTTTCAGAAAGGTCGATCAGACAACAAGCATAAAACCTATCAAGACCAGATTCAATGGTACTTGCTAGCCTATGAGAGATCGACACAACTGTACGGAACTGATAGGACTCAGGGTTGGAGGCTCAATGCTCAATGACTAGAAAGGACATAGTTGCATGCTTTCGGTCATAATCGATACAAATTGTGACCCCGACCTTGCAGATATTTCGATTCCAACGAACGATGACGCTATATCTTCAATCCGATTAATTCTGAATAAATTAGTATTCCCAATTAGTGAGGGCCATTCTAGCTATATAAGAAATCCTTGATTAATAGTGATTATCACTACGGTATAAACGAAGAGTTTCAGAGTAAGCATTACACAATCTCCAAGATGGTTTTTTTGAAAAACAAAAGAATAGATCTTCTATTTTTCCACCACATATCCTAAAGAAATGAGGTTTTTCTATAAATGCATTGTCACAAATGAATTTGTTTTTCATTAACCCAAAATTTGGTTTATATCCGAATTCGATATTCTATTGTAGGAGACCCTAATAGGGTTACGGTCTTTCGCTTGAAAAGGGGTCAAAATGAGGAAATCGGGGTAAGCCCGGGTTTTGGCGACTATACATGAATTTCAGCGTGTGGATCGAGGGTTCATACTCTAAAACTTATCTTATTTTTTCAATTGTTAGAATTTTTTTATCGAGGAAATCATAAATTACCAACATTATTTGATTCCAAATTCAGAGCAATACATATTGTACCTTCTTCAAATTCGACTAACTCACCCGCCATTACTTCATCAAGACCATGAATACGAGCAATACCATCGCCTACTTGAAGTACGGTACCAGTATTTACAATCTTGACTTCTCTATTATATTGTTTAATACGTTCGCGGAGAATATTACTAATTTCGTCGGCTCGAATGGTTACCAAATCATATCAACCCTGCAAACCTACCTAAAAATAGATCAAAGTTTGAATTGCTCTCCAACGGCTAATTCGAAACCGGACCTATAAATATGGGATCAAACCTTCAGAGTAAGGTTACAAAAATTATTCACAAGCAGAAGCTCTTAAGATTTCCACAAGAAGAACACAAGCTCAAGATTATCTCTTAAGTGTTCATCCCTTAGTTCTTAGCAGAATACTTATCCTCTAGCGTTAGGCTAATCAGAAGATAGGATAGTATTCCAGTTGGAACAAAACAAATCTTATACCAAAACTGTGTTAGGTTAAGTTTGTTATAACAGGATTTCTATCTAGGGTTTCTAGATTAGATTTCTGGGATTGGTTGAGTGTGAACTCGTTAAATATCTGTTGGTTGTACTGTGTTGGATTAACACATTAAACTAAGTCCAGTTGGTAAAGTTGGTGCCCCTGCAGATAGGGAAGAGTGGACGTAGGACAAGTTGTCAGAACCACTATAAATCTGTGTGCCTTTAATCTTGCTTTACACACCTGCACACTACCTGTTATCTGCATGCATATTCTGTGCCAGATCAGCTTAGCATCAAGCTTCTGATCTGATCAGCTCGACTTTAGTCTTCTGATCTGAACCGTTGGCCAGAACTGTTGTTTTATTAAAACTGGTTTTTCACACGGGTTAACATCTTCCGCACCATCAGTTAAACTGATAGACGCCGAACTGATTTGCTTGACATATCAGTAAGTCGGATATTAGTCCAAACTGATTCACTTCGCACTCTGATCCGGCATACTTGCAAAACACACCTGATTCACGAAAAGTTTTTGAAGTCTATTCACCCCTCCCCTCTAGACTTCAACCCTCACAAAACCCGTTTGGGACCTACAAGTGGTATCAGAGCAGTGGTTCTTCCGACCACTGGCTTTGAATATCATTGGTTCTTGAGGAAGAACCTTTGTGGTCACTTGAACTGATCTGCGAAAACCGTTTTAAAACTCATTTTCTTAAAAACAAAATCACCACAAGCATGGATAACACTTCAGGTATGCATCATAATCTACCCATGTTTTCTGTTGATGAGTATGCAGATTGGTCCATCGACATGAGAGATCTGGGAGTGATTAGCAACAGAATGGATGAGATTCTTGAGATAGGACCGATTATCATCTATCACTTTAACTCAGCTGAAGCAGGACGAGATCCTACACAACCAGTTGGAGCAAGAATCAGAAAGAGCCCCTCACTGATGGATGCAGATGAGAGGAAATTATCTAATCTGGATACTGTTGCCAGACACCTCATCATGAAAACTATGGATGCTACTACTAGAGAGAAAGTGAAGTACCTGAAGACAGCTAAGGAAGTTTGGGATACGCTTGCTGAAATCTGCAGAGGAAATGAACAGATCAAAGACAGTAGACTGCAAGCTGAGCTAGTTGTATTTGGGAAACTTAAGATGCTGCCGAACGAAACAGTTGATCAATTTGATGGAAGGATCACACGAGGAGTCAACTGACTTCGTGATCTCGGACAAGTAATGTCTAACAAGGATATCAACTACAAGATTCTCAGATCGCTAACTAAGAAATGGGATACCAAGGTGACCGTGATTAAGGACTGTCAAGATATTGCTACAATGAAACCAAATGATCTAATCTTCAGTTTGAAAGCCCATGAGTTCGATCTGATCGAGAGAGGACAAGGATCTGATGATGTCCCAGCTGAAGCTACTTCCAATTCCAAATCTGTTGCATTTCAGGCAGCAAGTAGCAGTTCACGAATTGTGGAACCAGTTGGAAACATCATCAGTCAAGCTGAACAAATTGCCCTACAGACAAGAAAGCTGGAAAGAATAAATGTTTTGATGGGCAAATACATAAAATTTTATGATGACTATCGAAAGAATAGAGGAAGAGATCATCGTTCATCTGACAGATCGCAAGAGAGATATCGTTCATCAGACAACCGAGATAACAGAAGAGAAGAAAGGAAGGACAATCATTCTGATGAAAGGAAAGATGATCAAAGAGATGACCAGAAAGAAAGCAGACGTGATGATCGATTAGATAGGAAAGGTTCTGACTACCGACAGAATGGAAAGTCTCCTGACAGATACTACAAAAGACATTATTCTCCAGGCAGAGGAAGCTCCGGAGATTCTAGAGTATGCTACAATCGTCAGAAACCAGGTCATTATAGTGCTGACTGTCCAGACCTGACTCCCAAGGAAAGAGAAGAGAAACAGAACAGAAGAGAACAAAGGTACAGTGACAGAAAAGCCATGGTTGCAGACACATCAAGAATTGATGATTCTTATCTGCCATCAGATGATTCTGGATATTCATCTGTTGAAGATTTCTGTCTGATTACCACAACTGACGATGTCGATTATTTGAACTTCTAATCTGATGAAGACATATGTTTCATGGCCAGAGAATCAGATCAAACCGAGGTATTCTCTAAACCTTCTGTGTCTCCTTCTTCCACACCACATGTGCTGAGTACATCTGCAGGAGAGGTCAACTTGCAGGTCTACAATGACCAATTGCTTGATGATATTTCCAATGCAATAGATACTTATACACGAGTGGAAGTTGAGAACGATAACCTGAGAGCTGAGAACATTAGACTTGTTAAGGAAATTGAGGCAAGTAGAGCAGCTGAACTAAAATCAGCTGAAACTGTTCAGAAGATGACCACAGAACTGGAGTTTCTGAAGGTCAGTTCTTCTGATCAGGGAAAGTTGGTTAAGGAACAATTGACTCTCAACCTAAGACAAGCCAGTGAACTCAAATCTCTTCAGGGTAAGTTTGATGAACTCTTCCGGATGCATGAGAATCTGAAAGTTCTTGAGGACGGTCTACGTAAGAAAATAGAGGTTTTCACAAAATCTTCTAAAACTGTTCCAGATCTGAACAACTATTTTTGTACGCCTACTGACAAGAAGGGAGTTGGGTATGAAATCCATTCTGGATCCTCAAAAGTCCCGTCTGGTTCACATTAGAAAAGTGTAACCAAACGAGTTTCTGACCAAGATACACGAAATACCAAATTTGTATCTGGTAAGGGAAAAGGACCAGCTGATTAGGCAAGGCAAGTGTTAGATACGAAAGGGAACATAAATGAACCTCAACTGATCAGACATCAACCTAGGTATCATCAGATGAACCCAGTTCTTCTGAGGAGACCACAGCCCAATCAGCAGAGTAGGTATCAGGCTGGACCATCTCGAAAGGGACAACCCCAACCGATGAGACTTCGATCCAAGTCGCCTAACAAGCAAGCTAAGGGTAAACTGCTAAGACCAACTATGCCAAAAAGATATGAATCTTTTAATGGTAGCAGTCGTACCTACCCTTACAATCAGAAACCTAGGGTCCGCTTTTTTTGAGCCCCCCTTTGGATTAAAAAGAAGACAAGTTTCAATGAAAAATTTCAAGTCTTCTGATTTGTCCAATGTTCACACTCATAATCATACGAACCAGATTGCATATGAAGAGACGTATGACTATTTAGATGTCTATGGGAGACAAATCAAGCCTTCTGTTTTCAACAGAGGTGCCAGATATGTTTGGATCCCGAAAGGTACCTCTAACCCCCCAGGACCCGATTCTACTGGGGTACCTAAAGTTTGAATTGTTTGCAGAATCGCTTGGGACTGGTAAATAAGGGTGGAGAACAGGCAACTATCTGGTACATAGATAATGGATGCTCAAGACACATGACTGGAAGCTAGTTTCCCCTTAGCAACTATGTTGAAAGATCGGGCCCAAGAGTTCTCTTTGGTGACGATAACTTTGGTCATATCAGAGGAGTCGGAACCCTAGTGAACGATGACGTACAGATCATAGGAGTTTCATATGTTGATGGATTAAAGCACAACCTGTTATCTATTTCACAATTCTGCAACAATGGATTTAGTGTTGAATTCTCTACAGAAAAATGCACAGTCAGAAATCGAGCTACTCAATAGATCTTACTAATTGGTTCAATAAAAGGAACGATTTACACAGTAGATTGGAACAGTTGCCCAAAAATGCATGCCTGATTTTTAAAAGCTCTAAGAGCTCCAGTTGGCTCTGGCACAAGAGGATGAGCCATCTGAACTTTAAGACCCTTAACAAGATAGCAAGGATGTCCTTGGTAGAAGGGCTCCCGAATGAAGTTTTCTCTAAGGATCAGACATGTTCCGCATGTCAGAAGGGAAAGCAAGTCAAGGCTAAGGGATACCTTCTCCTCCATCCAGCAGAGTATTGCAACTGCTCCATATGGATTTGTTTGGACCAGTTACACCTCTCAGTTTCAGTGGACACAAATACACTCTGGTGGTCGTGGATGATTATTCCAAGTTTAACTGGGTTATATTCTTGTATAAGAAGAGTGAAACTACAACCAAACTACCCGAGCTGCTCAAGAAAATTCAAAACGAAAAGGGTCTCAGCATAGTAAAAATCAGATCAGACAAAGGTACTGAATTCCTTAACCATTTTATATCTGATTTTTGCTCTGAGTTTGGTATACAGTATGAGACATCAGCTGCAAGAACACCACAACAGAATGGCGTAGCAGAAAGAAGGAACAGAACACTCAAAGAAGTTGCACGCACTATGTTAGCTGAACATGCTACTCAAAGTCGCTTCTGGGCAGAAGCTATCAGTACTGCATGTCACACGCAGAACAGATGTTCTCTGACTAAGATCCACTTCAAAACACCCTATGAACTGTGGAAGGGCAGAAAACCTCGTGTTTCTTACTTCCATGTTTTTGGGTGCAAGTGTTTCATACACAACAATGGGAAGAGTCAGTTGAGAACCTTCGATGCCAAGTCATATGAGGGTATATTCTTAGGATATTCCTCAACCAGCAAAGCATTTAGGGTCTTCAACAGACGAACCCTAGTTGTGGAAGAAACACCTCATATGCTCTTTGATGAATCATCATCTGATCAAGAGAAATCTGCCGCAGAACAAGATGTGCTAGACAAACCAGATTCAATGAAATGGATCAGCTAAGGCTCAAAGGAAATGATTCAAAATACATCACTATATATGTTCCTAACTTTGACCTTGATGATTCACCAGGTCAGAAAGACCCCAAGGTACGTACAACCGTCAGTGAAGAAGCTGGTACAGCTGAGACAGTAACAACTTAACCATCTGGTTTAGGGGGAACACCTGATTTTTCGGCAGACAGACTTTAGCACATGATGAGTCCAACATCAGCTGAGATATGTCCATGCCAAGTGGATCCTACTGAAGTACCTCTCCCAGTCTCTAGTGATGAATCTTTATCAGAAGAGGATTGATGTTCTCCAAACTGATGATAATCAGGACAGAAGGACCTGGATAACCTGTCATCCAACTAATCTGATCATCGGAGACCCATCTGATAGAGTCAAAACTAGACATCAGATTGGTGAAAGTGCAATGTATTTTTGTTATCTGTCTTTGAAGGAACCACTCACAGTTGAAGAAGCTATTCAAGATGCAAACTGGATTCTAGCCATGCAAGAAGAACTAGAACAGTTTGAGAGAAATCAAGTTTGGGAACTTGTAGACAGACCAACTCATCAAGATGTGATTGGTACTAAGTGGTCTTCAAGAACAAGAAGGATGAGCACAATGTGATAACCAGAAATAAGGCAAGACTTGTTGATAAGGGATATTCACAATCAGAAGGGATTGATTATGATGAAACCTTTGCACCAGTCGCCCGCCTGGAAGTCATTCGGCTGTTTCTGGCTTATGCAGCTCATAGGGGATTTACTGTGTATCAGATGGATGTAAAGAGTGCATTTTTAAACGGGGTACTAGCTAAGGAAGTTTATGTTGAACAACCTCCTTGCTTTGAAATGAGCAACCAAGTGTACCGTTTAAGAAAAGCTCTGTATGGACTAAAACAGGCTCCTAGAGCTTGGTATGATACACTATCCCAGTTCTTGATAGAGAATGGCTTCACCAAGGGCTTGATTGATCGGACCTTGCTCAGAATAGAAGATGGAGAAGACATTCTCATGGTTCAAATCTATGTGGACGACATTATATTTGGTTCTCCCAATCAGAAGCTATGTGAGAAATTCAGTAAGCTGATGCAAGGGAAATTTGAGATGTCCATGATGGGTCAGATGAGCTACTTTCTATGTCGTCAAGTCAAACAAGCTCACACAGGGATCTTCATCTGCCAGGCGAAGTACACAAGGAATTTACTGGCTAAGTATGGTGTTCAGAATTGCAAGGAAGCCAGAATTCCAATGGTTGACTGCTTTTAAGATGGATCCAGATGAAGGAGGTAAGAAGACTAATCAGAAAGAGTATAGGGCTTTGATTGGTTCATTACTATACCTGACTGCAAGCAGACCAGATATAACTTTTGCAGTAGGTGTGTGTGCCAGATTTCAAGCTAATCCCAAGCAAAGCCACCTAGAAGCAGCTAAGCGGATTCTTAAGTATCTGAAGGGTACTGTAAATTTAGGTTTATGGTATCCAACAGATGATAATCTAGAGCTTAGTGGGTACTCTGATTCTGATTATGGAGGATGTAGGATAGATAGAAAATCTACATCAGGTACTTGCCAGTTCCTGGGAAGTAAGCTGGTCTCGTGGTTCTCTAGGAAGCAAACATCTGTTGTCACATCTACTACTGAAGCAGAATATATGGCTGCAGGTAGCTGTTGCTCCCAACTGCTCTGGATTTGTCAGCAGCTGAGAGATTACAACATAACTGCTACCAATGTACCTATCTTCTGTGACAGTAATAGTGCGATTGTTATCACTCAGAACCCTGTTCTGCATACGAGATGCAAGCATGTGGACATCAGACACCATTTCATAAGAGACCATGCAGAAAAGAAGAACATCGGAATGGAGAAGATCCATACTGATAAACAAAGAGCTGACATCTTAACCAAGCCTCTAACTGAAGTCAGATTTAGAGAATTATGAAATGAGCTAGGACTACTGGACTTAGGTGATGACGCCTCAGAATATTTTGGTGGCCTGATCTCAAACACCAGTTGGTTAAGAAACTGATAAAAGGGAGAAGATCAAATGAAGAGGAAAATTCATCTGATCAGAAAAGATCAATTGCGTACTAACGGATCCGAAAACAAAAGATCAGTTGAAGGGGGAATTTCAACTGATGGGATGTGTGTTGAAGAAGGTTGAACTGATAGAGGAACATTGTTGGGAAATGTTGGTAAGGGATAGGCAGAACTTAAGATCAATAGATCGGATGAACTGAGAACCGGCATCATGTGGTATTGACTGATTACAATATCAGTCAATCAGATACGCATTTCTATCTCTTTTATTTGTCGCGGTTTATCTCTGTTCTTATCTAGTTTATTATACTCAAGTACATATGATGCACGTCCTGCAACACATTAATGCGGACGTGGGGAACATGTATTAAATGGCTTTTATTGCGCTTTTTAAAATCCAAAAGTTGCCGGATTAAAATCCTTAACCACACGATCTACTTTTAAAACTCACCGCTTAATCTTGACCATTCATCTCGATTAATCGATTGAATTACTGCATCGTTTCTCAAAAAACCTCTTTCCCTCCAAAATGCCTATATATAGTAGGAACCTTTCTACAAAACCTTTCTTCGCCCTAAATTTTTCTCTCAAAGCACTATTGCAAAAATCTTATTCACTCCGGCAAAGCAAGTTCTTCAAACCTTTTAAAAATTTACCAGAAAACTTCTTCAAATATTCATCACTGGTAAATAAATCATTGCTTATTGCACTTGCTTGTGTTTATTATGAATTACATCATGTATGTTTGTGATTTTGTGTGTCTTTTGTGATATGCATTGTATTTAACTCACAATTCACAATCCCCTGTTCTTCATTATTCATAAATACTTATAGAATGTGAACTTTCCTTGTAGATGGCTACACACGGTTTAGGCAAAATTATGTGTACCTATGCATCCCTCGGCAAGAAGGTGGTTGAAGATAGATACGTAGTATTTGGAGTTACACAAAACCCTGAATCTCAGGAAGTGGAACAGATCTTAATAGACAATCACCTCGACCATTTCTGCTCACGGTCTGGAAATCCGGTGATGCAGTACGAGGCTCTCGAATTCCTCCGGAATTTGGAAATCACATCTCCGGGAGATGAATTCACATCGATGGTAAACGGAGAAGAGATTAGGGTTACCAATGCTGACCTGATACGCATTTTTGCCCTACCAAGAGGGAAAATATCTCCGGCTCACTATCGCGAGGAAGATGATGACAAAATCCGGCAGGAACTGTTCCGGGATGCTGACAAGGGACAAACATCTGGTTTCACGAAACCAATGTTAAAAAGAAAGTACATATTGCTCTTTGACGCCCTGTCAAAGATAATTCTTAGAATCCCCTTCAGTCCGGACGGACTGACGTCTGTTAAACTGCATTGCCTAGCTGCCATGGTGGACAGAGCTTCAAATATAAACTGGCATAGGGCACTCAAGGCTGTTCTGGTACAAGAGCACCAGAAATTTGGGGTGAATGAACGCAGGAAGGTCTATCTGAAGAAGAGGATAGGGAATCTTAATAAGGTGGCAGTTATTCTGAGGGACAAGCTACCTCAGAAAGAATGGGACAGAGAAGGCATCAAGAACTACAAGGCTCTTTTAAACGATTCTGCCAAGATTTTCGGTCCATCTGATTCTGATCCTCAGATCACCATCAAGAGAAAGAGAAAAAGTACTGAGGAAGAAGAGATTGAGCCGCCTGCTGCCCCTAGCAAGAAAAAGAAGACCAAGGCTGGCACATCTGGTGTCAGCAGATCGAAGAAACATAGGCGATCTCCAATGAATTTGTTCATTGAATTAGGAACAGAGGAGGAGGAAACTGATAGCGAGAAGAAGTCTTCAAAGAACCGGATAGGCAGCAAGTCCACGGGCTCTAGCAAGAAACAGGTTGCCATTCCTGAGAAGCAGAAATCTCAAGTTGCAGGTTCTCCTGATCAGCCGCAGGAAGGAGATTTCGGGGCTGAACCGACACGATCTCCATCTCCCCAATCTCGGGCTCCATCTCCTACTCTTATGCATGCCCGAGATCCTGAACATATTGTGTTGTTGAAAAAGAATTGTTGGCAGAACCTGCTGCGGAGTTGGAACAGCAGGAGGCAGAAGAGGTTGTGACGGAGGTCATGCAATAGATGCCAGAAGCTGAACCTGAAAAAATCCCACCCTCACCAGCCAAGTATAATTCCAGAGTGGACAGAACTGTTTCTGGCCACATGATCAGACTAAGGCTAGCACGAGAACTGGAACGTAAATACCCAGAGCTGTCTGATCATCAGTTCATACTGGATGAGGTTGTGGAGATCCTGGCTTGGAGAGACTTGAGGCTGAAGAACTTCACAGATCTGATTATCATTATGGAACAGTTGGGCGGAATTGATGAATTTGCCGATTTCGATTTTGAAATGCGCAAAGCTGCTGAAGTGAGCTCCCCGACTATTTTATTATCTGAAGTTGAAGTGAAGAAATTGATCTACCGCAAGCTGGGTAGATCAGTTGAGGAGGCAGTTCCCGATGAAGGTGATGTTGGTGTTTCGGCACGTGGCCAACCATAGGAGGCGAAGGTGTCTGTGGCAACTGTTGGAACATCTCAAGATCCAACAGGTCAGGCCATGCCGACAATCCCTGTGACGCACATCACATCTGATCAACTTATTGAGATCAGATCATGCTTCAAGGATTTGTTACAGCAAGATCTGACAAACTCCATCAGTTCAACAATTACAGATCATCGCCAGGCATCTGAGAAAGTTATGGAGGAGCAAAGACAGTACATGTCTTCCCAGGTCACTGAACTGAAATAAAACTTTGCCAAGGAGATGAAGCTGATTACTGAAGATTTCTCCAAAATAGTGGAAAACAATCTGGCAAAGATTTCCAACCTGGAGGTCTCTCTTTTGGTGGCGTTGGACAAACTGAAGCTGAACGAAGAAAAGCTTGATAAGTCGATCCTTACATTTTCAACCGCCATAGAGACTGCTATGTCTGAGCTGGTGAACAAAATCAATGAACTATTTGTTCAAGCTCAATGCCTATCTGCCACAGATCTCAACAAAGCACTAGCCGTCAGTTTTGGCTCCCTGACTTCCCACATCAATGCTCTTTTTGATCAAACCAAAAAATGGGAAGGACAGGTTGAGAAACCAACTGACCTGATCAGAACGACTGAAGACCTTATTCAGACTATTGAGTCACATGGTTAGAGGCTTCAAATCTTAGATGAGATGCCAGTTGAGGTACTGCCAGGTTGGAACGGGCCAAGATGAAGGGCAAAGGAACTGGACCGTTGCATTCTGCACTTCTACCTTCCCAAACTCTGCCTACTCAAAGAATTACGAGGAGTGCATCTGCTGCACAGGTAGAAGCAGACAGACGACTGGCTTCCAGACTGACCGAAGAAGAATTGGCTGAGAAGGCCCGACTGAATGAGGAAGAATGAAGGAAGGAAAAGTTGGCTGAGTCTGAAGGACTAAGCAGAAGATATTCTGCAAGACTGAGAAAGGGTCAGATCGGGAAAGATTTTGTTGAGACGTTGATCCCAGGCAGAGTAGAAGACATCATCAGAAATGATGATAGAAAAGAAGCCAGATTGAAGACTTGGCGCGGGATCAGGGCAGAATGGCTGATGGATGCCTTCGTACTGGACATTGTACCTTCAGAAGAGTCTCCAGATGAGGAGTTCCTGAATTGGATGGAAAACAAACATCCTGACTTTCTGAAGGAGGTCCAGAAAGATGGCAAGAGCATCAATGCTAAGATCACACATCCTCCATATGATGTGTTGGACTATCAGAAAAAGACAGATGGATCCTTTAACAGATTGGCATTTGAAAGGTTTTATTATAATCTGATTGGCAAAGCTGCCATCACTGATCCAGGCCAAGTTAATAATGTCAAATGGAAGTTGTACCAGATTTTCAATGTGCCTCAGAATCTGAGGGAGATGCCAGAAGGGTACATGCCGAAGGATTAAAAAGATCAGAAGACATGGGAATCAGTTTCTGTTTTTTGTTTTTCAAAATGTACAATGTAATGTTTTATCTTAATGAAAAATAAACTTCGTTTCTGATCCTAAGACAATCTCTCACTATCTTCTGATTATCCGTCCTTTACCGTTTTATTCATATCAACTGATCGTTGGTTTCTCATATGTTTTGGTTTTATCAAAAAGGGGGAAATTGTTGGGAAATTTATTAAGTTTTGATAAAAGTTCCAAAACAGATGTAATAGGACCAGTCAGAAACTGTTAGCTGACTAACATTTTATATTGAGAACTAGGCTGACCAGTTAATAACTGATGTATAGATCAACTGATGTATAAGTTAGTTTAGATCACACACTGAGGGGGAACTCAATGTGTATAGCTCTTAGTCTTGAAGATCACTCATGAAGATCAGAAGAGAAGAACTGAAGATCTGAAGATATCAAGACTGAAGACAGATAGAGTACATCAGATGAAGTCAGTAAGTTGAGCTAAGACAACTTACAACCGAAGACTTCAAATAGGGCAGATCAGTTCACCTGATCTGTTCAGATCCAAGAAGTGTTCTGAAAGTTCACTATACTTTCAGAAAGGCCGATCAGACAACAAGCATAAAACCTATCAAGACCAGATTCAGTGGTACTTGCTAGCCTATGAGAGATCGACACGACTGTACGGAACTGATAGGACTCAGGGTTGGAGGCTCAATGCTCAACGGCTAGAAAGGACAAAGTTGCATGCTTTCGGCCATACCGCCTCTGAGATCAAACCTTCAGAGTAAGGTTACAAAAATTATTCACAAGCAGAAGCTCTTAAGATTTCCACAAGAAGAACATAAGCTCAAGATTATCTCTTAAGTGTTCACCCCTTAGTTCTTAGCAGAATACTTATCCTCTAGCTTTAGGCTAATCAGAAGATAGGATAGTGGGTTGGAGGAAGAATAACAACAATCTTCTTTTGCTCTGCTGCTCCTCGGGTATTCCAGTTGGAACAAAACAAATCTTATACCAAAACTGTGTTAGGTTAAGTTTGTTATAGCAGGATTTCTATCTAGGGTTTCTAGATTAGATTTCTGGGATTGGTTGAGTGTGTACTCGTTAAATATATGTTGGTTGTACTGTGTTGGACTAACACATTAAACTAAGTTTAGTTGGTAAAGTTGGTGCCCCTGCTGATAGAGAAGAGTGGACGTAGGACAAGTTGTCCGAACCACTATAAATCTGTGTGCCTTTAATCTTGCTTTACACACCTGCACACTACCTGTTATATGCATGTATATTATGTGCCAGATCAGCTTAGCATCAAGCTTCTGATCTGATCAGCTCGACACTTTAGTCTTCTGATCTGAATTGTTGGCCAGAACTGTTATTTTATTAAAACTAGTTTTTCACACGGGTTAACATCTTCCGCACCATCAGTTAAACTTATAGATGCCAAACTGATTTGCTTGGCATATCAGTAAGTCGGATATCAGTCCAAACTGATTCACTTCGCACTCTAATCAGGCATACTTTCAAAACACACATGATTCACGAAAAGTTTTTGAAGTCTATTCACCCCTCCCCTCTAGACTTCAACCCTCACAAAACCCGTTCGGGACCTACAGTCATTGAACTCAGTTTTGATCAACTGATTTTCCTCAGTGGATTTCTCTAATTTTCCTTTCAGGGCCTCTATAATCTTTTCTTTTTCTGAGAGTTGTACTTTCAGAACATCCAGTTCATCAGTAGCTCCCATTAATTGAGAAGTGATCTCAGCAGCTTTAGAGATTTTCCACTTCAGATTCTCAGCAGTCAATTCCTCATTCTGCTCTTGAGATTCAATAAACAGTACTTGTAACACAGAATAGTCCTTCATCAGATTTTCAAAAGAACCCATCAGGTCAAAATTACTGGTTACAGATGAACTTGAGAACTCAGGTGCTTGTGTAGGAGCAGCAATAGAGATAGAAGAATTTACCTCCTCAATAGCAACAATGCAGACATCATCACTATCACTATCTGAGAACATCCCTTCTGAAGAGCTAGATCCTTCCTCAGAATGTTCTTCTTCAGCAACCATTGCCTTCTTGCTGGAATACTTCTTGTCTCTCTTGGCTTGCCTATCCTTTCTTTCCTTGGGACTCAACTCAGGGCAGTCATACTGGAAGTGTCATTTCTTCTTGCAGTTGTAGCATCTGTTGGTATCATCATCCTGATCATTGTCTTCTTTGGATTTGTAGTCCTTCTTTCTGGATGAAGATCCTTCAGCTTTGTAGTCCTTCTTCTTCTCAGTAGACTTGTCTTCAGCTTCTGAGTTGTTCCTGTTCTTGTACCTGGTATCCTTATAGTGCCTTTTGTATTTTCCAAATATGTGGTTCATTTTCTCAAACCTTCTTGCCATCAGGGCAATTGTCTCATATTTTTCATCCTGAATTTTGTTAGATGAGATCTCAGGTTCTTTAGAGCTACAAATTTTTTTCTTGTGCTTTGAAAGCCACATTTTTGTTAGATGAAGTATCATCTTTGCTATCAGATTTCTTAGTTTTCTTATCAATGACAAACTCATATGCTTTCAACTCAGAGAAAACCTGTTGATATGACATAGAAGCAATATCTTTGGTGTTCTCAATCACTACATCATGAATATCCCATTTCTTAGACAACCCTCTAAGAATTTTTAGAGCAATTTCTCTTTTGGGATATCTTTTTTCAAAAGCACTCAGATCATTCATAATGCTAGTGAATCTGACTTCAAGTCTTTCAATGGATTCACCATCTTCCATTTCAAAACCATCAAATTTGGCAATAGCCACAAATAGTTTGTTTTCTTTGATATGATCAGTGCCCTGACACATTGTAGCAAGTGTGTCCCAAATTTCTTTGGCAGTTTCACAGTGAGAAATCATTCCCATAACACCATCATCAATAGTGCTATACAGTGTATCCTTAGCAATATAATCCAAGTTAACCAACTTCCTCTCTTCAGGAGTAAGCTGATCATCAGTTTTGGGAAATTCATCCCTTGGATCATCTTTTTCAGCATCAGTGGATCTAGGATTAACAACCTTATATTCAAAAGGTCCTTGAGACACAACTCTCCACATTCTCTCATGTTTAGAGTACAGGTGTGCCTGCATTCTCAATCTCCATAGATCATAGTTCTCAACTGAGAACATATGTAGTTTCTTAGAAGGCATGATGAAATAACCTTATAAGATATCAACAGTAAGATCTATTCAGTAGACCACCAAAGTCTCTCAGTAATAAGACTATGGCTACCAAAGCTAGTGGTCAGTTAGAACCACTGCTCTGATACAACTTGTTGGTCCCGGGGTAAAACGAGTTCCACGCATATATGGGGGGGGGAATACACGTGTATAGTGATTTTTAAATTTTCAAAAAAATACTATAATCAGAGAGTTAGGTTGTCCTGAGTTTCAGTCCTGAGAAGCACAAAATGCCCTGAGTCAAAGTCTACTGAGACAATAACATTGAGCGGCTTTCAGAGACTTCAGATTAGCTCAACTGATTCCGAGTTTCTACAACAGAGTCCAAATAAGCTTGGAGTAGATAATAATCTTACTGACTACTCAAGGGAGTTGATCAGTTTGACAACTATCTATACTAGCTTATCTAGAGTGCGGAATGTGTAGGCCCTAAGTTTATACTCGTTTTACTTTGCTGAATATCTTTTCTTAATAAAACAATGGTTAAGGCTGTGATCAAGTTAATGCAACTTCAGTGGATTGTTTCCAACTGAATATCAGAAAACGTCAGGATGCTTTCAGTGAAAATATGCAACAGGATAGAATGCAAAACAGAAAGCAAACAACACAGCAATTATAGTGGTTCAGAGACTCAAGTTCTTACGTCCACTCTCTCTGATCCTCAGAGAAATTCCTTAACATACTACTTCTACTACCTTAAGCTTTCAGACTGAACTCAGCAGCTTACTAACTTTCTACCATGAGTTTTCAGGCTGAACTACTGCAGCTTACTAACTCAACACACACACAAGCTTTCAGACTGAACAATCAGCTTACTAACTTCTTCTCTAGAGTTTTCAGGCTGAACACAACAGCTTACTTACTCTTTACAACTCTCACTTCTCCAACAACTACACACTCAAACTAGAATCTTGTTGACTATCTCCCACAAGTGTCTGACTATCTACCACTCGAGTATATCCCTCAATTTATAATCCCTAAACCGAGGGACCACCTAGTTGTCTGTTACTTGGGCATACCCATCGATTTATAGCTCCAGGCTGAGAGACCTACAATACGGACAAGGGAGTTTCTCGTTTCTCCCTTACTAAAAAATAAATGAAGATTCTACTTCCGTCCCGAATTCGAAGTCACATTTACTTTTCATACGTGTTTTTGCAAGCGAGTTTTGTATTAGTAATTGAAATGATAAATTGATTTTTAAGGAGGGGTATGATAGATGAGCCTCTTATCTATTATACCCCTACTTAAAAATCGATTTATTATTTCAATTATTAATACAAAACTTGGTCACAAAAATGCGTTAAACCCGCCTTCAAAAGTACTAATTAAAAATTCAACATAATCAAAGAGAGAAATTAAAAGGATATAAAATATCTTGCAACTAGGAAGATAATCGGCCACTGCTAAGGATGAACCTTTGGAGTATCGTACCATCATATTTTTTTGTTTAATTTTATTACTCTCACCATCCATAAAAAACGTGCTCTCATGTTTTTACACAAGTTTTAAAAATAGTAGAAAAAATTTAGAACATTGTTGAATATCATGAGATCTATTTATAAATAAAGTGATTATTATAAATAAAATATAATAATTAGTTAAATAATTAAGTGATGGTTGAAGAGTCTAGATGAAGTGATATTGTCCATAAAATGAAGTATAAAATGAATATGCATATTTTTGGTGGACTAAGTGAGTATAATCCTCTTTACCCTAAAGTCCTGGCTCTCAATCTATGATAATGGTCTCTACACCAACAAAGAAAAAGTAACACGTACTCATGTGAATCAGGTTTATGTATTAACACTATCATTATTAAGTGTAAAATCTATTATTGTTATGCACAAAATTCTTACTGTTTAAAAATATAGAACATTTTTTAAATAGTGATAGTTTTTGTACATATATAACAGTGATTGTTTTTATACGTAACAATGATAATTTTTATACATAACAGTGCTATTAGAAAAACCGAGTTCACATTGAACTCGGGCTCACACAAGTTTTCTCACAGTGAAAAGAAACAAGCTTATCTTGACAATATCTCCAAGGATTTGTACTCTACGATGATATCTAGATTAATACATTTTTTATTTTTTATTTTGTTATTTTGCGCAGTGTTGAATTCGATAATAGACTTTTCAAAAAAAAAAAAGGAGAAAAAAAAGGTGGGTGCGTTAGTCATTTTATCCATGGTTGACATGGATGCATAATACAAAGGCTATATTGTCTTATTTAAATTGGAGGAAACAGAAGGTATATTCATATTCAGAGAGGACGACGGGGAAGAATATCTTGTGTACGTGTCAGAAAGCAATAAAATTAAAAGAGAGAAGATAGAGAAGAATTGAAGCGAAAGTAAAAAAAAAGAGAATCTGCAGAAAAGGTGTGAATTGGAGTCTTGTAACCGAAGCCTTGTAAATAGAAAACGACCAACTATTCCAGGAGAATTCGATTCCCTTTTCTTTTTTCAAGTGAAACTCTCAACACTTTTCTTTCTTCTACCGGGCCTCCATTCTTCTTTATCTTGCTTTTATATTACATATTTCTAGACTTTTATTGTTTCCAAAACAATCTTCTGCCTTCTACCAACAATACTCCGAATTTCCGCAATGATTATATTTCATCCGTCCACTAATTTTATGCACACTTGCCTTATTCGTTCGTCCACCAATTCTATGCACATTTCTTTTATGGAAAAAATTACCATATCTTTATCCCACAACCATTACTCAATTACTTCAAATGCCATTGTACTTTACTTACAAACAATCACTTTATTTATAAATGGATCCCACAATACCCAATAATACCCTTATTTATCTATTTATCTACTTTCTAAATATTTGTGTCCACTGACATTAAGCATAAAATTGATGGATAGAAGAAGTAAATAATATTTTATTATTTATTTATCATATCCTCAAACTTAAATTTCTGCATCTGTCATTGTCCCTTGAAATGTATGTCATATGTCACAAAGTCGTATAAAACGAACAACTCTAGAGCTCGACTCCTCTCGACTTGTTAAGGCTCGAACTTGACTCACTTACATTGATAAATGAGTCGATCTTGAGCTAGTAAAATACTCTTTTTACTAACAAGTCGGGTTGAGCTTGACTTTTTAGGCTCGTTTGCAAGTCAAGTCGAACTATATTCCAACTTATTAACATTATCGAGCTCGGCTTGACAAATGCTCGAGTCGAGCTCGAACGTCTTCACAGGGCTCGGCTTGGTTAAGCTCGAAGAATAGCTCTACATGCCACGATGGTATTTTTCAACTAAAAATAATGCTCTCAAGGTAAAAAGTGAGATGTATATTTTCCACATAATTTTATACACCTTAGGTATAAAATTTTGCATTTAAAGTATTATGATGTACTCCCTCCGTCCCGGTGTAATTATCTCGTTTCTTTTTATTGTTTTGTTAAAGAAATAATAATAAAATAATAAAAATAAATGGTAGTTTTGAATATTGAGAGAGAGGAATTAGGTATGTAGAGCAATGAGTGGAGAAGTAGTGAGTGACACTTTTTATAATATTGTGTGAAAAGTTAGGATAAAAATTATGAATGGGAGAATTACTTTTTCCTTTTATGAGAAAGTTATAGTGAGACGTCCATAAAAGGAAAGAGAGACAATTATAGGGGGACTGTGGGAGTACTAATATTTTTTTACTCCATTATACAAAAATACATTCTTGAAACGACCTCGACCTCATACAAAGCTTAATTTGCTGAAAATAAGAATTTGTGCAAAGGTAAGTAATATATTAAATGAAAATGTACAAGTGCATTTACATAATATCCTAGGCATGGTATATAGAATGTGAGGAGGTTAAGAGAATCTTGCTGCCTTCCAGCCCACTTCAGTAAAGCTGGTAGCAAAAGAAGATTCCCATATCCCTCAAGAGTTCCTTTGATATTCTTTAACAAAGAACATCTTTTCTCCCTTTAAACTTCTTGGATTTCTGTGCTATTAATTTAGAGTCGTAGAATTATAGTTCAGATATTCTCTTGCAGAATTTCATATGGATAATTTATTATATTCTTTCTTTCATTTCAAAACAGATATTCGCTTTATCACCTCCCTTAATGCACTTTAATGTGGAGGAATTATGCAACTTTTGAAAGTTGAAAAACCAAAAAAAAAGTTGCTTGGGGTGGGATTGATACTGAACACCATTTTGAATATTTCCTCACTTCCTTTTATTGCACATTAATTAATCATAATATTCTCATCTATATATAATACTTTTAGGCTATATGCATCGAAGTGCATCGTGCACTCATAATGCATTTTAGAACCATATAACTTGTTATATTGAAAGACGCAACTTGTTTACACTGAACTGTGCAATTATTAATATGAAAAAGTAGTTGCATGATCCAGTTTAATAAGTTGCATCTTTCAGTATAACAAGTTGAATGATTCTAAAATATACTATGAGTGCACGGTGCACCTGGATGCATTGTTAAATAATCTCAATCGAATCAACATCGTATTCAAATATGAATCTTTTGTTATGAACAACGCGGCTAAGCATATCTCAAATTCCTAATTAGAGAAGTTCACGAATGTCCACTCAACTAATTATTCATTAATTATGCAAGTAATGAATCAGCAATCCATCATTTGTACTTTTTTATTATACTGCTTTTATATACTAAGATGGAACTAGAATTTTAATATTATTGGGTGTTCAAGATTTTTTTTTTTAATTGTAATAGTCTCGATGTTTTAATGACTTATTCTTGTACGAGGAGCATAATATTTATCTGAACCTTAATGGCAATGGTTGAAAAGATTAATTCCATTTTAGACAATTATAAAGATGTAGATGAATATAAGTACTTTCCTTTACTTCATCTTTTAAGTTAAATTTATTATATTCTTTTTTAATTTCTCACTCAACCTTAATTAAAGGGCTAAAACAAAAGGGGTATCAACAATGTAAAGTGTGAAAAAGGAAAAGAGAAAGTAGTCTAGGTAGTAGAAGAATCGTTTTCTCATGGGGTGTTATTAATTTGAAGACTATTGATTAAACTCTACGAAACTTATTCATGGTATGAAACTGATATTATTACATTTATAAATTAATATCTCTACTCTGATAAATTAATATTAATAATACTATGATCTTAATTTATAAATGTAGTGGTATTAGTTTATAAGTGTAATTTGATAATATAAACAAGTTTTACTGGAGACATACTCTTAATTAAAACACTATATCTTGTATGCATACAGGTGCATTGTGCACTCATAGCGCATTTTAGATTAAAACGCTATGCCTTGTATGCATCCAGGTGCATTGTGCACTCATAGCGCATTTTAGAACTGTACAACTTGTTATAATGAAATATGCAACTTGTTTATATTGAAACGTGCAATTGTTTTTTCATATTAATAGTTGGACGGTTCAGTGTAAACAAGTTGTACATTTTAGTATAATAAGTTGCACGGTTTTAAAATGCACTGTGTATCAGGATGCGTACATGAGACCCACTCTAATTAGAAATAATATAATAATGAAAACAAGGTTCTTTCCCTAATAGCATTGAACCCTCAAATTGAGTGAGAGACCATGTGATCCCTTCTCATTAAATATAGCCTTTTCTCTTTGCAAGAAGTTACCATCCCTTATCTTTTTTTGCTCTCTTTCTTGCTTTACTTCTTTTCTCTCTCTTCCCTCCAAAACACCACTTTATTCTCTCTCCAACCCAACCCTAAAAAGGAGACCACCTCTTGCGTTCACAAACATCCCTTAATTCCCTTTTCTCCCACCACCGGTTTTCAAATCTAATACCAAAACAAATTGTCAAATTGTTCTTTGTTTTCCATATACCTTTGATTCTACGTAGATTGGTAATGTTATAATTAACGGTACTAGATATGATGTCATCACCATCGGAACTAAGCTTCGACATCAAACCCCAGATCTATTCCATGCTTCAGAAATCTAATTTCGGAGACCAGACGACGACTGAGCAAACGCAGAAGCTCGAAGAATTCGTAGCTCGTCTCGAGGAAGAAAGGCTCAAGATCGACGCGTTCAAGCGCGAACTCCCCCTTTGCATGCAACTCCTAACCAACGGTAATTTTTCAAACCGCCAAAAGAATTAATTAATGCATGAAATTTACTAGCTTTTATATGTGTGTGTGTGAGAGTTAATGTCAATTTACAACTTGTGTTATAGTCCTTTTAATTTACAATGTGTACTATTCTTTTTATCCGATTGCAACATGTAATTAAGTTACAAAATTGACCAATTACAACAAACATTTTTTCTTTTTTTTTTGTGGTATGTTTTGGCCATTTTTGTTGCAAGTGTTACCTGAAAATACCACTATTGCATCATTAAATTTCAAATAGTAAGTTGCAATTAAATTAAAAAAAAAAAGACTACGGTACAAGATAAAAATTGATATTAACCCTATACATGCATGTTTCGAATAGTACAGGTTGCAAACAGATAAAAAATTGCACGTTTAAATAAAGACAATATTAACCCTACACGTATCACGATTAACTGATGCATAATTTTACCAGCAATGGAGGCGTCGCGGCAGCAGCTCCAGTCGGAGAGGTCGGTGAACCAGCAATTATCGGAGGCGAAATCCTTGCTCGAAGAATTCATTCCGCTCAAAAACCCTAATTCATCCACCATGGAAGAAACCAGCGACGCAAACATGATGTCAGCAGATAAAGCAAACTGGATGACGTCAGCACAGCTATGGAATCAAGAAACTGAAGGAACTACAAAATCGCCTCAAGAAACAGACATCAAGCTAGCTTTGAACGGTAAGCAGAGAATCAACGGCGGTGGGGCCTTTCTCCCGTTTAGTTCGCGGGATAGGGAGGAAGGGTTTCCGGAATTGGCTCTTAACTCGGGGCATAAAGAGGAGACGGAAGAAGATTGTAAGAGAAATTCAAGTGATACTATTTCCAGGAGAGATAATACTGCAGGTAAGTGTCGTAATAGCTCGGTGGAGAAAGAGCAGGTTAGTGGGACGTCGAATTCGGGTCAGACTCACCGTAAGGCCAGGCGGTGTTGGTCGCCGGATTTGCACCGGCGGTTTGTTAATGCTCTCCACATGTTGGGTGGTTCACAAGGTTAGTTAGTTTAATTTGTAGATGAAAACTTAAACTTTCTATTTTGTGTTTCCAAAATATCATAAAAGTTATAAAGTATCATGTTGTTGTTGTTGTGTTTTGCGTAATTAAACTTTACTTGTATTGTGTTTGTAAAACAAGATGGTATCACAAAAATCTGCAAAAAAGCATGCAAATTTTTGTGTCTCAATTAAGTTACTTATTTTGTTGTTTGTAGATTAAGAAATTTAAAATATATCATGAAATAATCACGGGTGGGGCATGTTTTTTTTTCTTAATTATTTTGTTGTTTGTTATTCAAAAGTATTACAAAAATTTGTAAAATTATCATGTTTGATATATGCAAGTTTTTGTGTGTCAATTAATTTACTTATTTTGTTTGTCAATTTGTAGATCAATAAATTAAAAAAAATATCACAAAACCTACAAAATATATACTCCCATATGATGCAAATTTCATGTGTTTGAATTATGATGTTGGCGCTCAACTTTACTTATTTTGTTATTTATTAGCAGTGGCCACTCCCAAACAAATTAGAGAACTGATGAAGGTTGATGGTTTGACCAATGATGAAGTTAAAAGCCATTTGCAGGTCATTTTCTCTCTCTCTAAAAAACTACAGCACAAGAAGACACACATGTTGCATGTAGACCCCAAAATCAAACTTCAAACATACGTGCTACAAAAAAGAAACAAAAGAATTCATATTTTTGTCTTCATATACATATAGAGTAAAATTCACTTTTGTCACACGACACGGGATCTCACAATTTTGGTCCCAATTAATACACACAATTTTGGTTTTGTAAGAATTTTTTCATACAATTTTGGAGCTGCTGTTATGGAATTCGTTAAGTTTGGTCTTAAATTTTGTCCTGTGATACTAAAACTGCAGCTGATTTTAACAAAAAATGTAATGGTGAGACCAAAATTGAATGAAAATATTATTTTAGGATCAAAGTAAAGAATGTTGGGACTAAAATCGTGAGATATGTCCTGTGGTACCAAAAATAAACGCTATACATATATATGCATGTACTTTAGTACTGAAATACACAATCTCTCCTTTAATTTGTGAAAGCAGAAATACAGACTCCACACAAGAAGGCCCAGCCTGAGCCCACAAGCCTCCGTCACCGCCGCCCCACAAGTGGTGGTCCTAGGCGGCATATGGGTCCCACCGGAGTACGCTGCGGCTCACGGCGGCGCACCACTCTACGGAGCTCACGCCGCCGCCACTCATCAAGTGCAGTCTTCCTTCTGCTCCCCCGGGCCACCGGCGGGGCAGCAGGAGATGTACCCGGCAATAGCGCCGCAACTTCCGCCGCCCAACCACCAGCTCCACTATCAAACCCTCCACCACCATCACCAGCAGCAGCAGCAGCTCCATATGTACACTAACAAGCCTCCATTAACGCAGAGAAACAGCTCGCCGGAATCGGGTATCCAGGGCGGGGCGGGCGACCCGTCGGAGAGTATCGAAGACGGGAAATCGGAGAACGGCGGCAGCTGGAAGGCTGACAGCGGCGGCGATAATAATGGAGAGAGTAATGCAAGTGTTGTTAGTCTCAAATTCTGATCATGAAGTTAATCGATTTAATGCTAGTATGATTTAGGAATATGATTTAATTTTAGAGGATGTAGTTTTTTTAAGTGTTGAGTCCACAATTTAACACTGTGGGGAAAGTGTTTGTTTTGAAAAATGGGAACGAGTCACTACTACACATTTGAGAACCAGACAACAAGACTTTGGACAAACTTTTTTTAAACAATTTCTCCAAGTTATAGCTTGGAGAGCGGTTTTAATTAAAAAATTAAAAATAAATAGACAGCGGTTCAAAACCGTTGTCCAAGTTTAAAAAATTAGAAAGCGGTTGAGAACATTTGTGCAAATATTTTTAGACAGCGGTTTTGAACCGTTGTCCAAAGATAGTTTGGACGGTGGTTCGAACCGTATCAAGTGTTCGGATAATTAAATAACCCAAATCGCGAACCCGGACTTATATTTTTTCTCCAAATTAAATCGCGAAACTGCGGTAAGAGGGCCCTCCTCCTTCCTCTACCCTAAATCGAACTCCGTGCGTCCTCCCCTTCCGTCATGCGCTCGTCTTCCCATTAGCTCTTATTTCCCCAAATCGCGAACCGTAAGCCCTAGCCCTCCTCCTCCTCCCCCAAATCGAACCATCCGCCACGCCCTCCCTACTTCCCGCCGCCTTGCCCTAACCTCCCCCGCCGCCGCTTTTCTCCTTTCCATGTAATTATTCTTTTATATATATATATGTTAGTATATATATATATATATATAATGAATTAATGTATATATATATGTTATATATATATATATATATATATATATATATATATATATATATATATATATATATATATGTTAGGATTAATTGTTTATATAATTTGTTAGGATTAATTGTTGTTAGTGTTAGAGATGAACAATTGATTCTTGGTTTATATATTGTTAATTGTTTTATATATATATATATATATATATTTATTTAATTGTTGTTTGTTTAATTTATGTAATTGTATGTATGGTGTATGTATATCATGTATATTGGTGTATATATATATGTATATTGGTGTATATATATCATCTTGTATGTATTGGTGTATGTATATTGGTGTATGTATATTGGTGTATATATATTGGTGTTTGATGCACTCAAGGTGTTTGATAATATGCTTGTGTGAGGATTTAAGGATAAATTAGTGTTATTTTATTAGGATTAATGTTGTTAGTGTTAGAGATGAACAACTTGTTAGAGATGAATATATATTGTGTGGCTTGGCTTGATTTTTTATGCTAACTTAGATATGAACAATTGATGCACTCAAGGTGTTTGATAATATGCTTGTGTGAGGATTTAAGCATAAATTAGGATTAATACATTAGGATATATTTTGGTTATATTAATTTGATGATTTGGTGAATGGATAGTAGTGTGTTGCTTTAGATGATTAATGATGGTACATTAGGTTATATACATTGTTTTGAGATGCAACAAATCCTTAGATATATGCAATATACAAACCTTAGGTACTACCACATTCTATATGCAAGTTTTATACATTAGGATTGTAATACTTTTAGGTTTAATACTTTTAGGTTTACTTCATATTGCCTTTTCTATAGGCATCTCTAGTTCTATATGGATCGAAAGTGGGTTCGAGCAGATCGATTATCAGATGAGTATAGTAATGGGGTGAAAGAATTTTGTAATCATGCAATTAGACTTTCGCAGACCGACCCTCGGTACATTCCATGTCCGTGTTGGAAATGTATGAATGGAAAAACCGTTAGTGGTCGAGAAAGTCTGTTTGACCACTTGATGATTCACGGTATTGATAAAATATATACCGTTTGGACATATCATGGTGAGAGAAGAGATGGATGTAGCTCAAGCAACCTAGAAATTGACTTTAGGTTTGAAGATACAGTGGATGAGGATATTTTCGATGATGTACCGACTGTTGATACATCGAGTGGGGATGACGATGATCTGCGAGATCACCCTTATATGTAAGAGAAGTTAAGTGATTTTGTTGGATTACCACTGTGGCCCGGGTGTAAGAAGGTAACAAAACTGTCAGCTGTGTTGATATTGTTCAACCTAAAAGCAGCTCACCAGTTGTCCGATGAGTGCTTCACAAGTATGTTGGAAACAGTTAGTGGTCTATTGCCTGATGGAAATGTACTGCCTAAGAGAGCATATGATGTTAAACAAATGTTCAAGTCCATCGAGTTAACACATCAGAAAATTCATGTTTGTCCGGGTGATTGTATCTTATTTCAGAAGGAGTATGCAGACCTCGATGAATGTCCCAAGTGTGGGGAGAAGCGATATAAGAAAAATAAATCTCCCGCGAAGGTGTTGTGGTACTTTCCAATAATACCAAGATTCAGGAGAATGTATAGTAGCGTTGTGGATGCTAGAAATTTAACTTGGCATCATGATGATAGGATCAAAGATGGAATGCTAAGGGATGCTAGAAATTTAACTTGGCATCATGATGATAGGATCAAAGATGGAATGCTAAGACACCCTGCTGATTCACCCAAGTGGAAGACATTCGATGTCGCATCCAAAATTTGGCAACGAGCCACGACACTTCAAAATTTTCTTGCACTCTCAACTGACGGAATGAATCCGTTCGGTATCCAAAGTACCAACCATAGTACATGGCCAGTGATTCTGTTAGTTTATAACATTTCACCCGAGTTGTGCATAAAGTGGACTTACATGATGTTGTCTATGTTGATATCAGGACACAAACAACCTGGAAACGACATAGATGTATATCTGACTCCTTTGATAGAGGACTTGAAGCTCATGTGGGATGAGGGTGTCGATGTATATGATGCTTGTAGAAAGGAGAATTTCAAGTTGAAGGTCATGCTGTTTGGAACTATCAATGACTTTCCCGCTTACTGGAATTGATGGTCCGGAAAAATTTCTTGGGAGGTGACTTAAAAAAATTTCCGAATGTGTTATGCAGATTTGCTAAAGTATGTATGACAGTTAATATGAAAGCAAATAAGAACACACATATTTTTATAGTGGTTCGGACAACTCGTCCTACATCCACTCTTCCCTTCATGGGGCACCAACTTAACCAACAGATGTTTACCGAGTTCTCACTCAAACGGGACTTATCACCCTCTAAGGGATCGCCTACCCTCCCTTTCGGGATTGCTTAGATGTTTACCGAGTTCTCACTCAAACGGGACTTATCACCCTCACGGGATTGCCTACCCTCCCTTTCGGAATTGCTAGATGTTTACCGAGTTCACACTCACCTACAAACTTAACCGACTTATTTGGGTAAGGTTTGTTTGGTTTCCAACTAGGTTGAGATTTTCCCTTACATTTGTTTAGCCTCAATGCTAAGGATGGGAAAATCTCTTTAAGCTTAGGATATAGCATTTGTGCTTAGATCTAGGGTAGAACACTTTTGAATATATGTGTGTATTTCTTGCTCTGTGTTCTATGAATGGAGTTGCTTGAATATTTGGCTTTAATTTCACTTTGCAGATCCTCCATCCTCTTCTTTTGAAGATAGTGCAATGTATTTATAGTGTGGATTTAAATATTACCGTTGGAAAGTAATATTCAAATCCATACTAATAACTTCCAGCTTTTCTTTGTCATTTTGCACTTTTCCTTGCAGCTTTATGTCACATCAATATGTGTGTTGTCTTCTTATTGGCCAGCTATTTTTGTGTGTCTAACGGATCTGATTTCAGCTCGTCTTATTACTGTTCAGCTCTTCTGATTCTGGTCGTTTGATCTGGTATGCAGATTTCTGGTCTGCAGAAATCTGGTCTGTAGAAATCTGGTCTGCAGATTTCTGGTCTGTAGAAATCTGGTCTGCAGATTTCTGGTCTCCTGATCTGATCAGCACAGCAGATCAGATCAGCACAACATCAGGTCAGCAGCATCTGGTCAACTGCATCTGGTCAGCAGCATCAGGTCAGCTGCATCTGGTCAGCAGCATCAGGTCAGCTGCACCTGGTCAGCAACATCAGGTCAGCTGCATCTGGTCAGCAGCATCAACATTTCTTCTTCAAAAAACAGCATGTTTCTTCTTGTTCAGCTCATCAGTTTACTCGGAACTCATCCTACTCATCTGATCTCGATCAGCCTCGTCTGCAGCCTCGTCTGATCTCGATCATCTTCGTCTGATTTCGTGAGTTCCCCCTCAATTTGTTCTCTCGTTCCCCCTCAACTTGTTATCTGTAGATTAGCTTCAAAAATACAAGTTGATAATGTTTTGGCATAATTTATCAAAACTAAAATATCCCAACAGGAATCTATCTGGATATAGTGTGAAGGGGGCCGATGCATGTCCTTCTTGTACCAAGAAGACACATCACATTCGCTTGAGTCATTGTAGGAAGACCGTTTATATGGGACATAGGAAGTGGTTGGACCCAACGCATAAGTACAGAACAATGGTTGATGCATTCGATGGCACAATCGAGACAAGTTAAGCACCACATTTATTATCAGGTTCGGATGTATTGAATGAGATGAAGAATATCGACACACAGTATGGAAAGATCTTCGAAAAGAGTGTCCCCACTAGCGGTTGGAAGAAGGAATCAATTTTCTTTCAATTGCCCTATTGGAAAGAGTTGTATGTTAGACACTTCATTGATCTAATGCACGTTGAGAAGAACGCTTGTGCCAGCTTGCTCAACACTCTCCTAGCTGATAAGAAGTCCAAGGATGGTTACAATGTAAGAATGGATATGATTGATATGGGAATAAGAGCATAATTAAAACCTGTGCCTAGAGAAAGGGGTCAACCGTTCTTACCTCCTACTGCACACACCTTGTTCAAGAATGAGAGAAAAGAGATACTTCAGCTGCTAAAGGATGTGAAATTACCAGAGGGTTATTCCTCCAACATACAAAGACTTGTATCAGATGATGGCGTGAGATAGATGAATCTGAAATCGCATGATTATCATGTCATCATGGAGACTTTCTTGCCCATTACAATACGTTCTATCTTGCCTGAAAATGTGCGCATAACCATAACAAAGTTATGTTGGTTCTTCATGGCAATGAGTAGCAAGGTCATAGATCCTAGAAAATTGCTTGGTTTTCGATGGAGGCGGTTCAAAACAAGCAAAGAGAATTGTGGGGACTCTCTGTGAGCTTGAGATGTATTTCCCTCCATTATTTTTTTTTGATATAATGGTTCACCTAATGATTCATTTGGTACACGAGACAAGGATGTGTGGTCCGCTTCAGTATCACGATGGATGTATGGTGTAGAGAGATATATAAAAGTGCTCAAAGGATATGTGATGAATAAGTCCAGGCCGGAGGGATGCATTGCAGAACATTATTTAGTAGAAGAAGCAGTCGAGTACTGGTCTGAATTTATTCCGAATGTCGATGCAATTGGACTTCCGGTTATCCAAAGACACCAATAGGATGGATGGTGAAGGCATTACCGGTGGTCAACTTTGTATGTGTTAGCATGGAGGAACTAACACGGATGCACTTGTGTGTACTTCACAACACGGTCGACGTGCTTCCTTTTATTGACCTGCACATGCGATCACTTACTGAGAGAAATCCCACCAGAGATAGATCATGGATTGAAGTTGAGCACAATCGTACGTTTGTTGACTGGTTCAATGGTTATGTTGCAAATATGTTGTCACGGGAAACATAATCAGTGAATGAAAGAGTTAAGTGGTTATCCAGAATGCCTGATAGACATGTGTATTCATACAAGTGTTATCTTAGCAACGAATACACATTTTATACCAGAGATCATGATGCCACAAGTACTATGCGAGAATAGTGGAGTGTCCATTATCGCAATCGCAGTGGATCAATCAAATACTACTTACTTTGGACAGATTGTCAACATTGGGAACTCGACTATATTGTTCACCGTCAACCAATCTTCGAGTGTAGTTGGGTGAGGATCCCTAACGGGTCCAAGTTGAAAGTTCGGGTTAAATGACGCGTTGATTTTAAGAATGTGGGATACAGAGATGACCCTTACATAATGGCTAGTCAAGCTCAACAAATTTTCTATGTCCCCGACCCAGTTAATAAGAAATGGTCCATTGTGGTTCTGTCAAACAAATTTAACAATAGTTTTCAGATTAGCGACCATGTCGATGAAGATGTTGACACAATTGATGATCCAAAAGTAACTTCACTCATTTTGTACCATCTTTCGATGATCCTGCAAATCCATGCACATACCAGAGAATAATTAGAGATGAGGATGAATATGGCAATCCGGATCTTGTTAACATTTATGGTCATGAACAAGAAAGGTTAACCAAAAAACAAAAAAGAAAAACAAGTGCTAAAAAGAAATGTACGACTTTATTGAATGTTGTTTCTTCTGCTTTATTAAATGTTGTTTCTTTTGCTTTATTAAATAAAGTGAACTGGATTAACATTAAGGTAAATTTAATTTAGTAAATTATCAAATTAATAGAAAGAAATCATAATTGTAATCGTGATTATAATTGTTAATCAACAAAAGTTCGAGGCAACGAGATAATGAACATTGTGGACATTTTGTGTGTTGCTTTATTGAAGATATAATATGTGCTTCTCTAACGAACATTCCTCTCAATGTAAGTCAATTTATCGATTTATTTAAATTATTATTGATTGAATAAAAATTCATACTATATTGATTGATTCGTTGTTTGCAGTTTGTCTATGAACGTGAGCTCAATTCTTACTCTAAGAAAAGACTGGATAAATGGAAAAATGATTGGACGGGGTACCTTTACAATCGATTCTTATATTCATACGATATTGAGTGATCGTTGTTTGAAATTTTGGTAGCATGTAATTAAATTATATATTTGTGATGATATATATTTCATATTTTTGGTGTATTGGACGTATGTTTATGATTGTATGTTTATTTATTTCATGATGTGTATGTTTATTTATTTGATGTTTTGGTATATATATATATGGTATAAGTTTTGGTTTATGGTTTTATTATAGGATTTTTGGTTTATGATTTATGGTATTGGACGTATATATAAGTTTTGGTTTATAGTTTTATTATAGGATTTTTAAAATATAAATTAATAATTAAAAAAAAATATTAGCGGTTAATAACCGCTGTCTATCTAACATAATAAACGAAATTATAAAAAATAAAAATAAGTTAGACAACGGTTATTAACTTGTCCAAGCCCCTCTTTTAAAATTTGCGGTTGAAAAAATAATCCAAGCCCAACTTTTGGACAACGGTTTTTTAATAGGTGTCCAAGCTTGGACAACTGTTACTTGGACAGTTGTTATAACCACTCTCTAAGGACTTTTTTAACAGTTGTCCAAGCCTAAATCACTAATACACATTTGGGCTTGGACATTTGTGAAAATGACCTTGGAGAGAGAGGTTATAACCGCTTCTCCAAGCATCACCGTCTAAGCCGATGATACCGTGAAAAACCGTTGTCCAAGAAAAGCACTTGGACAGGGGGTTTTAAATTTTCAAGTTTAAGATTGACGATCTGAGAAAAATCGATAACCGCCGGCCCAAGCCGATATTTTTTTTAAAAAACTTTATTATTTACATAGACGGTGAGTTGAAAACCGCTGTCCAATATCAAAAATTTTTTTTTTTTAATTATTAATTTACATTTTAAAAATCTTATAATAAAACTATAAACCAAAACTTATATATACGCCCAATACCATATAACATAAACCAAAAAATCCTATAATAAAACCATAAACCACATATATATACCAAAAACATCAAAAATATATAAACATACAATCATAAAATACGTCAATACACCAAAAAACATGAAATATATATCATCACAAATATATAATTTAATTACATGCTACCAATATTTCAAACAACATTCTCTCAATATTGATCGTATGAATATAAGAAAAGATTGTAAAGGTACCCCGCCCAATAAAATCTTTTTTCCATTTCTCCAAGGGTTCACCAAGATCTTTTCTTAGAGTAAGACTTGAGCTCACGCTCATAGACAAGGATAAACCGCAAAACAACTAATCAATCAATATAGTATGAGTTTTTATTCAATCAATAATAATTTTAATAAATCAATAATTGACTTACATTGGGAGGAATGTTCGTTATAGAAGTCACAGATTATATCTTCTATAAAGCAACAAACAAAATGTCCACAATAGTCATTATCTCGTTAAAAAATTTCTAACCTATTGATTAACAATATAATCACGATTACAATTATGATTTTTTTTCTATTAATTAGTTTGATAATTTACTAAATTAAATTGACCTTAATGTTAATCCCGGTTCAATTTTATTTAACCCGGATCTTGAGCCCTAACTCCGGCTTGTCTTAACTCCGATACATCGTCATCACACTATTATTATTATAATTAAAAAATAAAAATAGATTAAATATGCATAATTTTAAAAGTTTGACAAAAGTTGTTTGGAAAAACAAATCATTGTATAGAATATTAAAAATAAACTTACGCTTCCATATATGAAACGAGATCGTATGATTTGAATAAACTCCATCATGAAATGGGTCCATAAAATACACACTTAATGTATTCATATGTATGGCGACCAAAGACCCAATGGTTCCTATATTATATTGAGAGTATTAAAATTAATCAGAAATTTAGCATATATATGTGAAAATATTATAAACATGAATACAAATTTTAACGAAATGTTTATCACTCACCCCACATTTGTTGGTTCAAAAAGAAAAAAATGAGATGATCGCTCCAAGTTAGATTCAACATGTGATTAACTAACCCATCCATGGTCTCCAGCACCCTATCACCCATTATGCAAGACACTTGGGGGAGACGTCAAAGGAGTACATTCCACTTGCTCGGTTATCTCGGAGAGATATAGCTCACCCAAATATCTTTAACCAACATATATACGCTAATTAATATTTAAAAAGAAAATTAAACTATACGTAAGTAAGTGAATATTGAGAATTAGTAGATCGCGGGAAGACATGTTCCTCATCGACAAATTCTTGGAAAGTATTCGATGAAAGTGAGCAAGCATGGGAACCGTGGATTTATATCGAAAGCATTAGACGATACCATCCGATGTTTGCACCCTAGATCGTAAATGATCATCGCGGATCTAAGTCTCCAAAAACTCATGGATAACCAAGTCTTAGTGCAGTGGAGTCCCTCGATTTAGCCTCATGTGGGGTCGGCAGATTCTACAATTAATTTGCAATATTATTTAGAACCACAAATAAGATAATGAACTTTAATAACAAATATTTTACCCTCATGGTGCTAGAGACCTGTTGCTCGCCCATTCGATGTGCCCCCCAAAAATTGACAAAATGATGTTTGTTCCGAACGTGGACGGCTTCAATTTGGTTTTGGCACCGCTTGAATCCTCCTCTCCGACACGGGTACATCGAGTGTGACCCTCGAAACCGGGGAGTGATGGGATGACCAGAATCATTCCATGGGAGTCGGCAACGAGCCTGGCGGGCCACCAACCAATCGGGATCCTCCAGATACAAGTAGCAAATGTGAGACATGCATATCCGATACCTGGGAGACGTTTTGAAGTGCCTCAATAAAGTCGTCCCTAGGATTAGCTGAAAACATAGCATTAGCATCACTATGTTCACAGCTTGCTCCACTCGACGACATTCCGTGGCTCGATCTTTTCTCAGACCTCAAACGTTCCACATCTTTAGCCAACTTGGCAACCTGTTCCGTTAGTATACCCACCATATTCATGGCTTGAAGACCGGTGCCATTGCAAAAGATGTCTTCATCACGCCATATCCGACACTCAAGAAGCGCCGGGATGCTCCTGGCGACCCATAGCCCGTCCAAACAGATCATCAGGGCCGATCATGCGAATGTCGTCGGGCGTCATGGTCTGAGATAGACGATCCTGAATCACAAAAACAAAAGATTATTATTTTATTATTTGTTTATAAATAATAGTTTGTAATTGAAAGATAAATTAATGGATAGATTACCACTTCTTCGATGATGCGTTGTGCACTGGGATCATGAATATTCCGTCTCGACCCTTTCTGGTAGTCTGAAATAAGTCGAAACGGGTAACAATAGGCTCACTCTCTCCAGTTTTTCTTCTTTCCTCTTTCTATGATAGTGATGAACATGTCCCTTTATTAGATATATTAAAAGTGAATATATAAAAAAAAATTAAAAGTTAGGATTTTGATATCACCATATTTTCTCTTATTCGTGCATAACCTTTGTTCGATCCACGATATCTCGCCTCCATCGACTTGGCTTGATCGCGATTTTTATTACTTCGATCCTACAGTATAATAGAAATATGATAAACACTGAAAAACTTAGGGCATTAGAAATTGAGGAAATGACATTGATCAATTTTTACGAAATCATCCTCCATAGCTCTGCTCACAAACTCCTCCCAGTATGGAGCCACCATAGGGCTATTCTGATACGCAGGAGGCGGACTAGTCGAGTAAAGACCAGTTTCCGGATCTCGTGTGTTACTTCTCAACCAAGTCCGGAAATTCTTGGCCATTACTCCAGCTTGCGATAATATTTGCTTCTTCTTTGTGAGGTCAAGACCTCTGAATGTAGTATATACGCATATAACATAACAATTTAGTAAATTTAAGGGTCATACTACAACTTTCAATAAACATATAATTAACATACCGTAAGCTCGTCCCATAATCTTTCCTTCAAATGAGTCAGTTTGGGGCTACGCCAGTCCTTGGCTGGCAGCACGATAGGGATCACGCTCCTGACTGCAGCTCCAATGTAGAAGGACAACGACTCACTCTCTTTTCCTATTGCCTATCCAAACTCATTGAACGATAACTGCAATAACATAGTATTTAATTAGGTTCAACGATCAATCAATATATTTATCGATTTCAAACTGTTCAATTGTAATAAAATTACCTGAAGTGTTTTCCCCTTGCTACGAGCTCTCTTAATAGATGACATGGTGACTATACCCCGAGTGCGCTTCTCCCCGGAGTTGCTAGTGGTGGTGGGAGCATCAGTGTCACACTCTCTCAAGTCATCATATGCACCATGATCATATGCGCCATGATCTCCATCAGAATCTCCATCATCTCCGGGATATGGCAAACGAGACATGATCCTGTAAAGCAGAAGAAACAACATTTAATAAACAAAAAACAAACAATATTCACAACCGGATGTTTCATGTATTAACAACATTTCTATGTGGCATAGCCAGATTGGTCAACCGGATGTTTCATCTCTTTGTACCGACATGGACCAAAATATCGAACTCTGTTTCTCCAAGGTACAATCATACATAGCGTGGCAGGGAGGACAGAATGGTGTGTGATTTTACAACACTAGGCGTTCTAGGAGAAAGACCTTGTATAGAAACCATAACATGGTGGGATAAGAACCTAAATCGCACAGCAGACATTACATGAATATCATTTGTTTCTACCAGCACAATAATCATGCATCACATGGAAACGAAAAAAGAACCGTGAATTACTTCATAGCAGAAAGCATTCTAGGCCATAGTCCTAAAGAACATTAACACTTTCCGATAAGAACTATCTATGCATGCATACATGATACATCTACTTATAAGTTACATCCAAGATCATCATAGTCGTGGGAGGTACACGAGATGGTAAATTAAAAATTTCGGTTGATAATGAGACTCTTATACTATGAACACATGTGTATTAGGCTTGAATGACATTGTCTTCCTCAAGTAGACCAAGAATATAAACAACAAGAGCAACTAAGTGTTATGGAGCAAAATATAATATTTCAAATTTAAAAAACAAGAGCAACATATATAATATAAACAAAACTAAGTGTTATAAACAACAAGATTAGTTCGGGTTCAAAAAAACAACAAGAGCAACATATATAATATAAACAAATTAAACTAAGATTGAAGCAAAATATATAATTTCAGCTAAAAAAAAGCCAAAAGATCCCACAATCCTTTGTACCAACTAAGTGTTATGGAGGAGGCGGATTTAAGGGGGTGGATAAGGGAGGCTTGGAGGTGTGTCAACAGGGAGGTCAAGATTTAGAGGGAGGCGATTTGTTGAAGGAAACCCGATTTTTGCGTAGAAGGAAACCCATTTGGTCTTCGGTTTTTGCGGCGATTTTGGGGGGAGAGGAAATTGGAGAGAAAGAAATGAAGGATTCTGAGAGCTAGGTCTCGGTTCTAATATATATAAAAAAAGACAGCGGTTATTAACCGTTGTCCAAGAAAAGTTTATTTAGACAAAATGTTACTAACCGTAAGGTAAGTCAATAGGCTTGTTTGAAACCGCCGCCCAAGATTTATTCTTCGACAGTGGTTTCAAACCGTTGTCTTTTTTTTTTTTAATAAAACCGCTCTCCAAGTTGTTACTTGGAGAGCTGTTTGAAAAAATGGTTGTCCAAGTGCAGCTGTGCAAGCTCAAATGTGTAGTAGTGAATGTGTATTAGTGAGTATAATTATTCAACTCTCTTTGTAGTTCATAAGCTTCAAACTTTGGAAGCCGTGCAATAAGATTATAAGCAAGTATTTCGTTTTTAAGATTTCGATCATTATGTATCATACATTTCGGGAAACTATGTAATTCTTAAACCCGTGTTAGCACATTTTTTGTGAATAAATGTACCTGCTGTATAATTTATTTTCTTTTATAAATATAAATTCGTTTATTCTTTTACAAATGAGAAAAAAAGTTTTTTGGTCCCATAACTTATTTGCTGTCAATTTTTCATCCCAAAAAATTTAACTGTCCAATTTTGGTCCCATAACTAAATTGATTGTCCAATTTTGATCCAAATTTTGCCGAAAATTCGTGAATAATGTCATTTTGATGACGTGTAAGTCACGTGTCGCTAAATTTTAGGGGTTCTCTATACCCTTGATGACGTGAACGCTGACTATTTATTTCTTTTTATTTTTTTACATTTTTCAATCAATTAAACTACACATATGTAAATAATCTAATAAATTTAATCAAAACTAAAATTTAAAATCTGTAAAGGTAAGAACAACAAAATTTTACCGGCACGTGACTTGCATGAAACTGAAAACGACGCTTTTTTTTTTCATTTTTTCGGTGAAAATGAGACCAAAATTGGACAATCCATTTAACTGTAGGACTAAAATTGGACATTATATTTTTTTGGGACAAAAAATGGACAATGCATAAATTATGGGACTAAAAAACTTTTTTTCTCTTTTACAAATTATAGAAAATAAAATAAAATAATACAACAGGCTGTGCATTGAAAGTGGAATTAAAGAGCACCTCAAAGATTTCTCTACAAAATATATATATATACTTGAGGAGTGTTGGATGACTTGATAGGATTTTTAGCAATTTTTGCAACTCACAATCAAGTGCACGAGATCGTCGCAGTAGAAAATAAAGTATTAGATCAAATAGTATCGAACCATTGAATTTAGGAGTACGGTGCTGTCCTAATGCTATGTGTCGTCATGTTATTATAATTGCGAATGAGATGAGAGAAAATAAAAACAAACAAGCAAGTAAATAAACAAAAACGATAAATGGAGCACCCTATAAGATCTAGAAAAGAGGAATGTGAACTTAGTTGATGATCAAATTACAAAAGTAAACAAATGAATTAATAAAATTATCCTAGTCTATTTTTCAATCGTGTGATAGAGACTAACTACTCAAGCCTACTAATAAGCACGATTAAGTAAAAAGCTATAGAGGACAATAATTTCCCTCACTTTTCGCTACTGAATTTTAAGCTCAAGTCCTCACTTTTCGCTACTTAATTTTAAGCTTAAGTGTCTTATTATGGGGTTTTAACACTAAATACTCATTCTTAGTGTAGTTGACGCATTTAATAGATTCTCAACTCACAAATTTGCATTTAATTATACTCATGCAACTCTCGTTTGTACCAAGCATGATTTCGCACAAAGATTAATAGAAAAGAATCAATCAAAACACAATAAAGTTCATAATAGAATCATGGGATTTAAATCAAAATGGTCCCGTAACTTTGCATCTTTATTGAAAAGGTCCCGTATATAGCACATTTTTCAATTTAGTCCCGTATGTTTTTAATTTGTGCTGATTTAGTCCCAAATCGCCGGAGACCGGTCAAACTACCCAAAACGACATCGTTTTGGGGGTGTGTGATACACGCGCCGATGCCTGTTAGCATTTCCCGATCGAAACTAGGGGCGCGTGTATTACACTATCGAGCTAAGAATAACTAAATAAAATCATAAGTTTAATATTCATAATAATTCTCAATAACAAAAACACTGAAAGCAAAGTGAAAAATAAAAACAAAGAATTAATCAAACCCTAAAAGACAATCTTGTAGTAATTGAATCTTCACTCCATTTTTCTAGCTCATGAGAGTGCTCCTCGATCCCTCTTTCCCCCACCTAGTAGGTGGAAATTTATGTGGAGACCCTCAAATCCTAACTTTAAAAATCTCTCTCAATAGAAACTGGAAAATGCTGAAAGTGTTTAATGTTATCTGGAATGGCCAAAAATGCTGCTGCCCTATTTCTTATAAGCTGTTCGACGCCTTCCCAAAGTGAAGAAGCGCTGAAATATTTCAATTAAATTGCTCAGCAACTTTTGGAGAGGTGGGGTCCAGTGCATGAAATAGTTGATTTCTAAGGGTGTTTTGAAACACTTAAAACAACTTCCATAAACACTTATTTTCAAAGCTCCCTCTCACGAATTTTGAAAATAAGTGCTTATAGAAACTGTTTCAAACACATCCTAAATTGAAGTTGAAAAGTATGAAGTGGGGCTGCAATTGCTAAGCCATTTAAGTGGGCTGCCTTTTCTTTAAATATGGACCGTGTAACACTAACTTGATGGGCCACCAACTTTGGGCTTCAAATCTGCAGAAATTAATTGCTTTCAGACTTCATTTTTTTCTCGTATTTTTGCTTGTTTCGCTCTCAAGTTTGACTATTATTTCGAGCTATTTCTTCAATTGATCTCACAAAATAATTGTGGTGTGTTTTACTCCAATTAATCCTCAATTCGACTATAAGATAGAAAACACCATCTTTCTCGATAATTCAACATAATTAGTCAATTTAGTGTATAAAATGCATGAAACTCTATCAATTTAAGTTAACAAAGAACATGAATTTTGAGCAATTTTTACTAGTCATTAGATTATTTATAGTTTAGAAAAAGTCGCTTTTAAAATTGGTTTAAGTTTAAATTTGATGCATCTCACACAATGACACACTAAGCTACAAATACAAATAATATCAAATAGAATCTAATTCCTCGAAGCAGCAGCAGAAAGTTAAACGTGTAGGTTTAGTATGAAAATTTTCATGTATGAAAAACTAATAAATCACCATAAATCATGACCTATTCGGGCCGGATGAACCATGAACCACTCGGACCGAGTGAACCATGAACCACTCAATTTTGTTTTACCTCCACCATATACAGAATTTATTTGTAAATAAAAGTTTTTTCATATATTCAAATTTTCATACTAGACTTTGTCAAGTTAAAAATATAATAAAATGCATCTTTATTTTGTTACTACTTACAATTTAGCTTTCTTCCACTACAATATATAGTTGCAGGAAACTGTTTAATTACTTTTCTTTTTTCTTATGCATCTGCTTCAACTGAATCTCTCTTTTATTCCTCAGTAACTGAAAGCATATAAATAATAATAAAATATTATTTATATTTATCCACATATAAAATGGATAAGTCAAAAAGGGGGAGTTATTTGAATTAACTCCTATAAATGAGAAAATCTCCCGTACAATTTAAACTAATGGAATTCTTAGGGAAAAAGGATTCATTCGGTTTCTTCTCCCTTTTCTCTCTAGATAATACGGATGTATATCACAGGGTGATTTCTCCATCATCTTTATACATCAGGATATACATAAAGGGCTCTTAAATTGTGAATAGTTAATCAATTCGTGTGATTGAATTCCTAACAAGGATCACCATTTATACGTAGAATTCAACCGGGTTCTATTTCTTCCACTTCAATTCTGGAATAGAGGTTGGTGATTTCTTATCCCCAGTTTTTCAACAATGGCATCAGAGCCATTGTATTGGATTCTTGTACGTGATTACATTTTGTGCATGTTTATATGCCTTGTATGCGTATTGACAATGTTTTTACCGTGAAGAGCTGAAATCGGTTTTCTTCAAAAAAATGTATTTTCTTAAATGGTAGAATTAGGGCCTGAATCTTTTACTGTAGGTTTTTTGTATAGTGTAGATGATATCTGAAAATTTTTGTGATTTTTGGCCAAACCGTTTAAGAGAATTAAATTGTTTTTTGAAATTTTTCGTGAACTTTGATCGCGAATTTCGAACAGTACATAATGAATTGCGTTATTCTCTTGGTATTGTAATGATCTACTTGAAAGATGATTCCAACGGTATACTATTCATTATTTTTCATTAAGAAACGATGGAGATATGAATTTTTGAAAATTCAGTCGATCTGGGGCCAATACGAAATGTTTCAGAAAGATAAGGGTTTTTTTCGAGAATTAGATAATCTCTGAGGACCCAATTGATATTTCTGATTATATTTAATTTTGACCGAATAAATTCATGGTCAAAACCGACCCTGAGCGCGTAACGACAACTCACGGTAGACGACGGTGACGCACGCGGGAGTACAGGTCGGGGCGTCCATGCGCGTATGGCGCGTGAATCTCACGCGCAGATGCAAGATGGTGCGTGTTAGCACGACTGGGCGCAAGAAAAATTTTGGTCGCGCCTGAAGGAGCGTGGGATTCCCCTGGTGGTGTGTGTCAGCGCGTTAGCGCGCCTGGAGGTGCGTGTCGACGGCTGGAGCTGTGTGCCGGCGAGTTTTTGGCGTTTTCCGGCATTTGCGCGCTCGTTTATTCTTATTTTGGCTCGTTTGGGCTCGTTTTAACTCCGATTTTAATTCTGAAAATTGCTACGTTCTTATTTTTCAGTGTAGATTCTTAATTTGCATATTTTGGGGGCATTTGATCTAGGGATGTTCAAGTGTTTGTTTATCTCTAAAAGTGAGAACCACAATTAAATTTATTTCACTTGTGAATTAGCTTGTTATGCTTGGAATTAAATTTTCTTGCGTGAAGATAAGCTTAAGAATTCACGTGTTAAATATTTAAGCATTAGATGTTTAAATGCTTGCTCAATTTTAATATGTATGACTCGAATTATTGGACAAGTTGTGTTCAACGATATCGAGATTTTTTAATGCAAATTTTAAGAATTACAAGAAAGACTAGCACACAATTTTGGAACATTAAATTGTTTGACATAAATGGATAGTTTAATCGCTCTTTCTTTATATCGCATAAGATTATTCCGACTTAGTAAGAGTTGAAACTTGAGCTATGACATTTTCAAGAAGACTTAAAGTAGTTTTCTAGGATTAAATTATGTCTAGATTGGAATTTTAATAGTACTTGTGATAATGTTATGGAAAATTATTGGTGGATTGGGTTAAAGATGTAAGTAGACAAGTTGTTGGCAAGACATGTCTATGTATTAAAAATGATTCATTGATCGGTGTTATTACCTTGAGAGGTAAATGTAACGTTTGAATATGAATCATCACCTAGATCCCTACGCCATATAATTTTTGCATAATGTCGGTACTAGATGTGGTACACAAGGGACATAAATGCCAAAGAGGATTCAAATTATTCATGAAAATTGCCTGACAGTAAAGCTGAAATAAGATTAGATTAAGAATAACCTTAGTAATTGATTTTTTGGGCTTATAGTAGCCATGAGATTCTTTTGACTACTTTGAGTTATTTTATTAACTCATAGCATGGTTATGCTTTATTACGTTTATAATGATAAATGTTATTAAGCATATAGTTTCATGTTGTTGAAGTGGGAGTTTTAGCTATTTATTTGAGTAAAAACTAAAATTATTTGTATTCATATTTTGGAACTGAATCTGATAAATGAGGATACTTAATGAGATTGATGATTAATGACTTTAAGTTATTTTTCGATATCTAATTTTGTATTAAATTTTTCAGATGTCTGTTAGCTTAACATAAAACATATTGATATATAAATAAACATTAACTCGTTGAATCACTTCAAATAAACCAAACAGCAGCTTCAAAAGCTATCAACGTCAATTATTGAATACACTCAATAACGATAATTATGACCTGTGACGTCATAATTAATTAAATGTTCTTGGAGAACAAGATGCATTGAATATTATCTACCATGTTATGGAAGATCTGGGATTGAGATGTAGATTCAGATCTTATTTTTTATTGAAATATAAGAAATTCCTAGCTCATAACAAGCTAGTGAGCTTGGTTATAGATAATATGATCCTTGAGTGTGTGCAACACCTTACAACTTATGATTTTTGATAATATCTGATAGAGAAATATTTAGCACTTTACTTTCTGAATAACATCAAATTCAGATCTAAAATGGTCATTTCCTTACAGTTGGAGCACTTGAGGGTTAACACGACTTTTGATAAAAGTATTAAGACTTTCTCTTATTCAATTCTTATTGTTGGGTTGAAGGATATAATACTTGGAGTTGTCAGTTGTTGGTCCCGAAAAAAATAATTTAATTTTATGAAAAAGGGGAGGGGGGAAAATGTGGTATTTAAAATTTTTCTTTATCTCATAAAATTGCTTTGCTTGTTATTAAACATTTGCACATGACAAGAACATAAAGCAATAAATAACACAACAAAGTATAGTGGTTCAGAGACTCAAGCTCCTACGTCCACTCTCCCTAATCCGTAGGGAAATTCCTTCAACTCACTCGACTAGTTTATTGTGTTAGTCAACACAGTACAACCAGATATTTATAGAGCTCTCACTCAACGAGACTTATCTCCCTCCATGGGATTGCCTACACTCCCTTACGGGATTTCTTACAGATGTTTAATGAGTTCTCACTCTCGGGACTTTTCACCCTCATGGGTTGGCCTCTAAACTGGACTTATCACCCTCATGGGTTCGCCTCTGGACTTATCACCCTCCACTGGATTGCCTCTTCAACTACCTCACTTAACCACTACTTCTCTCTCAAGAATGGGGTTTGGATTTGGTGTTGTCTCCAACTAGGTTGAGATTTTCCCTTACAATTGTTTAGCCTTTATGCTAAGGTTGGGAAAATCTCTCTAAGCTTAGGATATATCATGTGTGGCTTAGATTGAGTTTAGAACACTCTTGAATATATTTTGGATATCTACAAATTTGTGTTCTATGGTGGAAATGCTTGAAGATATGGCTCTTGGTTTGATAGCATTTTTCCACCCTTAATATGATGGAATAACTTGTATTTATAGTGTGGATTTGAATGTTACCGTTGGAGAAAGTCACATTCAAATCCATACTCTTCTGTAATTTCTGCAGCTTTTTGGCAGGCTTTTTGACCTCCTCTGATTTGTCCACGTCAAGATTCATATTCGAAATCGGTGATTCAGGAATCAACATTGACATTGAAGATTCAAAGACTTCAAAGACTCAGATTCGGCTTTTTCGGGACTCGAGGATTCCAAAGCTTTTCGAGATTCAAAGATTCAGATTCGGCTTTTCGAGATTCGGCAAAGATTCAGATTCGGATTCCAAAGAATTCAGATTCCAAAGAATCACCATTTCAAAGATTCAGATTTCAAAGATTCGAGCATCGGCGTTCAGCGATCTTGGACTCAACCTTCTTCCATTCAGGCCACTTTTCCTCAGGCCAATTTCCCATTCAGGCCACTTGTCTTCAGGCCTATTTTCACTCAGGCCATTTTGACCTCGGACCTATTTTCTTCAGGAGACTTCAGATCAGTTCCCCCTCAACTTGTTCACTTCCCCCTCAACTTGTTACCTATAAAAATGAACTTAAATAATACAAGTTGATAATTACATAATGTTTTGGCATAAATAATCAAAACTAAAATATCTCAACATCAGTGTTCTCGTTTATGGATCTAGTTCTTAATACACTTTCAACTCTAAACATAAGACATACTGGAAGGAATGAAGGAAATGACAAGCTGTATTGAATTAAAAAAAAAAATACTGCAGTTAAACTTTAAATTAATCCTAATGCTAAGAAGAAAAGATATGCAAAACTGAAAATTGGATGACCTGGAAGCTTGGTTACTTTACACATGAATATCTTAAGTCCAAGAGGGACAAAGAAATTCATTGTAATTATTTAGTTTTAGCATAATTGTCTATGGTGGTGTATTTATGACTGAATTTTATCCTAGTGGATTATATATTCAGTAAACGCAAATCATTGACTAATGATGAATTGACATTTTATTTACATCATCATCATGTTCCAAGTGGGACGAGATGAATATATGTGGAAATTAAGTTCGAGTTAAAGCCTAGGGACTTGCAAACTTGAGATTGACAATGGTCAATATTTCAAACTACAAAATGTCTTGTTTTCTCTAGTGATCATTAAGGATCTCACCTCTATGTCTTTCTTCTATGATTGAGATATGATTTGAAATTTATATTAAAGATAGTTGTGATAGTATATACAATGTTCATTATGGTACTTGACAATTATTCTGTGTTTTATATGTTTTTTTTGGACTGTAAGAGAACAATTATTTTAGTACTATTATGACGAATCATGGATTACTAAATATTTGTTCATCTAGTTATGCTTGTGTAAATGATGGCATGCTAGATTTAGTCACATTGTGCAAGATAGAAATAATTGGCTTGTAAAAGAAAGGGTATGGAGTTCGTCCTTAAAAGTCGAGTTATCCAAATGTAAACATTGTGTTGTTCATAAGTGACTTAGAAAATCATTTGATAAAACAATGATTGTTGATTCTTCATTGCAATTATTTTATTTTGATAAATGTGATTTTATGAATGTCAAATAGCAAATCATGGAACTTATTGGTTTTTCATTACTTAAGTTGATAATTTTTCATGTTTTATATGTCTAAAATTTCTCATAAATATGAAGCATTGGATTGCTTCATAAATTACCTAAACGGGGTTGAGAATAAAATGACATGACCTTAAAGGTTTTAAGAACCGATAGAGGACATGAATGTTTATCTATGCAGTTCAAGGAATTGTGTAATGAAAATTGTATAATCCGACGATTATGAAAATCTTATACATCATTGTTCAATGGTGTGACTAGAGAAGGAACGAAAGTTATTGGATTTGATGTGGTCCATGATGGTACAACTATTTTAACTATCTTTTTTGAAAAGATGAGTTATTTATGGTTGTCTGCATATTGAATAAAGTTATTTATAGTTGATTAAGTCAACTCCATCTGAACTCTAGACAATTGAAAACCTGATCTTTAGTTAATCTTGGTATCTGTAGACCAACAACTTACATACATGATTCTACAAGTCAGTATGAAAAGTAGGGTCTAAAGGGTTTTAAAGTGTATCTTCTAAGATACTATGCTAAATCCAAGGGATACAAATTGATTAGAGATCAAGGAGTTCAGAGTATGACATGAGATAAAATCACTTGTCAATTTTTCATAAAAAGTTTTCCTAGTAAGGGAAGTATTCAAAATACTATACCATTTTTAGATTGAAATAATCACTCTATATCAGATCCAAGTGGGAGTGATTTTACTTAATGTTGTGATATTTGAATAAAAGTTTACCCATTAAGGTTAGATGGATCTTGATGAGAGTAATTATTTATGTCACAAAGTTTCAATCTTGAAAAATACTCTAGGAAACATGTGTCTAAGAGACATCATGTTATTGAGGGATACACCTTCTTTATATTTTCATAAATAAGATTAGTCTTTAGTGATGAGGATGAACCTACAAACGACCGAGAGGTTATATCTTGTTATACAAGAGACTAATGAAACAAAGCAATGAAAGATAATAATAAGTCAATAAGGTCAAATCAAGTTTTTTGAAACTTGTAGATCCTTTATTAGGACACATCTTAAAAAAATGCTCACTTAGTAGAGAAAGATTATACTCAGAAAGGGGTACTTAGACTTTCTTCACCTGTTGTGAGATTTACTCGTTCATTTTTTCACTATAGTATCAAGTATATGTTTTGAATTGCATAAAAAATGGACGTTACTGGTTTTCTCAATGGAGAATTCAAAGAAAAGGATAATGTTTGTAAATTGAAGAAGTATATTTACAAACTTAAACAAAACCTCAAAACAGTGGTTCTTGGGACTTCATACGTGACTGTCTCATATTAACTTTGTTAGACAAAGACCATTTATTTATGTTTAACGGTCCAAAGATAGTTATGTAATTCTATGATCATGTTGATACATTGTTAGCCGGAAAGACAACATTGAGAATCTTTTGATGAAACTTCATAAAGATCGTTCATAGAAGTTACTTGAATAGTCTTAGCATACTTATGTAATAAGACTTCTAAAAAGGTTCAAATGAAGGTATAAAAGCATGTTGATTCTCATGTTATAAAAAGACGAGTCACTGAACTATGATGAATGTCCAAAGACTATAAGATGAAATTTCAAATGTACCATAAGAAAAATCAATTAGATGTCTGATGTATGCTAAGTTGTGCGTTCATCCAGACATTTGTTAAGTTGTTGGTTTGGTTAGCAGATATCAGTTAATCCGAAAAATTGACACTAAAAGATAGTGCATGAGATTTTTGAGATATCTGAAGGGTACTGCAGATTATTATCTCAAGGAGATAATCTAAACGTAGAGATTATACAAACACTTAATAAGAAAGCAATCTCGTGGTATAACATGAAATAAGTCTGTATTGCATTGACCACTATTAAAACTGAACTTGTGGCATGTGCATCTGCAGTCAAATAAAACTTTTGGTTCAGAATTTTCATGATATATTTGGAATTGGTAAGCACTCAATTGAGATATGTATCAATCTATTGAGAATTAAACACTCTAGTGGGAGTTGTAACGATTCATTGACGTATGTGGCATTCCAGTGGGAGTTATATCGATTCACTATAGAATCAAACACTTCAGTGGGAGTTATAGTGATTCATTGTGAAATGAAATGCTCTAGTAGGGATTAAACACTTCAGTGGGAGTTGTAGCCATTAATTATGGATATTTATACTTCAATGAGAGTTGTATTGGTTGATTGTGAAATCAAACACTCAAGTGAGAGCTGTTATGATTCATCATGGTAATCAAAGCAGACAAAGTTTATATTTAAGATTCCAACTATCATATAAAGTTTGACTTTGTAAAGACATTACAAAGAAAAAAAAGTGATTCTTGAATAAATTTCTACTGACTTGATGTTAGCGGATTTGTTGTCAAACCTGATTATAGAGATGTGTAAGACATCTTAAGGTTTTGGGTTTGTATGGATTTAAATGGACTACAAAGTAGTTGTTAATGTTACTAGACATTTATGTATTGTGAACTGTATGAAATGTTCATATAATAGTATGTCGACAAGTTGATTGGCTCTCTCATACGAGCAATCGCCTCTGACATCGAGGTATGTGCAGAGATGAGATTATATTGTAGATAATGGCAATAGATTTTACCACAAATCTACTTGACTTGTTACAATGCTAAATAAATGGATTCCTAGACAATAGAAGGAGGAAATCCAAGTTAAGTATCGATGATATACTTGAACTGTGATTTACACGATGTCTAATAAATAAAATGACATACGCTTCCATCATGGGAAGTTAAAACATCGTGACATGTATTTCATACAATATGTGCTAAATTGACCATAAGGAAATGATAAAGATATCCATATTTTTTCATTGTATGAAGCCTTGATGTTTTTAAACAAGGCTCTTAAAAGTACCCTTAGGACTTTCTACTAAATTTTAAAGTCTTCACTTTAGTGTTTCTACTTTAGCATGCTACCAATAGCTATGATTGATGAAGCAATGCGGTACATGTCTAGGAAAGAAACTATAGTGGGAGTCTGTAGATATTATGTGTGAAAGAAAGAACATCTTTATTAACACGTTCTATTGTATTCATTGACCGGTCAATCAAGTTGAGAACTTGATTATGAATACATAGATTTGATGAAAAGTTGAATATGCTCTAATAGTTTCAAGGGATTGAAAGAGATATGTCAACCTGTTTTAACTAAAAGAGTTCTGGGGTATAACGAGTTTTGAATTCTTCATATAAAACTAGTTGAGTTGCTATATATCATTAACACGTTATATAACATGAAAAACTCATATTCTCGAGGGTCACACGATTTATTTGTCTGTATGAAAAGGTATTATGTAGGATGGTGTAAATAAGTAAAGTAAATGAGCATGAGGTTCAAACTTCATATGTGAGTGGGAGATGAAAGCATATAAATAATAATAAAATATTATTTATATTTATCCACATATGAAATGGATAAGTAAAAAAGGGGAATTATTTGAATTAACTCCTTTAAATGAGAAAATCTCCCGTGAGATTTAAACTAACGGAATTCTTAGGGAAAAAGAATTCTTTCGGCTTCTTCTCCCTTTTCTCTCTGGATAATATGGATGAATATCACAGGGTGATTTCTCCATCGTCCTTATACATCAGGACATACATAAAGAGCTCTTAAATTGTGAATAGTGAATTCGTGTGATTGAATTCCTAACAACGAGGATCGCCGTTTATACGTAGAATTCAACCGGGTTCTATTTCTTCCGCTTCAATTCTGGAATAGAGGTTGGTGATTTCCAATCCCCTTTTTCCAACCGTAACTTAATTTGAGGAATTAAGTTTTAGCAAAATTTTACCGTAAAATTTAAAAATAGAAAACTACAATAAGATCACATTCATACAATAATTCTTCAACTCAAGTTGAATACACTTATCAGAGCAAAATAAACCATAGAAACCAAAAATCAGACTAAATCCGACGTGACCTATAAATAACCATTGACTCAATATTGCAGTACCTTTTGATCCATAGTCACTGTAACAAAATCTACAGTATAATTCGATGTAAACAAAAGAATAGATCTAATTTAGCTACATTATTCATTGCCCTGACCTGTTGGAAATATCCAACATATTGGGCTTCCACGTGTTAAATTAAATGTGTATAGTTGTCTTAAAAAGATCCAATTAAAATGATCCTCTAAAATTTAAGTTATGGGCTAATATGAGTATTAAAATAATCATGGGCTTTATATGTGTAGAAACTACTCCCATTTGGATGTATTTGAAATCCATAGATTTCACACACAAATTACCACTCTCCAATAGATTTACAAATACTTAGATGAGAGAAACGAGAAGAGAGTGAAGGGGGGAGAGATGGGGAAGGGATAGGGAGGGGGGATTTCACAAATGACATGGTTTTAATGAGGATTTGAAATCCCTCCATTTTAAACAAGACTTTCAAATCTAAGTATTTATAAATCTATTGGAGAGTTGTGATTTGTATGTGAAATCCATGGAATTCAAATCCATCCATCCAAATGGAGTCTAAGTTATTTTCTATTTGTTGAGAGACCAAATAGAAAATATAGGAAACTTATTCTATAAGTTAGGGTTATGGTCCTGTTGGAAAATTTGTAGTTTTGATTGAAGGTTCCAAAACAACTGTAATAGGACCAGTCGAACCTGTTAGTCGACTAATGAAATGTTAGGAGACCAGCTGAACATGTTAGACAGCTGATGTATTAGACTAGGTCACATATTGAGGGGGAACTCAATATGTATAGGTTTAGATCAGAAGATTAGAAGCGAAGATCAGAAGATCAGAAGCAAAGATCAGAAGACCTTGTCTACAAGGACATCAGTAGAGTCGATAGGTTGAAGCTAAAACAACCTTATCAGATGACTCAAGATTACTAATCAGTTGCATACTGATCAGGTCAAGCTAAGTCAGAAAAGTGATAAGCATATCTACTTATCAAAGACTTACGATTGTCATCAAACCAGAAGAATGCTATACTGATGGCTTTACAAGGCACCGATTCAGTGTACTTGTTAGCACTAAGAAATCAATACGTATGTACGGATTTGACTATGCAGGATATGTCGTATCAGGCCAAATGACTAGAAAGGACTAAATTGCACGAAGACGGCATGACCCTCCTGAGCACGTCAAATCAAACCTGCAAGCTACCTAAAAATAGACCAAAATTTGAATTGCTCTCCAACGGCTAGTTCGATCCGTGCCTATATATATGGGATCAAACCTTCATAGTAAGGTTACGAAAATTATACTCAAGCTCAAGCTCAAGCAAATTTCCGCACGAAGAACACTCAATCGAAGATTATTTCTAAGTGTTCATCCCATAAGTTCTTATCTTTGAATACTCATCCTTTAGCTTTAGGCTACCCAGATACTAGGATAAGTTTGTTATAGCAAGATTTCAGTCTAGGGTTTCTAGATCTGATATCTGGGATTGGTTGAGTGAGAATTCTTGAAACATCTGTTGGTTGTACTGTGTTGGACTAACACATTAAACTAAGTCTAGTTGGTTTAGTTGGTGCCCCGTTTGAAGGGAAGAATGGACGTAGGACAAGTTGTCTGAACCACTATAAATCTTGTGTGATTTATCTACTTTACACTTACACATTACTTGTTTAAATCTGCATGCTACTAATTTGCATCATTGACTCTTTGTCATCTGATCAAAAACCAGATTACTAAGTATCTAATTTAAGAAATGGTTTTTCACACAGGTTAACTTATCTTCCGCACCATAAGTTAAACTGATAGACACCTAACTGATCTGCCTTCTGGCGATCAGTAAGTTGGATATCAGTCCAAACTTAAGCACTGACAGTTTTCAACCATTTGGGGCACATGGAAAACAGTATTCATCATGGCCAGCGATAGTGACACCGTACAATTTACCCCCGTGGTTGTGCATGAAGGATCAATTCATGTTTCTTACGGTTTTAGTGCCCGGTCCAAAGAATCCAAAAGATAAATTGGACGTATTTTTGCAACCACTGATCTGTGATTTGATGTTTTTATGGGAACATGGAGTGGTAACGTACTATGTTGCTACAAAGCATAATTTTATGATGCGGACTGCACTAATCTGGACCATCAGTGACTTTCCAGCTTACTCGATGTTGTCTGGATGGAGCACAGCTGGAAGACTTCCTTGTCCACACTGTGCAGATTACACTGATGCTTTCAGTCTGCGGCATAGTCGCAAGCAGTCGTGGTTTGACAACCATCGTAAGTTCTTAGGTAGACGTCATCCATACCAAAGGAACAAGACTGTATTCAGAAAGAATGTAGTAGTTGATGATGATCCACCTCCCATCTTGACAGGTGATCAGATCCTCCAGCAAATTGATTGGATTGGCTTGAAGAAAGTAACAGAGTTGGGTGTTGATGATCACAACAAAGGTTTACAATGTGGTTGGAAGAAGAAAAGTATTTTCTGGGATTTGCCGTATTGGAGCTCGTTGTTGATCCGCCACAATTTGGATGTGATGCACATCGAAAAAAATGTGTTTGATAATTTATTCTACACGGTGATGAATGTCGAAGGGAAAACAAAGGACACAACGAAATCGAGGGATGAACTTAATGAATACTGTCGCTGACCCTCGTTGCAGAAATGTGCACACACAGGAAAGTACCCCAAAGCTAGTTATTCCCTTGATAAGAAGCAAAAAGACATGGTTTGCAAATGGGTAGATGAGTTGAAATTCCCCGATGACTACGTGTCCAACTTGTCTCTGTGCGTAGACTAGTCAAAATTAAAGATGTTTGGGATGAAGAGTCATGATTGTCACGTTTTTATGCAGAGACTACTCCCAATTGCTTTTCGTGAGATTCTGCCGATTAAGGTTTGGCAAGCTATCACTGAAATCAGTTTGTTCTTCAAGGAGTTAACATCGAAGACCATTACTGTAGAAAACATGACTCGTTTGGACAATGATATCCCAGTGATCTTGTGCAAGTTGGAACGTATATTTCCACCAAGCTTCTTTAATTCGATGGAGCGTCTTCAGGTCCATCTTGCATATGAAGTAAAAATTGCTGGTCCAGTACAATATAGATGGATGTATCCATTTGAGAGGTACGTATAATCTAATTGACTCATTCAATTATTTGATAAAAAAAATACAATTTACACAATAGTCATTCAATTGAATTAGGTATCTTCACAACTTAAAGTTAAGTGTGGGTAACAAGGCACATGTGGAAGCTTCAATTGCAAATGCCTATTTAATAAAAGAAGCATCAGTGTTTTGTTCCCATTACTTTGAGGAACATGTGCTGACGAGGAAACACAATAGACCTCGTAGTATACCTCGTGAAGTACCACGATCAGTGGGAGGTAAACTCTCAATATTTGTGCCTCCTGGCAGTACACTTGGAAAGAAGGGTAGAGGACCAGTTGTAGACTTGGAGAAGCGAATAGCTCATACGTACGTGCTACTAAATTGCAATGAGGTGCAATCGTATATTAAGTAAGTGAATTAATTCTATATCAATTTAATTTGATATGTACAACCGCAATTTCTCATCAAAATTTACAATTGTAGTGTGTTTTTTGAGCAACTACATACAGTTCAACCGAATCTATCGAATGCTGAAAAAGATGAATTTCTTCAACAACAATTCACATCGTGGTTTGATCAACTTGTAAGTGATCTAGCTAGTGCTGGTTAACTTCAATTAATATATATATGTATATATATATATATATATATGTATATAGTATTCTAATAATTAAGTATTTTGTCAATAATATATAGGTGAGGATACATCGTATTCAGGATGAGTCTATATGCGATCTTTCGGGCGGTCCTCATAGTAGTGTCACCACGTACCCTGGATATTACGTTAATGGATTCAAATTTCACACACGAGCTTATGACGCATCTAAGGCCGCTATGAACAGTGGAGTTTGTATTAAGGGAACAAACTATGATTCAAATGAAAATGATTTCTACGGGATACTTGAGGAGGTAGTGGTGTTGGAATATCCCAGACTTATCGAAAGAAAAGTAGTTTTGTTCAAGTGTGAGTGGTTTGATCCAACTGTGCCAGTGGGAACAAGAATACATCCCAATTATAAGCTCGTGGACGTTAATCCAAGAGGACGATACGACCGTTTTGATCCATTTGTTCTAGCAAGTCAAGTCAGTCAAGTTTATTATTGTAAGTACCCCGGATCTGTGCGGGGCCGAGATTGGTGGGATGGTTGCACCACAAAACCGAGATCCTTAGTGGAAATCGATAGAAATACCACACCAGAGCTTCCCCCACTCCAAGTGGACGACATATCATCCCAAATGAATGTGCAAATAGATGATGATCTTGTCATTTTGGCAGATTTGAACGGTGCAGTACTTGAAGAAGAAGAGATGATGATGAGGATGATGAGGATGATGATGATGATGAGGAGGATGATGATGATGATGATGATGATGAGGATGATGATGATGATGATGATGATGATGATGATGATGATGATGATGATGATGATGATGATGATGATGATGATGAGGAAGGGGACGAGATGATGATGATGATGATGATTATGATGATGATGATGATGATGATGATGAGGAAGGGGACGAGGAAGAGGAAAATGAAGATGAAGATAGCTAGAGATCATAATTCTGATTCATAAGATAATTGATGAAACTAATTAATATATTTGTTATGTACGCTTGTTTTTAATTATTGATATTGATGAAGATGATATATATATATATGTTGTGAAATTAGTTGTTTTAATTAATCTATTGATGATGTATGTACTTGTTTTAATCATCCATCTTATAATATTTAATTTATTTAACCAATGTTACAGATGACCGGTGGCAGAGGTATACGAAAAGCGATCAGCAGAGGTATATTCGGGAGATCCAGTGGATCCAGTGGATCCATGGAACCCTGAAAATAATGAAGAGGAAGAGCAAAATTGCCAGTGGCAGAAAAATGGACGCCTCCCAACGACATGGGAACTCGTGAAGAACTTTCACAAAAAAAATTCCGCGTATGCTGAGATGGAAGCCATACTTGTAAGTGGTTGAAGTAACGTTGTTTATCCAATATATAACTTAGTAAATTAATAGTATATCTAATTTAAATGTCAAAATATTTGTATGTCAGCGAGAGGTGGAGGAACGGATCAATTCTGAGTTGCCGATCGCATTTAGCAATCTGAGCTTGATAAACAAGCCGGAAGTACTATCTGAGAGAAGACGTCGTACTCCCACGGGAAATACAGGGGATTGGGGCAAATGTCGGATTTGGGCCGCATTCAATCTTGCCCAGGCGGGACATTTGGGGGCTCGTCTATCGGCGGTTTCTCTCAATTTGATCAAGAGCACTTTTTGGCTCAGGAGTGCGAACTCGAGAGAGAAAGACAACAAAGGGATGAGATGGCCAGACAGATGGCACAAATGGAAAGCCAAATAAACCAAATGTCACAAATGCAGATTCAAGTGAGCCAGATGAGCCAGTTTTTCTCGATGTGGCAGGCAACCCTTTCTCCCCAACAACCGTCGTGGCAAGGAACCGGTGGTCCTCAGCAGGGATTGGGAACCGGTGCTCCACAGATGGGTGTTACTCCTCAGCAGGGATTGCAGGGAATCGGAGGTTCCCAACAGTGGGGTAGTCAGGCTGGTATTTTTACACATCTTTCCCAGCCGACCGGAGATTATTATGATCCCGTACCACCTCCTGGTCATTTTGTTCCTCCATTCCCTCACATTCGTGATCCTGTAGGTCCCAATGCTTCTACTGCTCATGTTCGACGTCGTTCTGTCGACTCTTCCGGCAGTACTCAAGGTCTCAGTGACATGCTCAGAGGCGCCGTTACATTTGATATGTTTCCTCCTATTAATCAATTTCCCCCGACAAATAACAATGATGATGATGATGGTGATGATCATGTGACGCATTAAACATTTGTGTGTGTGTTATGCATTAAACATTTGAATAATCTATTTTGGTTATGTTGTATGTTAATTTTGAACGACACTTATTTTGTTATGTTTTATTCAGAATATTTGAACTTCACATGTGTGTTTTATATTTATTTGTTGATTAATCTCTACTATTATAGGTGCATGTATTAATTTTGCAATTTTATTGAAAATATTTAAAAACTATATATATGTACACGTTTTATTAAATATTAAAAATTAATACAAAAGTAATAATTTTGTAATTTTATTGAAAATATTTAAAACATAATAATCAATGTGTACTTTTGATTATTAAATACATATTAAAAGTAGAGAAAATTTAATAGAAAAACGAATATAAATGTATAAAATAAATCCTTAAAAATTGAATAAAAAATATTTTATTTAAAATAATTAATATAAGTACATATATAAATGTATTCATAATAATAAATAGTGAAAAAAAATTTAAAAAATTAATTATTTAAAAATTTTATTAAAAAAAATAAATAATATATATATATATATATATATATAAATGTATTCATAATAATAAATAGTGAAAAAGAATATAAAATTAATTAAGATAAGTATATATATAAATGTACTCAAAATAATAAATGATGCAAGAATATAAATTATTTATTTTAGAATTATATTATAAATATTTTAATTAAATCAAAGTATATATACATGACAAACAATTAGATTAAATGATAGAAGAAAAAAAATTAATAAAACACAATATATAATACAAATACAATTAAAAATGCATTCCTAAGCAATAACTCGTCTAGCCCAAACGGTTAGGCAAGGACATGCAAGGCCTCCACATACCGGGAGGTCGCGTGTTCGAAACTCAAGGGGGGTGAAATTTCGCCCATATACTCTGCTACAGTACCATACCTCGCGTGGCCCAGTGGTTCCGCGGGTGCACTCGGAGCCACGCAGCCCGGGCTCGAAACCTGACCGCAACGTTTTTTATTCCTGATTTAAATTCGCGAGGGCTAAATCCCTCGGTAATGTGCTCACCAAATTGGCGAGGGCGTGGAATTCCTCGCTAAATCCGCGGAGCCAGAAGGCGAGGGCTCGCTAGCCCTCGTTAAATTTAAAGTGTCTGGCTTTGCCGAGGGAATTTTTTACGGCAATTTAGCGAGGGCGGGTGGCCCTCGGGAAACTGACACATGTCAGACCCTCGGCAATTCCCTCGCTATTTGCCGAGGGAATTTTTTTCCCTCGTTAAATTTTTACCGACGAGCATTTTAACGTTGGATATTTTCCCTCGTTAAAACCCTCTCTAAACCCATTTCCCTCGGTAAAACCCTCTTTAAAGCCCTCTTTAAATTGAATGTATTTTGTAGTGTAAAGAAACCGCCTGATGATGGGCTGCTGGCAACAACACTTGTAGTTGCATACCTAGATACCCCTCTATAAACTTTCTGGACCTGAAAGGGAAAATAAAAAGTGAAGTTCACTGCATCACATTATCTTTAGCAGGGAAAAAAACATGAACCAAGAAAAAATCCACATCCAACTCCAAATTGCATAAAATCCTCATGCACTCATAAGGTCTTTTTAAACCCCAACAACAACAAAATGAACAAACACATGCATTATCAGTACAAAAATGTAAATTGGCTAATTCTTGTTCTTCTTACAGGATCATGATTAGATGCACATATGCTTGGGAAGGAGAAATATGGTCAAAGGAATTGACCTATTTGAGGTTCTTGAACGCCACAAAAGAGAAAAATATAGCATACTTAGGATATTTTTCTGGTAAAATGAAGTTCGCAGTCTTCATAATTTGGTCCATCAAAAGAAAACCTAGCCATCAACCTTAGAATGGAGTATTAATACAAGAAGCACATTGTATTAGACGGTCTCATGGGGAGGCGAATCATAATTTGGGAGAGTTTGGGTGTTGATTTGTGCTAGAACGTACCCATCTCATGTATGAGTTTTTGTCTTAGTTTTACAAGCAACTATAAAAGCAATAAGGGCCACTCTTTAGAACTACTCCAAAAGCCCCAATTGCGGAGCCGAGATGCAACATAGAATTCCAGGTTATAAAGAGAAGGAGAAAATTCCCCAATGTTCGAATAGTTAACCATAATTTAAGTTTTAATTTATTTTTTGTATAATTTTAATCTAGTAAAAAATTTAAAATAAAATTTGATGAGATAAGATCATGTACTACGACAATATTCCAATATGAAGCATCAATGTGTGCAATATTGTACGATTTCCAAAAACTAAAGGGATATTAGTGATTACATATAACTATTTTATAACTATTAAACTACAATATATATACATTTAAAAAATTTCAAATATATATGCATATATACACACATAAATATAAGTAAAGGATTTTTTTTTTTCAAACTCGAGTTCATAGTGAACTCTATTTTTTCAATATCATTGTCATGTATACGCAATATCACTGTAATGCATAAATACTATAATTATTTAAAAAATGAAATATTTTTTAAATAGTGATAGTGTTTATGCATATTAATGTAAGAATTTCTACTAAGAGTTATAGAGTTTATGCATAGACCTAATTCACATTAGTGTCACTATAAGTAAAGTGAGTCTCTTAAGTGAGATGCTCTAGTACATAAGATAATGTTGCATTTTGATATTTATGTCACTTAGGTTTCATAATTGTATGAATCATATAATTGTTCAAATGAGAATTATCTAGATTACCTCATGTGAATATTTGTCATAAATAAATTGAGTTGGTATGTTGTGAAATTTGTTCACAATTTTTTTTTTTTTTTACAGGCATACTCTTTAGTAATATAAATCACACCCTTTAGTAATATAAGTCACACCCTTCAGTTATCACTACGACACCCTCTGCTATAATATAAGTCACACCCTTCATTTTTATGAGTAATACCATTTATAGTAAAAAGTCACACCCTTTATAGTAAAAAGTCAACTCTTTAGTAATACAAGTCACACTCCTTAACCAGTTTCACCGTAAAACTTGTTCACCCTATACTTTGCCAAATAAATTATGTGTCTAGCATATAGTGAGATAATTATTTAATATTGATTAACATATTGTGAGGGTTATAGTTGTTAAGTTAGACTTAAGTTTGAAAATTAAACAAACCAAGATATTCAAGATTGTTTTATGAACATATTTTAACGTGATTTGGACATAGATTTTAAACAAATTTAAACAGTCTGTAATGTTTCATAAAGTTTGAAGCTCTACTCAAGCTCCATAAGTTAAAAACATTAATTTTTTTTTTTTTACAGGAAGTTAAAAACATTAAATAATTGTAAGAAAAATATCAAATTATTCAAGCTCGGGCTGTGTTTGGCGCATTGAAGTTTGACTCGATTAACTAAAGGAAAAGCTTAAGCATAAATTCAAAATTGATAACATTTTAAATAAGTTAGGCTACGAAATTGATTTTCTGTTAAGGAATCAGTGTATCTTAATATTTCTTTTAATAAATGTTTTGTTGTTATTGGGCCATGTCCCTTTGCTGTTTAATAAAATTATTTTACTGATAAAAAAAGAATGTGCCTTCGAGTGGACATTTTTCACATTTTTATTTTGAATAGGTATCGGTGAAACTTGTTCATAGTATGAAATTTGTACCACCACACTTATAAATTGATACCATTACATTTATCAATTGATATCATCACACTTATAAACTAAGATCATAATTTTAAATTTTATTGATTTTAATTTATAAGATTAATGATATTAGTTTATAAGCATAATAATATCAATTTTATATTATGAACAAAATTCGAGAGTTTGTATTTCATTTTCGTATTTTTATTGGTTATGTTCGTTGTTGTAATAAACTTAACCAATCAAAGTGTAATCTCACCCCTACTAATTAATATATTAAATAGTATAAAACATATCTATTGGAAAAGAAAATATATGTGATATATTTTATAGATTTTATTTTAAATTGAAATAATCAACGATTATGAAATAGTAGTATTGTATTTTACTTTTTAGAAATTTATTTTAAGAGTGAGTCTCATGTGCATCTAAATGCACGGTGTACTTATAATGTATTTTAAAATCATGCAACTTGTTATAATTAAATATTCAACTTGTTTACACTGAATCATGTTATAATTTTAAGGGTAATTTTTGGTGAGCAGATTTTGCCCTTGGACAGAAAAAACTATTTTAGACTTGGTGGACTTGATTGAGGGCAGATTCTTTGGTGGACTTGATTGAGGACAAAGACTTTTTAATGATTCTGCCCTGGGCAGAATCTACCCATTTAGTATGTTCATGGGACGATAATAGCAATAAAAAATGTAGATAGTTTGTTCTAGTTCTCTTGATCCTGAGTACTATAATGTTCACATGTAGTAATTCTAAAACCACTTAATTATGTGTTTATTCTGGTTTCTTCACCTGCAAAGTGTTTCTCTTTTGATTACCTGTTTATTGGAGGATAATGACATCTTTTAATGATGAACCTACACATAACAATGTGTTTGTTACTACTTTATCATTTTCCTCAAGGTTCAAGAGTGATTGAACTTGCTATAGTGATGTAAAACTGTTTTTTGCTTTTAATAATCATCAAAAGGGTAAAACAAAGACCTTCTTTTACTGCTCTTAGAGAGCTATAGGTCAACCTTCTTGATTATGATGGAGTTGTGTTGATATAGGATGTAAGAAGATGTTCTTATCAACCAAGAGGCTGCAAAGGGTCCCTGATGTTATTGAATTTTAAAGTGGGCTGAGATTAATAGGATCTTGGTAGATGTGAGTTTTTCACTAGTTTCTAGTAACAAGTTTTTGAATGCTGATTTTGTATACATTTGGGAGTGTGGATTTTAAAGGATTTGAAATTATGAAATTGTTCGCTTTATTAAGAAAGTGTATGCGAGATTCTGTCACAACAATATAAAATATATAACAACTTGTGATAGATATCATGTATAATTTGAATTATTTATAAAAATGGAGATTCTTGTTACTATCGCTGAATGATCTTTTATGGTGTACTCTGTCTTTGAGTTCGAAATACTACCAAGTGATGCTTTCTGTATAAAATTTATTGTTGTGCTTTTTTTTTTTTCCTATATTAAGTTATGTAATTATTGATGTTATCTAGAATAGCTAAACTGTAACTCACTAACTAAATGTGTTCTTGTTGTGGAAGTTTTCAATCAGATTATGGACTGTAATTCAGCTTGTTCTTTGTATTGCTTCAATTGATATACATACAAATTTGTGAAACAACTGCTTAAATTTTATGAGAAAGATATGTATTAAACTTTATAAGTTACAATTTAATGTTCTTGCACCATATAAGTGAGGTGAATAGAAGAAATAAGGAAAATATTGCGAAGCAAACATATTTCAGGCAGAAAGGCTTTCACAGCTCAGAGCAATGAAATTGTGAGTATACTGTATTGTACTTATATGCTAGTTTTAAAGTTTATTTAAATCTTGATAATTCTTTTACCAGTTCCAGTATGATTGTCTGAGAGATTTTATTGTTGATTGTTGTGATCAAGTAGTTTATGATATTGCAAAGTACCTATAATTTCTTTATTGGTTTGTTGTTAGCTGCCATTTTTGTTTGTTGATGAGATCATTTTTGTTTTGCTTCTACTAAGATCATTTTTTGTTTTTGCTTGTGTTGCGATGGGCCAGTTTTGCGATGGGTTCGGCTCAAGAAGTTGCCAATGAATACGATAGCATGGAGTTCTGGAATATCCCGAGCAAAATGGATTGCTCATAAAACAAAGTGGCGCAGTCGCTGGTTCGTTTTGAAACATCGTGATCTCTTCTGGTTCAAAGAAGTCCCAACGCTGGTTAAAAGGTTTGATTGATGAACATTACTTTTTCTTTCTTATTTATCTATTAACATTCCTTTGTTAATGGTTTTGATTTGATTTACTTTCAGTATGGCTGTTTTCCCAACTCCTGATAATGATTGGAAACTTTGAATTGGGATTGTCTAGATGTCATGAAGTGGTTATAAAATATAGCACATAAGGTAAAATTATACATATTTTAGAGGTTAGAGAGGGAAAAGTAGTTAAGGCGCCAAGTCCTGATAATGATTGGAAACTTTGAATTGTGATTGTCTAGATGTCATTTATTATTGTTTATCATCTATACTACACTAGAGTTTGTTTTGCAGAACTCCTGATCATGATTATTGAAGTACTGTACTCTTGTTTGGACTTTGGATAATGAGATTATTCTCATGAAGTTCATCAATAGCAACATCTTAGGTAAAACTCTGCTTTCTATTTTACAAGGTATTTCTTTGGTGATAGATTTTATCTACTGAAATTTGATATATGCGACTACAATACTCAAACCCGGGGTCACAAAAACAGAGTAATTGCAAAGGAAAACCTTAGTTCAAGGCTTCAATTTTATTAAAAGTAACAAGACAAAGACTCATGTCTCATGATAGTTTTTACTAACAACTTATCTACAACGTGTTGCACGTGTTATATATCTAGTTGGTTAAAAATATATAGGGGTGAAAACGGATCGAATACAGACGGATAGTGCTTATACCGTATCCTAAACCATATTTTTTTCTCGAATTCGGAGTCGGATATGGAAAAGCCGGATTCGGATACAAATTCAGAATATTCGGTATACGAATACGGGACGAATATCGGACGAATCTGGGCCGGATTCGAATAACTATAATCGGATAATATGAAAACTAAAAGCTATATCATTCCTAACCATCACCACTCCAGCACAACATAACGCCTAAGAAGACATATATAATATTATACCCAAGCATGAATAAAGCAATCAACAAACTACTCCTAAGCCAAAGAATTATCCACTCATGAAAATATTAAACCATACGCAACATACATACATTTCTTTTAACTAATGCTAATGAAGAATAAAGCACACCATCAAACACAAGTCTAGAACAAAATTTCTTAATAAAAAACAAAGCAGGGAATATAAATTGGTTGAATGAAAACTTAAGAGGGACAGGGGAAAAACATAGTTATTGAACATCAAATGGAGGTCTCAACTCTCGGATCCTCATCAATCCTCATCACTGTCAATTTCTTCTTCAACCTACATTTTTTTTGTATAAGCAGTTAGTATTTCAAGTTTGCAACTAACTTGGAAACCAATTATAATTTAAGAAGTAATAATGATAAACCTCATCCCCCATATTTGCAACAAGTGTTTCCAAACCTTCAAGATCAGCAACAATGGATGCAATATTTTTTTGAGAACCTGAAATTTATATAAGAAAATGCATAAGAGGATTATAGATACATAATTATAATATAAAATGATAAGAAGTTAAAAAAATAACCTTGTTTGGATGCAGCTATCCAATCCTTAGTACAAACTAGTGCTTCTACCATATCAGGATCCAAACGACTACGAAATGGATCTATAACACGACCACCGACACTGAATGCAGATTCGGAAGCAACAGATGACACTTGTATGGCTAACACATCACGAGCAAGTAGTGAGAGAATAGGGTATTCCTGTTGATAACCCTTCCACCAAGACAAAATATCAAAAATTTCAGATTTAGGCACCTTTAAAGGAGGTTCTACCATGTATTTCTCCAAGTCATTTGTTGTTGCACCAGCCCCCTCACTGTCGTATAAGTAACTCTCAAGTTCATCGTTGTCTTTTTCCATAAATATAGAACTTGCTTCACAAGTTTCACCATGACTAGCAACAATAACAGAGCTCTTTGTGACATCCGATGCATCACAAGCATACTGTTGATATACTTGTCACACAATCTTCATTATCTTTTCCGTTTCAGCTTGATATGCGAGCTCACCATGGAACTTCCTCATGAAATATTCTATGATCTTTTTCTTGAATCTAGGATCAAGAAAACTAGCCACAGCAAGAGCAACATTTGACTTCTTCCAATACTTATCAAACTTGACAGACATGGGCATTGCCATTGTCTTAATGATATCATCTCTAACAAGCCACTCTCCTAACAAAAGCTTAATCTCACAAAAGTTCCGATAAAACAGATTTGCAGTTGGATACAACGTGCCAGACAAAAGCTCAGTAATATCATTGAATTTCTTCAAGCATTTGCAAAGAGATAAAGCTTTATCCCATTCTTCATTTGATGGTGCAATCTTCTCATACATGTGGCGCTCCAAGACAAGAAGCCTATGAAAAGCATTCTTGTAATATAAAGCATCCATCAACATGAGATAGGTGGAGTTCCACCTTGTAGCTACATCTAGTGCAACACCTTTCTTTGTATCCAATTGACATTCGGTTGCACACTTCATAAACTCCTCCCACTGTGATGGAGAGCTCTTTATAGCTACAACAAAAGCACGAATATTCTTGATTGCACTTGCAATTACAGCAAGACCATCTCTAGCAACAAGATTGAGTATGTGATTAGCACATCTCACATGAAAGAACATACCATCACAAATGAGGGGGCATATTTTTCCAGGCCCAGAAATAACATCTTTAACACAAACTTCATTTGCAGATACGTTATCAAGAGTTTGAGAAAACAACTTTTTCTCAATAAACCATCTCACAACACTAGCAACGAATGCTTCCGACAACTTAGCACCTGTATGTCGTCCTCCTACATGCATGAATTTGATGATTCTCTTCTGAATGTGTCAATCTTCATCAATCCAGTGTACAGTGACACACATATAGCCTTTGTTTTGATTTGATGTCCACTTGTCCATAGTTGTTCTAAAGCGACATTTCACGGTTTTGAAATATTCATAGAGCTTTTCCTTTTCTTGTGTAAAGATCTCCATTAGTTCTTTCCTAACGGTGATGCGGCTCTTCATTGGAAAACTTGGACGCAAAGACTGGATGAACTCAACAAAGTATTCATGTTCAACTATATTAAAAGGATACTCATGCATGATTATTGCTATATAAAATTTTCTCAAGCTAGCTTCTTGATCGTACCTATAAGGTTCAACAGCTGTGACACTGTCTTTCTTTTCCACTTTCAGTAGTTGTTGACCCGACAAAATATTGTGTTTGTTCTTCAAGTGGTTCCATAATGCTGTTGTTCCATTTGTACTCTCACCTCTAGCTTTGTGTTTGCATCTAGTGCAGTGTGCCCAAACTATCTCAGTCTTCTTGCCATCCTCTTCTTTGATTTCCTTGGCCCTAGCAAAGTGCTTCCAAACCTCCGATGTAGTCTTCTTTTGTTTCTTTGCTTGAGGCTCGTCATGCATTTCTTTATCACATGCATCAACATCAATAGGATTTTCTGATGTAGATGATACATCCACACTTTTTGCGCTTTCCCTACATAAACAATTTTCAAAGAATATTCTTGAATTAATGGGAAATAATATGAAACAAAGTAGAAAAATTAATGAGTTCTTGAATTAATTCAGATTAAATTAAAGTGGAGATCTAACCTAATTTCTTGGATGGATGTGCTAGGTTTGGGAAGGACATTCAGAGGCTGTGAAGAGGCGGCGTCGGACATCTCGCCGACGGCAAGGTTGATCAACGGTGGTGGATCTCCTTCCATTTGTCCACAGTTTTTATTTTTCCTACATTAAAAAAAAAAATTATACGTCTTTAAATATATCACATTTGCAAGTAAAATATATCACATGATTTCATATGCTTTTTGATCTCATGTCACTAAATAAACGAGCATACATAATGTAATTATTGCACAAACATACTACCAATGTTTATGTGTAACGTGTTATTATTTAAAAATCAAGCATTTTTAATAACAATATTTTATATGCACAACAATTACATTCGAAAGAGAATTTACATTCATGTAAACTCAAATTCACAAGCACATACCCTATTTTTTAATTGAGTTTGAAAATATTTAAAACATGACATGTACAAAAAGGAGGAAATACGAGATGTTGTAATTTTCTATCAAAAAAGCAGAGAGAAATGAAAAAAAGAAAAAAATAGTTAAAAGTAGACATTAGAAAAAGAACAAATTCTTGAATGAAAAAAAAAATCTTGCATAGCATTTTGGTTGTCGAGAGCTTTATCTTTGAAGATTGATGCGGTTATGAGAAATGCTCGGTTCCCTTAAAGAACTAATTGTTGAGGTCCCATAATTAATCAAAAACAATAAAAGTTTGACAAATTGCACCTTTTAAACCATGCTAATTACTAATATTAGCGAAAAAAAAGTTCTAAAGCAAACAAACGATTAAAAAGCAAAGATTGATTAACTCTTATACCAAGAACAAAATCTTTAAATCGATAAACACTTCCACATTCAAATTTGAAAACACACTAATAACTTCTTCTTCTTTTTTATCAAAGCCCAACATTTAAAGAACAAAACAAAAATTATGTTTAATCGAAATCATATAGAAGCATATGCATACATGACAAACGTAAAGATCAAGATTATAAAAGCGGATAAAGCACAAGCACACAAAAATCAATTAATACATACTTGGTCAAGACCTCTCTCTAAAAAGTGAGACAAAGAAAGAAGAAAAAAAGAGATTTACATAAGAGATGTTAAGCGGGCATGTACAAAAACGGAAAATGGCCGAAAAAAGCCCAGAAGAAAAAATGTTTAAAATTTCAGGATATTTATTTATTTATTATTATTATTAATTTTTTAAGAATGGATGAAGTATAAAAATTAGTAGTCCACTAAAAAACAAATTATTCCTGACTTTCCAATTGTTCATTTGAAAAAAAGAAAAAAATTTCTTGTAAAGATTAGGGTCTCAAAAGTAGAATTAGGAGTTTGGTTGGTTTTTTCCTCCACTTTAATAAATCGAAGTTCGTGAAAACGTAGTAAAAACCCTTCATCTATCGTATTTTCAGCTATTAATAATTTAGTCTTTGTTTTTATATCCTTTTTGATTGAAAAAACCGTATAAGTGCTCAAGAGATTCCCTGTTGTTATTGCTCGCAGTTTCCTAATGACTTTATAGTTTTTACTCATATTTGTTGTGGTCTAACGATTATCTTTGGTGTTTTGACTATGAATTAGAATACAAAGCTAGGATTTGTATTTGCTCAAGGTTATGTAAACAAATGAAGTTTAGTCACATGCTTGGACATTTTTCATCAAATGAAGAAGGTTAATCAAATGTACATTGCGTTCGATTTCTAGGGTTTCTTCATTTTCCTTTACTAAAAAAATTTGGACAAAAAGTGGTTTATGTCGCTCTTGAAGTGCCAAACATTGATTTGGGTGTCTTTGGGATATGGAATCCTAAAGTGGCATACTTGTTTGCTTCTTTTAGAAGCTTGTTATGTGGTTTTTATGCAACGGTGGGGAGAAATATTTGTACTTTTGGGTACTAAGAAATATAAATACAATATTGGGGAAAACAAGAGCGGATGCATTGCTCGTTTATTTCATTTTGGGGATGCAATTGATATTATGGATATTATGTACATAGGTTTGTTTTATTTAATCAAAGAGTCACTTTAGTTTTATAATGACCCAATGTATGTGTGTAAATTGTGCTTTTTTCATTTTGGAGATTCAATGGATTTTGAAAGTCAAGCTCAAGCAAATTGATGATGGTGTAGAGATCTTGGATTCAACTCCCACGAAGCTCTTGTCGGTGAAAAAGATGCAAAGAAAGCAAGAGTCACCACTTCGAAGCTTGGAATTATTTTGTTAAACTCGATAATGGCAAGGTAAAATGCACTAAGTGTAATACTCAATATGTTTGGAATGGTTCAAAATGGGACTTCTACTCTTACCGTCATTTGAAAAATTGCTTGAAAAGTGCAAAAAGATGGAAATGTTGGTTTGATGTTAGATGGTGAAGGAAATTAAGATCTAGGAAAATTGATCATAATCATGTCGTGAATTGATTAGTAAGATTATTGTTTCACATGAAACTCCTTTGTTGGTTATAAATGGGTTAGGGAATTCTAGAAATATTTGAATCCACGAATACAAATGTTATGGTAATTACTCTTGATGTGTTGAAGTTGTATAATCTTGAAAAGGATAAATTGAAACGTTTGATGATTGATTGTTATGGGAGAATTTGTTTAACCGATTGTTGATTTGCTTATGCGGGTGTGGGTTTCATAAGTTTGATGACTCACTTTGTAGATCGTGATTGGAAGTTGAGCAAGAAGATACTTAATTTCGTAGATTGGAGCCTCCACATCTTGGATTTGTATTGGCAAATAAAGTGTTTGATTGTTTGAAAGAATGGGGAATTGAGAAAAAGGTGTTTTCTCTTACTTTGGATAATGCTTCTGCCAATGATAATATGCAAGATACCTTGAAACAAATGCTTTGTTTACAAAATAGTCTTTTATCCAATGGTGAGTTTTTTCATGTGAGATGTTGTGCTCACATTTTAAATCTTATCGTTAAAGAAGGCTTGAAAGTAGCTGATGATGCTTTGAAAAAAACAAAGTGTTAAGTATGTCAAGAGTTCGGAAGCAAGAATAAAAAGTTTTAATGATTGTGTGATTCAAGTTGGTGGAATTGATACTAAAATTGGTTTACGCATGGATGTATGCACTAGATGGAATTCTACTTACATTATGCTTGAAAGTGCACTTAGATATAAGCGTGCTTTTGGTTTGCTTCAATTGAATGATCGAAAACGAATGAAAGAGTGGGGAGAGGGCGGACAAAATGTGTGGGTTCTTCGTCCATTCTTTGTGATCAAATTTGATTTACGGTTCTTCTTATCCCACATCCAACTTGTATTTTATGCAAGTATATAAGATAGAGTGTTTCTTGAAATCAAATTTGGTGAGTGAAGACGAAATCATTAAGGATATGGCTCGAGAATGCAAGCAAAATTTGAAAAGTATTCGATTGAAAATTTAATCTGTCTTGACCCTCGAGGAAAACTAGGAATGGTCAAGTATTATTACTCTCAACTTGATCGTGATACGGCTCAAGCAAAGGTTGATCATATAAAAGTAAATTGCAAGCACTTTTTAGTGATTATGTGAAAGCGGGGCCTTTTGAATGAACCAAGTGGAAGTTCTCTCGAAAGCTCTTCAAATTTATCAAATTGGACTACATCAACACTTGGTGGAATGGGAAAAAGAAAGTGGTTGTTTTTGATGTAAGTCTTTATATATTGTTTTTTTTCTTCATATATTATTTATTTATTGTTCTTAATTGCATGTTTCACTTATTAATTTGTATTATTTTATTAAGGTTATGGAAGGCGGCAAAGTAAAACAAGTGATATCCAAATTACAAAATCTGAACTAGATCAGTATTTGGATGATCCGCCTCTTGAATTGAAATTCTATCCAAATTTGAATGTGTTGGAGCATTGGAAAATTAATAAACACCGATATCCAACATTATCAATTATGGCTTGTGATATTCTTAGCATCCCAATCACCACAAGTAAACAATCCACTTTTAGCATTGGGGCTCGTGTTTTCAACAAGTATAGGAGTAGACTTCTTGGGCATCACGTGGAAGCCCTTATTTGTACTCGTAGTTGGCTACAAGGATTTGATGTTGGTAATGTTCTAATTATTTCATATATATATATTTCATTTTCATATAATTAAATAAACGTGTTTATTAGTAACTAAATGTTTTCTATGCATGTTTTAGAAGAAGAAGATGATGAGTTGGAAGTTGATGATGATGAGTCTTTAAGGAAGGATCGAATGATGAAGAGTGATGATGAGTTGGAAGTTGGAAGGGTCGAATGATGAGTCTTTTGTTTTTGTACATGTGGAAGCCCATGTACCTTATGCAACTTTAAACTTTTAATTTGTTTGTTAGACTTTCAATTTGTATGATTTTATGCTTTGGACTTATTTTGTTCTATAATATCTATTGGACTTATTTATGGTAATAGTTAAGTACTTAAGTTGTGAACTTGTGATAGTTGTAATATATTTAATATGCATTTGGATTGTATTTTAAATAAAACGGTGATGGGTTTAGCCCGAGGCCCTTAGGGTTAGGGTTAGGTTCTGACTGTTTAAAGTGAATAAGGCCCTTTTTTCCATAATGGGTTAAATAACCACAAATCTTTAACAAGGACAATGATGCCTTTTCTCTCATCAAAAATATTGTTATTGAAAAATTGGTCACTCGGTCTCTCCAATCAATTGAATTCGCAAGCTATAAGACGGAGAGGGTAGATTCGATTGAAAAACGAAAGGGATTTTTAGAAGGGTTTTGGGAAGGATATCAAATTATCAATTCAAATGTCTAATAATGTCTTAATAAAATTAATATTAAAAAAAATAATACAAAAATCCGGATATCAGGATAATATATCCGGATAATATTAAAATATTTGAATACGGATGGGATATTATGTATTGGAATCCGAATCGAAATCCGAATCCGTGATCCGTCAGGAGGTTTTTTATACCGATTTTTTTGTCATAGAAGTTGTACAAATTCTTATTTCCGTCCCATTTGAGACTTCACACTTTGACTGACACACATTTTAAGAAAAAGTGGTTTTGTTGACTTTTCAAAGGGGATGGAGGGTGGAGATTGTGGGGTGGAGATTGTAAGATTTTTTTTTCCATATTTGGGGTGTGCAACTTGAAATGAGACGGATCAAAATGGAAAGTGTGAAGGCTCAAATTGGACGGAGGGAGTATCTATTACTTTTGGTGTTGCTTGCTCTTAATGTGTAATTAGGTATCCTATTTTAATCATATTTGGTTAATCATTTACAGCTAACATGATTTTTTCGGAGAATCATTACAATTACGTGCAAAATACCATCAGGATATATTAATTATATAACTTTCACTGTTTGCTTAAAAAAAAAATTCATGTTCTTAAAATGCTTGTTTGGATTCAGAAATTTAGTTTATGGAAGTCGAAATGTTACTCGAAAGTGATGTGATTGAGAAATATAGTCAAAAGGGAGTTAGTAGATTTGTGCTTATTATCATATATATTGTGAGATGTATGACTTGCTAATTAAATTAGAAAATTCACCTGATATAATATTTTTTTTATAGGTGATATCACAGAGGAGAAGATTTCATCATCGTCGTTAGAAGTGCAAAAAGGAATAATAGCATGAAAATTAGTTTTAGAAATATACATGACTTTGATTTTTTAAGTTTATTATTTCATGTAATATTGATAACAAATATTATTGATTTATTTCTAATGGCTTGAAGGAGTTTTTTATTAATGCAAATTAATTTTTTTATCTTTAATTAATTTAGATTTTGTTGTAATATTTATTATTTAGTAATTGAAATTAATTTATCTAGTATTATTACTAATTTAATATATATAAAAAACTCAAATAAATTTGCAATAAAAGTAATTTTTTGTGACGAAATTTAATTTTCATTATATCTATATATATAACCACGATCAATTTTTTGTCATTTTTTCTGCAATTCTTTCATGACGAAAAATGTGAAATGTGATAAAAAATATATTGTCATCAAATCTGAATTTTTAGTGATGATTATTATTTTCGTCACTAAATAGTAGTATATTATAGTGACAAAAATAATTTGTCACAATTTCCACATCATTTAGCGACAATAAAAATTTTGCCACTAAATCATACTAAATAGTGACAAATTTTATCATCATTATATATGTACACATATAACAACGATCAATATTTTATCACTGAATAACAACTCTTTCTTGACGAATATACAAAATGTGACGAAATAACCAATCTAATTGTGACAAAATTAACGTCACTAAAGTAACTTTTTTGTGACAGTTAATTAAATCGTCACGTAAAATTGAAATTTTAGTGACGAAACATCATATTAAGTGACGAATTTTTGATGCCTAATGTGACAATTTATGCGTCACGATAGATGGAAACATATAGTGAGGATGACATTTTTTGTCACCAAATAATACTCTTTTAATGATGAATTAATACCACTCACATTAAATGACGATCTATGTCACAAAAAAATTCATCACGAATTATCAATTGTGACGAAAAATTATGGTTCAGTGAAGAATTTTTTCGTCGCGATTTCTCGAATTTTCTGTAGTGCTTACCTCATATTGAACAACGTTTTATGAAAAACGATAAGACCGAGACAAGTACATTTTTTACAAACTTGATCTCAATGAAGTATAATGGTGAGGGAAATATAAGGGAGTACATCATGCAGATGACTCACATTGCTTCAAAATTAAGTGCACTAAAACTCGAGATGTCAAAGACTTACTCGTGCATTTGGTGCTTATATCTCTTCTTGCATAATTCGGCTTGTTTAAGGTCAGTTATAACTGCCAAAGGGAGATGTGAACTCTTAATGAGCTCATTTCCTATTGTGCGTAAGAAGAAGAAAGATTGAAGCAAGAAAGATCTGAGGTTGCTCAGCTGGCCATGCATTCCAAATATAAGGGAAAGGGCATTAAAATGAAGGGTATTGAGAAAGCTTCTAAGAATAAGGGTCCAACACACAAGAAACAACATAATAATACTCAGGATGAAAATTGTTTCTTTTGACCTGGACACAAAAGGAAGGATTGTACCAAATATCACGCTTGACATGTAAAGAAAGGTATTAATCTAACTTTGGTCTGTTCTAAGGTTAAATAAAGAAATTTCAACTAAAGTATAGCACAAACACTTAGGTTATATCGTAAATCAGAGGCTTGTGTCCGACGACATTTTTAAACACACTCATTTTTTTAGATCTTAATCTATGTGTGGAGTGTATTAAAGGAAAACATATCAAACATGAGATATAAGGTGCCCAAAGAGCTAATAGTGTCTTGGGATTGATATATACAGATATTTTTGTTCCATTCCCTACGGGTTCTTGGAATGGTCAACAATATTTTGTGTCATTCATAGATAACTATTCAGGATATGGGTACCTATATCTCATTCATAAAAAATCTAAGGCACTGGACATGTTCAAAATATTTAAGGCTGAGGTTGAAATTCAACTCAGCAAAATGGACTAAATTCGTTAGATCTAACTGTGGGGGTGAATACTACGGTAGATATGACGATTCAAGAGAACAATATCCAGGACCTTTTGCTATCTTCCTAAAGGAATGTGGAGTAGTCCTATAGTACACCATGTCGGGATACCTAACATGAATGGTGTAGCTGAAAGATGAAACAAATATGGTGAGGAATATGATTAATCATTATTCCTTACCGAATACACTTTGGGGAGAAACACTAAAGACTGCAACTTACATTCTCAATAGGGTACCAACTAAAGCAGCTGCTAAAACTCATTTTGGACTTTAGACTTGGCGAAAGCTCAGTCTAAATCACTTTCATATTTGGGGATGTCCAACTGAGGCTAGGCCTTACAAGTCAAATGAAAAGAAATTGGACTCCAAAATGGTTAGCAGCTACTTTGTTGGTTATTCAGAAAAATGAAGGGGTTTTAAGTTTTATGATCCCACAAAAATTTCAATTTTTTAGACGAGAAATGAAGGGTTCGTTGAGGATGTTGAGTTTGGGGGAGAAATAAGGTTAGAGACATTGTTGTTGAGGAAGAGTCAGTTTCGACACCTACTACTGCTTATGATAATGTTCAGGTATTCATACCTATCATTGGAGAAGAAGCAGATTTGGAACCTCAACAAGATGATGTTGAAATCAAAGAAAAATTTCTCTCTAAGAATCTGGCAGGAACATCAATGTTTTCCGGGCAAGTGATCGATTAATGTGATGCCTTGAGCGCCTGATCTAAATTTTGGGGCATGTTAGAAACATTAACTCTTTCCGGACACGTGATCGATTTAGAGATGCCTAAATGCACCATTCTAGATGATTTTGTAGAGGATTTTGGGGGATTATGGTAGAGGATTTTGGGGGATGCTGGTGGAGGATCTTGCAGTTGTTTTTTATTTATTCGCTTCTCTCTCCTTTGTTGACATACATACTTTATTTTTTACTTTTACCCACCTTATTATTTTATCAATGGAGCGTATGATGGAGGATTTATGTCTTTCTGGAGAGGCCTCGGTGCAGGAAGAGAAAATTGTGATTGGAGAGGCCTCGGTGCAGGATCATGATGGAGCGTGGATCTTTGTGTTGTTAGGAAATTCCTGACGGATCAGTCACTGAACTCTAATTTTGTTAAGTCTTGATTGGCGGCCATTTGGAAACCAAAGCGTGGGGTGTCGATTAGAGACATTGGGGACAACTGGTTCTTATTTCAATTCTTTCATGAGATTGATTTGAAACACATTATTGATGGCGGACCATGGACATTTGGGAGTCATCCCCTTTTGCTACTACGCCTGAAATTGGGGGATATTCCTCTGCAAGTGCCATTGACGATTTTGGCCTTGTTGGTCCAAATTCATAAATTAAGATGGGGTCATTTTCTGAAGTGATCGACAAACAACTGGAAAATTTTATTGGGCAGTTCGTTGATGGAGGTGGACGTCTCCCAACCCCTGAAGCGCGAAAAGAAGATAAAAGTCATGGGTGGCGAGTCGGCAAAGGTCGAATTCAAGTATGAGAGGCTAAACTTATTCTGTTTTGTTTGTGGTAAATTGGGCCACACTGAGAGCATCTGCAATGTTGTATTTGATTCTGTGGATGGGGAGGTGGACAGGAAATGGGGGCCTTCGCTCAAAGAGGTGGATCCACGAAAACAGAACAGTGAGGGTGCCCGTTGGCTTTGGACGGATGTGGGCGCTAGTTTCCCAATCGGCGCCGATGGGGAGGAGGTGTTAGAGGGTAACGGGCCCCCAGCTGGTAACCGTTCGCAAACTCCCACATTTATTGCCCAAAACCTTGATAACCGCTCGTCAATTATGGAAGGCGTTATGAATCCCCAGAATCGTGGACCACTATTAATTACTAGGCCTAACTAATTAATAGCCAATCCATGTTTTGAAACCAATCAGGGTTAAAGTCAAGATGAGGAGGAAAATGACGAACTCACCCTTAATGACTTACGAAAATGCAAAAGACTCCAGCAAGTTTTGGGCAATACAAGTAGCGAGCCTCTTTTGGCTCTCGAGGAAAATGAAGATGACAAAATTGTCCCGATGGTTGAAGCTACTGACCACCATTTTTTAACGGCGAGTCCCGGTAATGGGGCTTACCGGGAGTGATGATCGTCTTGAGTTGGAATTGTAGGGGCTTTGGGACTGCTTCTACATTGAGGAATGAATCCTATTCTTGGCTCAACTACCACGCACATGCACTTCGTGATGAACCCAATCCAAGCCATATCTACCCATAGAGGGGTGCAAGTGTCGGTCAAGGTCAAAGTTCATCACTCCACACATGTCGTGCGTATTAACCTCAAGTCAAAGGAGTATCGCATCGCTCCCACTAACCAAGATACCCATAGACACATATAGTGGAAATACATCCAACGGTTTCTCGGATGGGTATATCAATACCCTCTAAGGTATTTGTGCATCCATCATGAGATACCTAGTATCTCGTAGTAACTGAGATCTTACTACACTCTCTAAGAGTATGATGCAGATCGCACACCAATCTCCATTGCATCATCAATATCCCATTCTTGATGATCCTTCATCGGGGCTATTTGAGAATCATGCTTAAGTCATCTGAGTTCTCACAACCTCAATGACAACAATGACTCATGGGAACACTTGTATGAGTAAATGCAAACAATCAAACATAATATTCAAACAAGTGTATTGCAATACATTAATATAAAGTGAACTATAATATTAAATCGAACTGAATATAATCGAGTATTATGTTCTTACAATAGATTGTTTCTAGGACACTAACACTAACAATCTCCCACTTGGACTAGAGTCAATCACCTACGTGTCTAACCCCTAGACCATCAAATGTCTAGTGTGTATATGAACACTCAGTGTTTTGGTGAAATGATCTTCCAAATTAAATATGTGGAAATACATTTTAATTGCATTTCTCCTATCATTATGATCTCTCGGATCAAATAATAAGTCTAGGTACATGCTTGTTTCTTTTTGCTGATCTCGGTTCCTTTGCTCGCGAATTCGCACCAACGTTGTCTTTATACAATTTTGTTAGGCAACTGACACTCCGAACTACCCCTAGTTCTCTTGAGAACTATAAAATCCAGAAAACCTCCTTGAGGCTTCTGATACAGCAATGTACTCAACTTCGATTGTTGAATCTGCGGTCTTTTTGCTTGGAACTATTCCAACTGACCGCCTCATTATTGAGAGTGAAACGTAACCTAACTGTGATTTGTAATCATCACAGTCGGATTGGAAACTTGTATCAGCTTAACCAGTCTCTACTAGTTCTGACTGTCCAGATAAGAAAACATTCTTTAGTTCGTCTGAGATACTTCAGAATGGTTTTGACAGCAATCCAGTGAGACTCACCCGGATTCTGTTGGTATCTACCAATGACGTTGATAGTGTAGGCCACGTTTGACCTAGTGCAAGTTATGGCGTACATGTTTGACCCAATTGCATATGAGACATCCTTCATGTGCTTGATATCAGCTTCAACAAAAGGATAATCCTTCTTTGATAGCTTTGTCCCATGATTTGACGGTAGAGACCCTCTCTTAGAGTTCTCTATCGCAAAACTCTTCAACACCTTGTCTACATAGGTGGACTGTGACAGCCTCAACATCCTCTTGGATCTATCCCTGTGGATCTTGATCCCTAAGATGTAGCAGGCTTCACAAAGATCCTTCATCATGAAGGTCCTGACAACCAATCTTTAACGGACTGTAGTAAAGGGATATTGTTTTCCAAAATCAATATGTGTCGTCGACATATACGATTATGAAAACAATATTCTTCTCGCTGCATTTACAATAAATGCAAGGATCTTCCGAATTTCCGATGAAGTGAAAAGGTCTTGATAGCTTCATCAAATCGGATATTCCAACTTCTAGAAGCTTGCTTCAATCCATAAATGGATATATTTAGCTTGCATACTAGATTAAAATTTGACTTAGATATAAAACCCTCTGGTTGAGTCATAAATATTTCCTTATCAATATTTCCATTGAGGAAAGTTGTTTTGACGTCCATCTACAAAATCTCATAATCATAGTGTCCTGCTATTGCAAGTAAAATTCGAATGGACTTGATCTTTGCAACTGGTGAGAAGGTCTCATCATTGTCAATGCCTTCGTGTTGACTATAACCCTTTTCTACTAACCTAGCTTTGTAACTTTGTACTTTGCCATTTGCATTGGTCTTTCGCTTGAAGACCCAATCACAACATATGGGCCCATCCCCTTTAGGCAACTCAACCATGTCCTAGACTTGATTGGTGTACATCGAGTCCATCTCGAATTTTATGGCTTCATGTCACTCCCTAAATAAATATCTGATATTGCTTTAGAATAAGTACTAGGATCGTCCTTATCCGGTATGTCCATATTATCGAGTTCCTCCAAGAGGTAACCGTATCTAATGGGTGGGTTACGATTCCTAATTGACTTAGGAGCTGTGGTTGTGCAGGCTGTACATTCTGATCGTGAAAATTTTGTGGTGCATCGATTTCATCAATGTCCGAAGAGTCCTCAAGAGCTACACTTTCAGATGTCTCTTGGGCGGGAGTTTGAACTATGCTATTCTCATTCAGCCCACTTGGAGGTTCTTGCACTGGCAATCATACTCCAATTACGCTCCCACTGACTAAAAGACGATCACCTAGTGAAAGACTCCCACCGTGAAAGTTGTTGAATGCTCCCACTGATTCCTTGTCATGTTGCTTTGACAAGATATCAGTCTCTTTGTTAATTTGTTGTTCTTGAATTTCTTCAAGTTCTATTAGCTTAAGACCTTGTTCCTTAAAGACATAGTCTTCTTCGAGGAACTTGGTCTGCCTAGAAATAATCACTGATTGTTTCTCAGGTAGACTGAAGTAATATCCTTTAGTTTTCTTAGGATATCCCACAAAGTATCCCTTTTCACCTTTGGATTTCAACTTGTCGGTAAGCATCCTTTTCACAATCATGGGGCAACCCCATGTTTGATATGTGTAAAAGTTGGCTTCTTGCCACACCATAGTTCATATGGTGTATGCTCAATCGATCTAGATTGAATCCAATTCAGAATGTAAATTGAGATCTATAACGTGTATCCCCATAAGAATGTCGGAAGAGAGGATAAGCTCATCATGGACCTCACCATGTCTAACAGGGTTCGGTTTCTTCTCTCGAACACACTGCTTATCTGAGGTGTTCCGGGAGGAGTCCATTGTGACTGGATTCCATGTAACTTCAAGTAATCAATGAATTCATGGCAAAGATATTCACCTCCTCAATCTGATCGAAGAGTCTTGATACTCTTACCAAGTTACTTCTTTACTTTAGCCTTAAACTCTTTGAATTTCTCAAAAGATTCGAATTTTGTGTTTCAAACGATACACGTATCTGTATCTTGAGAAATCATCAGTAAAAGTAATGAAGTATCCAAAGTGACCCCTAGCTAGAGTGGACAATGGTCCACAAACATCGTTGCAGATCAACTCTAGAACTTCTTTGGCATGCACCCCTTTCCCAGAAAAGGGTCTGTTGATTATCTTGCCCATGAGATAAGATTCACAATCTCCACAAGACTTACAGTCGAATGGGGTTAAGTAGTCTAACTTTCTTAACCTTGCAATTCCTTTCTCGCTTACACTATCAAGTCTACAGTGCCAAAAGTAAGTCTGGTTTTTATGATTACTAAGTTTGAGTCTTTTAATTTGTATATTAAGAACATCATATCCACAATGCAACAAATATATGTTGCAAGTAATATAAAGAATTAGATGACAATCATTAAGTTCTAATCTAATACCAAAAGGGTAAGTCTAACACATAAGTCCCCACACGTTCAGGAGCAACTCTTACTCCGTTCCCACGTGTAAGACTACTTCACACACCCTAACTGTCCTATGACATATGAGCCCTTTCACATTAGTGCAAATATGAGAGCTAAATCCGGTATCCAATACTAAGCAGTTAGCGCTATTAGTGGACATGTTTATCTTAATAATAAACATAGATGTTCTAGTGCCAGAAGAACCTAGTGCCTTTCTTTTAGCAACTAGAACCTTATAGTCCTTCTTCCAGTGCCCTCTTCTACTTATAGTAGAGACACACATCCTTGTCTACCCGCTCCTTCTTTTAAACACCATGTTAGTGATAGTGAACACAAAAATCTTGAGCACGTTGTGAAGTTCAGGCATTGTCGCATCCGTCTTATTCATATTGCAGTTCACAATGAAGCTAAAATATAAATCCAGAAGCGACATGAGGACATCATAAATGAAAACATTGGTCTTTTAGCTCAATGCCTAAATTACCAAGTTTCTCAATTATGCCTATCATCATTAGTATATGAGGTGAAATCTTCCCTTGTTTAGCTAACCGGCATATGAACAGATCTTGTTAGCGTTAGTGTCCTAGAGACAATCTATTATAAGGACATAATACTCGATGATATTCAGTTTGACTTAATATTTTAGTTCATTTAATATTAATGTATGGCAATACACTTGTTTGAATATTATGTTTGATTGTTTGCATTTATTCATGCAAGTGTTCCCATGAGTCATTGCTGTCATTGAGGTTGTGAGAACTCAGATGACTTAAGCATGATTCTCAAATAGCCCCGATCAAGGATCATCAAGAATGGGATATTGATGATGCAATGGAGATTGGTGTGCGATCTGCATCAAACTCTTAGAGAGTGTAGTAAGATCTCACTTACTACGAGATACTAGGTATCTCATGATGGATGCAAAAATACCTTAGAGGGTATTGGTATACCCATCCGAGAAATTGTTTGATGTAGTTCCACTATATGTGTCTACGGGTGTCTCGGTTAGTGGGAGCGATGCGATACTCCTTTGACTTGAGGTCAATACGCAAGACATGTGTGGGATGATGAACTTTGATCATGACCGATGCTTGCACCCTTCCATGGGTAGATATGGCTTGGATTGGGTTCATCACGAAGTGCATGTGCGTGATAGTTGAGCCAAGAAAATGATTCATTCCTCAAAGTGGATTTAGAGAGAATACTCATCTTCTCGTCATAATTGGATCTAAGTCATCGGCAGATGCACATCAACTTAGACTTTGTGGCTAAGTGTGACATACATGAACAATTAGTGATTAGAGATAAATTGATTAAGTTATTTGAATAGACACTTCATCATGTTCAAGACTTAATCGAGTATTCGGGAATGAAAGGAGGAAATCGTAATAGCCCATGTTTCAGTTACAGGTAGTTGCACTTTTCTCACAACGTAACCTCATATATTGAGAATGTCTAATTTATTGTCTAGGGTTCGATTAAGACCATTAGTTTGACTAATCGCTCAATATACGAGGGCCTATGGGTCACACAACAAGTAGTTCCCTTTTACGGATTATAGTTGGTTGATTAAATGTTAAATTGGATTTAATATTTAATTTATGGAGAATTAATTAATAATAGATTAATTTGGAATTAATTATTATTAATGTTTAATTAAATTAGATTTAATTAAATAGGAATTCCCAATAATAATATATGGTATATTATTATAGGATTTAATATATATGGAATCAAATCCGTAGAGATTTGATATACATGGAAATTAAATCTGTAGAGATTTTATATATAGGAAATAAATCGTAGAGATTTATTTAAATAAAGATTAGGGATCTTATTTCCCATTCGGGCTAGCTTAAGATTTAAGCTGGGCCTCCCTATATATACAAGCTCTTGGGAATTCACAAACAACGTTAATTCATTATTCTCCATAAGATCTAGAGTTAGAATTTTCCTATCAAATTCATCTCGGGATTCAACGCTAGCAAATCCGTGCAAGTCCGTGATTGGGGATTACGTGGATACCATAGTAGAGAAAACTGTATACGAATTACTGTAAGAATTCTGTTTACGTTTACTCGTATTTAATTATGCAATTAATTGTTCGTTGTTGGTGAAATGTTTATTCCGTTGCGCATGTATTATGTGTTTACGTGCCTCTAAATTCCAACAGTGGTATCAGAGCTCAAGCTCTTGATTAATTGCTAATTGATTGATTTGTACGAATTTTTTTTTATAAATCGAACTGCATGGTCAATTTGATTGACCGCACAACTTTGTATGCATAATTGGTGTGTTGGACGCACCATATTAATTATGTGGTTTTTGTGTCTTTGATACTTATTTTAATCAAACAAAACCCCTCCCCCTATTTGATTATTGGCTCGCCTCATCTTCTTCACCCTGTTAGGGTTTCCTGCTAACCGCCGCCCCTTTTGTCCTTGCAATCCGCCGCGTTTTTGCTTCCGATGCTTGGCACCACGGCGTCGCTCGAGTCGGCAGCGAAACGCTGTGACTCGCGTCGCTCGTGGGATGCCGCGTCGAAGTGACTTCTCCAACGGGTTTGACCGTGATGCCGAGACCTTCGTCGGATCGATTTTGATCTTATTTTTACCAGATTTTCTTTGATTACTAGGGCATGTCTTCGATTCATTGATAGTGTCTCTATTTTTGATGCGATTTACGGTGAGTCAGAGTCGTCTCGCTCCGGTGCTGCGTTTGTGGTACGAGAGCTCACCATGAGACCGCGTGTTATTTCGTTCGATGAAAGCAGCGACGCGCCGCCGTGCCATGTGCGACTCGTCTGCCTCTGATTCGATTGGAGCGGTGTAACATACGCGGGACCTAACCTGGGCTCCAGCGTCAAGTCGCGCGCGCGCCTGGTGGTGGGGGTGACTCGACCGCACGAGCCGCTTAGTTGCCCGAACCTGATGCGTGACTATGTTTTGTATCTTCGATTTTAGATAAGTACAATTTGTTTAACTCTCTTGAGCATTTGGGTAAATCTAAGAACGATTGTTGACTGGTTTTGTGATTGAATTGGATTGAATCTGAAAACTGGTGATGAAAGTTGGTTTCGTTTGTTCCGATTAAGGGTGGTTTTCTGGGTGATGATGAGGGGAGGGTCATCTAGCAAATTTGATTTGGCTAAGTCCTCCTATGCAATTTTTGAAATTGCATTTGAGCCCGTACAAATAAAATAATTAAAACTTGATTTTAAGATTGAAAAGTTTAATTTTAAAATAAAATTGAAAGTTGGACTTTGGTTTTAAAATTAATTGGATTAATTTTAATAAGAATTAAAAAGTTGGATTTTTTTTAATCATAATTAATTGGATTAATTGTTAACTTTTAATAATTTAAAATCGAATTTAAATTGGATTTTGAAATTTGGTTTAAAGGAAATTATTAAATCTCACTTGTTTAACTGGTTTTAATTAATTTGTTAATGCATTTATAGTCCGCGTTATAACTATTTGGGTAGGCGGCGCCCAATAATTGTAGGACCGTAATAATTGTTCGGGTAGACGGCGCCCATATAAATGTTAGTCCGTATGAAATCATGTTTGGGTAGGCGGTGTTTAATAATTGCTCAAATGTAATGTAGATTAACATGTTGGATCTCGATTAAAGCAATTAATACCCTGCCTTTAAAATGATCCTCACTAAAATATGATTTTCATTAAATTGAACGATGTCTTCCATCAAAATTAAAAGTAAACCGGAGATTTCGTTCCAATGAGTATTTAAGGCCCAAGTCTTTTGCTCGGATCTATAGGGACACGAAGTGTCACCGCTTGATGGTTGTAAATCAACTTGATTTTGTTTCACCAGTCCAAGCAGAGAAATGAAAGTCAAGGGGCATCCTATTGAACTAGGTTCAATCAACTAGGAATTGCAGTTTTGCAATTGGTTTGGAGACCTACCAGTTATGCTATTGCAGTAATCAACCCAAGCAGATATTGTAATAGAAGGAATGTGGATCCTAGTCCATTAAAATTTATATTAGATATAAATTCGTATTCTTTCGATGAGGTCGTTGAATATGTGAAAATAATGGAGACAAAATAAATACAAAATAAATGCCATGTTTATTTTGATTGCTGAATATTGATCATAAGAATTATGTGTTTAATTCCCCTTTTATTTTATTTCTCTTGGTTAGTTGAAATGTTTAACTGTTATTGAGATGTGTTTTGGAAACAAACAAAATTGACTAAGCTAAATTTTCTGGATTGGCACCGAAACATGTGTTTCTGGACACGCCAATCCAGGTTACCCCTGAATCTGGTTCCCTGAGACAACCACGTTTGATGTAGCATCTCAAAAGAAGCATCAAGAGGATGTTATCCAGGCTCAGTATGTGATGTTGCTCGGCATGACTCCCGATATACATAGGCAACATGCGAAAATGGGTCCCTTCTAGATGCTCAAGCATCTGAAGGATCTCTTTGATTCTGAATCTCATTCTGGGATTTATGAAGTGATGAGAGATATGTTCAGATGCCAGTTAGCTAAAGGAGGGAAGATTTCATCTCATGTGCTTATGATGATATGCCTAATTGATAAACTTGGTAATTCAGGCTTTGAGCTAAAAGACCAATGTTTTCATTTATGCAATCCTCAAGTCACTCCCGATTCATATTTCAGCTTCATTATGAACAACAATATGAATAAGACGGATGCGACCATGCCTGAACTTCACAACGTGCTCAAGACTTTTGAGTTCACTATCACTAAGATGGTGTCTGAAAGAAGGAGCGGGTAAACAAGGATGTGTGCCTCTACTATAAGTAGAAGAGGGCATTGGAAGAAGGACTATAAGGTTCTGGTTGCTAAAAAGAAGGAACTAGGTGCTTCTAGCACTAGAAAATGTATGTTTGTTATTAAGATAAACATGTCACTAATAGCGCTAACTGCTTGGTATTGGATACCGGATTTGGCTCTCACATTTGCACTAATGTGAAAGGGATCATGTGTCATAGGAAAGTTAGGGCGGATGAAGTCGTCCTACACGTGGAAACGGAGCAAGAGTTTCTATCTGAACGTGTGGGGACTTATGTTTTAGACTTACCCTTTGGTTTTATATTAGAACTTAATGATTGTCATTCAGTTCTTGTTATTACTCGCAACATGTATCTGTTGCGTTATGGATATGATGTTCTTAATATACAAAAATAAAAGACTCAAACTTAGTAATCATGAAAACCCGACTTACTTATGGCATTGTAGAACTTGATCATGTAAATGAGAAGAATTGCAATGTTAAGAAAGTTAGACTACTTAACCCCATTTGACTGTGAATCTTATGGATATTTTGAATCTTATCTCATGGGCAAGATGATCAACAGACCCTTTTTTGGGAAAGGGGTGCATGCCAAAGAAGTTCTAGAGTTGATCTACAACGATGTTTGTGGACCATAGCCCACTCTAGCTAGGGGTAACTTCGGCTACTTCATCACTTTTACTGATGATTTCTCTAGATACGGATACGTGTATCTTATGAAACACAAATCCGAATCTTTTGAGAAATTCAAAGAGTACAAAGCTGAAATAGAGAAGAAACTTGGTAAGAGTATCAAGCCTCTTCGATCGGATCGAGGAGGTGAATACCTTAGCCATGAATTCACTGATTACTTGAAGTTACATCGAATCCAGTCACAATGAACTACTCCCGGAACACCTCAGATGAACGGTGTGTCCGAGAGAAGAAACCAAACTCTGTTAGACATGGTGAGGTCCATGATGAGCTTTTCCTGTCTTCCAACATTCTTATGGGATACGAGTTACAAACCTCAATTTACATTCTGAATAGGATTCCATCTAAATCGGTTGAGCATACACCATATGAAATATGGTGTGGCAAGAAGCTAACTTTTACACATATTAATCATGGGGTTGCCCCGTGATTGTGAAAAGGATGTTTACCGACAAGTTGGAATCCAAAGGTGAAAAAGGTTACTTTGTGGGATATCCTGAGGAAACTAAAGGATATTACTTCTATCTACCTAAGAAATAATCAGTGATTGTTTCTAGGAAGACCAAGTTCCTCGAAGAAGACTGTGTCTTTAAGGAACAAGGTCGTAAACTGATAGAACTTGAAGAAATTCAAGAACCACAAATTAACAAAGAGACTGATATCTTGTCAAAGAAACATGACAAGGAATCAGTGGGAGCATTCAGCAACTTTCACGGTGGGAGTCTTTCACTAGGTGATCGTCTTTCAGCCAGTGGGAGAGTAATTGGAGTATGCTTGCCAGTGCAAGAACCTCCAAGTGGGCTGAATGAGAACAACATAGTTCAAACTCCCGCCCAAGAGGCATCTGAACGTGTAGCTCTTGAGGACTCTTCGGACATTGATGAAATCGATGCACCACAAAATTTTCACGATCAGAATGTACAGCCTTCACAACCACAACTCTGTAAGTCAATCAGGAATCGTAATCCGCCCATTAAATACGGTTACCTCTTGGAGGAACTCATTAATGTGGACATAACGGATAAGGACGATCATAATACTTACTCTGAAGCAATATTAGATATTGATTCAGGGAAGTGGCATGAAGCCATGAAATCCGAGATGGACCCGATGTACACCAATCAAGTCTGGGACTTGGTTGAGTTTCCTAAAGGGGTTAGACCCATTTTCAAATGGAAAAGTACAAACCTACAAAGCTAGGTTGGTGGTGAATGGTGATAGTTGACGCTAAGGCATTGACTATGATGAGACCTTCTCACCAGTTGCAAAGATCAAGTACATTCGAATTTTACATGCGATAGCAGCACACTGTGATTATAAGATTTAGCAGATGGATGTCAAAACAGCTTTCCTCAATGGAAACATTGATAAGAAAGTGTTTATGACTTAACTAGAAGGTTTTACATCTAAGTCAAATTCTAATCTAGTGTGCAAGCTAAAGATATCCATTTATGGATTGAAGCAAACTTCTAAGAGTTGGAATATTCGATTCGATGAAGTTATCAAGTCTTTTGACTTCATCAGAAATTCGAAAGATCCTTGCGTTTATCGTAAACGCAATGGGAAGAATATTGTTCATAATCGTATATGTCGACGACATATTGATTTTGAGAAACAATATCCCGTTAATGCAGTCCGTTGAATATTGGTTGTCGAAGACCTTCATGATGAAGGATCTTTGTGAAGCCTGCTACATCTTAGGGATCAAGATCCACATGGATAGATCCATGAAGATGTTGAGGCAGTCACAATCCACCTATATAGACAAGGTGTTGAAGCGTTTTGCGATAAAGAACTCTAAGAGAGGGTCTCTACCGGCAAATCATGGGATAAAGCTGTCAAAGAAGGATTGTCCTTCTGTTGAAGCTGATATCAAGCATGAAAGATGTCCCATATGCATATGCAATTGGGTCAATCATGTACGTCATGACTTACACTAGGCTAAACGTGGCCAACGCTATCAACATCACTGATAGATACCAACAGAATCCGGGTGAGTCTCACTGGATTGCTATCAAGACCATTCTGAAGTATCTTAGACGAACTAAAGAATGTTTCCTTGTCTACGGTGGGCGGTCAGAACTAGTAGTGACTGGTTATGCTGACACAAGTTTCCAATCCGATTGTGATGATTACAAATCACAGTCAGATTACATTTTACTCTCAATAATGAGGCGGTCAGTTGGAATAGTTCCAAGTAAGTCGACCGCAGATTCAACAACCGAAGCTGAGTACATTGTTGTATCAGAAGCCTCAAGGAGGCTGTCTGAATTTTATAGTTCTTAAGAGAACTAGGGGTAGTTCCAAGTGCCAGTTGTCTAATAAAGTTGTATTGAGACAATGCTGGTGCGATTACACAAGCAAAGGAACCGAGATCAACAAACAGAAAGAGGCAAGTACCCAGGCTTATCATTTGATCCGAGAGATCATAAGGATATGAGAAATGGAATTAAAATGTATTCCAACATATTTAATTTGGAAGATCTATTCACCAAAACACCGAGTGTTCATGTACATACTAGACATTTGATGGTCTAGGGGTTAGACATGTAGGTGATTGATGTTGGAATATAGAGGCACGTAAACACGTAATACATGCGCAGCGGAAATAAATAGTTCACCAACAACGAACATACAATTGCATAATTGAGTACAAATAAACATAAAGATAAACCTTACAGCAGATCAAAGGCAGATTTCTCAACTATGGTATCCACGTAATCCCCGTGAACAGATTTGCAAGGATTGCCAGCGTTGAATCTGAGACGGAATTTGCTAGGAAAATTCCTAAGCTAGATTTTACGGAGAATCAGAACTCTTGTTCTTTCTGTGTTGTATAATGAATCCCAGGGTGTCATATATATAGGGAAAGACTAGCTTAAGATTTAAACCTATCTTTTAGTTAGGAGGATAACTCCTAATCCTGTTGAAGCATATCTCAAAGATATGATTTTCCCTACAAATATTTTCCTACAATAATATTCCATAATATTATTTTGGGATTCTTATTTAATTAAATCTAATTTAATTAAATAATAATAATAATTAATTCTAAATTAATATATTATTAATTCTCCATAAATTATATTAAATCCAATTTAATACTTAACCAACCAACTTTAATCCGTACACAGGAGTTACTTGTTGTGTGACCCATAGGCCCTCATATATCGAGTGATTAGTCAAACTAACAGTCTTAATTGAACCCTAGACAATAAATCAGATAATCTCAATATATGAGGTACGTTGCGAGAAACGTGCAACTACCTGTAACTGTAACATGGGATATTGCGATTTCCTCCTTTCATTCACGAATACTCGATTAGCCTTGAACATGATGAAGTGTATATTCAAATAGCTTAATCGATTTATCTTGAATCACTAATTGATCATTCGTGTCACCTTTGGTCACAAAGTCCAAGGTGACGTGCATTGGCCAATGACTTTGATCCCATTATGACGAGAAGATGAGTATTCTCTCTAAATCCACTATGAGGAATGAATCCTTATCTTGGTTCAACTACCACGCACATGCATTTCGTGATGAACCCAATCCAAGCCATATCTACCCATGGAAGGGTGTAAGCGTCGGTCATGGTCAAAGTTCATCATTCCACACATGTCGTGCGTATTGACCTCAAATCAAAGGAGTATCACATCGCTCCCACTAACCGAGACACTCGTAGACACGTATAGTGGAACTACATCAAACGGTTGCTCGGATGGGTATACCAATAACCTCTAAGGTATTTGTGCATCCATCATGAGATATCTAATATCTCGTAGTAAGTGAGATCTTACTACACTCTCTAAGAGTATGATGCAGATTGCACACCAATCTCCATTGCATCATCAATATCCCTTTCTTGATGATCCTTGATTGGGGCTATTTGAGAATCATGCTTAAGTCATCTGAGTTCTCACATACTCAATGACAGTAGTGATCCAAGGGAACACAGATAAGAACAAATGCAAACAATCAAACATAATATTCCAATAAGTGTAATGCCATACATTTAATATTAAATAAATAATAATATTAAACCAACACTGAATATTATCTTAGTATTATGTCCATACAAAGGATTGTCTCTAGGACACTAACACTAACAATCTCCCACTTGAACTAGAGCCAATCACCTACATGCCTAACCCCTAGACCAATGAAATGTCTAGTGTGTACGTGAACACTCAAAGCCTTGGTGAAAGGATCAGCCAAATTATCTTCTGTGGGAACCCGCTCTAACTCTATCTCTCCTCTAGCGATTATCTCTCTAATCAAGTGATAACGCCTCGGCACATGTTTGTTTCTGTTATTGGATATCGGTTCCTTAGCTTGTGCAACCGCACTATTATTGTCACAATACAACTTTATTGGACTACTGGCACTCGAAACTACCCCTAGTTCATTTAAGAATTGTTTTATCCTGACAGCTTCTTTGGTAGTTTTTGCCGCAACAATGTACTCAGCTTCGGCTGTTGAGTCTGTGGTAGTCTCTTGCTTGGAACTATTCCAACTAACTTCCCCACCATTGAGAACGAAAATATAGCCCGACTGTGATTTGTAATCATCACAATTGGATTGGAAACTTGCATCAGCATAGCCAGTTGCAACTAGCTTTGACTGTCCTCGTGAGACCAAGTCTTTAAGACGTCGAATGTACTTAAGAATGTTCTCGTCCAAACAATCAAATGAGGTTCACCCGAATTTTTCTTTGGTATCTACCGATGGTTCTAACAAAAAAGGCCACATTATCGGCCTTGTGCAAGTCATGGCGTACATGATGGAGCCAATTGCGAGATGCATATGGTATATCCTTCACGCACGGATATATCAGCTTATGTGGAAGGACAATCCTTCTTAGACGACTTTATCCCATGACATGTAGTAGAGAACCTCTCTTAGAGTTCTCCATCGCAAATCGCTTCAACACCTTATCTACGTAGGTGGACTGTGATAGCCCCAACATCCTTTTGGATCTATCCCTATGGATCTTGATCCCCAAGATGTAGCAGGCCTCACCAAGATCTTTCACAAACTGCATGAGAAGGATACTGTTCCCCATAATCAGTATGTCATCAACATACACAACTATGAAGACAATATTCTTCCCATTGCACTTCCGATAGACGCACAGATCTTTTGAGTTTCTGATGAAGTCAAATGTTTGACAGCCTCATCAAATCGGATATTCCAACTCCTAGAAGCTTGCTTCAACCCATAGATGGATCGTCTGAGCTTGCACACAATATTAGATTTTGGCTTTGAGATAAAACCTTCCAGTTGAGTCATGAATACTTTCTTATCAATGTTTCCATTGAGGAAAGTTGTTTTGACATCCATCTGCTAAATCTCATAATCGAGGTGTGCTGCTACCACAAGTAAAATTCGAATGGACTTGATCTTAGCAACTGGTGAGAAAGTCTCGTCATAGTCAATGCCTTGGCGTTGATCAGAACCTTCGCCACCAACCTAGCGTTGTAGGTTTGTACCTTGCCATTTGCATCGGTCTTACGCTTGTAGACCCACTTGCAACCTATGGGTTTGACCCCTTTTGGCAATTCAACCAAGTCCCAAACTTGATTGATGTACATCGAGTCCATCTCGGATTTCATGGCTTCATGCCACTTCTTTGAGTCAACATCTAATGTTGCCTCAGTGTAAGTTTTAGGTTCGTCCTTATCCGGGATCTCCACGTCATCTTGTTCCTCCACGAGGAAACCATAATATCTGGTGATCGGATTACGAATTCTAGTAGAGTTACGGAGTTGAGGTTGTTCCAGGGAGGCCTCAAGATTGATGCTTCCGGATGCTCCTTGAGCACTTCCGGATTCCTCTTGAGCGGGAGTTTGAACAATGCTATTCTCATTCAGCCTATTTGGAGTTCGTTGCTCAGGCATTGCAACTCCAATTATGCTCCCACTGGCTGAAAGAGGATCACTATGTGATAAACTTCCACCATGCGAGCTACTCAATGCTCCCACTGATTCTTGGTCATGTTGTTTTGACAAGATATCACTCTCTTTATTAATTTGTGGTTCTTGAATTTCTTCAAGTTCTATCATCTTACGGCCTTGTTCCTTGAAGACACAATCTTCTTGAGGAACACGGCACCTTTAGAAACAATCAACATTGTTTTCTCAGGTAGATAGAAATAATATCCTTTAGTTTCCTTAGGATATCCCACAAAATAACCCTTTTCACCTTTGGATTCCAACTTATCGGTGAGCATCTTTTTCACAATCACGGGGCAACCCCATGTTTTGATATGCAAAAAAGTTGGCTTCTTGCCACACCATAATTCATGTGGTGTATGCTCAACTGATATGTATGGAATCCTATTCAGGATGTAGATTGAGGTTTGTAACGTGTATCCCCATAAGAATATCGGAAGAGAGGAAAAGCTCATCATGGACCTCACCATGTCTAACAGGGTTCGGTTTCTCCTTTCGGACACACCATTCATTTGAGGTGTTCCGGGAGGAGTCCATTATGATTTGGATTCCATGTAACTTCAAGTGTCAGTAAATTCATGGCTAAGGTATTCACCCCCTCGATCTGATCGAAGAGTCTTGATACTCTTACCAAGTTGCTTCTCTACTTCAGCCTTAAACTCTTTGAATATCTTGATGATCCTTGATTGAGGCTATTTGAGAATCATTCTTAAGTCATCTGAGTTCTCACATACTCAATGACAGCAGTGATCCAAGGGAACACAGATAAGAACAAATGTGAACAATCAAACATAATATTCCAATAACTGTAATGCCATACATTTAATATTAAATAAACAATAATATTAAACCAACACTGAATATTATTTTAGTATTATGTCCATACAAAGGATTGTCTCTAGGACACTAACACTAACAATTGACTCTAGTCCAAGTGGGAGATTATTAGTGTTAGTGTTCTAGAGACAATCTATTATAAGGACATAATACTCGATGATATTCAGTTTGACTTAATATTTTAGTTCATTTAATATTAATGTATGGCAACACACTTGTTTGAATATTATGTTTGATTGTTTGCATTTATTCATGCAAGTGTTCCCATGAGTCATTGTTGTCATTGAGGTTGTGAGAACTCAGATGACTTAAGCATGATTCTCAAATAACCCCGATCAAGGATCATCAAGAATGGGACATTGATGATGCAATGGAGACTGGTGTGAGATCTGCATCATACTCTTAGAGAGTGTAGTAAGATCTCACTTACTACGAGATACTAGGTATCTCATGATGGATGCACAAATACCTTAGAGGGTATTGGTATACCCATCCGAGAAACCGTTTGATTTAGTTCCACTATATGTGTCTACGGGTGTCTCGGTTAGTGGGAGCGATGCGATACTCCTTTGACTTGAGGTCAATACGCACGACATATGTGGGATGATGAACTTCGATCATGACCGACGCTTGCATCCTTCCATGGGTAGATATGGCTTGGATTGAGTTCATCACGAAGTGCATGTGCGTGGTAGTTGAGCCAAGAAAAGGATTCATTCCTCAAAGTGGATTTATAGAGAATACTCATCTTCTCGTCATTATTGGATTTAAGTCATCGATGCACATCAACTTAGACTTTTTGGCTAAGTGTGACATAACTGATCGATTAGTGATTAGAGATAAATTGATTAAGTTATTTGAATAGACACTTCATCATGTTAAAGACTTAATCGAGTAATCGCGAATGAAAGGAGGAAATCGTAATAGCCCATGTTTCAATTACAGGTAGTTGCACTTTTCTCACAACGTACCTCATATATTGAGAATGTCTGATTTATTGTCTAGGGTTCAATTAAGACCATTAGTTGGACTAATCACTCGATATATGAGGGCCTATGGGTCACACAACAAGTAGTTCCCTTTTACGGATTATAGTTGGTTGATTAAATGTTAAATTGGATTTTATATTTAATTTATGGAGAATTAATTAATAATAGATTAATTTGGAATTAATTATTTATTAATGTTTAATTAAATTGGATTTAATTAAATAGGAATTCCCAATAATAATATATTGTATATTATTATAGGATTTAATATATATGGAATCAAATCCGTAGAGATTTGATATACATGGAAATTAAATCCGTAGAGATTTTATATATAGGAAATAAATCGTAGAGATTTATTTAAATAAAGATTAGGGATCTTATTTCCCAATCGGGCTAGCTTAAGATTTAAGCTGGGCCTCCCTATATATACAAGCTCTTGGAAATTCACAAACAACGTTAATTCATTATTCTCCATAAGATCTAGAGTTCGAATTTTCCTGGCAAATTCATCTCGGGATTCAACGCTGAAAAATTCGTGCAAGTCCGTGATTGGGGATTACGTGGATATCATAGTAGAGAAAACTGTATACGAATTACTGTAAGAATTCGGGGATCATGCCGAGCAACACCACATACTGAGCCTGGGAAGCATCCTATTGATGCTTCTTCTGAGCTGCTACGTCAAACGTGGTTGCCTCAGAGTACCAGCTTTAAAGGTAACCGGGATATACGTATCCAACACGTACTCAATCTTTTCTTGCCTTAGCACCAAACACATGTTTCGGTGCCAGTCCAAAAAATTGGCTTAACCAATTTAGTTTGTTTTCAAAACACATCTCAATAACAGTTATATATTTCAACTAACCAAGAGAAATAAAATAAAACGGTAATTAAACACATAATTCCTATGATCAATATTCGGCAATCAAAATAAACATGGCCTTTCTTTTGTGTTTATTTTGTCTCCATTATTTTCACATACTTAACGACCTCATCGGAAAAGTTCGAATTTATATCAAACAAAAATTATAATGGACTAGGATCCACATTACTACTATCATAATCCCAACGAGGGCTGACCATTACAATAGCATAACTGGTAGGTCTCCAAACCAATTGCAAAACTGTAATTCCTAGTTTGTCGAACCTAGTTCGACTAATGTTAGCGAAACAAGGTTAAGTTGGTTTAGAACCATCAAGCGGCGACATTAGATGTCCCTATAAATGTCCCGTTAGATGTAGATCCGAGCAAAAGACGAGGGTCTTTAAGTACTCATTGGAACGAAATCTTCGGTTTACTTTTAATTTTGATGGAAGACATCTTATCAAATTAATGAGAAAATCATATTTCAGTGAGGATCATTTTAAGGCACGGTATTAATTGCTTAATCGAGATCCAATATGTTAATCTACATTAAATTTGAGCAATTATTGGGCGCCGCCTACCCAAACATGATTTCATACAGACTAACACTTATATGGGCGTCGTCTACCCAAACAATTAATACGGTCCGACAATTATGGGCACCTACCCAAACAATTATAAAGATGACTATAAAAGTGTTAACGAATTTAATAAAATATGTTAACCAAGTGGGAATTAATAACCTCTTAAACATTAAGCCTTAATTTTAAAATCAAAATGAAAAACATCTTAATTTTAATTATCATCAATATTGATTAATCTAATTAACTTTAATTAAAAGTCCAACTTTTAACTTCCTTTTCAAAATAAATATATTAATTTAAAAGAAGGTTCTTCGGGATGACTCGGGGTCTTTTATTTTGGCTCGGACTATAGTGATTGCTGGTTGTTTGGATGTTGATGTAGGGGAGGCGATGGGTTTTTTGAAGCTTTGTCGTGGGTGAAGTCATTGGGGTTGGAGGACGTGTGTTTGGAAGGGGGTAGTTGGTAGTCGATGCGATTGAATCCTCTAGTATTTTGGTATCTGTGTTTGGGGATTTTGTTAATTCTTGTAAGATCATCTTATCTCATAATCCCAGTTTCTGTGTTGCTTTCGCTAGACGGGAAGCCAATTATATGGCTCACGAATTTTCTAGAAAATCTCGATTGTATGGGGTTTCTTTTTTGTTGGTTAGACCCTCCAATAATGAAAAATAGCTCTTTCGGTTTTCAAAAAAAAAAAGATGATGTTGAAGATCTTCCTAATCAGGTTGATGCAATAATTCAAGACCAACCTCAACAAACTCAAGAGCATGTAGAATTGAGGAGATCCACTAAAGAGAAGAGAAAAACTATTTCGGATGATTATATTGTTTTTCTCCAAGAAAATGAGGACAATTATGAATTAATGGAAGATGATCCCATCAATGTTCATCAGGCCATGAAGGGTCCAAATTCTCAAAAGTGGATTAATGCCATGAACGAAGAGTATAAGTCAATGTAACACAATCAAATTTGGGATCTTGTCCCATTACTAGAAGGTTCAAAACCCATTGGTTGTAAATGAATTTTTAAAACCAAAAGGGTATAAAATGGTAATGTGGAAATATATGAGGCACGTCTTGTGGGTAAAGACTTTACTCAAAGGGAAGACATTGATTTTAAAGAGACTTTCTCTCGGGTTTTCATGAAAGACTCTTTTAGAATCATAATGGCACAAGTTGCACATTATGACCTTGAGTTACATCAGATGGAAAACTGATCATAATGCCCGGAAACTGATCTTGAAATTCAAGAGATGCAAAATGTTCCCTATGCTTCAACTGTTGGGAGTTTGATGTATGCTTAAGTTTGCACCAGACCTGATTTGAGTTTTACTGTGGGTATGTTGGGCAGATGCTTAAGTAACTATGGTATGGATATTTGGAAAGCAACCTCATGGGTTATGAGGTATCCATAAAGAACTAAGGAATACATGCTTACATATAGAAAATCAGATCAGCAGGAGATCATCAGGCATTCTGATTCTGATTTCATTGGATGTCAATATCCACTCCAGGCTATATTTTCTATTAGTGAATATGGTTACGAAATATTGTCACTTGGCTGCGTATTGTAGGGACTCTTACCACTCAAGTTGTATTGTGATAATAATTCGGTTGTGTTATATTTCAATAACAACAGGAGTTCACTAAGTCAAAGTATATTGACATAAAATTCCTAGTTGTAAAGGAAAAAATATAGAGTAGTTAGATTTCTATAAAGCATTTTGGGACAGACTCACTGGATCCACTAACTAAAGATTTGCCACCCAAGGTCTTTCATGAGCATATAACTCATGTGGGTGTTTTGTTGTTTCAGTATACTTCGGTTTAGTGGGAGTCTGTATATGCCTTGTTGCTTAATATTTCAGTTTGGACACATTATTGTGTATTTGAGATAATTCTCTAGAGAAATAAAGTTTTGGTTTATTTACACTCTGATTGTTTGGTTTTAGTTTCGGTTGATCTCACTTAGGATAAGGAAGGACCAGTTGGAAATAGGCATGTCAGATCACATTGTATGTAATTTCCATACTACACGCCATGATTGATTTGCTATTGATTGTAATGTTATTTGTGATTACTGATGGGTTTAGTCACACTTAAAGTGACGAAGGCCTCCTTAGTCCTGTATCAATGCAGTTAGTGACAAGATTGTTTAAGGGATACTTATACGGATGACAACAAGGTTTGAGCTCATTTTGGTTATACACATTTGTCTGGTGTCACGTGTTTGCCCTAGTGGGAGATTGTTGGAAATATCCAACATATTGGGTTTCCACGTGTCAAATTAAATGTGTATAGTTGTCTTAGACCCAATTAAAGTGATCCTCTAAAGTTTAAGTTATGGGCTAATATGAGTATTAAAATAATCATGGGCTTTATATGTGTAGAAACTTTAAGTGATTTTCTATTTGTTGAGGGACCAAATAGAAAATATAGGAAACTTATTCTATAAGTTAGGGTTATGGTCCCCAAACATCAGTATGTTCATTCCACAATCTGTATTCTCTCTACGGAAAAGTGAAGACGGATGAAACTGATAGTTTGGAAAATCAAACCTGTTCAATGCATAAATCAATTCATGGATTCAGGTACGCTTCCGCTTTTATGAATAATATTCTTCCTAATTCGATTAATCATCGTAGATGCCATTTGGATCTAATGTATTAATTTCTAACAGAACCTACCACTAGCATAAAAAGATGCCACATGGTTTATGTGTCACTCAACTAACATGACACAGATCAACTAACTCATAACATAATTTAAATCACTGTTATAATGATCAAAGATTTCAATTTCGTATTAAGAAGTCACCCCCACTAAAAAAATGATTCTTTATTTGTACTACCACACCCAAAGAGTTGTTTATTAGTATTTTATGTGATAAAGTGATAAAGTATTGGGGGTAGAAAGAGTTGTTTATTAGTATTTTATGTGATAAAGTGATAAAGTGAGTATTTTCATTTTAGGAAATGTTACATTAAGATTGAGACAAATAAAATGGAAAGAGTTACATCAAGATTGGGACGGAGGGAGTAATTAATATTAATTTTTCCTTGAACGTAAATGACTTTAAAGATGAAAATAAATTAACAAACTTATCTAATAGAACATATTTCAACATGTAGAAATAAAGTACTAATGAACATTAAAAATCAAATGTATAATAAAGTAGCAAATACAATAAATAATTTTAAAACGTGGCTAAAATTGTTAAAGAAGTACAAGAGTATCTCAAGAAGCTTTTAAAATTGTGAGTAATAACTAGACGAGTGATGTCTTTAAATCATGCACTAATAACTTTTATTCAAGCTCTAGACTTTTGAACGCGATTCAGCAGGTGTCACCTGTAAATAAAAAGTAAATATAAGAATATAATTACGAAAAGCACTTAGAGAAATAAAAAAGTATTGAAATACACCAAAGAGCATGGCCAAGCAACCATTCCACCATACACATCTTCAAGTGTTCTAAAAAAATTATAAGGTCGTATCAAATTTTCTTCAGGTTGAAGTACTATTTATTTTGACATGTACTTGACACCAATTCTCTCCTAAAGCTTGTCCTCCCACTTGTGCATTTGGATCAGTGCTATGAAGACAACCTCTTGTCAATATTTGGTTGAATCAAGTATACTTTTCAAATTAACAGAACCTCCAACCTGTAAACAATAGTTCAAAATTTTACATTGTCAAATAAGTTCCACAAAATAAGTTCCACAAAACATGTCACATTATTAGAATGATATACGAGATACACGAAACATAGCTTCTTAATTTTCAATTCCAAACAAAGAAAAAATCCATATGCAAAGTACATAATTTGTGAAATATTTATTTCTTTACTCTAACCCGTGTTTATTTGTACTCTTTTGTTCATATGTTTCCAATTTTTGAATTTTCCCTTTTTGGTCACCATTTCATGGCCAAAGAGAACTATTGAACTTGGGAAATAGGAGCAAAGCTTCGTCTATGAGGAAAGTGCCTACCAAGCTCTAAATTGTACAATCATATTCATGAATAAATTAACTAGCCTGTCACTTTTCACATTAATTGAGAACTATTAGAGATGTTGATAGTAGGGAAATAAAATCGAAGATTGAAATAAAAGATTCTGGAAATCCACGCCTATTGGAGTCAAGATCTTGAGAATATAATTATGTAGATATTTTGCCTTTAGTTGTATAATTTGTTACAATATTATTTCATTGTATATGCTAGGAAGATTAGGTGTAGATTCTGTAAAAATAAGCCTTTGGTTTGTATACATACATGTACCACTGAATGAATAAAATTGTGCATTCAAATATATCTTTTCTATATGGTATCATCCTAAAAGACGTTGGGGCGAGTTAACGAGAGGTATTGAAGGGCACCTACTATTTGACGATATTCACGTTCATCAGTTTTGGCGGACCCATCGTTTAGAGTTAAGGAAGTCGAGGAAGAGAGAGGGGAAGAGACCTCCGTGGCTCGTTGACTCTGGTTCCGCCAATCATATTGCTTCGAACCTCTCGGATTTGTTGTACCACCAGCTCTACAATGATCCTGATGATGTGATCCTAGGTAACAACACTAATCTTGGTATTTCTCACATTGGCTCCACTACTCTATCTAATAAATTCTCCTTATCTAATGTGCTTCATGTCCCTTCAATGAAACGTAACATAATTTTGGTCTCATAGTTTTGTCATGATAACAACTCATCTGTTGAATTATTTCTATCTTATTTTGTTGTTAAAGATCTCCATACCCGAGCCACCCTCCTTCAGGGTAAAGCTAAGTTTAACTTCTATGAATGGCCACCACCCTCAACCAGTCCCTGTTCCAGTTTTATTTTTTCAGCCGTATCCAGAGTATCTCCGTTGCTTTAGCACAGTCGTCTTGGTCATCCATCACATCAAATGATGAACCAACTCTTGGCCGCTTCTCTTCCTTCAACGATGTCCTCTCTTTCGGCGTCTTGTAATTATGTGTCATGTCTATGTAATAAGAGTCATAAACTCCTATTTTCTACTTCAAGTATTAAGAGTCGAGCTCCTTTAGATATTGTTTACTCCGATGTCTTGGGTCCTAATCCTTTTGCGTCCTTTAATGACTTTAAGTGTAGGTCCCGAACGGGTTTCGTGAGGGTAGAAGTCTAGAGGGGAGGGGTGAATAGACTTCTAAAACTTTTTTGCAGATCAGGTGTGAATATGCAAGTAGCCTGATCAGAGTGCGAGTGAATCAGTACGGATTAATATTCAACTTACTAACAGCTTGGAAGCAGATCAGTTTGGCGTCTATCAGCTCAACTATTTGTGCGAAAGATAAGTTAACCCGTGTGAAAAAATAGTTTTACTCAAATCAGATTCTGAGTAATCTGTTTTAGACCAGATGACAAAGGTGTCAACCTGATCAGATTAGTTGCTTGGTGCAAATCTGATCCAGACTTAGAGCATGCATGGAAAATAAAGCAGGTAGTGTGCTAAAAGTGTAAAGCAGATAAATCACACACAATTTAAAGTGGTTCGGACAACACGTCCTACGTCCACTCTTCCCTATCAGCAGGGGCACACACTTGTAGGTCCCGAACGGGTTTAGTGAGGGCAGAAGTCTAGAGGGGAGGGGTGAATAGACTTCTGAAAACTTTTTGTGCAGATCGGTGTGAGGGCGATTAGCTTTGATCGAGTCGCGAGTGAATCGGTTTTTTGCCGATAACCAACTTCTTGTCAAGGCAGAGCGGTCGTTCAGAATATCGGTTTAAGCGATGTGTGCGGAAGCTTAAGTTTTACCTGTGTTGAAAAACCAGTTTTGATAAATCAGATTCCAAAGTTAATCTTTTAATCAGTTGACTGAAGTGTCAAGTTTGATCAGATCAGAAGCTTGGTGCTAACTGATCTCAACTTGGAATATGTATGCGCTTTAAAGGTTGTGTGCGATTGTGTAATCAGTTAATCAAAGCGGTAAAAGCACACAAGATTTATAGTGGTTCGGACAAACCAGTCCTACATCCACTCTTCCCTATCACAAGGGGCACCTACTTAACCAACTGGACTTTGTTTTATGTGTAAGTCCAACACAGTACACCAACTAGATGTTTAAGGAGTTCACACTCAACCGATCCCAGAGATCAGAACTAGAAACCCTAGATGCGAATTTGCTAAACAACTTAACCTAACTTGGGGTTTGGGTAAGATTGTTTTTGGTTCCAACTATGAAATCTTTTCACATTATAAGCGACCCTAACACTAGATGAAAAGATTTCTATGCTAAGAACTTATGGGATGAACACTTAATAAAAATTAATCTTCTTGTTCGTGTTCTTGTGCGGAAATCTGATATTAGCTTGAGCTTCTTGATTGTTCAGTGTTTCCGTTGTTTTCACTCTAAAGTGTAATCCCATATATATAGACCTTGAAATCAAAGAGCCGTTGGAGAGCAATTTGAATTTCAGGATATATTTGGTAGACTTGCAGTATTGATGTGATGTGCTTTAGGAATGGCATGGCCGAAAGCGTGAAAAGTGTTTTTATAGCCGTTACAGAGAAGCATCATCAAATCCCGCAATTGCCGGCTCCGATCATACTTGTCTTGTTCTTATTGGATAGCAGACTCACTTTTCAGTGATGTTCTTCCAACTAAGCTTGACATTCTTCTTGTTCGAGATCATCGGCGTATGATTAGGTGAAACATCGATTTCACTGGTGAGTGACGATCGATCTGAACCGATCGATCACCGATAGAGTCTCTTGGTCTTTGGTTGACTTAGCTTCAACTAGCAGACTCGAATGATGTAGGTTTTCTGGTCTGATCTTCGAGTATTCAGAATTTGATCTTTATGACTTTAGCTGAGATATCAGACCAGATCAGAATGATCTGATCTTCTATTCTTGTCTTGCATTCTCGCCCCGGATTGACATCGGCCATCCTTTGAGTCTTCAGATCTGACCTATACATATTGAGTTTCCCCCTCAATATGTGACCTATCTATTACATCAGTTGTTCTATACAATCATTATCAACTGGTCTCCTATAGCAGGTAATATAAACATCAGTCAGCTAACAGGTCTGACTGGTCCTATTACATGTGTTTTTGGAACTTTCATCAAAACTATAAATTTCCCAACAATTTCCCCCTTTTTGATGAAACCAAAACACTTTGAGAAACCAAAATGCTTGATAAAAAAAAATAGAACAGTTAAGAGCACATAATCAGAAGACAATGAGACTTTGTCTTAGGATCAGAAAATAAACTTTTCTCATTAAAAATGTTGATTACATGTTACATCAGAAAAGTTTGACAAATAAGAACAGCTGATCCTTAGCAGTCTTCTGATTCTTCACTCTTTAGGCTTGTATCCTTCTGGCATCTCTCTTTGATCTTGAGGTACGTTGAAAATCTGATAAAGTTTCCATTTGACATCATCGGTCTGGCGAGGATCGAGTTATATGCGTTGCGTGCGGGATGTCAAAATAGAATCTTTGAAATGCTAGTCTGTCAAATGAGCCATCTGCCTTCTTCGAGTACTCCAACAGATCATACTCTTGGCGAGTTATTTTTACATTGATAAGCTTGGCCTCATTTTCCAGATACTTCAGAAAATCCGGGTATTTATTTTCTAACCAGTTGAGGAATTCTTCATCAGGAGATTCTTCTTGTGGAACAAGATTAAGAACAAAGGCATCCAGAAGCCATTCACTCCTGATCTTATTCCATTCCTCAAATTTCTTAGCATCTTGCTAGCAGTTTTTGGGATGATCTCATCAACTCTTCTTTGGCGACTTAGGGTCTGATGCACGGATTTTCCGGCCTTTCCTTTCTTTCGCTCTCAATCTGAATTTCTTCTTGATTTTTACGCCTCTGCCAATTTATCGCCCTTCTTTCTTCTTGGCTTTTTTCGGGGCTTCTTGACTACACGCTCTTTGGACATCTTTTTCACCCAATTATCTTAGGTCAGATCTGCTAGTTTGTGCTTCTTGTGACTATCTCAGTCCGAGTTTGTGATGTCCCAGCACCCGTTATGTCAGTTGGTTTCTCATTCTGTCCTTCCCCCTTTTTGGTTTGATCAAAAAAAAGTGAGAGGGGAGGTCGAGAACCAAAGATGATCGCGATAATACTGTTGAGATCTCATGAGCGAATACGCCTTGAGTTTGAGCAGTTAGATTTTGAATCTTCGATATCAGCTCAGTCTTGACAGATTCCATGGCAGTAGAGAGTGTTTTAATCAGTTTGTCAAGTTTCTCTTCTGTCAATTCTAGCTTGTCAGTGAGCATCAGAAAAGAAACTTGTTGTTTATCCACCTGAGTCAGTTTGGCATCAACGGTCTTTATCGATTTCACCGACTTGATGGGGACCTGATTTGGGAGAACTGATCTTTGATTGCCCCAATCTGGGAAATAGCCAATTCCCTTTGATCTGTTATTTCTTTGATGGCAATCTGCCTTTGATCAGCTATCAGTCCCTCAACTTCTTCTTTCAGGAGATCTTTGAGACAAGATTTGATCTCCTGAAGTTGATCAGTAGTGACGTGTGATGTTGGAATGTTGGGTGTCACTTGATCTGATTCAGTTGTTTGTGCCTCCAGTGGTTGGTCTTGAACTGCAGCACCAGCTCCACTATCATCGGCAGCTCCTGCATCTTTCATGGTAGCATCCGCCAGAGCTTCTTGCCAGATTTCCATTTCGCCTTGATCGATCATTTGACTTTTCGTGGATCGAGCTTTTATTAAATCAGTTGTTATCAGCTCAGCTGGTGATCCTACCCTAGCAGATTTTCTCATATCAAAGTCAAAATCTGCAAACTCATCAGCACCTCCCATCTGTTCTACGATCATTATAAAATCGGAGAAGCTTTTTAAACGGAGATCTTTCCATGTGAGGATCTCCAAAACTTCCTCTCTGATTACAGGATGGGCGACCAGCTCTGGATACATCTCATCAATTTCTCGCTCGATTCGCATTCTGACCATTTTCCCTGTGATGGTCTTTGTTGATCTGGACTCAGGAATTGTCTGTCCAGATTCAGTTTGATGAGATGTGGAAGGTTCTGGTTGTGCTTGAGTAGGCGGAAGTTGGCTGATCGGTTCGACCTGCAGAGGTTCTGCTGTGGAAGCAGGTGCTTCTGGTTCCACATCAGGTAAGCTTTCTGGTTCGCGAACTGATGTAGTTTCAAGTTCGCGGGCAGGTGGAAGAGTAGGAGAAACATGCTCAGCAGCCAGTAGTCGTAGTGGTGAATCAGCTCGAGCTTGAGGAGAAGTAGGTCGTTCGGCTTGTGCTTCTTCCTCAGAATGAACTGGCGAGCTCTCATCTTGAGAAGCCTGCCTGTCTGATTTTTCACCTGATTTTTGTGTTGTAACAGACTGATCTGGCGCTCTTTCTTCATCTGACTCATCTTCAAGCATCAGAGTCATGGAGGCTTGCTTCGCCTTCTTCGGCCTCTTCTCTCCGGCCTTCACCGGTTATCTTTTTTCTTCGGGGGCATCTGGTGTGGGACGAAGTTACTTCCTTCTTTTTCCCTTCTTTGACTTTGGGGGGTTCACGATATCATCGTCTGGTGGCCCAAAAATGGTGAAGTGGTCTGAGAAAGGCCTTATAGGACTTGATCCAATCTGTTCCCCATTCAAAGATTAGGCGGTTTATCTTCGTAATAACCGCAACCTTGTTGAGATTGCTGATCTTTTCTTCGAGATATACCGCCTCAGTTCATTTACTCCAAATTTCTCATGTTCTTGGAGCAGAATGGCCTTCAGGAACCCGTGCCAATTGATGTTCTTGGCTTCATCAATTATTGCAGCCATGCTGTACATTTTGACGGATGTAAGAGCATCTGGGCTGAATGCAATACCCATAATTATTTTTGACAATATGTCAAACAACAATCGGTATTTCCTCTTGAGCATTGGCCTGACAAAACCTGACGTATGATGTTTGTCAGCCTCTCTGAAGAGCTCTTTTCTGATCAGCTCATCTTCGTTCTCCCTGTAATGAGCAGGCGAGATCCGTCCTTTTGGTAAGCTGAACAGACGGGTTATATCATCATTCGTCGATCGATTTCTTCTCCGTGACTATCGAGAGCGGTTCATTTTAACGCGTCCGTATCCACTCTTAAATTCCTTAGGAATTTAGTGCTTCATCTTGCATCTTTGGATTGCGTTGAAGCGGTATAAAAATTTCTCAAGGCCTGCTTGCAGAATTTGCTCGACCTCCATGGATTCCGGATCCTGAGTGATATTGAACTGTACGAACTTATCATCCACAATCTTTGTTGCCAGTTCCGCATAATTGCACATTATCTTTCCCATTCCGTGGGTGGCCATCTACAAAGGGATGGACCCGATTAAAGTTGTGCATATATATATAAGAACATCACATATGCGGAAACCAAGAAACAATAAAGCATAACACAGGATAAAAACATTTAAGATCAATGGATTTAAAAAGATACATCAAATAAACATAAATTACCAAATTCTGTTTTTCGGAAAGATGATTTTGAAACTTAGGAAAAACACTTTGAATCTGAGAGAAGTAATCTGGAGTTTTCAGAGAATAAATCGCAAGTTTGTGAAATGGAAAACTCTGATATGGTTTTTGATGAACTTTATAAAGACGAGGAGGGAAAAAGAAGACAAGATTTGGAAGATCAACCGTTTGAAAAGATTAAACGCTCCAGATTAAGCGGTTTTGATCTAGGTCGTCGAAAAAAACGCATTTAAAAACCTTTTGGATTTAAAAGACATTTAGTAGCAGTTAATACATGTTCCCCACGTCCGCATTAAATGATTTGCAGGGAATACATCATAAAGATAATGGGTACAGTAAGGCAAATGATATCAGATAAGATCCGATAACTAAGCATAGAACAAGGGAAAAGAAAAGCGTATCTGGTTGACTGATATTGTAATCAGTCAATACCACTTGTCCGTGTTGATTTCACTTGTTGATCTTAGTATTCGCCTAAGCCTTAAAATTCCCCTAACCGATCCTTTTCAACTGATCCGCTTCACTTTGCATCTGAATTGTTGAAGTTTCAAGCTCAACTGATCTTCCTTGAATATGTCTGATTTCCCTTCTGATCCTCCTTGATCAGTTGAAGTTCCCCCTTCAACTGATATTTATGTATTTCCCATAGACTGATATATCTGATTTGTTGGAGTTTCAAGCTCAGCTGATCTTTCTCATCTGATCAGCTTCGTATGTAATCAGATTTTAGTTGACCTAATCTGATTCTTCTCAGATCAAGCCAATTCTTAGGATAAGTGTTACCGCCAAAACTTAGTCTAGAATAGTAGCTTCTATTCCCTAAGTTGGCGCGATTTGACATGCGTAATTATCATCTGAATCTTTCGATATGTCAATCCGACGTAAATTTATCCAATTATCAGTCGCGTGATTTCTACACGCTGTCCTTTTGGTGCAGATTTCTCTAAAAGGTTTGGAGAACTCGAATTTGCATTTGCACCCTTGCTTGGCCTCTATAAATTGGACCAATGTTTTACACAACATAACCCATTCACCATACTTATCTTCTTTGTAAAATCATGCATTCTGGTGAACCCTTATTTCCGGTGAAACTTCCGGCAAACACCTTTACCCCTTTTTCAATGATTTCAACTTCTCAAATCAACCCTGTGCGTCCCTTATCGCTGTTTTCGTCGTCATCAAGGATTTATCATACGATTGTTGCAAAGCTTCTCTACCACCATGGCGGCTGGCCTGCTGTTGCAACTGAGAAGACACTTCTCCTAACCGTATGCACCTTGTGTGTCTATCTGGATGACGGAACTACCATCAACAGACTTAGTCTGAAAATGAACGTGAGTTTGATATGCGATCTTGATCAGTCAACAACTGATCTTCGTATATCAACTCACCATTTAACAGCTGGAGAGCCCACTGACTCTTTCTTAGGGCTCCTGGCTTAAAAATCCTATCAAGGCCGCTCTCGCTCCACTGGTTTTAGCTTCAGGGATCGGCTTAGGATTATTTTAAAGCCTCTCTCACCCTTGTTAAGTGGGGGAAAATGAGAGCATCAGATCTAAAATCTCTCTCTCCCCTGCTCTTCTTGGGTTAGGATGAGGGTTTAGGGTTATGGCTTAAAGGTTTAGGGTCTAGGGTTTATGTACTGACCTCCGGGTCCTCTTGTACTTGTATCTTGTAATGTAACCTGACCTTCGGGTCTTTATCAATGAAAATTTCTGTTATTTCATTGTTTTGTAAAATTTCCCCATATCCTTATGCGATTTTAATCTTTAATCTTGTGAATACCACTTGTGAATCTTGCTTGTTGAATATCACTTAATCGACTTATAAAGTATAAGCGAGCATTTAATCGGATAATCCTTTAAACGATCGAGTTCCTTTAATCGATAAACTTTAAATCGATCAAGACCTTCTCATATCGGTTCCTTGACTTATCTTACGATCGGTTGAGATACCAAATTCAACCGATTTTACTTGAACCCGATTAGTTTTTAACCACCGGGTTCGGAGATCATTCCATCAAACATTTTAGGTGCATTTTCTCCAAGATCCGAAAGCCCTAGCTCATTGCATAATTCTCGAATCGATCTCACTAGTGGCTTGGTTAGAATATCGACTTTTCAGTATATCAAGATGAATCTTTTCCATTATGATATTCTTCTTTTCAACATGATCTCTTATAAAATGGTGTCGACATCCACATGCTTGCATCTTGTATGTAGAACGAGGATTACGAGTGATTGCAATAAGACTATTATCATCACGTAAAATAGGTACATTCTTAGCTTCAATGTTATAATCCCACCGCCGATTAAGCTAAGAAAGCGGTTGGGAACAACGACTTCCTGCGCAGCCATATATTACGCTTGAAGAGTAGATGTCACAATCGATGTCTCGCTTTTTGAAAACCACGAGATCGGGTTTACTTCCTAAGAACCGACAAGTTCCCGAGGTGGATTTTCATCAATCTTGCAACCTCCATAATCGTAATCGTAATACCCACTAAGCTCTAGATTATCATCGATGGGTAAAATAAACCAAGGTTTATCGTCCCCTTCAGATACTTAAGAATCCGCTTAGTCGCTTCTAGGTGGCTTATCATTGGATTTGCTCGAAATCGCACATACACCATCTACTTGAAGGTTATATCTCGGGTCTGTTGGCAATCGGTATAGTAGAGATCCAATGAGAGCCCTATATTCTTCTCGATTTGTTTTTCGACCATCCTCATCGGATCCATCTTGAATCCGGTCATCATAGGAATTTTGGCTTCTTTACAATTTTGAACTCCAAACTTAGCCAATAAATTCCTAGTGTACTTTTGTTTGACAGATGAATATCCCTTCAGATTTTGCTTTTACTTGAAGACCCGAAAGTAATTCATCCGACCCATCATGGACATCTCGAACTTCCCTTGCATCGGTTCTTTGAATCTTTCACATAGACTCTTGTTAGGAGATCCGAAGATGATGTCGCCCGTGAATCCGAACCATGAGAATATCTTCTCCATCTTCTATTACGAATAAAGGTTCGCCCATTGTTCCTTTAGTGAACCCACCGTCGATCAAGACACGAGAGAGTGTATCATACCAAGCTCGAGGAGCTTGTTTGAAGCCATAAAGAGCTTTTCGTAAATGGTACACTTGGTTGTTCTTTTGAAGCACGGAGGTTGTTCGACATAAACTTCCTCCGCTAGTACCCCGTTTAAAAATGCACTCTTTACGTCCATCCGATACACAAATGAACCCTCTGTGGGAAGCATATGCCGTAAAAGCTTGACCGAATGGCTTTAGGCGAGCGGACCGTGCAAAGGTCTCGTCATAATCAATTCCTTCGATTGACAGAATACCCCTTAGCAACAAGTCTTGCCTTATTTCTGGTGATGACATTTTTCTCATCTCTCTTGTTCTTGAATACCCACTTCGTGCCAATTACGTCTTGATGACTTAGTCTGTCCACTAGTTCCCAAACTTAATTTACGTTTAACTGCTTTCGGCTCTTCTGCATGGCTAGAATCCGACTTGCGTCTTTGTAGAGCTTCCTCTATTGTTGTTGGTTCCTTCATAGACAAATAACAAAGAATACATGGCACTTTCACCAATCGATGTCTAGTTTTAACTTTATCAGATGGGTCTCCGATGATCAGATCGGTTGGATGACTGGTTATCCAGGTCCTTTTGTTCTGATTTGCGTCGGTTTGGAGAACATCGTCCGTTTTTGTTAAAATTTCATTACTAGCGATTGGGAGTGGTGTAGAGTTATGATCCACTTGATAAGAACAAGTCTCAGCTGATGTTGGACTCATCATGTGCTGATGTCTGTTCGTGGGAACTTCAGGTGTTCCCCCTGAACCGGATGGTTCAGTTGATCTTATCTCACCATGTCGGCTTCTTCATCGACAGTTGTTCGTACCTTAGGATCTGATTGATCTGGTGAATCAGCTAGATCTGGAATGTATACTGTTATGATTTCTGATTCTTTTTCTTTGATCGTTAGCTGATCCATTTTCTGAGCATCAGGTACTTGTTGATCAGGTACATCTTGTTCTGAGGCAGATTTCTCTTGTTCAGAAGATGCTTCATCAAAGACTACATGGGGTGTTTCTTCCACAAGTAGGGTTAGTCTGTTGTAAACCCTGAACGCCTTGGTAGATGAGGAATATCCTAAGAATATACCCTCATCTGACTTGGCCTCAAAAGTCTTCAACCGACTCTTCCCATTGTTGTGTATGAAACACTTACACACCAAAAAACATGGAAGTAAGAACCACGAGGTTTTTGTCCTTCCACAATTCATAGGGTGTTTTGTAGTGAGCCTTAGTCGAAGACATACATTACGAGTATGGCATGCAAGTGTTGATTCTTACTTAAACGGCTTGGTATTGCATGTTCAAATTTAACATCGCGGCGAAACTTCTTTGAGAGTTCTGTTCCTCCGATTCTCGCTACTCCATTTTGTTGTGTGGCGTCCTTGCGGTGATGTTTCATGTTTGTATACCAAACTTAGAGAAAAAATCGGTAATAAAGGAGTTGTAAATTTCGTACCTTTATCTCGATCGATTTTTACTACACCGACACCCTTCTCATTTTGTAATCTTTTTAGCGGCTCGGGTATCTTCGTTGTCGCCTCATTCTTCTTATGTAAGAATATAACCCTGTAAACTTGGAATAGTCATCCATGATTACGAGTATATTTATTCGTCCGTTGAGAGTCGGGTCGAATAGATCCATATAGGATTTGAAGATTTGGATGCGGTCCGGAAATTCCTTTGAATGTCTTTGACTGTTTTTAGATCCATAAGACATGTCCGATCCTTTGAAAATACTTCATTCGGAAGTCCTTCCACTAGAGACATCCTCCTTATCTTATTAGAGTTTTAAAGTTCGGATGGCTCATTCTTTTGTGCAGAGCCATTGCTACTTTTGGAACTCTTGACAATCGAGCATACATTTCTTGGGCAATGTTCCAATCGGTTTGTAAATCGTCCCCTTTGAAAATACTTGAGTGGCTCGATTCTTGATAGTGCATTGGTCATCGAGAACTCAACACCGAATCCATTGTCGCAGAATTGTGAAACCGATAATAGGTTGTGTGGACCTTCGACATCATCATTGTACATCATCATTCTCTAAGGTTACGAATCCTGGAATAACCAAAGTTATCATCACCGAAGAGTACACGCTGGCCTTCGTTCTATGTAAGAGCCGAGGAGATGTTTGCTTCAAAATCATGTGCCTTGAGCATCCACTATCGATGTACCAGATAGTTGATTGCACACCTCCTTTGTTGGCCAGACCCACGCGATCCTGCAGCCAAATCAGGCTTTAGGTACCCCTTTTGGATTGGGTCCTGAGGGGTTAGGATTAGTTTTGGGGATCCATACAAACAGAGCACTTCTATTGTGATCAGTTAGATCAGAAGGCCTGATTTGTCTCCCATACCTATCAACATAATCATACGTCTCTTTATATGCTTTCTGACTAGTATGATTATTAGTGTGAACCTTGGGTGACTTAGAAGACTTGGGATTTATCTTTTCGTTTGTCTTCTTTTCATCCCAAGTGTGGTTCGGTGCATCAGCCCTAGATTTCTGATTATAGGGGTAGGTACGACTGCTACCATCAAAAGATTCATATCTTTTTAAGCATAGGTGGTTTTTTGCGGTTTACGAAGTATGCTTATTAGGCGGTGACCTTGATTGGGTCTCGATTGGACTTCCCTTTTTACAAGGTTGTCTTTTTCGATTTCGATCTGTTGATCGAGTTGAGGTCTCTTCGAAGAACTGGGTTCTTCCGTTGATTCTCGATCGATGCTTTACCGATTGGGGTCCATTTTGTTCCCCATACGGTTAGGCACCTACCTTACCGCTCAACTGGTCTTTTTTCCCTTATTAGATACATGTTTGGCTTTTTGGTGTATCTTTGTTAAACTCGTCGATTACACCTTTTTGAGATGAATCAGCCGGGGCTTTTGAGGATGTGGAAGGGTTCTCATACCCAAGTCCCTTCTTGTTAATCGTTGTTCGAAAATAGGCGTTCATGTCTTGAACGGTTTTAGATGATTTTGAAAAAACCTATATTTTCTTACTCAGATTATCCTCAGATGATTTTAGACTTTCATGCTTTTGGAACAGCTCATCGAATTTTGCTTGCAGGATTTTGAAGTCATCAGCTTGCTGTTTGTTAATTGTCAGTTGATCTTTGATCTGCTTCTCCTGATCAGAAGCTTTAACTTCGAGAATTTTAAATACCTCAGTTGCCTTCTGAGCAGTTTCAGCTGATCTAAGTTCAGAGGCTTTACTGAGATAATTTTCTTTAGCAACCTTATTATTTCTGGTCCTCAGCTTATCATTTTCAGCTTCCACTATAGCATAAGTGTCTACTGCATTGGAGAGATCCTCAAGCAATTGCTCAGAGTAGAGCTGCAGGTCAATCTCCCCAGCAGGTGTGCTAATGATAGCAGGTGTAGAAGCGAACGAAGCAGGTTTGGAGGTTACCTCAGATTGGTCCTCCCTGTCCATCAGGCAGATCTCATCATCATCTGAAGAGAATATCAGATCTTCATTTCCATAGAAGTCAACAGCACTGCTGATCAGGCAGAAGTCTTCTACAGAGGAGTATCCAGAGTCCTCAGAGGGCAGATAGGAATCGTCAATTCCTGACGTGTCAGCAACCATGGCTCTTCTGTCCCTATAACGTTGCTCTCTTCTGTTCCTCTTTTCTTCCCTTTCTCTTGGCGTCAGGTCTGGGCAGTCTGCGCTATAGTGACCTGGCTTCTCACAGTTGAAGCACGCTCCTTGATCCACCGAACCTTTCCTTCCAGGTGAATCACTCCGTCTGTATGACCTATCAGGTGACTTCCCTTTCTGATAGTAGTCTGAGCTTCTTCTGTCTGATTGGTTATCTCTTCCTTCCTCAGTCTGATTATCTCTTTTCCTTTCATCTCTGTGATCCCTCCGATCATCAGATCTGGTTCTTTCTGGAGATCTGTTGGTTGATCTCCTTTCTCTTCCTCGGCTATGTTGATAGTCCTTATAAAATCTTCGATACTTACCAAGTTGGACGTTCGACTTTTCAAGCTTCCTGGTAAGCAGAGCGATCTGTTCTGCCTGACTCATTATATTCCCAACGGGTTCGTTGGCCTTCGTTCTGCTGCTGGTTGCCTTAAAAGCAACTGATTTTGAAGTTGAGGCTTCAGCGGGCACCTCATCTTCATCAGCTTGTCCTCTTTCAATCAAATCGAACTCGTGAGCTTTAAGGCTCAAGAACAAGCTACTTGGCTTCATCTTTGAAATGTCTTGGCAATCCTTGATTACCGTGACCTTCATGTCCCATTTCTTGGTGAGAGACCTTAGGATTTTGTAGTTGATATCTTTATCAGACATCTCTCTACCAAGTTCTCGAAGCTTGTTTATAGACATTGTAATCCTTCCATTGAGTTCGTTGATGGTTTCGTTGGGAAACATCTTGGATTTTTTTCACCGGTTAAACTTTAGGGAAACATCTTTTTATTCATTTTTGCATATCTTCACCGAGGTTTTGAGATATTTAACCTTTTCCTTGGTGACCTTATCCATTGTTTTCATGATAATATGCCTTGCAATAGTATCATGATATCCATCACGGTTTTTTTAGACAAGACGAGGTGTTGGATCTCCTCCCATCGTAATAAATGATGATGATTTTGGAAAATGCTTATCAATGAGATGGTTGGACATATATATGGCCCAATCTGCATACTCATCGATTGAAAACAAAGATCATGATACATACCGAGGTGTTATCCATCCGAAGTGATTTTGGAAAATGAATGAGTTTTAAAACGGTTTTCAAGAGATCAGAGTTGACCACAAAGATTCTTCCTCAAGAATCGATGATACACGTAGTCGATTGGTTCGTAGAACCAACCGCCTCGATACCACTTGTAGGTCCCGAGCGGGTTTAGTGAGGCGTAAGTCTAGAGGGGAGGGTGAATAGACTTCGAAAACTTTTTTGTGCAGATCGGTGTGAGGGCGATTAGCTTTGATCGAGTGCGAGTGAATCCGTTTGGGTCGATAACCAACTTCTTGACGCTCAAGGTCGAGTTCGGTAACTATCAGTTTAACTGATGTGTGCGGAAGCTTAAGTTTTACCCGTGTGAAAAACCAGTTTTGATAAATCAGATTCCAAAGTTAATCTTTTAATCAGTTGACTGAAGTGTCAAGTTTGATCAGATCAGAAGCTTGGTGCTAACTGATCTCAACTTGGAATATGTATGCGCTTTAAAGGTTGTGTGCGATTGTGTAATCAGTTAATCAAAGCGGTAAAGGCACACAAGATTTATAGTGGTTCGGACAAACCGGTCCCCACGCCCACTCTTCCCTATCACAAGGGCACCTACTTAACCTTAACTGGACTTTGTTTTATGTGTAAGTCCAACACAGTACACCAACTAGATGTTTAAGGAGTTCACACTCAACCGATCCCAGAGATCAGAACTAGAAACCTTAGTCTGAAATCTTGCTAAAGAACTTAACCTAACTTGGGGGTTTGGGTAAGATTGTTTTTGGTTCCAACTATGAAATCTTTTCTTGCGTATAAGCAGCCTAACAGCTAGATGAAAAGATTTCTATGCTAAGAACTTATGGGATGAACACTTAATAAAAATTAATCTTCTTGTTCGTGTTCTTGTGCGGAAATCTGATATTAGCTTGAGCTTCTTGATTGTTCAGCGTTTCCGTTGTTTTCACTCTAAAGTGTAATCCCATATATATACCTTGAAATCAAAGAGCCGTTGGAGAGCAATTTGAATTTCAGGCTATATTTGGTAGACTTGCAGTATTGATGTGATGTCTTGAGAATGGCATGGCGTGAAAAGCGTGAAAAGTGTTTTTTATAGCCGTTCTGAGAGAAGCATCATCAAATCCCACAATTGCCGGCTCCGATCATACGTGTCTTGTTCTTATTGGATAGCAGACTCACTTTTCAGTGATGTTCTTCCAACTAAGCTTGACATTCTTCTTGTTCAGATCATCGACGTATGATTAGGTGAAACATCGATTTCTGGTGAGCTTACTGTCGATCAATTGAATCGATCGGTCTACTGATAGAGTCTTGGTCTTTGGTTGACTTAGCTTCAACTAGCGGATTTCGACCGATGTAGGTCTTTCAGTGCGATCTTGAGAATTGAGTTTGATCTTTATGACTTTATTTGAGATATCGGACGGATCGAGAATGATCGATCTTCTATTCTTGTCTTGCATTACGGCTGTCGGATATCAGCAGTCCTTTGAGTCTTCAGATCTGACCTATACATATTGAGTTTCCCCCTCAATATGTGACCTATACATATTGAGTTTCCCCCTCAATATGTGACCTATCTATTACATCAGTTGTTCTATACAATCATTATCATTTGGTCTCCTATAGCGCGGTAATATAAACATCGATACTAAGTGTGTCCGACCGGGTCCTATTACATGTGTTTTTGGAACTTTCATCAAAACTATAAATTTCCCAACAACACTTAACCAAACTGGACTTAGTTTAATGTGTTAGTCCTGTTAGTGTTAGTGTCCTAGAGAGTGTATTAAGATCTCACTTACTACGAGATACTAGGTATCTCATGATGGATGCACGAATACCTTAGAGGGTATTGGTATACCCATTCGAGAAACCGTTTAATGTAGTTCCACTATATGTGTCTACGGGTGTCTCGGTTAGTGGGAGCTATGAGATACTCCTTTAACTTGAGGTCAATACGCACGATATGTGTGGAGTGATGAACTTTGACCATGACCGACGCTTGCACCCGTCTATGGGTAGATATGGCTTGGATTGGGTTCATCACGAAGTGCATGTGCGTGGTAGTTAAGCCAAGAAAAGGATTCATTCCTCAAAGTGGATTTAGAGAGAATACTCATCTTCTCATCATAATTGGATCTAAGTCATTGGCCAACGCACGTCAACTTAGACTTTGTGACTAAGTGTGACACTAATGATCAATTAGTGATTAGAGATAAATTGATTTAGTTATTTGAATATACACTTCATCATGTTCAAGACTAAATCGAGTATTCGTGAATGAAAGAAGGAAATCGCAATGACCCACATTTCTATTACAGGTAGTTACACTTTTCTCGCAACGTACCTCATATATTGAGAATGTCTGATTTATTGTCTAGGGTTCAATTAAGACCGTTAGTTTGACTAATCGCTCGATATATGAGGGCCTATGGGTCACACAACAAGTAGTCCCCTTTACATATTAAAGTTGGTTGATTAAATGTTTAATTGGATTTAATATTTAATTTATGAAGAATTAATTAATAATAGATTATTTGGAATTAATTATTATTAATGTTTAATTAAATTGAATTTAATTAAATAGGAATTCCCAACAATAATATATGGAATATTATTGTAGGATTTAATAATATGAGGAAATAAATCGTAGAGATTTTTCACATATGGAAATTAAATTCGTACAGATCTATATGGGAAATAAATCCTGGGGATTTATACAAATAAGGATTAGGGATATTATTTCCTAATTAGGCTAGTTTAAGATTTAAGCTGAGTCTCTCCTATAAATATGAGCTCTTGGGATTCATAATTATCAGTTGTTCAAATTTCTCCATAAAATCTAGAGTTAGAATTTTCCTAGCAAATTCATCTCGGGATTCAACGCTGGCGAATCTGCGTGGATACCGTAGTTGAGAAATCTGCTCTTGAGTTGCTGTAAGATTTCTTGTTACTGTTTTTCATGTTCATACTTGCAATTATATGTTCGTTGTTGGTGAACTGTTTAATTCCGCTGCGCATGTTTTACGTGTTTACGTGCCTCTAAATTCCATCAATGGTATCAGAGCTTCAGGCTCTTTGTTATAATTGCTTTTTGGTTTTAAAATTAAAATTAATTTTTTTTAAAACCATGGGGCACGGTTCTTTAGAAGAACCGCACCCCTCGTGTATTTGTTTGATTTCTAGGTGTCACACCCACTCGTCTTCAACCCCCAGAATTAGGGTTAACCCCAAATTGGGATTTTTGCCGCTGCAATTAATCGCTCCACGGCCGGCGGTGCTACGTCGCGTTGCTGGAGGCCAGCGCTAGGTGTTGTGCCTAGCAACATGTGTGGAAGCCCGCGACATGGTTCGTCGCGCCCGTCGTGATGCTTCGCTCCCGTCGCGATTCGCTCACCCCGTGTCGCGAGTCGCCGTCCTCTGTTGCAATTCACCTCCACCTGATGCCGTATCTATTCATGGCGGTGCATCTGGACTCCATCGGGACTTGGCCGGCGTGTCTATTTTGGTGTTTTTCCATGGTGGTACGCCACCGAAATCGAGATGACTCAGTGGCGGCGCGCCGCTGCTTCGATCATCTTCTCCGATCAGACTGGTTTTGAACCAGGTCTGACCAAGGGGCCGCGGTTCCACGCGTGCCCCTTTCCGATTCGACCGCAACCGCAAGTCGCCCGCACGCTAGGCGTGACCCCGGCGACTCGGTTCGGTCCGATTGACGTTGCCGTGAGCCGTGTTCTTCGTTTTTGTCCCTTTGCTTCTTACATTGAATCTGGACATTTTTCTAATTGTTTGGATTTCATGGTTCGGTTGCACAGTAGATTAATTGGATTAATTTGTGATGAAATCGTTAAAAATTTCTGAAATTTGGTTGATTTGGGTGTTTGGATTGTCGGATTGGATTCGATTTGGTATGGGTGATGATGTTGGAGGGCTGTTTTGCAAATTTGATTTGAGACAGGCCCTCTCGTGCAAGTTTTGGAAATTGCACCTGAGCCCCTGGAAGAAAACAAATAATTGAACACTTTTGGATTTTTAATTAAGTGTAAATTTCTAAAATAAAATTGGTTGGACCAATAACAATTAATTGGATTAATTGTAATTTTAATAACCTTAAAACTGAAACTTTAATTTGGACTTAAAGCTCGTTTTAAAAAGGATTTATTAAAACCCACTGTTAACTTGTTTAATCGTTTTAAATTAGTTAACCCGTTTTACAGTCCGCGTTATAACTGTTTAGGTAGGAGGCGCCCAATACTTGTCGGACAGTGTTAAATGCTTGGGTAGACGACGCCCAAATATTTGTTAGTCCGCATATGTCATGTTTGGGTAGGCGGCACCCGTAATTGCTCAAATGTGACTTAGACATCATGATGGATCTCGATTAAGCAATTAATACCCCACCTTTAAAATGTTCCTCACTAAAATATGGTTTTCTCATTAATTTGATAAGATGTCTTCCATCAAAATTAAAAGTAAATAGGAGATTTCATTCCAATGAGTACTTAAAGACCCTCGTCTTTTGCTCGGATCTACATCTAACAGGACTTTTATAGGGACATGTGATGTCGCCGCTTGATGGTTGTAAACCAACTTAACTTTGTTTCGCTAGCCCTCGCGGGGAACAAAGGGTAGGTGACATCAGTCGAACTAGGTTCGACAAACTAGGAGTTGCAGATTACAATTGGTTTGGAGACCTACCAGTTATGCTGTTATAATGATCAGCCCTCACTGGGATTATAATAGTAGTAATGTGGATCCTAGTCCATTATGATTTATATGTGATATAAATTCGTACTTTTCTGATAAGGTCGTTAAGTATGTGAACATAATGGAGACAAAATAAATTTAAAAGGTCATATTTATTTTGATTGCTGAATATTGATCATAGGAATTATGTGTTTTAATTCCCGTTTTATTTTATTTCTCTAGGATTGTTGAAATGAATAACTTGTCATTGAGAAGCGTTTTGGAAATTAACAAATTAGCTGGGCCAAACTTTCTCGACTGGCACCGAAACGTTCGTTTGGTGCTCAGACAAGAAAAGATTGAGTATGTGTTGGACATGCCAATCCCTACTACCCCGGAGGCTGGTACTGAAGAGGCCGGGGCGTTTGACGCCGAAGCTCAAAAGAAGCATCAAGATGATGCTTCCCAGGCTTAGTGTGTTATGCTCCTCGGGATGACTCCCGAGTTGCAAAGGCAGCATGAAAGGATGCTTCCCTTCAAGATGATCAAGCATCTGAAGGATCTCTTTGATTCTGAATTTCGTTCCGAGATTTATGAAGTGATGAGAGATCTGTTTAGATGTTGGATGTGAAGAAGGAGGGAAGGTTTCTCCTCATGTGTTGAAGATGATAGGGCTAATCGAGAAACTTGGTCAGTTGGGCATTGAGCTCGGGACCAATGTTGCTGTTTATGCCATTCTTCAGTCGCTTCCCGATTCATATTCGAGTTTCGTGGTAAACTTTAATATGAATAAGATGAAATCGACTATGCCCGAGCTGCATAACATGCTAAAGACTTTTGAGTCTTCCACTGCTAAGGAAAAGCCCGTGCTCATGGTGAGTGCCTCTACTTCTTCTGCTCCGAAAGGAAAGAAGAAGCGAAGGGGCAAGGCAAAGAAAGGCTCCAAGCCGAACCTCCTTAAGCCCAAAGGTGGGATTCAAAAGAAGGATAGGGTGGACAAGGATGTATGCCTCCACTGCAAGCAGAAGGGGCATTAGAAGAAGGACTGTAAGGTTCTAGCAGCTGAAAAGAAGACACAAGGTGTCTCAGCCACTGGAACATGTATGTTTGTTATTGAGATAAACATGTCCACAAATGATACTAACTGCTGGGTATTGGATACTGGTTGTGGCTCACACATTTGTGCAGGGTCTCAAGCATAGCAGGGCAGTTAGGCCGGGTGAAGTCACCCTACACATTGGGAAAGGAGCAAGAGTTGCTGTTGAACGTGTTGGCGTTTATGTTTTTTATTTACCCTCTGGTTTTAGACTTGAATTGAATAATTGTTATTTTGTTCCTTCTATTACCCGCAATATTATTTCTATTCCGATGTTGGATAATGAAGGTTTTTCCTTCCATTTTGCAAATAATCATTGTTATTTTTCGCTTAATGGTGATGTTTACGGAAATGCTCCTTTATCTAATGGTTTATATTTGTTGCATTGTGGACATGATATTCTTAATATACAAAACAAACGACTCAAACTTAGTAATCATGAAAACCCGACTTACTTGTGCCATTGTAGACTTGGTCATCCTAATGAGAAAAGAATTGAAAGGTTAAGAAAGTTGGACTACTTAACCCCATTCGATTTTGAATCTTATGGAAATTGTGAATCTTGTCTCAAAGGCAAGATGATCAACAAACCCTTTTTTGGGAAAGGGGTTCGTGCCAAAGAAGTTCTAGAGTTGATCCATAGTGACGTTTGTGGACCACTACCCACTCTATCTAGGGGTCACTTCGGATACTTCATAACCTTTACTGATGATTTTTCTAGGTTCGGGTATGTGTATCTGATGAAACACAAATCAGAGTCCTTTGAGAATTTCAAAGAGTATAGGCTGAAGTAGAGAAGCATCTTGGTAAGAGTATTAAGACTTTTTGATCAGATCGAAGAGGAGAATATCTTAGCCATGAGTTCACTGATTACTTGAAGTTGCATGGAATCCAATCACAATGGACTCCTCCCGGAACACCACAAATGAATGGTGTGTCCGAGAGGAGAAACCAAACCTTCTTGGACATGGTAAGGTCCATGATGAGCTTTTCCTCTATTCCGACATTCTTATGGGGATACGCGCTTCAAACCTCAATCTACATTCTGAATATGATTCCATCCAAATCAGTTGAGCATACGCCATACGAGCTATGGCATGGCAAGAAGCCAAACTTCACTCACATGAAAACGTGGGGTTGCCCCGCGTTTGTGAAGAAGATGCTCACTGACAAGTTGGAATCAAAAGGTGAAAAGGGTTACTTTGTGGGATATCCTAAGGAAACTAGAGGATATTATTTCTATCTCCCTGAGAAATAAACAGTGATTGTTTCTAGGCAAGCTAAATTCCTTGAAGAAGACTAAGTCTTCAAGGGACAAGGTCGTAAGCCGATAGAACTTGAAGAAATTCAAGAACCACAAATTGACAAGGAGACTGATATATTGTCAAAGCAACATGACAAAGAATCAGTGGGAGCATTCAGCAGCTCACATGGTGGAAGTTTATCACTAAGTGATCCTCTTTCAGCCAGTGGGAGTGTAATTGGAGTTGCATTGCCTGCGCAACGAACTCCAAGTAGACTGAATGAGAACAACATAGTATTCAAGAGGTATCCGGAAATGCTCAAGAAGCATCCGGAAGTGTCGCTCTCGAAGCCTCCTCGGTCAACGATGAGATCGCTGCACCACAAAATTTTCACAATCAGAATTTGCAGTCTGAACAACCACAACTCCGTAAGTCCACTAGAGTTCGTAATCCACCCACTAGATATTATGGTTTCCTCATAGAGGAACATGATGACGTGGAAATCCCGGATAAAGACGAACCTAAGACTTACACTGAGGCAACATTAGATGTTGACTCAAAGAAGTGGCATGAAGCCATGAAATCCGAGATGGACTCGATGTACATCAATCAAGTTTGGGACTTGGTTGAATTGCCGAAAGGGGTTAGACCCATAGGTTACAAGTGGGTCTTCAAACGAAAGACTGATGCAAATGGCAAAGTACAAACCTTAAAGGCTAGGTTTATGGTGAAAGGTTATAGTCAACGCGAAGGCATTGACTATGATGAGACTTTCTCACTAGTTGCTAAGATCAAGTCCATTCGAATTTTACTTGCGGTAGCAGCACATCTAGATTATGAGATTTGGCAGATGGATGTCAAAACAGCTTTCCTCAATGGCAACTTTGACAAGGAAGTATTTATGACTCAACCCGAAGGTTTTATATCAAAGCCAAAATTTAATCTTGTGTGCAAGCTTAAATGATCCATCTATGGATTGAAGCAAGCTTCTAGGAGTTGAAATATCCAATTTGATGAAGCTGTCAAATCTTTTGACTTCATAAGAAATTCGAAAGATCCGTGCGTTTATAGGAAGTGCATTGGGAAGAATATTTTTTTCATAGTTGTGTATGTCGATGACATACTCATTATGGGAAACAATATCCCACTAACGCAGTCAGTGAAAGAATGGTTATCAAAGACCTTCATGATGAAGGATCTTGGTGAAGCCTGCTACATCTTAGGGATCAAGATTCATGAGATAGATCCAAAAGGATGCTAGGGCTGTCATAGTCAACCTACGTAGACAAGGTGTTGAAGCGATTTGCGATGGAGAACTCTAAGAGAGGTTCTCTGCCGGCATGTCATGGGATAAAGTTGTCTAAGAAGGATTGTCCTTCCACAGACACAGATATCCAACGCATGAACGATATACCATATGCATCTGCAGTTGGATCCATCATGTACGCCATGACTTGCACAAGGCCGGATGTGGCCTTCTCTGTCAGCACCACTGGTAGATACCAACATCACTGGATTGCTGTCAAGAATATTCTTAAGTACCTCAGACGTACTAAAGAATACTTCTTAGTCTACGGAGGACAGTCAGAATTGATGGCCACTTGCTATGCTGACGCAAGTTTCCAATCCGACTGTGACGATTACAAGTCACAATCGGGCTATGTGTTCACTCTCAATGGTGGGGCGGTTAGTTGGAATAGTTCGAAGCAAGAGACTACCGCGGATTCAACAACCAAAGCTGAGTACATCGCTGCGGCGGAAGCTGCCAAAGAAGCTGTCTGGATAAAACAATTCTTATGTGAACTAGGGGTAGTTTCGAGTGCCAGCAGTCCAATAAAGTTGTATTGTGACAACACTGGTGCGGTTACGCAAGCTAAGGAACCGAGATCCAATAACAGAAACAAGCATGTACCGAGGCGTTATCACTTGATAAGAGAGATAATCGCTAGAGGAGAGATAGAGTTAGAACGTGTCTCCACGGAGAATAACCTGGCTGATCCTTTCACCAAGGCTTTGAGTGTTCATGTACACACTAGACATTTTAATGGTCTAGGGGTTAGACATTGAGGTGATTTGCTCTAGTTCAAGTGGGAGATTGTTAGTGTTAGTGTCCTAGAGACAATCCATTGTAAGGACATAATACTCAGATAATATTCAGTATTTGTTTAATGCTAATGTTTGTTTAATATTAAATGTATGGCGTTACACTCATTAGAATATTATGTTTGATTGTTTGCATTTATTCTTATATGTGTTCCCATGAATCACTGCTGTCATTGAGTGTGCGAGAACTCAGATGACTTAAGTTTGATTCTCAAATAGCCCCAATCGAGGATCATCAAGAATGGGATATTGATGATGCAATGGAGATTGGTGTGCGATCTGCATCATACTCTTAGAGAGTGTAGTAAGATCTCACTTACTACGAGATACTAGGTATCTCATCATGTATGCACAAATACCTTAGAGGGTATTGGTATACCCATCCGAGAAACCGTTTGATGTAGTTCCACTATATGTGTCTACGGGTGTCTCGGTTAGTGGGAGCTATGCGATACTCCTTTGACTTGAGGTCAATACGCACGACATGTGTGGAGTGATGAACTTTGACCATGACCGACGCTTGCACCCGTCTATGGTTAGATATGGCTTGGATTGGGTTCATCACGAAGTGCATGTGTGTTGTAGTTGAGCCAAGAAAAGGGTACATTCCTCAAAGTGGATTTAGAGAGAATACGCATCTTCTCATCATAATTGGATCTAAGTCATTGTCCAATGCACGTCAACTTAGACTTTGTGACTAAGTGTGACACTAATGATCGATTAGTGATTAGAGATAAATTGATTTAGTTATTTGAATAGACACTTCATCATGTTCAAGACTAAATCGAGTATTCGTGAATGAAAGGAGGAAATCGCAATTGCCCACATTTTTATTACAGGTAGTTGCACTTTTCTCGCAACGTACCTCATATATTGAGAATGTCTGATTTATTATCTAGGGTTCAATTAGGACCGTTAGTTTGACTAATAGCTCGATATATGAGGGCCTATGGGTCACACAACAAGTAGTCCCCTTTACAGATTAAAGTTGGTTGATTAAATGTTAAATTAGATTTAATATTTAATTTATGGAGAATTAATTAATAATAGATTAATTTGGAATTAATTATTATTAATGTTTAATTAAATTGGATTTAGTTAAATAGAAATTCCCAACAATAATATATGGAATATTATTGTAGGATTTAATTATATGAGGAAATAAATCGTAGAGATTTTCCACATATGGAAATTAAATTCCTAGAGATTTATATAGAGAAATAAATCCTAGGGATTTATACAAATAAGGATTAGGGATATTATTTTCTAATTAGGCTAACTTAAGATTTAAGCTGAGTCTCTCCTATAAATATGAGCTCTTGGGATTCATAATTATCAGTTGTTCAAATTTCTCCATAAAATCTAGAGTTAGAATTTTCCTAGCAAATTCATCTCGGGATTCAACGCTGGCGAATCTGCGCAAATTTGTAAACGGGAATTACGTAGATACCGTAGTTGAGAAATCTGCTCTTGAGTTGCTGTAAGATTTCTTGTTACTGTTTTTCGTGTTCATACTTGCAATTATATGTTCGTTGTTAGTGAACTGTTTAATTCCGCTGCGCATGTTTTACATGTTTACGTGCCTCTAAATCCCATCAAGTTCAACACAGTACATCAGATGTTTCAAGAGTTCTCACCCAACAATCCCAGAAATTAGAAATTTAGAAATCCTAGTCTGAAATTTTGCTTAACAAACTTAACCTAACTTCGTGGGTTTGGGTATAAGATTTGTATATTCCAACTGGAAATCTATCATAGTATTTTTGTAGCCTAAAGCTAAAGGATAAGAATTCTATGCTAAGAACTATGGGATGAACACTTAGAAAATATTCTTGATTTGTGTTCGTGCGGAAATTGCGGATATCTTGAGCTTGATGATAATTTCTGTAACCTTACTATGAAGGTGTGATCCCATATATATAGGCACAAAATCGAACTAGCCGTTGGAGAGCAATTCGAATTTTGGTCTATTTAAGGTACGTTTGCAGACCCGATTTGGTGTGCACAGAGACGGCATGGCCAAAAGCATGTAAGCTTGTCCTTTCTAGCATTTTAACTCTGAAGCATCTCATCCTGCAATGTCAGCTCCGTACATACGTGTCTTTCTCTCATTGGTTATCAAATACACTTATTCAGTGTTTGATTTACCAACTTAGGTTGACATTCTTCGTGTCTGATGAACATGTATGTCTTGGTGATCTTCTGGTGGTCACCTGATTTGAGCTGACCTGATCAGTCCAGACTGATCAGTCTACCTGATTGAGTCTTCTGATGCAGGTTGTCTTAGCACAACTTGCAGACTCTTCTTCACTCTTTCTAATGTAGGTCTTCTGGTCTTCTTGCCTGGTGATCTTCTGATCTACTTATCACTTCTTGATCTAGACTTAACCTATACATATTGAGTTCCCCCTCAATATGTGACCTATCTGTTACATCAGTTGTCTATACATCTCAGCTTGTCATCCTAATCTGATATTTAATTCATCAGTTAGCTAACAGGTCTGACTGATCCTATTACAAACTGTTTTGGAACTTCCATCAAAACTATAAATTTCTCAACAATTTCCCCCTTTTTGATAGAACAAAAATAGTTAATCAGAAAAACGGATAATCAGAAAAAAGTAAGAACCAGAAACAAAAATCAGAAGACATTGAGATGATGTCTTAGGATCAGAAACCGGTAAATCATGTCATTGATTGATTTTGCAGTTTTACATGTACAGAAATGATAATCAAAGATTACCTAACATCTGACCTAAGGTTTCATCTTCTGATCACTTCTTGTCTCTCATGCCTTCCGGAATTTGAAAGACGTCGTACATCCTCTTAAGCACTTCCTTCTGGCGATCTTCTTCAATGATGTTGCCCCTTTCCAGTGCATCAAAATATGCTTATCTAAAAGACACTGGATCATATTTGTTCCTCTTCAGAGGTGGCATCAGGAATTCTTACTTTGGTGCAGAAGGTCTCATTGACATTATCTGACCTTCTTTCATAACCTCCTGATAGAATGTTGGATATTTAGCTTCGAGCTAGTCCAGAAAGATTTTGTCGAATAGATTGTCATCATTCTCTTCTGTGACTCACTATATCATGAATACATCGCATAACGAGTCTGTCTTTATAATCCCCCAAGGTTCACGAAGTTCCTCTCTACAGACAAGAATGTCATCCATACTGGCAGGTTCCTTCTATCTAGGTCTCATCAGCTTCGGTCACAACAACCTTTTTCTTTTGCTTTCTTCTGAAGGCTGTGTCAAGACCTCCAGCTTCTCGCAGCTTCTTCCTTCTGACAGCTTCTTCTATGACCTTCCTTCGCTTGACCTGATCTTGTTGTTCCATGATCTGTTCTGATGATAATAGTAGTTCAGATCTGGTCACAACAGTCTTCTTCTTAGGTTCCTACGCATTCTTTCCATTCTGCAGTCTTTTCTTTTCTGCAACTGCCTCAGCTGACTCAGACGCGAATTCTTCTTCGAGTTTCCTGGCTAGCTCTAGACCTTCGGCTTCTTCTTCTTCAGTCTGAAGTCGTTTCTGAACATTTGATGAAAAGTCATCAATCCTATCGACTCTTGAAGTCAAATCCACCATTGCTGCTTTCTGTTCAGAGATAGCCTTATGTTGAAGGTCTAGCTATTTTGTATGTTCTTCAATCGTGGAAAACAGGTTCAGGATCAACTAACTCAGTAGTGGGTGCCTTGGTTGATGCAGCAGCAGTAACTATAGTCAGTTGACCTTCCTAGACATCCTGTTTTTCTGATGATTCAGCTTCAGCTCTTCCTTCCCCCTTTTTCGTTGCATCAAAAAGGAGTCGGATGTTCTTCTCCAGGTTGGTCAAGAGATTGAGCATCTCTTTCTTCAGATCCTCCACTTCCAAAGATTGAATCTGTACTGATGAGGTAGAAGATGGTGAAGGGCCTAACATTTTCGACACAGCTTCCTCCAAGGCCTTCTTAGCAATAAACACCGAGACTTCAAACTTTCTCACCGAAGCCTCGAAGCTGGAATCTGCTTGCATCAAATATTTGTAAGCTTCCTCAAGAAGAGTTCTGACCTCAGAAAGCATTGACACCTCTAGACCTAGCTTTTGCAACATAGTTTCTACTCTGGCCATCTCATTTAGAGTAATGTCAGTATGCATTTCTATCAGCTTCTTCGCAGTCTGATTCCTCTCAGATTCAACAATTTTCTTAGTTCTTTCATCCATTTGAATCAGCAAATTTGCAGCAAGGGTGTTGAATTGAGTTTCTACAGATGCCTTTACCCCATTCAGAATAGTCATTGACACTTGGTCCAGGGTTTCAGGCGGAATCACGAAGACTGGAGCTGATGTTTGTGCCTCACCAGTTAGGGTCTCATCTATTGCACCCTCAGTTGGTTCATCCGCAATTGGCTCAATGTCCCATTCAACCTGATCATCTTCTTCGATTTTTGGATTTTCCTTTAGTTTGTTAATTAACCAGGCAACATCGGCTTCTGTTGCTAACTCAGTAGCACTCCCTACTCCTGTCAGATTTTTCATCTTAAGCTCCATCTCAACAAACTCATCTCTCCCGAAGGCATCCAGGACCATCAGAAAGTCCTCGATGTGTTGCAGTCTAACATCCCTCCAGAATAGAACATCGGCAACAATCTTCCTCACTCCAGGGTGATCCACCAGATAAGAGAAATGCTTGTGCAAAAAGTTATCCACCCTTCTCCTTAAAAATTTGATATCAGGTCTCTTAGGTTCTGGAGACTCGAACACAGTTTTTGTGTTGAAGGGGTTGTGAATAATAGAAACAAACATTGCCTTTTGCTGAGCAGTTTGAATATCCGGAGTGGCTTCTCTGAATGGCTCAGGCTCAGTCTGTGGTAGAGCAGATGTAGAAAGAGAGATGGTTCCAGGTTGAGGTTCAGTAGGCTCAGGTTGATGCATATCAGTTGTGCGGGTAGTGGGTGTGGAACCTCAATATGGATTTCTGTAGAAGGAATTATTACAGATTGAATAGGCTCAGTTATAGACGGTTAAGGTTGAGCAGGTTGGATTGGGGGTAAGGGTCGTCTGGGAAGTGAGGGTTAGGGTATATCAGGTTGAGGTGATGGAGGAGTAGGTGATCTGAGATAGTGAGTGGGTTCACGACCTTTAAATAATGAACTCAGATGAGTTGAGTCAGATGGTTCAGACTCGTCCTGAGCCTCTTCAAGTTGTTCTCCTGCTTCTCCACCAGTCTCCATCTGACCAGTTTCCTCCATTACTGTCAGATCTTGACCCATACTGACCGTGTGATCAGAACTCACAGCGGTCTCCTCAACAGCCTGTTCTATCAATTACTCTCCACCTGATTCCAGAATCTCAATATCACTGTCTTCTTCCCAAAGACCCTCAGAAGGCATCCCAACCTTCTTTGGCAACATTGTGGTGAGCTTTTTCTGGCGTTTCTCACCCACGTCTTCAGATGTTCGCGTTGGTTTACTTGCCAGCTGTTTTCTTTTGAAAACACTTGACTTGGGTTGACCTTGTGCTTCAGATTGCACAGAAGAGGCCTGACCCTTGTCTTTCTTGGTTTTTGGCACATAGGGGGCTGGGTCATCATCACATTGCCCAGACAGCTCTTCATCCTTATAAAATAAAGCCTTGTACTTCTCCAGATAGGGCTTTCTACAAACCTCTGACCAACGGTAGCTCGGAATTTTATCAGCAAGGATCATCAAAATCTTGTGAATATTGCATATATTCTTGGCTAACACCACTTGGTTCTTCTCATTCACAACAAACTTTGAGGTTTCCTACAACAATCGATGTTTGAATAACCCCATCTAATTCATGTCGGGAGCTCTCTCTATGATAGCAGTCATCACGTGTTACTTTTGCTGCGTTAGGGCATCGGGGCTGAAGGCAATACCCAAAATTACTTTTGAAATAATTTCAAAAAGTAATCTGCACTTCCTCTTTAAATAGGGAACTTTAACATTGGTGATGTTTGTAATGTTCCCTGGCCTTAACAACACCTTCTGCAGGTATTTTTTATCCGACATCCCTGCGGTGAACTCATCAGGGTAATTTCTTCCAGTTGGAACCCAAAAATTCTTCCAAGATCATCATTGCTTACATCAATTCTATTACCTCTGACAAACGAATACAGTTCCTTGTTCTCGGTTTCTTTCAATTTCCTCAAGAATTCCAGAGACTCGATAATTTATACACTACTCAAATGTCGAAAGCAGAATTGTTCAAGCCCACATGCTCTAAGACATTCCATAATTTCCTTCGATTCTCGATCATTGGTTGTATTGAATATCATATACTTCTCATCAATATAGATGTATAATCACAACTTTCAGTAGATGCCCTAAAGGTTGTCATTTCTGTAAACACATAAATATACTCAAAATTAGGGCTATGAAAGTTCATACACATAAAAACAATTCTAAGCATAATAGAGCAATATGTGAAACATTTATAGCAATAATGTGCAGAGAAAATAGCAATAATGTGCAGAGAAAATAGCAATAATCAAATTAAGTTTCATTCAGACACGATTATGAATAGTATTCACAGATCCTATAACCCTAGCATATGAACATTAGAGGCACTTAGTATCAATTACCAGAATAAGAAATTTGAAGGATAAGAAATTTTCCAATTTGAATAGCTTTTGAAGAGTATTTCGGAAGTTTTGGTAATGAAACTTTTATAGTCCAAGAATTTGAGAATAGAGAAAATGAAAGGTTTACTCAAGACTAGTTTTAGGGTTTAAAAGGTTAGGAGGGAAAATATTTTGCATGATTATTTTTGCGTACTTGAGTATCCGTGTTTTAAAACGAATGGACAAGATTCAGCGGTTGAAAAGTTATTTGATCGTGCGGTTGATGTTTAAAAACTGTAGACTTTTGGACTTAAAAACTAGCAATAAATGCATTTAATACATAAATCCCATGTCCGCATTTAATACTTGCAGGCATGACGTCATAAAGTAATGTGCACAACAATTATCACACAGATATGGATAAACTCAGATGAGTAATTAAATTAGATAACACATATCAGGTAATAGAAATCAGGTAAACAAGATCAGAAGACGTGTTGGGAGATGAATTTAAAGTATATGATTTTGATTAAGATCCCAAAACCCCTGAGTATGACATGTTCAGAATGATCTTGATAGTTGTGTCAGGATTCAGTTTTTAGTATATTCAGGATGTTATCTGCAAAATGTATAGTCAGCGGATATAGTTCGAGGATAGTATCGAAGACTCGATGGGATCCGAGAACCAAGACTCAAAGATGAAGACTCAATTATATCATCAAGATAACTATAAAGACTCGTAAGACTCGAAGACTCGAGAAGACTCGACGGCGACGGAAGACTCAAGACCGAAAGATCAAGATCGAAGATCAAGAATATCTTGAAGGCACGATAATTCTTGAAGAATCAAGAATGTCTTGAATGCTCAGTATAAACCTAAATGTTCCGAGGCACTGAATATATCTATCTGAAGGATGCAATACTGAGAAAAATGCAATTCCTTGGAAAGATAGATATTGCCAAGACATTCAAATGCAGACAAAATGAACTAAGTCAGAAGTGTTGTTAAGGTTATATCAAACTCAGAGTTTGTAACCAAAAGAGCCGTTGAAGGTGTCTACCTTTAACTGGAGATAAAAGTCAAAAAGAGGAAGACGACACTGTACTATACTGACACTGACAGTGACAGGTCGCTGAAAAAGATGTCAGATGTACAAAAGTTCCAGACTGCAAAAAGTGAAGACCGGCTACATGAAAGGCTATTGCCTAAAACGTGTTAGGGAGGTTCAAACCCTAAATATTGCCGTTTCTCACACACCATAAGAGGGAACTCACGAAGCTGTCTCTCCAACGGATAGTTTTCAAGAGTGACCTTGGTGTATGCCTATAAATACTGATGACCCTCTACATTGTAAGGTTACGAGAAATTTATACGCAACTTAAGAGCTCAAACTTATTCTTGCAAAAGTTAAAGCACTCGAAAAACCTAGAATTTCCCAAGTGCTTCTACATTGAAGAGAGCTCACTATACTAAGCCTAGCTTGATAAGAATTATCCAAAGCTTAGTCGAGATATCCTAACCCTTTGCATTGTGCTTCATTGTAAAGGATATCTCATCCTAGTTGGAAACCAACCGAGAAACCCCAAACCCTTGAGAAGGTAGTTGGAGTGTGTTTGTTGGTGAGAAGAGTTGTAAAGAGTTAGTAAACTAAGCGGAGTAGTCAGAAAACTCTAGAGGAGAAGTTAGTAAGCTACAGGGGTAGTCTGAAAGCTTGTTTGTGTTTGAGTAAGTAAACTAAGGAGGTAGTCAGAAAGCTCAAGGTCGGGTTGAGTAAGTAAACTACGTGGAGTAGTCGAGAAAAACTCGTACGAAGTTGAGTAAGTAAACTACGAGGTAGTCGTAAAGCTCGGTTGTTGTTAGTGAATTTCTCGAAGAGTCGGGAGAGTGGACGTAGGAGCTTGAGTCTCCGAACCACTATAATTCTTGTGTTCTTTATTGCTTTCCTTATATGTGCTTAATCATTTGCATTGACTTGATTTTTGAAAGCATACTTTTCTCGATATTCGGTTGGAATCAATCCTTGAAATTGCATAAGTGAATCACAGCCTAATCACTATTTCATAAAGGGAAGGTTTTCAGCAAAGCTTAAAACGAGTATAAACTAAGGGCCAACCATTCCATACGGTGAGTATTGATAAGTTAGTTATCTCGATCCAAGCAACTCGGGATCTCGACATTCGGACTCGGTTGGGATTATCTGAGGTATCTGAAGCGGACTCGGGATCAACGCCTCGATGAACTTTGACTCAGAGCAATCTATGCTTCTCAGAACCTAATCTTCAGGATTATCTGACCCAAGCTGACCTCAGTTAGAAAAAGTTTTAAAATCACTGAACACGTGTATTCCTCCCCATACACGTGTAAAACTCGTTTGCACCGGGACCAACAAGACGTATATGACTGACTGATATCGTAATCAATCAGTTACCACATTTGTCGAGTCTGACTAATCTGATTCTTGTTGACCTTACTGTGTAGCCTAAACCTTAGCAAATTTTCCCAATAATGTTTTATCCTCGGATCGATTCGCCCGATCTAAAACCTAGTCGGTTGAAGTTCCCCTTCAATCGATATTTCTTTTGATGGGTTCTTCGATCCCAATCGTCGATTGAAGTTCCTTCTTCAACTGACCTTCTTACACAGTAGAACGCGTAACAACTTTGGTATTGGAGATTAAGCCACCGAAGTATTCTGGTGCATCTTCTCCAAGATCCAAAAGCCCTAGCTCGTTGCATAGTTCTCTGAATTTGACTTCAGCTAACGGCTTGGTTAAGATATCAGCTTTCTGGTTATAAGTATGAATCTTTTCCATTCTGATATTCTTCTTTTCCACATGATCTCTGATAAAATGATGTCTAATGTCCACATGCTTGCATCTTGTATGGAGAACTGGGTTCTGTGTTATAGCAATTGTACTATTACTTTCACAGAAGATAGGCACATTCGTAGCTACAACGTTATAATCCTCAGGTGCTGATAAAGCCAGAGCAGTTGGGAGCAACAACTTCCTGCGGCCATATCTGCTTCAGTAGTAGATGTGGCAACAGATGTCTGTTTCTTTGAAAACAAGGAGACCAGTTTGCTTCCCAGAAACTGACATGTACCTGAGGTTGATTTTTTGTCTATCCTACAACCTCCATAATCAGAATCAGAATACCCATTAAGCTCTAGATTATCATCTGCAGGGTACCATAAACCGAGGTTCATAGTTCCCTTCAGATAATTAAGAACCTACTTAGCTGCTATCAAGTGGCTCTGCTTTGGATTTGCCTGAAATCTGGCACATACACCTACTACAAAGGTTATATCTGGTCTGCTGGCAGTAATATAATAACGATCCAATCAAAGCCCTATACTCCTTCTGATTAGTTTTCAGATCACTCTCATCTGGATCCATCTTGAAGGCAGACATCATTGGAATCTTTGCAGCTTTGCAATTATGGATTCCATACTTAGCTAGTATATTCCTTGTATACTTTGCCTGACAGATGAAGATCCCAGTATGAGCCTGCTTAACTTGAAGACCTAGAAAGTAGTTCATCTGACCCATCATGGACATCTCGAATTTCCCTTGCATCAGTTTACTAAACTTATCACATAAGTTTTTGTTGGGAGATCCGAAGACAATATCGTCCACATAGATCTGAACCATCATAATATCATTACCATCTTCTATTCTGAACAAGGTCCTATCAATTAGTCCCTTAGTGAAATTATTTTCTTCCAAGAACTGAGACAGTGTATCATACCAGGCTCTAGGAGCCTGTTTCAGGCCATAAAAAGCCTTCTTTAAATGGTATTCTTGATTATTCATTTCAAATCCAGGAGGTTGTTCAACATACACTTCTTCTACCAGTATCCCTTTTAAGAATGCACTCTTTACGTCCATCTGATAAACAATAAATCCCCTGTGAGCAGCATAAGCCAGAAATAACCGAATATCTTCAAGACGAGCGACTGGTGCAAAGGTTTCATCATAATATCCCTTCTGATTGTGAATATCCATTCGCAACAAGTCTTGCCTTATTTCTGGTTATCACATCGTGCTCATCCTTCTTGTTCTTGAAGACCCACTTAGTGCCAATCACATCTTGGTGAGTTGGTTTGTCTACAAGTTCCCAAACTTGATTCCTTTCAAACTGCTCTAGTTCTTCTTGCATGGCTAGAATCCAGTTTATATCTTAGAGTGCTTCTTCAACAGTGAGAGGTTCCTTCAAAGACAGATAACAACAATACATTGCACTTTCACCAATCTGATGTCTAGTTTGAACTTTATCAGATGGGTCTCTGATGATCAGGTCAGTTGGATGACTGGTTATCCAGGTCCTTCTTCCCCGATTTTCATCAGTTTGGAGAACATCACCCTCTTCTGATAATGATTCATCACTAGAGACTGGGAGAGATACTTCAGTAGGATCCACTTGGCATGGACATATCTCAGCTGATGTTGGACTCATCATATGCTGAAGTCTGTCTACCGAAACATCATGTGTTCCCCCTGAACCAGATGGTTCAGTTGTTACTGTCTCAGCTGTACCAGCTTCTTCATTGATAGTTGTACGTACCTTGGGGTCTGACTGACCTAGTGAATCATCAAGGTCAAAGTTGGGAATATACACAGTGATGTGTTTTGAATGTTTTCCTTTGAACCTCAACTGATCTATTTTCAGTGTTTCTGGTTCAACAGTTACGGCTTGTTCTGCGGCATATTTCTCTTGATCAGATGCTGATTCATCAAAGACCACATGAGGTGTCTCTTCCACAACTAGGGTTCGATTATTGAACACCCTTAATGCTTTGCTGGTTGAGGAATATCCTAAGAATATACCCTCATCTGACTTGGCATCGAAGGTTCTCAACTGACTCTTCCCATTGTTGTGAATGAAACACTTGCACCCGAACACATGTAAGTAGGAAACACGAGGTTTTCTTTCCTTCCACATTTCGTAGGGTGTTTTGAAGTGAATCTTAGTCAGAGAACATCTGTTCTGGGTATGGCATTCAGTGTTGATAGCTTCTGCCCATAAACGGTTTGGTGTGGCATGTTCAGCTAACATAGTGCGAGCAACTTCTTTAAGTGTTCTGTTTCTCCTTTCTGCTACGCCAATTTTTTGTGGTGTTCGGGCAGCTGATGTCTCATGCTGTATACCAAACTCAGAGCAAAAATCAGATATAAACTGGTTCAAAAATTATGTACCTTTATCTGATCTGATTTTCACTATACTGAGACCCTTTTCATTCTGAATCTTCTTGAGAAGTTCAGGTATCTTTGTTGTAGTTTCATTCTTCTTATACAAGAATACAACCCAGGTGAATTTGGAATAATCATCCACGACCACCAGAGAGTATTTGCGTCCACTGAAACTAAGAGGTGTAACTGGTCCAAACAAATCTATATAGAGTAGTTGCAATACTCTGCTGGATGGAGGAGAAGGTATCCCGTTGAATGAAGCCTTGACTTGCTTTCCCTTCTAACATGCGGCACATGTCTGATTCTTAGAGAAAACTTCATTCGGGAGACCTTCGACCAAGGACATCCTTGCTATCTTGTTAAGAGTCTTAAAGTTTAAATGGCTCATTCTCTTGTGCCAGAGCCAACTGACACTTTTGGTACTCTTAACAATCAAGCATGAATTTCTTGGACAACTGTCCTAATCTGCAGTGTAGATTGTTCATTTTTTGGAGTCAGTTAGCAAGATCTGCTGAGTAACTCGATTTTTGATTGTGCATCTATCTGTCGAGAACTCAACACTAAAACCGTTATCGCAGAATTGTGATACAGATAACAGGTTGTGCCTTAAGCCATCAACGTACGAAACACCTGTAACTTGTACATCATGTTTCACTAAGGTTCCAACTCCTCTGGTAAAACCAAAGTTATCGTCCCCAAAGAGAACTCGTGGGACTGGCTTCTCAATGTAATTGTTGAGGAGATGTTGACTTCCAGTCATGTGCCTTGAGAATCCACTATCTATGTACCAGATAGTTTCTTGTACACCTCCTTTATTGGATAATCCCATGCGAACCTGCGAACAAATCAGATTTTAAGAACCATAGTAGATTTGGGTTCTGGGGGGTTAGCTGTACCTTTCGGGATCCAGACAAACAAGGCATTTTTATTGTAATCTTCAAGATCAGAAGGCCTTATTTGTCTCCCATATGCATCTACATAATCATACGTCTCATCACGTGCGTTTCGATCAATATGATTACTAGTGTGAGCCTTGGATGAATTAGAAGACTTGGGATTTTTCTTGTTGACTGGTCTTCTTTTAAAGCAGTGGGGCTCAGGTGCAACAGTCCTTGGTTTCTGATTATAAGGGTAGGTACGACTGCTACCATCAAAAGATTCATATCTTTTCTGCACAGATGGTTTGTTCAGTTTACCCTTAGCTTGCTTGTTAGGCAGCTTGGATTGAGTTGACTTCAGCTGGGACTGTCCCTTGCGAGATGGTGCAAACTGAGGCCTACTCTGCAGATTTGGCTGAGGTCTCTTCAGAAGAACAGGATTCTTCTGTTGATTCCTCGGCTAGTGTTGATCAGTTGGGGTTCGTTTTTGTTCACTTTCTGATCCGGCACTCGCCTTGCCTGGTCAGCTGGTCCTTTTCCCTTATCTGATACAGATTTAGCATAATTTGTATCTCTATCAAAAACTCGTTTGGTTACACTTTTCTGATGTGAACTAGATGGGACATTTGAGGATCAAGAAGGGTTCTCAAACCCAATTCCCTTCTTATTAGTTGGCGCACGAAAATAGTTGTTCAAATTCTGAACAGTTTTAGATGATTTCGTAAAAACCTCTATTTTCTTACGCAAAATGTCCTCAATGGCTTTTAGATTCTCATGCATTCGGAAGAGTTCATCAAATTTAGCCTGAAGGACTTTGAGATCTCCTGCTTGTTTTAGATTGGTAGCTTGTTGTTCATTACTCAACCTTTCCTGATCAGAAGAGCCATCTTTTAGAACATCAAGTTCTATGGTCATCTTCTGAAAAGTTTCAGTTAATTTATGTTCAGCAGTTCTACTCTCTTTATTTTCTTTTACAAGTCGGACATTCTCTGCCCTTAGGTTATCATTCTCAGCTTCCACTATTGCATTAGAGAGATCATCAAGCAATTGGTCATTGTAGACCTGCAGGTTAATCTCTCCAGCAGATGTGCTCAGCACAACAGGTATGGAACAGGAAACCACATAAGGTTTAGAGATTACCTCAGATTGGTCAGCTTCTCTGGCCATCAGGCATATGTCATCATAAGATTGTTGGGGAATTATTTGCACGGATCTATTCGGGATGAATATTTAAATACAAATTTAATTCTAACAATTATTACTAGCATGAATTAATCCTATATTAATTCAAATAATAATTCAACAACAAATCATGCATATAAACATTTCACATAAAACATACGCATGCGGAATTGCTACGGGTTTACGTGAACTAACCTCTTGGAGTGGCAATTGTCTCATTGATAAGAACACACCAAAAGGCCTTTCCAAGTATTCCCTAGTCCTTGCTCGTCAATCTGGTGGAAGAAAACTCGCGAACAATTAACAAAATGGAAAATAAAATTTGTTGCACCACCTTTGTGGATTTACTTATTTTTCCAGCACATGGAATTGTACTTGGGAATGAAACACTCATCCCCTATTTATAGAGGGTGTTGGTCGAATTCTTGTGATAAAATAATATGGGAAAATCTTTTTCTTGATCTCCAAGAAATCTTGAATATATATAATATATTCTTTTCTCCATAATTAAAATATTCCACAAAAAATCCCAACTCCTCTTGTTATGGAATTTTCGAAAAAAAATAAGGATCAAGATTCCAAGATTTGGATCTTCTTGAATTTATGAGATATACTTGTATTTCAAGAAATACATATCTCCCATAATATCTTTTCAAGAAAATCAAGAAAATCTTTCTTTCCCTTATTCTTTGAAAATTTCGAAAATCTCACCATAAATAACCAAGTGGGAGATTTCTTGAATTTAATGAGATAATCTTGTATTCCAAGAATACATATCTTCATTCCATAACAAAATTCAAAGAAAATCTTTCTCCCTCTTTTATTTATGATTTTCGAAAAATAGGAAAAAAATTAGCAACAAATATTTATTTTATTTTTAAACACTTTTTTCAGTTATTGGACTTTATGTTGGGCTACTTGGGGGGCCTTTAGGAGAATTAAGATTGGACCTTCCAATGGATCTTGAATTATCAATATTGAGCCACAATATTATTCAAGCCCATAAATATTAATTAATCTCACTACATAATTAATATTGACTATCCATCTTAACCCATATTACATAGTTAATATGGCTTAGGTTATTATTTCCGTGTTTAAGATTATCTAGCCCATTAATTAATTCAAGCCACCTTTGAAATAGCTTTTCATTAATTAATATCTTTTATCCTTGGTTAAGGAAGCGGTTCAACATTATTATCCATACCTAAAACAAATTCCACTTGCAAGATTTGGTATGATAAATCTTATGAACCTCCCGAGGGGGCAAATCGAACAAGCGTTTTTGCACACGATTCTCGTCAGATTAAATCTTAGCAATCGATGTGACCAATAATATTGCCCAAGATATAAAGTATTGAATCTCCTTGATTCTCTACCCGTAATAAGTCAAACCAATAGTTACTAACCACACGCAATCCTATTTAAGGGACGAAGATTATGAAATAACTAACCACTGAGGTCTAATTCTTCCTAGTTCAGTTCTGAAGAATTTGTCCTCTTGTAGGTTCAGTGCATCAGTCATGCACTAGTGTAATCTCTTGGTCAAGACAAACCAATCTCGAGTCTTACACTTCAACTTTTCACGATGGATTGTTCATTTCCATCTAGGTCGTGAATGGTGTACTTTTTAATTCTAAGGGACATTAATTTAATCTTTTGTGATCTGGTATCACTAAATTAACTACAATGTAACACTTACTATTTATTGAACAGTTATGCTGTAAATATATGTAACATTCGATGATATTCAAAGCATCAGTGATAAATAATTTATTTCAGTAAATAAGTCCGAAATTGGTTTTGATTATACAAAGTAAAAGTATACTTTCAAAGATAATCCCAACAATCTCCCCACTTATACTCAAAGTCGCTTTTAAGTATACTACAAAGATGTCTCGTGTAGTTCCTAATACGTGACATCTAATTCACCCACACGAACCTAATAATGTCTCCCACTTATACTCAAAGCAGTTGGCAATGATCTTGACACCCATTCCTTCCACATGTCTCGAATGTATTACGAGTGAGACCCTTTGTGAATGGATCTTCTAGGTTGTCTTCGACGCGATCTTTGCCACCTCTATATCTCATCTCTTAACGATTTCGTATAAGATGGTATTTCCTTTCAATGTGTTTCGGCCTTGTGGGCTCTTGGTTCCCTTGAATTTACAAGCTGCTCGATATTGTCACAATAAATGGTGATTGTCTTTGGGCAAATTCAGAACTACATCCAAGTCCACTAGAAAGTTCTTGAGCCAAACCGCTTATTTATTTTGCAGGCATAGCGGCTACATATTCGGCTTCAATGGTAGAATCTACGATGCATTTCTTGCTTCTCCATGTCATGGCTCCTCCCCATGTGAAACACACTACCCGGAGGTAGATTTTTCGAATATAAGTCCGATTGAAATCCGAGTCAGGTACTAGCCGATGGGGATTAAACTATCGACTAATAAACTAACATTCTATCTCGAGTTCTTTTCGGATACTTGTAATATTTTAAAGCTGCCGTCAATGTTCTTTCCCCGGGTTACTTTGATATCTTGCCACCATTGCAGCGGATATCCTGGTCTCGTCTTTGACATTGCATACATAAGGCTTCCGGCGGCCCGAAGCATAGGGAATGCCTTTCATGTCATCTATCTCCTTTTGTGTCTTAGGCACATTTCCTTGGATTGATGGATTCCATGTCTAAAAGGCGATGGCCTTTCTTGGAATCAAGCAGATTTGAATCGCTTTCAAGGCGTTGTCATGTATGAAGTCTGCGATAAGCTATCATCCTTTTCTTGCGATCTCGGTGATCTTGATCCCAAGGATGTGCCCGCTTCCCTAAGTCCTTCATATCAAACTATTTTTGAAAGTTATGCGCCTTACGTCGATAACATCTTTACATCGTCCGATGAGCGAATGTCATCTACGATAGTACTAAGAATACCAATCACGATTCAGATTCGAAAGCTTTTTGTACACACAACTTTCGAACTCGCTTTGATCAAACCCATAAGACTTTATAACATGATCAAAACATTGGTTCCAAGCTCGGATGCTTGTTTGAGTCCCAGTAAATGGACTTCTTGAGCTTACAAACTAGGTGTTCTTGGCCTTTTTCAATGAAGCCTTGGGGTTGTTGCATATAGATTTCTTCATCAAGACTTCCGTTAAGGGAAAGCCTTCTTGAATCCATTTGCGATTTCAAAGTCGAGATCAACTGAATCGACAATAGAATTCGGATGGACTTGAGCATTACTCTGGTGAAAAGGTTTTTCATAGTCGATCCCTTCTTTTTCGAGTATAACCTTTAGCCACAAGCCTTGCCTTGAAGGTTTCCACCTTCCGTCCGATCCCTTTTTTTCTCTTGTATACCCACTTGCAACCAATGGGTTTGACCTCATTAAAGTGGTTCGACTAGCTCCCACACTGTTATGATCCGTAGAACCCATTTTGGCTTTCATTGTTGTTTGCCAAGAAGCGCATCCTTGTCTTGGATTGCCTCGTCATATGTCCATGGGTCCGATTTGTCTTGTCAGGGAATCAAGTCCGAGGACTCTCCTATCCCATGAATCTCGGGGCTGTCTCACAACCCTCCCACTTCTGACGAGGTTCGGTTGTGAAAGTGTGTCGTTTGGTATGTCATCTTATGCGGTTGGCAATGAGGTTAGCCCTTAGCTCATTTAAGGTAATCTCATACGGTCTTCTTTTTGTTCATATAGTCTTCTTCCAAAAATCTAAAATGGGTGCTTATTACCACCTTTTGATCTTCGGGACCATAGAACATACACCCTTTTGTTCCGGGGTATCCTACAAACAACCTTAATTACGATCAAGGATCAATTTTTGGCTTCCTTGTCCAACACATAAAGGCGGACACCCCCAAATTCTCATGTGTCTCAAATCGGGCTTGGCGGGTCCACAATTCTTTGGGAGTTTTGGGAACCGATTTGGATGGCACCAAGTTCGAATATAAGCATTGTTTCAAGGCATGACCCAGTAAGCGACTTGGGTAGATCCAAGATAACTCATCATTGATCTAACTATTTCTAAAAGAGTTATGTTTCTTCGCTCCGCAACCCCGTTTTGTTGAGGGGGGGTCGCGGGAAGTGGCAATCCCTTCATCCGACAAGTAGTTCAAAACTCATATTTGAGGTACTTGCTCGCCTCCACGATCGATCGTAGAGACTTGATCGTTTTTCCCTATGATTCCTGGCTTGAGCCTTAAATTCTTTGAATTTCTCAAAGGTCTCGGTTATGCTTCATAAGGAAAATATAATCGTACCTTGAGTAGTCATCAATAAAAGTGACTAAATACTCATAACCTCCTCTTACTTTGATTGACATTGGACCACATACGTCTGTGTGAACGATTTCTAACACTTCTTTGGCTCTATTCCCCTTGGCTCCGGAATGCCCTCTTGGTCATTTTACCCTCCAAACATGATTAGCGGGTTGGAATTGGTTCAACTTGGAGAAACTCGATTGAACCGTCTTTCACCAACCTTTGGATCCTCTTTAGATTAATATGTCCCAATCTTAGATGCCATAGAAGTGTCTCGTTCACGTCTGATGAACGTTGTCTTTTCGAAGCTTGATTGATGTGTTATAGGATGCATTTCGTGAGTGGTGTGCACAGTTAATTGTATAGAGATTATTCGACAACGTTCCATGACAGATAAATTTATCATAAAGAGAAATGGTAACAACTTTATTAAAAGTAACCGAATATCCATCAAGGTGAAGTTTAGAAACTAAAATTAAATTCTTTCTAATATTCGGAACGTAAAGAACATCTCTTAAAATTAAAACTATGTCTTCAAAACGCGGGTGCACTTCTCCTCATTTCGCTTCACCGCCACTCGTGAAGCATTGCCCGGTGTGATGAGGATCTCACTCTCACTAAGTTGCCAGGTCCGCTTGAACCCCTGTAAAGTGAAACAAACATGATTAGTGGATCCCGTATCCACCACCCATAAATGGGAGGCATAAGCCGCTAAGCAAGTTTCAACAACTAGTGCGTGAGAATTACCTTTCTTTCCATTCCTTTTGGGATTGAACAGCCGACCTCGGCGTCCTACTCACTTGCCGCTTTCCAAAACTTTCCTCATGATTGATTTCATGCTCTTATTTGATGTTGAGTCTGCTTGGTTCAACTTTCTTCTCTTTTCATCATCCTTATCACCACTTGACCTAGGTTGAAAAGAATATTTCTATTTTCCCAAGTTCTTTTCCTCGCGCTCCCTTTCCCTTTCAACCAAAGTGAGAGCATTTACAAGATCATCCACTATAAAATCTAGATCTTCTAATAGATACTCAAGATAGTGGTGATTATAGCTCTTTGGTAAGGATTGGAGAAGGAAATCAATCTTAGTCTTGAAATCACATTTTTTTCGCCGAGGATCTCAAGCTCCTCAAATAGCACCATAACCCCAAGAACGTCTTTGCCATTCTGATGGATTCCTTTTCCATTTTAATTCAGCAATTTCTTGCTTCACACTTTGGATTGCCATATGGGGTCCGATGTGCGAACATCGCTCGAGATTTCAGAAGATGTCCGCGGTGACTCATATTCTTGATGAAGGCGTTTCAACGCATCTGACAGATGTGCCAGAATTGTATCCTTTATCAATTCATTTGCCAGCTCCCATTCACCATATAGCATCTATTCCCATATTCTGGCGTCCTTAGCTGGTTTTTGGGGTTTTGGTGTATCAAGTACCCATTTGGAAGGTGATGCGGCTAGGACAGGTTTTAGTTTGTATATCCAATCAAAATAGTTTTCACCAAGAAGCAAATTGTCTTTAAGTATATTGAATAAATGGATTAAAAGGTTGCGACATGATGATGAACTCGAAATAAATAATAATATGCATAAGCACAAATATATCACAAAAATTGATCACATGTTTCATATTAAAATCTCAAAAAAATATGAACATGCATCAGCCAACATCTCAAAAACAGTTTAAATAAGCCACGTGCGGTGGGTCATTATTTAAACACATTCAAGCAGGTTACAAACATGAACAGTTGCAAACCTTTAATATCCAGATTAATAGTTGGCTCCCACTTGACCAATATAAAATTGACAGGGACTTCGGGGAAGTATATGCATATCAATTTTATACCTAAGTAATAACCATGATTAAATCTGTAATTATTATTTCGCTTTGAACGAGCCTCGTGGGAGGATCATCATCGCCACTACAAGTAATAATCCACAATCATCCATTTAGAATTTATTCATGTGAAAGCTATCTTTTGACTCAGTCCATGGGGAATTTCTCCAAAAGAATTCACAAATAAATAAATCATGGAGGTCAAAATTAATTCAATTTTATTATCCGGAATAAAATTGTCAATTAATTGTTTAAGCATACTTAGTAATTTTCAAAAGTGAGATTTTTCAAAACGTTTTCTCATGCATCGAAAATTTAAACACAATTTTAATAAGCATAAAATAATGCATAACATCAAAACAAAAAATTAAACATATTGGGCACATATATCCAATTGTCATGGTTAATTTTTGTCATGTCTTGATCTTGAGAAATCGTCTTCATAGCCTTCATTGTTCGTCTCGAAAAAGCTCCCACTTGACCGTCTTTAAAAACGCCTTTGTCAAGCCACGTCATCGACCGGCGGGTGGTGCCCGCCTAGCACTCCCCGGCCATGGCGAGTGGCATCAGTGCACACGTGCTGGCGCTGACGACGACGTTGCTGGCGGGCGATGTCGTCTTCGGCAACCCTCGGCGGATCTCAGAGGCGCCGTGCATTCCACCGCGCCACATGCGGCGTTTCGTTTGCCGCCCATGGCGATCCGCCTCGTGTGCGCCTCGCGCGTCTGCCCGCCGTCGCACCGCGACTTCTGTGGCAGCGCTTCGTGTCGGTCGGGTGATATCCACTCGGCCCTCGGCCTCGATCCCACGCCTGGGTTGGATCCATTCATCTTTAATTCATCGTCTTCATCTTGGCTCACGATCACGGTTTCAATTTATTTACAAAAATAAATAAACTGAATTCAGACTAGTCTATTACATTGATTAAATCAAACAAATTCTAATCTACTCGTGGATTTTCTCACGAGGCAAAATGAATCGAACGAATCGAATTAAAAACCACAATTTATATGCATGACAAAATAAACACATTAAATTCCATGACAATTGGATACCGCAAAAAAAGATCTAGCAATTCTACTATCCAATTTTAAATTTAATGAAAATGAATTAAATTACAATTTAAAAATCGAGTTCAAACCGAGGCTCGATGCGCTTGTTGGGGAATTATTTATGCGGATCTATTAGGGATGAATATTTAAATACAAATTTAATTCTAACAATTATTACTAGCATGAATTAATCCTATATTAATTCAAATAATAATTCAACAACAAATCATGATATAAAAGTTCACATAAAACCCACGATGCGGGAATTCTAACGTGAACTAACCTCTTGAGTGGCAATGGTCTCGTTGATAAGATCACACCAAAAGGCCTTCCCAAGTATTCCCTAGTCCTTGCTCTCGTCAATCCGTGGAAAGAAACTTCGCGAACAATTAGCAAAAGGAAAATAAAATTTGTTGCACCACCTTTGTGGATTTACTAATTTTTCCAAAGACATGGAATTGATTTTTGGGAATGAAACACTCATCCCTATTTATAGAGGGTGTTGGTCGAATTCTTGTGATAAAATAATATGGGAAAATCTTTTGCTTGATATCCAAGAAATCTTGAATATATCTCATATATTCTTTTCTCCATAATTAAAATATTCAAAAAAATCCTAACTCTATTGTTATGGAATTTTTGAAAAAAAATAAGGATCAAGATTCCAAGATTTGGATCTTCTTGAATTTATGAGATATACTTGTATTTCAAGAAATACATATCTTCCATAATATGTGTTGGGAAATTTGTATTTAAGTTTTGATGGAAGTTCCAAAACAGGTTGTAATAGGACCAGTCAGACTTGTTAGCTGACTGATGATTTAGAATCAGATTAAGATGACCAGCTGAAATGTATAGATAGCTGATGTAAAAGATAGGTCACATATTGAGGGGGAACTCAATATGTATAGGTCAGTCAAGTATCAGATGACCCCAGATAAGATGATGATCAGAAGGCTAAGAACAAATCCAGAAAAGAAGTCAGAAGATCGGTGAAGGCAGAAGACATCAAGACTCGGATGAACATGAAGACTCGAGATGAACTCAAGACTCGGATGAACCTCAAGACTCAGATAAACTCAAGACTCAGATAAACCGAAGACTCAAAGAACAAACACGAAGACTCAAGAATAAACTCAAGACTCAAGATGACCAAGACATCGAGGCTCGTGAGTCACCAAGATCGAAGACTACCAAAAGACCTAAAGACCTATATCAGCCGAGTCTACATATTGAGCTAAGACAATCTGCATCAGAAGACTCACCAAGGTAGACGATCCGGTTATCCGATCAAATCACCACACCGGCGCCAATCAAAATGATACACGGACAAGACAAATCTTCTACAAAAGGAATATCAATCGCCTAACGGACAAATTATTAAAAAAATGCCTCGCATGCCAGGAGAAAGCAACACGCTTAAAAAGACGATAATATTTAGATTTGACGCCGGACATAAACGACGCTAATCATGCCTACGGCCACGCCGATATTCGGAGCACGTCACAATCATATCCTACAGCCTACCTAATATAGCCCGAAATTTAAATTGCTCTCCAATGGCTCTTTGATTTCGAGGTCTATAAAATGGGATCGATCTTCAAAATTGAAGAATACGCCGGACACTAAGAACAAACACGGAGACACCGCAAAAGAAGTAAAAACTACAGCAAAATCTCCGCTCGAAGAACACCATATTTGAAGATTATTCTTAGAGTGTTCATCCCATAGTACTTAGCAAGAAATCTTATCCACTAACATTTGGCTACATAAACACTTGGATAGATTTCCAGTTGGAACCACAACAAACCTTTACCCAAACTCTAAGTTGGTTAAGTTTATTACATGCAAGATTTCGAGAGTAGGATTCTAGTTTTCGATTTCGGGGTTGAGTGTGAACTCAATAAATATATGTTGGGTGTTGGACTAACACATAAAACTAAGTCCAGTTGGTTAAGTTGGTTAAGTTGGTGCCCCTGTGTTAAGGGAAGAGTGGACGTAAGAGGGGTTTCGTCTGAACCACTATAAAATCTTGTGTGCATTTACTTGCTTTCTTATTGCTTTATTCACCTGGCCCAGGTTTAAAGCGCATACATATTCTAAGTTAAGCTCGATTCGATCTGCGCGAAGCGTAATCGTCGGTTGACACCTTAGTCGGTGGTTGGCGACTTAGAATCTGAATTGATAAGCTGGGTTTTTACGGACTTACTGAGCTTCCGCACTCTCGGTTAAAGCGGCGGATATCAAGCTGGTATGCCCCGGGCCTTTCGATAGATTGAACATCGATCGGCCTCACTAGCACTCTGATCGGGCAATGCACCGTCACACGATCCGCACGAAAAAGTTTTTGAAGTCTATTCACCTCCCCCACAGACTTCTCGCAAAACCGTTCGGGACCTACAAGTGGTATCGAGCGGTGGTTCTCTGCAATCACGGCTTTGTAGGGTGAGGTCCTAACGGTTTTGTGAGGTGGAAGTCCAGAGGGGAGGGGTGAATAGACTTCCAAAACTTTTCAATGCATGAAAAAGTGAATCGCAGACACCCGTCGAGTCTTTAGTGTATCGGGTAAATGATTAATCTTATTGAGTGCCCGAGGGTCAATACGTTTGATATCTGTCAGTTTAACTGAATGGTGCGGAAGCTTGTTTTTACCCTTGTGAAAAATCAGTTTTATCAATCAGATTCTTAAGTTAGTTTTTAACCAGTTGACTGAAGTTGTCGACCGATCGGGATCGATTGGTTGGGGCGCAGATCGAACTTTAACTTTTATACTATGTATGCAAGATAAACCTTCGGGCCATGTGACTTGTGTAAAACGATAAGAAAGCAAGTAAATGTACACAAGACGTTTTTATAGTGTTCCGACAAAACCCGGCCCCACGCCCACTCTTCCTTAACAAAGGGAACCTTAACCTACTTTAACCTGCGGGACTTATATCCTTTTTAGGATGGCCGAGATGTTTACCGAGTTCCCACTCAAGCTTAACCTACGGGACTTATATCCTTTTTAGTATAACCGAGATGTTTATCGAGTTCCCACTCTACAATGTAACCAAATGGGACTTATATCCTACAAAAGAGGATAATGAGATGTTTAATGAGTTCTCACTCTAGAGACTTGACCTAACTTCGTTTGGGTAAAGAATGATTGAGGGTTCCAACCGGAAATCTATCTGGTGCTTTAGATAGCCAAAATGCTAGTGGATAGGATTTCTTGATAAGAACTATGGGATGAACACTCTAAGAATAATCTTGGATGTAGTGTTCTTTTGAGTGGAGATTTCTTTGTAGCTTTAGCTTCTTTTGCGATGTCTCCGTGTTTGTTCTCAAGTTCTTCACTTGTTGAACCTCTTCTTCAAAATGTAGAATGATCCCATTTTATAGACCTCGAAATCAAGAAGCGTTGGAGAGCAATTTGAATTCGGGGCTATATTAGGTAGGTTGTAGGATATGATTGAGACGTCTTTCGCGATTTTAGTGGCCATCGGCATGATTAAGTCGTTTTTATCTGCAAAGATCGTATCCGTATCGACTCTTTTTTTGTGCGTGTCGCTTTCTCCTTAACCCATGAGGCGACACTTAAAATTTGCCCCATTAGGAAATTTGATATTCCTTTGGAGAGATCGTCTTGTCTGGTGTATATTTTTTAATTCACCACGGTGTGGTGACTTGATCAAATGGCGAGTCGGTTTACCATGTTGAGTCTTTGGTTGCACATTGTCTTAAGGGGCTTCAATATCACGGACTCTGCTTTGAGGTCTTGAGTCTTTTTGATCTTCAGTGTCTCGAGCCTCGTGTATTCAACATCTTGAGTCTTAGGGTTTGATCTTTGAGTCTTGAGGTTTTATCCGAAGTCTTCGAGGTTCATCTGGAGTCTTCGGTGTTATCCGAGTCTTCAGTTCATCTGAGTCTTGAGGTTCATCCTAGTCTTGATTGTTATCCCGAGTCTTCGGGTTCATCCGAAGTCTTGAGTTCTTCCGAGTCTTGAGTGTCTTCTTGTCTTCACCTGATTTTCTGACTTCTTATCTTCTGATTTGCGCTTAGTCTTCAGATCATCTGACCTTCTCTGGGTCATCCGATATTCGACCGACCTATATATCCGAAGTTCTCCCTCAATATGTGACCTATCTTTTACATGTTATCTATACATTTCACCGCCATCTTATTCGAATCTAAGTCATCATCACCAATGTGTCCGACCGGTGGTCCTATTACAACCTGTTTTGGAACTTTCATCAAAACTAAATTACATATTTCCCAACAATTTCCCCCTTTTTGATACTTTGTTTCTAACCAGTTCCGGAATTCATCATCATTTTCAGTCTGATCTTGATGAATTGGAATCTTCTCCATGATGTAGACATCACATAACCATTCTCCTCTGATCTGATCCCATTCTGGAAGCAAATCTTGTCGTGCACAGAGGATGCCTTTGACAGGTGCTGGAAGAGTATTTTTCTCCCAAGCAATCTCCTCTGTTGCAGCTTCGGTCTTCCTCTTCCTTCGGATGTAGGATATGTTCAGCCCCTTTGCCTCTTTTTTTTTTTGCTTCTTAATTCGGCCTCTCTTATTCTTTTTTGTCTTGTTTGCTCTTGAACTTGTTCAGAGTCATCGACTTTCGTGGAGAATGTCGGCCTTGTCTCGATGTTCCTTGATTTTGCTTTCATCATCTTGCCTTTGCCTTTCTTCCTCCTCAGAGTCTGCTCATGTTCATCTTGTTCTTCTTCTTCTTAGCGAGTTCAAGGCTCTTGGCCTGATCATCAGCTTCCATTCTTTTCTGAATGGATGAAGAGAAGTCTTCAATTTTGTCGACTCTGGTAGTAATCTCTGAAAGAGTACTTTTCTGCTCAGCGATCTCTTTACTGTGTTGCTCCACAGTTTCTTTTATTTCAGCAATGAGATCGGTAGATAGAGTGGCTGGCAAGTTAGATACAGTGGTTTTTGGTAGAGATGAAAATTTTACCAACTGTGTCTGAGTCTGTTCTTCTTCCTTCTCTTTTTCTTGAGTCTGTTTTTTTGTATTCTCTTTTCCTTCAGACTCTTTTCCAGACTCTTTTCCTTCCCCCTTTTTGGTTGCATCAAAGAGGTTGGACATCTTGCAGTTCAGAGTTATTAATTGCCGTGAGATCTACTCTAAGTTCCTCGACAACAAGAGGAGTGATCTGGACGGTGGTAGAAGGTGCAGGTGAGTAGAAGCATCTGAGAGCAGTTTCAATTTCCTGTCTTGCCTTTTCTGTAGAAGCTAGAAAATGTTTCCAACCCATAATCAAGTGATTGTTGGTTTTGTCGAGATGCCCGGACACTTTCTCAAAAAAGTGTGGTTGCGATTGAGCATCTCTCTGCGGCGGAGTTTGTCGATGGAGCTTGAGCTTTCAAAGAAGAGGGTATACTAGTTGCATTACTTCAGCAAGGATGGCATTGTGCATCCCAGCAGTGTGACTTCGTTCCTTGTCAACTAGTTTTGCTTGCTCATCTTCAAATCGCTTCATCAGATCTGATGTGAGCGCTGCGAATTTGTCTTCAAATTCAGCTTGGATCCCATCCTGAATCTTCTTAGAATGATGATCTAGGGTATCAGGGGGCTCATTTTAGCAATCTGTTCAAATGTTGAAGCCTTGCCAAATTGGGTCTCATCTGCAAAGACCCATTCTTGGTTCATCGGCATTTTCATGATCTGTAGGAGGTTGAACGGTTTTCTCCCTCGTTATCGATGAATTTTAACTTTCGTGAATTAGCCATTGGATATCATCGTCGATGCTAATTCAACAAAGACTTTCAATCCCAAAGATTGTGTAGACATTTCAACTCTAAGTCTAAAGAAGTCTCGATCCCGTGAGTTGTCATTAGAATCGAAGTTCTTCAATGCTCTTCACCGATATCCTCCAAAACACTATCTCTTCTATCCGCATTGGATGCGATGATGTTGATCCAATTGGGGCATAGATCCAAAGAGATACTCTTTGATCCGTTGCTTCATTATTCTTACGATGGGGCTCTGCGGAGGCGGTGAAGCAAGTATTGTTACGGTGTTGAAAGGATTATGAGAGATGGACACATGATCGTCGACTCTCTCGTGTTCTTGGGACCTGGATTGGGGATTGGGATGTTTGTTGTCGGTGTTCGTTTTTGCGTGTAGAGGGTGTTGGGTTTCTGAGCGGGTTCGTGATTGGTGGTGTGGGAGATTTTTTTTGTTCGAGTGGTGAGGGTGAGGGAGAGAAGGTTTTGTGGGGAGAGGGTGGAGGTGATGATTTCGAGGAGAGGGTGATGGTGATTTGGAAGTGGGCGTTGGCGATCTTGCTCTGGAAGATCTTGGTTAGGAAGAGAAATCAGATGGTGATTCTTCCTCGAGATAGCACCCGCCGGCCCTTCGATGAATTTCTCTCCTTCTGCTGCGATCATCTGTTCTTCCGTGTATACTCGATAGTTGGCTCGAAGCGGATTTGCTATCTCTTCGTCTCGATCTTTCTTGCATCATATCCTCTGCTTCGCGCTTGCCGACGAGAACTTGGAGCGATTTTGAGAGGAGATGGACTCTCTTCCGACGTTTCCGTTGAAGCATCCGGTTTTTGGCCGATCCTTCCTCTTTATCCTCTTCTCTTGAATGGCCTTTTCACGCACTTCGACGATGCAAATTGCTTTATCTTTTCCTTTTCTTTTCTCCCTTGGGTTTGGGTAACATAAGGAGTCGATCCTCATCGGCTTGTCCATGCGAGGGACTCATCTTTGCCCAATATGGCCTTGTGCTTTGCTTGATAAATCTTCGCTCCATTTCGTTCTATTCATAATTCGTGGCGGGCTTATATCCGACGAATGATAGAGATTTTGTGTATGAATGAGCACTTCAAGATAAGCACACTTCATTGCTCGGGTCATTTCGAACTTCCGGAGTCTTTTCTAAGTCTTGCTTTGACCATACCCAACCAATCGATGTCCGAAGCCTTCTTGATTATTGCGGCCATTACACTTATCTTGTATGAAGTGACGCATCAAGGCGTAAGTTGAGCACATGATCACCTTCTATAGCGATTTCTAGAAGAAGGCGATACTTTCTTTTTTGGATAGGAGGCTTTCACGTTCGTCGTGTTCTCCTTGTTTCTTTCGGGTCTCAACATTTCGGCTTCAAGAAACTCCTTTTTCTCCCACAGTTAGCTTGTGTAGGTCTCGGATTGATGCTTCCTCGAGTTAGTCCGAATATCCTCTATAGATCGTCATTCGTCACTTTCGGACTTCCATTCCGCCAACGGAAGAAATCGTCAAGATCATTATCTTCATCCCTCCGCAGATTGTAAAGAAACCCGTGGGCTTCATGGGTGTGAACGATGTTCGATGAGTAGAGCAATATCGTTTCCAATCCACACGCTCTTAAACACTCTGAAATTTCCGGCGATTCCGGATCCGAGGTGATGTTGAAGACGACGTACTTTTCATCAATGATGTCTTTTCTTCATCGATGCAAAATTGCGAGATTTTTTCCCTTGTCCGGTCTTGAAACAAGATGTGCCATTTCAGAAGATATGTAGATTGATGTTTAGTTTGAGTAAGATATTTCAATAAATTCATCCAAACTAGAAAAAATTCAAAGCATCAATGTTGCAAATAAAGCGTTTAGATCAAATAAATTACGTAAATACAACTTGTAAACCTAGGTACCATAGAGAATTCTAGATCATGCAAATGATTTAAAATAAGAAATTACCAAAGAATTGATTCAAGGATTTTAAAATCAGAAGTGTAGAATCAAATGATTTCGAAGGTAATTCTCAGAGAATTTTAAACAAATGTGATCTCTTCAGAATTTTGAGAAGACGGAAGGAGTGGAAAGCGGTTTTCCGAGAAAAATTTGGATTTTGTAGAAAAACGAGGAAAACCTTTTGCACAACTTTCCAAAGTACTCAAGTATCCGTGTTTTGAAATCGATGGCTGAGATTAGTCGGCCAAAAAGTATTTTGATCGCATGGTTGAGAAAAATAGTCTTCTCGTTTTTCGGACTCAAAAAATCGTAATAAAAACATTTTGAAAACATTTTCAGGTCCACATTAAAAGCTTTGCAGGGCATGCGTCATGAATAGTGTAAAATAAATCAATTAAAATAAATAACTCATATAAAGATATTCAGAAAGAGATAAATAAGAGAGCGTATCTGACTGATTGATATTGTAATCAATCAGTTACCACGGTAATCTGATCTGGTACTTTGTTGACTTATCTGATGTTTGCCTCATGCATTTCTCAACAATATCTTCGCTTATCTGATCAGATTCTTTGCATGTAACGCCGCCACTTATATCGATCCTCTTTTTTCGAAAAAAACTTCATCCTTCAGGTTTTCTTAATAATCTCGCATTAACTGAGATCAACTCCCTCCAAAACTTTAACTTCGGGGAGTCCAAAAGTCGCCTCGATTCCCAAATCGGCACGATTTGACATTCCGTAATAATGGCATAGATACGCTATGATTTAATCACACCGTTAACTCATCCAACCATTAGCCGCGTGTTCCAAACGCGTTATCGATGCAAATTTCTCTTAAGATCTTCTGAGGCGATAAAATTTGCATTTATACCCCTAATTTCCTTCTATAAATAGCATTGGGTGTTAGCGTAACAACACAATCATAAACCATTTCATCTTCTTTAACATATCCTTCATGCTTTTCCGATGAGTTTCTTATTTCCAGTGAAACTTCCGGTGGGAACCTTTAGCCCTTTTCTAATGAAAAATGACTTCTCGGATCAACCCAATGTGTTCCTTCACACCGCTTTTGTCGTCATCTAAGATTTCACATACGATCAATGCTAGTTTCTTTTACCACCATGGAGGCGGATCTGCTAAGGCAAATGAGAAGGCACTTCTCTAAACAGTATGCACCTTAGCGCTTTATCGAGATGACGGTATTAGCATCAACAGATTTAGTTCGAATAAAAACATGAGTTTGATATACACAATAGTGTATCAAACTCAATATTTGCATGAGACACTTTCATGGCCATATGGTCTTTGTGACCAAACCGTGGTAATTGTGTCCCATTTAACAATTTGGAGAGCCCATTGATTTTAGGTCTAAGGGCTCCTAGCTTAAAAAGATTCTTCAAGGCTCGCTCTCGCTTTCACCCAAGATTCTAAGAGCGGCTTTTAGGATTCTAGAAGCCTCTTTGCCCTCGGGTCGAGAGTCCGAGAGCATCACTCTTAAAATCTCTCTCTCCTTCCCCGCCTAGGGTTGTCTTAGGGTCGATGGTTTATGTATCGACCTCCGGGTCTTCTTGTACTTGTAATACCACTTGAAGATATATGTAGCATTTGTAATCTTGTGATATCACTTGTAACTTGTAAATCGACCTTCGGTCTTTATCAATGAAAAACTTTGTTATTCCATTGTTGTGTTGTTTTCTTGACTTACGCGATCCGTAGCTTTACTCTTGATTTGCTTGTTGATTGCAAACTTTAATCGACTTATAAAGTAATCTTCCAATCGATCGGTTCCCTTAACCGATATATCTTGAATCGACCGCCTTTGTCCGAACTTGGATCGGCTACCTTCGACTTTTCGATCTACTCTATCCGAACTTCGATTGGCTCGTTCGTCTGTTAAATCGATCACTTGAGATTCCTAACTCAATCGATTCCACTTAACCTTGGTTAGTCTTTTAACCAACTGAATCGGAGATCATCCTTTAGCCATATCTAGTGCATTTTCTCCAAGATCCGTACACTAGCTCGTTGTATAACTCTTAATCGATCTCGGCTAGTGGCTTGGTTAAGATATCGTTTTTTCCGCTTGTCAAGATGGATCTTTTCCATCCTCGATATTCTTTTTTTTCAACATGATCTCTCGATAAAATGGTGTCCGACATCCACATGCTTGCATCTTGTATGTAGAACAGATTCTCGAGTGATTGCAATAAGACTATTATCGCCGCAGTAATATAGGCACGTTCTTAGCTACGATGTTGTAATCCTCACCGCCGATTTTAGCTGAGAGCGATTTGGGAACAATGACTTCACGCAGACCATATATTTCGGCTTCAATCGTAGATGTCGCAGAATCGATGTCCGCTTCTTCGAAAACCAAGAGATGGGTTTATTTCCCGAACCCGACATGAACACGAGGTTGACTTCGTCGATTCTCGCAACCTCCGTAGTCCGAATCGAGAATACCCACTAAGATCTAGATTGTCATTTAATGGGTAAAATAAACCAAGGTTTCTGATCCCTTCCGGATACTTGAGAATCCGCCACTACAACTTCTAGGTGGCTTTGCATTGGATTTGCTTGAAATCTGGCACATACACCTACTGCAAAAGTAATGTCTGGTCTGCTGGCAGTCAGGTATAGTAGAGATCCAATTAGAGCTCTATACTCCTTCTGATTTGTTTTCTGACCATCTTCGTCTGGATCCATCTTGAATTCGGTCATCATTGGAATTCTAGCTTCCTTGCAGTGTTGAACTCCGAACTTTGCCAGTAGATTCCTTGTGTACTTCACCTGGCAGATGAATATCCATTCTGAACTCTGCTTGGCTTGTAATCCCAGAAAGTAATTCATCTGACCCATCATGGACATCTCGAATTTCCCTTGCATCAACTTGCTGAACTTCTCACATAACCTTTTGTTGGGAGATCCGAAGATAATGTCATCCACGTAGATCTGAACCATCAGAATATCTTCTCCATCTTCTATTCTGAATAAGGTTCTGTCCACTGTTCCTTTAGTGAACCCGCTGTCTGTCAAGAACTGAGAGAGTGTATCATACCAAGCTCGAGGAGCTTGTTTCAGGCCGTAAAGAGCTTTCCTTAAATGGTACACTTGGTTACCTTTTTCAAAGCCTAGAGGTTGTTCGACATAAACTTCCTCTGCTAGTACCCCGTTTAAGAATGCACTCTTTACATCCATCGATACACAAAGTGAACCTCTCAGGAGGCATATGCGTAAGCTTGAACCGAATGGCTTTTCTAGGCGGCGGCCGGTGCAAAGGTCTCATCATAATCAATTCCTTCTGATTGTGAATACCCCTTAGAAACAAGTCTTGCCTTATTCCTGGTTATGACATTTTTCTCATCTCTCTTGTTCTTGAATACCCACTTTGTGTCAATTACGTCTTGATGAGTTGGTCTGTCCACCAATTCCCAAACTTGATTTCTCTCAAAACTGTTCATTTCTCCTCCGCATGGCTAGAATCCGGCTTGCATCTTGTAGAGCTTCCTCATGTAGTTGGTTCCTTCATAGACAGATAACAACAAAGATATGGCACTTTCACCAATCGATGTCTAGTTTTGACTCTATCGGATGGGTCTCGAATCCGATCGGTTGGATGGACCGTAATCCAGTCCTTACGCTCGACAAAGGTACATTTGGAGACCATCTTCCATATCTGATAGTTTATTACTAGTGATTGGGAGTGGTGCAGAATTATGATCCACTTGATAAGAACATGTCTTAGCTGATGTTGGACTCATCATGTGCTGAAGTCTGTTCATAGGAACTTCAGAAGTTCCCCCTGAACCAGATGGCTCAGTTGATCTTGTCTCGGTGTAATGCCTTCTTCATCGACAGCCGGTGCGTACCTTTGGGTCCGATTGACTGTTGAATCGGCAAGATCAAGTTAAGGATGTACACTTTTACGTGTTCAAATTTTCTTTCTCCTTGATGATTAGCCGATCCATTTTATGCGTGTCGTAAGCAGTTGATCCGGTACGGCTTGTTTACGAGGCGACTTTTCTTGTTAGAGGATGTCTCATCAAAGACCACATGGGGTGTTTCTTCCACAACTAGAGTTCGTTTGTTGTAAACTCTGAAAGCCTTGCTAGATGAGGAATATCCTAAGAATATACCCTCATCTGACTTGGCCTCAAAAGTCTTCAACTGATTTTTCCATTGTTGTGAATGAAACATTTGCACCCAAAAACATGGAAGTATGAAACCCGAGGTTTTCTGTGTTTTCACAGTTCATAAGGTGTTTTGAAGTGAGTCTTAGTTAGAGAACATCATTTATGAGTATGACATGTTGTGTTTATTGCTTCTGCCCAGAAACGGCTTGGTGTGGCATGTTCAGCTAACATAGTGCGAGCAGCTTCCTTGAGAGTTCTGTTTCTCCGTTCTCTACACTCCATTTTGTTGTGGCGTTCTTGCAGCTGACGTTTCATGTTGTATACCAAACTCAGTGCAAAAATTAGTAATAAAGGAATTCAGGAACTCTGTACCTTTATCTGATCTGATCTTTACTATGCTGACACCCTTCTCATTTTGTAGCTTTTTGAGCAGTTCGGGTATCTTAGTCGTTGTCTCGTTCTTCTTGTATAGGAATACAACCCACGTAAACTTGGAATAATCATCCACGATTACAAGAGTATATTTGCGTCCACTGAGACTAACTGGTGTAACTGGTCCGAATAGATCCATATGGAGCAGTTGCAATACTCTACTGGATGCTGGTCCTGGTATTCCCTTGAATGAGGCTTTAACTTGTTTTCCCTTCTGACATGCGCACATGTCTGATCTTTGGAGAATATCTCATTCGGAAGTCTTTCAACCAAAGATATCATAGCGATCTTGTTAAGAGTCTTGAAGTTCAGATGACTCAATCTTTTATGCCAAAGCCAACTGCAACTTTTAGAACTCTTAACAATTAAGCATGTATTCTTAGGGCAACTGTTCCAATCTGCTATGTAGATCGTGCCTTTCCTTGAACCAGTTAGCAAGATTTGTTGAGTGGCTCGATTCCTTATCGTACACTTGTCGCTCGAGAACTCAACGCTGAATCCGTTATCGCAGAATTATGATACTGATAGTAGATTGTGCTTCAATCCTTCGACATACGAGACTCCAGTTACGTGTACATCATCATTCTCTAAGGTTCTGAATCCCTTGGTAAAACCAAAGTTGTCATCACCGAAGAGTACACGTGGGCCTTCTTGTTCTTTTTAAGATCTAAGGAGATGTTTGCTTCCTGTCATATGCCTTGAGCATCCACTATCGATGTACCAGATAGTTGCTTGTGCACCTCCTTTGTTGGCCAGTCCCACGCGAACCTGCAATCAAATCAGGCTTTAGGTACCCCTTTGGAATTGGGTCCTGGGGGGTTAGTGGTGGATTTAGGGATCCATACAAACAGAGCACTTCTATGAAAATCTGAAAGATTAGAATGTCTGATTTGTCTCCCATACATATCAACATAATCATACGTCTCTTTATATGCTTTCTGATTAGTATGATTATTAGTGTGAGCCTTGGATGACTTAGAAGACTTGGGATTTTTCTTTATATTTTGTCTTCTTTTAATCCAGTGTGGCTCAGGTGCAGTAGCCCTAGATCTCTGATTATAGGGGTAGGTACGACTGCTACCATCAAAAGATTCATATCTTTTTGGCATAGGTGGTCTTTGCAGTTTACCTATAGCTTGCTTATTAGGCAGCTGACCTTGATTGGGTCTCATATTAGATTTCCTTCTCTACCGATACCTAATATGTTGATCGGGTTGAGGTCTCTTTAGAAGAACCGGTTTTTTTGTTGATTCCTCGGTGATGCTTTATCGAGGGGGTCCATTTATGTTCCCTTCGATTAGGCAGCACCCCGCTTTACTTTGCAGCCTTTTTCCTTATTAGATACAATTTTAGCTTTTAGTGTATCTTTGTCAGAGACTCGTTTGATTACACCCTTTTGAAGTGAATCAAACGGGGCTTTTGAGGATGTAGAAGGGTTCTCATACCCAATTCCCTTCTTGTTAGTCGGTGTTCGAAAATAGGTGTTCATTTCTTGAACGGTTTTAGATGATTTTGTGAAAACCTCTATTTTCTTCCGCAGACTATCCTCAATAGATTTAAGACTCTCATGTAGTCGGAATAGCTCATCAAATTTAGCTTGAAGGATTTTGAAATCATCAGCTTGCTATTTGTTGATTGTTAGCTGATCTTTGATCTGTTTCTCCTGATCAGAAGATTTAACCTTCAGAACGTTAAGTTCCCCAGTTACCTTCTGAGCAATTTCAGCAGATTTCAGTTCAGTAGCTTTACTGAGAGGGTTCTCTTTAACGAGCTGATTATTTTTGATCCTTAGCTTATCATTTTCAGCTTCCACTATTGTATAAGTGTCTCTTCGCCGGAGAGATCATCAAGCAATTGCTTTCGAGTAGAGCTGCAAGTCAATCTCTTGGCCCAGTGTTCTAATAATAGCAGGTGTGGAATTTGAAAAAGCTGAAGGTTTGGAGGTTACCTCAGATTGGTCCTCCTTGGCCATTAGGCACACTTCATCGTCATCTGAATAGAATATCAGATCTTCATGCTCGTGGAAGTCAACAACACTGCTTATCAGACAGAAGTCTTCTACAGATGAGTACCCAGAGTCCTCAGAAGGTAGATAGGAATCATCAATTCCAGATGTGTCAGCTACCAGGGCTTTCCTATCTCTGAGGCATTGCTCTTTTTTGTTCCGTTTCTCTTCTCTTTCTCGAGGGAGTCGGTCAGGCGATCGGTCTTTGTAGTGACTGGTTTCTCCTTGATTGAAGCATGATCCTCGATCTACGGAACTTCCTCTGCCAGGTGAGTCACTCCGTCTATAGGATCTGTCAGGTGACTTCCCTTTCTAATAATGTCAGAACTTAACACATCGGATCTGTTATCTCTTCTCTCATCTGTCGAGGATCATCTCTTTTCTTTTCTTCTTTGTGATCTCTTGATCATCGGATCTGGTTCTTTCTTTCGAGATCCGTCGGTTGGCCTCTGTTTCTTTAATAGTCAATGTAGAATCTCGATACTTACCAAGCTGAGTATTTGTTCTTTCAAGTTTCTTGGTAAGCGAAGCGTCTCATTACGCATGACTTATGATGTTTCAACGAGTTGGTGGCCTTCAATCTGCTTCTTTGGTTGCTTTAAACGCAAGCGATTTAGGCGTTAAGGCTTCAAAGTGCGTCTCATCTTCATCTGCTTGTCCTCTTTCGATTAAATCGAACTCGTGAGTTTTAAGGCTTAGGAACAAGCTACTTGGCTTCATTTTGAAATATCTTGGCAATCCTTGACACGGTGACTTTCATGTCCCATTTCTTGGTGAGAGATCTTAAGATCTTGTAGTTGATATCTTTGTCCGACATCTCTACCAAGTTCTCGTAGCTTATCGGGACCGACATGGTGATCCTCCCATCGAGCTCGTTGATGGTCTCGTTGGGCAACATCTTTAACTTTTCGAACTTCACGATTCGGCTTTTGTAGGCGGGTTTGTCATTGATCCGATCATTTTTCGCAGATCTCAACAAGAGTATCCCACATTGCTTTTGAGGTTTTGAGATACTTTATCTTCTCTTTGGTGACTTTATCCATTGTCTTCATGATTATATGCCTAGCGAGTGTGTCTAGAGTGAACAACTTTCTTTCCTCTCAAGATCCATCAAAATTTGGGCTTTTTTCAAGACAAGACTTTCCTGTAGCAAAGTCCGGATCTCCTCCGATTTGGGTTGTCTTGGTATATGATGATGGGTCCTCGTTCGATGACTTCCATCATTCTGCCGCTTATCGATCCTAGATGGTTGCACATATATATAACCCAATCTATATACTCATCAATTGAAAATTTAGGCAAATCATGATACATACCAGAGGTATTATCCATGCTGAGTGATTTTGAAAACGAATGAGTTTTTAAAAATGGTTTTTCAAGATCTGTTCAAATTACCACAAAGATTCTTCCTCAAGAATCGATGATACTCAAAGCCAGTGGTCTGTAGAACCACTGCTCTGATATCACTTGTAGGTCCCGAACGGGTTTTTGAGGGTGGAAGTCTAGAGGGGAGGGTGAATAGACTTCCAAAACTTTTTTCGTCTTGGATCGGTGTGAACCGCAGACACCGATCAGAGTGCTAGTGTATCGGTTTTTAGATCGATGTTCAATCTTCTTGAGTGCCGAGGTCGATCGGTTTGATATCTGTCGGTTTTAACCGAATGGTGCGGAAGCTTTTTACCGTGTGAAAAACGGTTTTATCAATCGATTCTTAAGTTAGTTTTTAACCAGTTGACTAAAGTGTCAGACTGATCAGATCAGTTGCTTGGTGCAGACTGAACTTTAACTTTAGACTATGTATGCAGTTTAAACTCAGTTGTGTGACTTTTGTTAAGCGATAAGAAAGCAAGTAAATGCACACAAGACATTTTATAGTGGTTCGGACAAAACCCATCCTACGTCCACTCTTCCCTTAACACAGGGGAACCTTAACCTACTTTAACCTGCGGGACTTATATCCTTTTCAGGATGGCCGAGATGTTTACTGAGTTTCCACTCAAGTTTAACCTACGGGACTATTGGGAGATGAATTTAATAAAGATATGATTTTGATTAGATCCCAAAACCCCTGAGTATGACATTTTCAGAATAATCTTGATAGTTGAGTCAGGATTCAGTTTTAGAGTATTCGAGGATGTTATCTGCAAAATGTATAACAACAGATATAGATCGGGTTAGGATCGAAGATTTCAAGAACTCAAGAAGTTTCAAGAAACCGGTTTTCGAGTATGAAACCGAAGTTTTCAAGTTTCAAGATGAAACGAAGATATCAAGACTCAAAGATGAAATCGAGATATCAAGACTCGAGATGAAATCGAGGAATCAAGACTCAAAGATGAAGACTCAAAGATATCACCACTACATCCAGAAGACTCGAGAACCGCCAAGACGCAGAAGACTCAAGACTCAGAAGACTCAAGACACGTAAGATCAAGAATCAAGATCAAGAATATCAAGGCACAAGAATTCATCAAGAGTCAAGAATGTCTTGAATGCTCAAGATAAACTTGAATGTTCCGAGGCAATGAAACATATCTATCCAAGGATGCAACATCGGAGAAGATCGCGATTCCTTAGAAAAATAGATATTTGCCAAGACATTCAAATACGCATAAAAGGAACTAAGACAAAGTGTTATTAAGGTTATATCACCGAGATTATAACAAAAAAAGAGATTGAGTTGTCTACCTTTAACTAGAGACAAAAGTAAAAAGAGAAAGACAACATCAGTACCATACCGACACCGACAACTATTGTGTCACTGAAAAAATGTCAAGTACTAAGTTCCAGATCGCAAAAAGTGAAGACGGCTACATGAAAGGCTATTGCCTAAAAACGTGTTAGGGAGTGTCAAACCCTAAATATAAATTTTTCTCACACACCATAAGAGGAAACTCTCGGAGCTATCTCTCCAACGGATAGCTTGTGTATGCTTATAAATACTTGTGACCTTCTACATTGAAAGGTTACGGGAAATTTGTAAGTAACTCAAGAGCTCAAACTTATTATTGCAAGTTGAAGCACTCGAAAAACCCAAGAATTTCCCAAGTGCTTTAAATCGAAGAGAGCTCATTCCACTAAGCCTAGCTTGATAAGATATATCCAAAGCTTAGTCGAGATATCCTAGCCTTTGCATTGTTCTTTATTATAAAGGATATCTCATCCTAGTTGGAAACCAACCAAGAAACCCCAAACCCTTTGTAAGGTAGTTTGAGTGTGATTGTTTGTAAGATTGGAGTTGTAAAGAGTGAGTAAACTACATTGAGGTAGTCAGAAAGCTCTAGAGGAGAAGTTAGTAAGCTACAGAGGTAGTCTGAAAGCTTTTGTGAGTTGAGTAAGTAAACTACAGAGGTGGTGTAAAAGCTCAAGGTCGGGGTTGAGTAAGTAAACTACTGAGGTAGTCAAAAAACTCGGGGGCGAGTTGAGTAAGTAAACTATGAGGTAGTCGAAAGCTCAAAGGAAGTGATTAGTGAATTTTCTCAAGAGATCGTAGAGAGTGGACGTAGGAGCTTGAGTCTCCGAACCACTATAAATTGTTGTGTTCTTTGCTTTCTTGTTTTTGCTTTGCTTAATCATTGCATATTTTAAAGCATATTTTTCACCGACATTTCAGTTGGAATCAATCCTTTGAAGTTGCATATAATTGAATCACACACCTAATAACTATTCCATTAAAGGAAGGTTTTCAAAGAAAAGCTTAAAAACGAAAGTATAAACTAAGGGCCAACCATTCCGCACATCCGAGTAGCTAGAAAGAGATAGTTACCAAACCGAACTTACTCTTCCGAGGGTTGATAAGTTAGTTATATGATCCAAGCAACTCGGGATCTCCGAAAAACTCAGGACTCGGTTGGGATTATCCGAGGTATTCGAAAAGCGGCTTCGGGATCCTTTGTCTCGGATAGACTTTGACTTAGAGCGATTTGTGCTTCTCGGGACCAAATCATCGGGACAACTGAACCAAGATGACCTCAAGAAGAAAAGTTTTTTAAAAAACCGAACACGTGTATTCCCCCATACACGTGTAAGACTCATTTTGCAAGGGACCAACAAGTGGTATCGAGAAGCGGTGGTTCAACTTCACAACACCGCTTTGTTGACCAAAGTTTTATTTTCTAAAAATACTTGTGGTCTATTTGAACTGATCTTATTTGCTGAATTCTTAAAAGACTCAGATAAAATGTCTTCTAAGAAACTTCCCATGTTCTCAGTGGAGAACTATGATTTATGGAGATTGAGAATGCAGGCACACCTGTATTCTAAACATGAATGAATGTGGAGAGTGGTCTCTGAAGGGCCATTCCAATTTCATGTGGTGAATCGGAGAGAGCGAGAAAATGAGAGAAACAATCCCAGAAAGAGAAATTTCCTAAGTCTGATGACCAACTGACTCCTGAGGAGAGAAAGTTAGTCAATCTAGACTATATAGCTAAAGACACACTATACAGTACAATTGATAATGGTGTGTTGAGAATGATCTCTCACTGTAATACTGCAAAAGAAATTTGGGATACACTAGCTGTAATGTGCCAAGGCACATATCATATCAAAGAAAACAAACTTTCAGTTGCAATTGGAAAGTTTGATAGTTTTGAAATGGATGAAGGTGAATCTATAGACAAATTGGAAGTCAGATTCACTAGTATTATGAATGATCTAAATGCACTTGGAAAGAAATATCCACAAAGAGAAGTTGCATTGAAAATTCTTAGAGGTCTTTCTAAGAAATGGGATATACATGCAGTGGTGATTGAAAACACCAAAAACATTAATTCAATGCCCTATCAACAAGTCTTCTCTGAGCTAAAGGCCTATGAGTTCGTAATTGATAAGAAATCCAAAAAGGCTGACAGCAAAGATGATTCATCATCTAGTAAAAATGTGGCTTTTAAAGCCAAAGATAAAACCTGTAAAACTAGAGAGTCTGAGAACTCCCTTGCTAAAAATCAGGATGAGCTTGAGGATAAGCTAGCACTGATGTCAAGGAGGTTTGAAAGACTTAATAGTCGATATGGAAAATACAAAAACTATTACAGGAATCACAGGTACCAGAAGAAACCTGAGGACAAATCAACTGAGAAGAAGAAGGACCTGAAAGCTGAAGGGTCTTCATCCAGAAAGAAGGACTCCAAGTCCAAAGAAGAAAGTGATCAGGATGATGATGCCAACAGATGCTATAATTGCCAAAAGAAAGGTCACTTCCAGTATGATTGTCCAGATCTGAGTGCTAAGGAGAGAAGAGAAAGGCAAGCTAAAAGAGACAAGAAGTTCTCTAGCAAAAAGGCCATGGTTGCAGAAGAAGAACATTCTGAGGAGGGATCTAGCTCTTCAGATGAAATATTCTCAGACAGTGAGAGTGATGACATCTGTCTGATGGCCATTGAGGAGATCTAATCTGTATTTCAGGAAAACAGAAAAGGGCACTGAGCTGAATGAAGATATCATTAGCCCTGTTGAAAGAAGATTTGAGATGTCATTGTTGGAAGATGAATTTCCTTCATGGACTTCAAGAGAATCAAGCTGAAGAAGGAACTTCATCAGAGATCATGTCGAGAAAAAGGACATCAGGATGGAGAAAATTCATACTGATAAGCAGAGAGCTGATATCTTGACTAAACCTTTAGCTGAATCAAGATTTCAAGAACTATCAGTTGAATTAGGGATGTTAGATCCAGGTGTATAGAGTAAAATCTGAAAAATTGAAGGTTTTCAGATGCATGAAGTTTTCTCAGAATTCTACTGAGAAACTCAGGATAAAATAAGAAATACTGAACTGAGTCTCAGGAAACTCAGACTTACTGAAGGTCAGTATTCAGTAGCATACTGAAACCATTTAGTACTCAGTATCATACTGACATTTTATCAAGGTCAATACTCAGTAAGACTGATAAGAGGAAAATTAGTCTGAAGAAGTAATGACTCATGCGACTCATTTATTGCTTAAGTGAAACTCAGTAATCATTCGCAATAAATACAAAACACCTGAGGAATGTTTTTGGGCGGGATCTTTGAAATTCCTAAGAAGGTCAACAGTCATTAAATGCTCTGTTACATTTAATCACCAATGAAGTTAAAATGACGGCTTACTTTTCGGGGATCAACCTTTCGCATACCCGATTAATCGTGGATTAATCTTAACCATTGCTTTTCACCAAACCGGTATGACTTCCCACGATCTCGAGCTATTTAATCCTTTGAAAATCATTCAAGCCAAATTTTATTGAAACCCTTCGTTCCCAAAAACCCTCTGCAAATAAATCCCTTTTACCCAGAAAAGCTTCATCGCTCAAAACCCAAACCCTAAATCTTCTAATCTAAAATGGCCCCAACCATATTCGAAAGATTAGCCGAGACGAATAATCCATGGTACGAATACGTGGTGTCTCTGGAGAGCACTTCAAATGCCAAGCACGAGGAAGAGGCGCTCCACTTAATCCGATTGGCGAAACTGACGAACCTCGTCGCGAATTGACCGGAGGCGGAGTACACCCGTGAGGTAATCGAGTTTGTTGCAAATATGGAAATCGATGAGGAAGATTGTATAGATTCTAAGATTTCTATTTTGCATCTCGAACAATCGATGAAATATGTGGATTTTGTTCGAGAGCTCTATATTGTCCCGAAGCATCTGAACGATGTATTTAAGTTGTGCGATAGGAGAGATGATCCCTCATTGTAAATGTTGGGACGGGAGCAGGAGTATCTTGACAAGGTTACCGAGAAACCTGTTAAGTTTGAGGCAACTCTGCACAAACGGCATCTACAGTCGAAATACAGAGTGTTGATGGATATTGTGGGAAAGTGCATAATGAGTCGATCTGGAAGCTTCGAGCAGATCAGCACTCCCAAACTCCGACTGATGGCGGCGATTGAGGACTCACCCACCAAGGACTTCAACTGGCTGAAGTATCTGATCAAGGTGGTGTCTGAGCAAGCCAAGGTCATAAAAAGGGAGGATGATGGGGCAATATCTATCAAAGGCAGAATCCTCCACACCACTAAAATTGCATTCATTCTGGAGATGTGCCGAGAGGAGGAGGATATTTTTGCCAACTCTACCCCATTCCCTAAGTCCAAAATTATGTTCAAACTGATTGCTGCGAAGAGGACTTTCAAGGGAAAGAAAGAGAAGAAAGTGGAATCACCGGTTGCGGCTGCTGAAAAGGAAACCCAACAAGCCAGGGGGAAGGTGTGGTTGGAAGCCAAAAGGATGGTGGTTCTCACTGATGATGATGAGGATAGTTAGACAGAGGAGATTCAGCCTGAGAGCCAAACTGCTCAGAAATCGCCTTTACTTGTATTGGCTCAGGCTATCTCAAAGGCACAGGATCAAACTGAGGAGCAAGTCTTCTCTGAGGTTCTTGAGACATCACTCAGTTCTGATAAGTTTTCTCAGGAAATATTCCAAGGACCTCAGACCTCAGAAAAAGTACAGATTCCTTTTGAGGAAGTGCCGGCTCAGACCGCAGAAGATGCTCAGATCCCTGCTGAGGAAGTGCCCACTCAGTTCTCAGAGCAAACTGAAATTCCCACTGAGGAGGCGCCAGCTCAGACCTCAGAACCAAGCCAGATTCAAACTGAGGAGCTGCATGCCCAAACCTTAGAGTTTGCTGAGCCTCAGGAGCCGATGAATTTTGATGAGCTCTGAATGATTTTGTTGGGACGATCTTTCAAAGAGAAGTTTCCAATCGAACACGAGAGCCCGATGCTCAAGAAAGGTGAAGCTGAAGAGACCGAATGGCGAAGCAAGGGGGAACGGTTCATTCTTGACAGCTACCCTGAGCTGAGCTCATTCCCTGACCTCCAAGACATCTTCTTCAGATTGAGGTCAACGGTTTACATCCTCAACCAGACTCTTCCAGAGATGCTTAACATTGCTTCATTCAGAGGGGAAGACTGGTGGAACGAGGAGACAACTTTTCTCACTGAATTCTCAGGATTCAGAAAAACCAAGCTCAGGATGAAAATTTTTGATTTTGATGAGTTGGTGAAGAGGAAGGTTGCTGAGAGGAAAGCTACTGAAGTTGGTGCCCCGAGCTCCATTGACAAATCTCAGGATGGGGACCAACAAGGGGATGATGAGAGTCAATCTCAGAAGGAGAAAGACTCAACTGATGTTGATCAAGTCATTGTCGATCATCCTCGGTGAAGTTAGCCTTGGGTAACATTTTTGGCACTACTGATAATTATGCCAGGATTACTGAAGTTCCTACCTTTAAATCTGTAATGTCTGATATGCAGACTGAGGCTCAGGTGGACACCCAAGTTCAGGGTGAATCCCAGACTCAGACTGAGTCTGAAGTCCCAGTTCAAACTGAAGCTCAGGTTCAGACTGAGACTCAGGATGAACAGCCAACTCAGGAGTCACAGCCGATCAGATATACTCCTGAGATTGATCTCACCCCACTGATGGTAAAGCTAGAGAAGGTTGAGCCAATCCTGACCAAAGTTGCTCAGATTGAAGAGGCATTGGCCAACCAAACTCAGAAGATTGAGAACTTGAGTTCTTCTTGTAAGTAGTCTTTTCAGAGCTCTATGACAGAGAAGACCTCCATGGAAGCAAAGCTAGAAGACAAGATGGAGGGGGTCAAGGCTGAGCTTAATGCAGAGCTGAAGCAAAAGCATCAGGAGCAGACACAAATTCTTGAAGCAAAGTTGGTTGAGAGGAATGATATGCTAGTGAAGAACGCTGTTGAGGAAATGAGCTCAATGCTCATGGCCAAGATGACAGATATGTTCAAGGAAGCTCTCTCAAGCCAATTTGCTCATCTGTCTGAAGAATTCTTCGTATGAAGAACCACCTTAGGCGGCTCGAGGAGGAGCAAGATGGCAGGGGAGGTGCGGAGTGTCAGTAAAGAGCAATACCATATGGAGACAGCACTCTCCAGACTTATGCCAGAGTATGGTTCCAAGAAGGGGGAAAGACCTGGAGCTGATCTCAGGGAATTATTGGAACATACTCTGAAGGGCAAGGTTGTTAAAGATGCTGAAAAGAAGATAATTGTCGAAGCCATGAAGGAGATAGAAGCCACTGAGAAGCTTAAGTTCAAGGAGGTGGAGAAGCCAGTCTACACTCAGGTTTCAGAGGAAACAATGCAGGAAGTTGCTATGGAGAAACTGAGTGGTAGAGGAAGGATTGGGACAAGCCAGGCTGGTGCTGAATTGCCCATCAAGAGAAAGGCTATGTCGATGGAAGAGCCTGAGGGCAAAAGAGCAAAGGCTTCTAAGCCAGTTCAGAGGAAAATTGATATTGGGTACTGAAGATTCTGAAGTCGAGCCAAAGAAGAAAGTCTTCAATACTAGAAGCGCTCTGAAAACACTCCAGATTGAACAAGCGAAGAAAGTTGCTGCTTCTGTTTCTGGTGTACCAGTGATCAGAAAGAAGGTAGAAGAAGAGCAGAAAAGAAGGAGTGGGTTCAAAAAATTTGCAAGCAAGAGGAGAGGGAGCACAAAAGCACAGAAATGGCCGCACGTTGACAAATGGATGCCAGTCCATCTCAACGATGCATGGGAAGAAATCAAGAGAACCTTTTGGTTCTACTATGGTGTGCTCAGAGAATGGAGAGGGGAGAGCTCAGATCCGAATGAGGATTTCATTGACTATCTCCTGACCTTCTATCCAAAATATCTTCAAGGATGGATAAATCTTGCGGGTGAAGAAAAGGTGCAGATAACCGCCCCTGGTCCATACGTGTACCCTCCTCCCAGGCTGGAGAATGGCTGTGTGAATGAGAAAGCCATTGCTCAAGAAATATCTCAGTACGCCATTAAGTTGGGTCTGACAGGAAACAATCCGGATAACATTAAAGAGAGAGATGCACTGAATACGAAATGTTCAATCTTGAAGTCCCTGCTGATGAGGTAGAAGAGCCGAACTGAAGAGCCGAACTGGAGAGCCGAGCTGAAGAGCAGAAGAAGACAGAAGATGAAGACTCAGAAGATTCTTGTAATCATTTTTTTTTTTGTCTTTTTGATTTTGTTCAGATAAGATTCATTGTAACTTGTAACAGTCTACCTATCATCAATGAAAACTTATCATTTATGCTCAAAAGATAATATCTCATTATCTTATTTACATGTCTTTTAAATTTGATATGCCTGAATGATTGTCTCTGAGATTAATTGATTGAGAAATTAAGTATTTGGTGATGAATCCTTTGAGAGATTTATTACTGAAGAAATTGTTGTGAGAATCTCTGTATGGAAATTGTTGGGAGATTAATTGTTAAGAGACTCATTATTTATGGGGGAAATTGTTGAAAATAAAACCAATCTTGTAATAGGATAAACTGAAACCTGAGTATAGGTTAAGTATGTGTGTAACAAGATAGGTTTTGGCATCATCAAAAAGGGGGAAATTGTTGGGAGATGAATTTAATAAAGATATGATTTTGATTAGATCCCAAAACCCCTGAGTATGACATGTTCAGAATAATCTTGATAGTTGAGTCAGGATTCAGGATGTTATCTGCAAAATGTATAGTCAGCAGATATAGATCAGGTTAGGATCTGAAGATTCTGAAGAACTCAGTAAGTTTCTGAAGAAACCGAAGTTTCAGTATGAAATCAAGTTTTCAAGTTTCAAAGATGAAACGAAGATATCAAGACTCAAGATGAAATCGAGATATCAAGACTCGAAGATGAAACTCGAGATATCAAGACTCAAGATGAAATCGAGGAATCAAGACTTCAAAGATGAAGACTCGAAGATATCAATCAAGACATCCAGAAAGACTCGTAACACGCCAAGACTAAGAAGACTCAAGACACGTAAGACCAAGATCAAGAATCAAGATCAAGAATATCAAGGCACAAGAATTCATCAAGAGTCGAGAATGTCATGAATGCTCAAGAAAACCTGAATGTTCCGAGGCACTGAACATATCTATCTGAAGGATGCAATACTGAGAAGATCGCGATTCCTTAAAAAAATAGATATTTGCCAAGACATTCAAATACAGACAAAAGGAACTAAGACAAAGTGTTGTTAAGGTTATATCACTTTCGGAGATTATAACCAAAAGAGCCGCTGAGTTGTCTACCTTTAAATCGAGACAAAAGTCAAAAAAGGAAGACAAAGATCGTACCATACCGACATCGACAACGAAGTCATTTGAAAAAATGTCAGAAGTACTAAGTTCCAGACTGCAAAAAGTGAAGACCGGCTACATGAAAGGCTATTGCCTAAAACGTGTTAGGGAGTGTCAAACCCTAAGTATAGCCGTTTCTCACACACCATAAGAGGAAACTCTCGGAGCTATCTCTCCAACGGATAGTTTTCAAAGAGTGACCTTGGTGTATGCATATAAATACTTGTGACCTTCTACATTGAAAGGTTACGGGAAATTTGTAAGCAACTCAAGAGCTCAAACTTATTATTGCAAGTTGAAGCACTCGAAAAACCCAAGAATTTCCCAAGTGCTTTAAATCGAAGAGAGCTCATTCCACTAAGCATAGCTTGATAAGATATATCCAAAGCTTAGTCGAGATATCCTAGCCTTTGCATTGTTCTTTATTGTAAAGGATATCTCATCCTAGTTGGAAACCAACCAAGAAACCCTAAACCCTTTGAAAGGTAGTTTGAGTGTGATTGTTGGTGAGATTGGAGTTGTAAAGCGTGAGTAAACTACATTGAGGTAGTCAGAAAGCTCTAGAGGAGAAGTTAGTAAGCCTAGAGGTAGTCCGAAAGCTTGTGTGAGTTGAGTAAGTAAACCATGAGGTAGTCGAAAGCTCAAGGTCGGGGTTGAGTAAGTAAATTACGAGAGGTAGTCGTAAAACTCGGGGACCGAGTTGAGTAAGTAAACTACAGAGGTAGTCAGAAAGCTCAAGGAGGGGATAAGTGAATTCTCTTAAGAGATCCAGAGAGAGTGGGACGTAGAGCTTTGAGTCTCGAACCACTATAAATTGTTGTGTTCTTTGCTTTCTGCTTTGCTTTGCTTAATTTGCATATTTTTCGAAAACATATTTTCACCGACATTTAGGTTGGAATCAATCCATTGAAGTTGCATATAATTGAATCACGGACCAATCACTATTCCATTAAAGGAAGGTTTTTAAAGAAAAGCTTAAAAACGAAAGTATAAACTAAGGGCCAACTATTCCGCACATCTGAGTAGCTAGAACAGGTAGTTACCAAACTGAACTTACTCTTCTAAGGGTTCAGTAAGTTAGTTATCTGATCCAAGTAACTCAGGATCTCTGAAAACTCAGGACTCAGTTGGGATTATCTGAGTTATCTGAAAGAAGCTCAGGATCACTGTCTCAGATAGACTTTGACTCAGAGCGATTTGTGCTTCCCAAGACCAAATCATCAGGACAACCTGACCCAAGCTGACCTCAGTAAGAAAAGTTTTTAAAAACACTGAACACGTGTATTCCCCCCCCATACACGTGTAAGACTCGTTTGCACCGGGACCAACAGGGACTTATATCCTTTTCAGGATAGCTGAGATGTTTATCGAGTTCCCACTCTACAACGTAACCAGTGGGACTTATATCCTACAAAGAGGATAGCCGAGATGTTTAATGAGTTCTCACTCTACAGACTTGACCTAACTTGAGTTTGGGTAAAGAATGATTTAGGGTTCCAACTGGAAATCTATCCTGGTGCTTTAGATAGCCAAAATGCTAGTGGATAGTGTTGGTCCCGGTGAGAAAACCCATTTTGCGCGTGCGGAAGCAAACATTTCGTGCAATGCATATAAAAATAGGGGTGAAGGAATGGTGATTACAGATTTTTGCGTTTTAAGCTCATGTGTTGTGTTTTGCTTATAATCGAATGCATATGACAATATAAGAACATAAAGCAATAAAGAACACAACAAAGTATAGTGGTTCGGAGACTCAAGCTCCTACATCCACTCTCCCTGTTCCTAGGGAAATTTCTTCAAACACTTCACGAGCTTTCGACTACCTCGCGTAGTTTATTTTACTCAACTTAATTACCGAGCTTTTCGACTACTCCACGTAGTTTACTTACTCAACTCGGCCCTGAGCTTTCTGACTACTCCACGTAGTTTACTTACTCAACCCGACCTTGAGCTTTCTGACTACCTCTGTAGTTTACTAACTCAAACTGGACTTATCACCCTCACTCGGGATTGCCTAATCAACTACCTCACTTCACCACTAGTTATCTCTTACGAGAATGGGTTTGGGTTTGGTGTTGTCTCCAACTATGGTGAGATTTTCCCTTACAATGGTTTTAGCCTCAATGCTAAGGTTGGGGAAAATCTCTCTAAGCTTAGGATACATCGTGGGTTGCTTAGATTGGGTTCTAGAACACTCTTGAACATATTTGTATATCTCTGAGACTTGTGTTACAGGGTGGGAATGCTTTGGGTATAACTCTCTTTGGCTCAGAAGCATCTCGTGCTATAATCTCCACGCATCCACCTATTAGAATGATGAAAGACCTTGTATTTATAGTGTGGATTTGAATATTTACCGTTGGAGAGAATCACATTCAAATCCATACTATTCTTGTAAGTCTGAAAGCTTCTTCAGTGGTTGTCTTCCTCTCATTGGTCCACGTCGGTGATTCTAACGGTTATATTCCTCGATTCCTCGCCTTGGAATCATTCAGATTCTCTGAGTCTCGGTGTCTTGAGAGACATCTTGAGTCTTGATTCTATCGAGTCTTCAGATTTATCGAGTCTCGATTTCTCATCCGAGCCTCAGTTTATCGAGCCTCGGGATACTTGATTGATGAGACTTCTCTTGGACGGACCTTATCGATCGGGCATATTGATTTTCGGTGGTGAGTTGGTTCTCTGAATTCACAACATCGACCTTTGGTCACTTTGATTTCATTTATCGATTTCTTCTTTTGATTTGATCAACTTGATCGGATCATTGATCGGGATCAACATCTCGAGGATAGCATCGGTGGTACATTAGGTTTAGCATGTCGGTTTACTTTGTCGATCTCAATCGCGTCGATCTTGATCATCGCACATCTTCATATCGATCTCGATCGCGTCGATCTCGTCGGTCTCATATGCTCCTCTTACGATCTTCAACCTTCTCTTACGATCTTACGGTGGTTTTCTTTTTGTCGAACATGCGCTCTTACGATCACCATATCATTCATTTGTTCTTCGATCATCGATCAGTGCGATTCTGATCATCGATCTTACGATCGGTGGCTTTGCTTTTTCTTCTCTTGATTTTGCCTGACTCATGGTTAACTTGGAACTCATCTAACTTCATCGATCTCGTCGGTCTAAATCTCCTGTTACCTCGTCGATCTCGATCATCTCGTCGGTTTTGTGAGTTCCCCTCAATTTGTTCTCTCGTTCCCCCTCAACTTGTTATCTGTAGATTAGCTTCAAAAACACAAGTTGATAATATTTTGGCATAATTCATCAAAACTAAAATATCCCAACAATTTCACCTTTTTTGATAATGACGCCAAAACATTTAAAATATATGCATTTACAGAGATCGGGTTTTTTTTTTTTTAAAAAAAAAAGATCAGTTCAGGTGGTAACTCTGAAAACTGGTGACCTTTTGAACTACCTGCTCTGATACCAATTGTTGGTATCAGATCAGAGACAGGTTTTAAAAAAGATTTGCTCAGACGATCACATTGAAAAAGTAATCTTTTGAGCACCTGCTCTGATACCACTTGTTGGTCCCGGTGAGAAAACCCATTTTGCACGTGCGGAAGCAAACATTTCGTGCGATGCATATAAAAACAGGGGTGAAGAAATGGTGATTACAGATTTTTACGTTTTAAGCTCATGTGTTGTGTTTTGCTTATAATCGAATGCATATGACAATATAAGAACATAAAGCAATAAAGAACACAACAAAGTATAGTGGTTGGAGACTCAAGCTCCTACATCCACTCTCCCGCATTCCTAGGGAAATTCCTTCAAACACTTCACGAGCTTTCGACTACCGGCGTGGTTTACTTACTCAACTTCGACCACGAGCTTTACGACTACTCCAAGTAGTTTACTTACTCAACTTCGCCCCTGAGCTTTTCGACTACTCCACGTGGTTTACTTACTCAACCCGACCTTGAGCTTTACGGCTACCCCTCATAGTTTACTAACTCAAACTGGACTTATCACCCTCACTCGGGATTGCCTAATCAACTACCTCACTTCACCACTAGTTATCTCTTACGAGAATGGGTTTGGGTTTGGTGTTGTCTCCAACTATGGTGAGATTTTCCCTTACAATGGTTTAACCTCAATGCTAAGGTTGGGAAAATCTCTCTAAGCTTAGGATACATCGTGGGTTGCTTAGATTGGGTTCTAGAACACTCTTGAACATATTTGTATATCTACAGACTTGTGTTCTAGGGTGGGAATACTTTGGGTATAACTCTCTTTGGCTCTGTAGCATCTTGTGCTATAATCTTCACGCATCCACCTATTAGAATGATGAAAGACCTTGTATTTATAGTGTGGATTTGAATGTTACCGTTGGAGAGAATCACATTCAAATCCATACTATTCTTGTAAGTCTGCGAACTTCTTGGTGGTTGTCTTCCTCTCATTGGTCCACGTCAGCTGATTCTAACGGCTATATTCCACAGATTCCTCGCCTTGGAATCATTCAGGATTCTCTGAGTCTCAGTGTCTTCAGAGACATACTCGAGTCTTGATTCTATCTGAGTCTCAGTTTTATCCGAGTCTCGATTTTCATCGAGCCTCGGGATACTTGATTGATTGAGACTTCTCTTCACGGACCTTATGCGATCGGGCATATTGACACTCAGTCGACCGAGTTGATTCTCTGAATTCGGACATCGACCTTCAGTCACTTTGACTCGAGCTATCGATTTCTTCTTTGCGATCGATCGGCTCGGTGATCGGATCAACACATCTTCAGATCAACATCTCGAGGATAGCATCAGTCGATTACATTAGGTTTAGCATATCGGTTTACTTTTCGATCTCAATCACGCGTCGATCTTGATCATCGCACATCTTCATATCGATCTCGATCACGTCGATCTTGTCGGTCTCATCCGCCTCCTCTTCGATCTTCAACCTTCTCTTACGATCTTACGGTCGTTTTCTTTTTATCGGCTTATGCGCTCTTACGATCACCATATCGGCTGATTTGTTCTTCGATCATCGATCAGTTCATTTCGTCATCGATCTTACGATCGGTGGCTTAGCTTTTCTTCTCTTACGATTTTGCCTGGCTCATCGGTTAACTTCGGAACTCATCTAACTTTCATCGATCTCGATCGGTCTCGTCTCTGACCTCGTCGATCTCGATCATCTCGTCGATTTTCGTGAGTTCCCCCTCAATTTGTTCTCTCGTTCCCCCTCAACTTGTTATCTGTAGATTAGCTTCAAAAACACAAGTTGATAATGTTTTGGCATAATTCATCAAAACTAAAATATCCCAACAATTTCCCCCTTTTTGATAATGACGCCAAAACATTTAAAATATATGCATTTACAGAGATCGGTTTTTTTTTTTTTTTAAAAAAAAGATCAGTTCAGGTGGTCACTCTGAAAACTGGTGACCTTTTGAACTACCCGCTCTGATACAAATTGTTGGTATCAGATCAGAGACAGGTTTTAAAAAAGATTTGCTCAGACGATCACATTGAAAAAGTAATCTTTTGAGCACCTGCTCTGATACCACTTGTTGGTCCCGGTGAGCAAACCCATTTTGCGCGTGCGGAAGCAAACATTTCGTGCGATGCATATAAAAATAGGGGTGAAGGAATGGTGATTACAGATTTTTACGTTTTAAGCTCATGTGTTGCGTTTTGCTTATAATCGAATGCATATGACAATATAAGAACATAAAGCAATAAAGAACACAACAAAGTATAGTGGTTCGGAGACTCAAGCTCCTACATCCACTCTCCCTGTTCCTAGGGAAATTCCTTCAAACACTTCCTGAGCTTTCTGACTACCTCGCGTAGTTTACTTACTCAACTCGGCCCTGAGCTTTCTGACTACTCCACGTAGTTTACTTACTCAACTCGGCCCTGAGCTTTCTGACTACTCCACGTAGTTTACTTACTCAACCCGACCTTGAGCTTTCTGACTACCTCTGTAGTTTACTAACTCAAACTGGACTTATCACCCTCACTCGGGATTGCCTAATCAACTACCTCACTTCACCACTAGTTATCTCTTACGAGAATGGGTTTGGGTTTGGTGTTGTCTCCAACTATGGTGAGATTTTCCCTTACAATGGTTTAGCCTCAATGCTAAGGTTGGGAAAATCTCTCTAAGCTTAGGATACATCGTGGGTTGCTTAGATTGGGTTCTAGAACACTCTTGAACATATTTGTATATCTACAGACTTGTGTTCTAGGGTGGGAATGCTTTGGGTATAACTCTCTTTGGCTCTGTAGCATCTCGTGCTATAATCTCCACGCATCCACCTATTAGAATGATGAAAGACCTTGTATTTATAGTGTGGATTTGAATGTTACCGTTGGAGAGAATCACATTCAAATCCATACTATTCTTGTAAATCTGGCTGACTTCTTGTTTGGTTGTCTTCCTCTCATTGGTCCACGTCGGTGATTCTAACCATTTATATTCCTAAGATTCCTCGCCTTGGAATCATTCAGATTCTCGAGTCTCGGTGTCTTCAGAGACATACTGAGTCTTCAGTTCTATCTGAGTCTTCAGATTTATCTGTGTCTCAGATTTCTCATCTGAGCCTCAGGTTTGTCTGAGCCTCAGGATACTTGATTCAGCAGACTTCTCTTCCCGGACCTTATACGTCGGGTATATTGACACTCGAGGCTTCTGCGAGTTCGGTTCTCTGGTCAGACATCATCGAACTTCAGGTCACTTTGACTCGAAAGCTATCGATTTCTTCTTTGCTCGATCGATCGGCTCGACCGATCGGATCAACACATCTTCAGATCAACATCTCGGGATAGCATCAGTCGAGACATTAGGTTTAGGTTTACTTTAGTCATCGATCTCAATCACGCCCGATCTTGATCATCTGCACATCTTCATATCTAATCTCGACACGCGTCGATCTCGTCGGTCTCATCTGCTCCTCTTCCGATCTTCAACCTTCTCTTCGATCCTCTTCGGTCGGTTTCTTTTTGATCGGCTTCTCTTTCTTCGATCACCCATATTTCTGATTGTTTCTTCCGATCATCGATCAGTTCGTTTACAGTCATCGATCTTACGATCGGTGGCTTAGCTTTTTCTTCTCTTTCGATTTTGCCTGACCTATGATTAACTTTCGGAACTAATCTAACTCATCGATCTCGTCGGTCTAAATCTATGACCTCGTCTTATCTCGATCATCTATGTCTGATTTCATGAGTTCCCCCTCAATTTGTTCTCTCGTTCCCCCTCAACTTGTTATCTGTAGATTAGCTTCAAAAACACAAGTTGATAATGTTTTGGCATAATTCATCAAAACTAAAATATCCCAACATATAGGATTTCTTGCTAAAAACTATGGGATGAACACTCTAAGAATAATCTTCAGATGTAGTGTTCTTTTGAGTGGAGATTTGTTATAGCTTTAGCTTCTTTTGTGATGTCTCCGTGTTTGTTCTTGCGTTTTTCACTTCTTGAACCTCTTCTTCAAAATGAAGAATGATCCTATTTTATAGACCTCAAAATCAAGAAGCCGTTGGAGAGCAATTTGAATTTTGGGCTATATTAGGTAGGCTGTAGGATATGATTGAGATGTGCTGCGATTTTCGGCGTGGCCGTCGGCATGATTAGCGCCATTTTTGTCTGCAGCGTTGTATCCCATATTGTCAGCTCTTTTTGTGCACGTGTCACTTTCTCCTTGGCTTCGCGAGGCGGCACTTCAGAAATTTGCCCGTTAGACGATTGATATTCCTTTTGGAGAGGATTCGTCTTGTTTGGTGTATCTTTTTGATTGTCACCAAGTGTGAGCTGACTTGATCAAGTAACTGATCAATCTACCATGTTGAGTCTTTGGTTGCACATTATCTTAGCTTCAATATGCAGACTCTGCTGAAGGTAGGTCTTCAGGTCTTTTGATCTTCAGGTGTCTCTGAGCCTCAGTGTATTCAGTCGTACTAAGTCTTGAGGTTTGATCTTTGAGTCTTGAGGTTTATCGAGTCTTGAGTTCATCGAGTCTTGATGTTATCTGAGTCTTGAGTTCATCTGAGTCTTGATGTTATCGAGTCTTGAGTTCATCGAGTCTTGAGTTCTTCGAGTCTTGATATCTTCTTGTGTTCACCTGATCTTCTGACTTCTTATCTTCTGATTTGCGCTTAGTCTTCAGATCATCTGACCTTCTCTGGGTCATCTGATACTTCGACCTAACCTATACATACTGAGTTCTCCCTCAATATGTGACCTATCTTTTACATCAGCTATCTATACATTTTAATTTGGTCATCTTATTTCGAATCTAAGTCATCGATCGACTAATGTGTCCGATTGGTCCTATTACAACCTATTTTGGAACTTCCATCAAAACTAAATTACATATTTCCCAACAGTATCATCGATTCTTGAGGAAGAATCTTTGTGGTCATTTGAACAGATCTTGAAAAATTGTTTTCAAAACTCATTCGTTTTCAAAATCACTCAGCATGGATAATACCTCTGGTATGTATCATGATTTGCCTAAGTTTTCAATTGATGAGTATGCAGATTGGACTATATACATGTGCAACCATCTGGGATCGATAAGCGGCAGAATGATGGAAGTCATCGAACGAGGACCCATCATCATATATCACGACAACCCCCGGTTGGAGGAGATCGAATCATGCACTGGAAGTCTTGTTCGAAAAAGTCCAGCCCTGATGGATGCAGAAGAAAGAAAGTTGTATACTCTAGATACAATCGCCAGGCATATAATCATGAAGACAATGGATAAAGTCACCAAAGAGAAAATAAAGTATCTCAAAACAGCAAAACAAATATGGGATGCTCTTGCTGAGATATGCGAAGGAAATGATCAGATCAAAGACAGCCGACTACAAGCTGAACTGGTGAAGTTCAAAAAACTCAAAATGTTGCCCAACGAGACCATCAACGAGCTCGATGGGAGGATCACCATGTCGATAAATAAGCTACGAGAACTTGGAAGAGAGATGTCGGGACAAAGACATCAATTATAAGATCTTAAGATCTCTCACCAAGAAATGGGACATGAAAGTCACGGTAATCAAGGATTGCCAAGACATTTCCAAGATTAAGCCAAGTAGCTTATTCCTAAGCCTTAAAGCCCATGAGTTCGATTTAATCGAAAGAGGGCAAGCAGATGAAGATGAGACGCCTGCTGAAGCCTCAACCTCCACATCTAAATCAGTTGCATTCAAAGCAACCAAAGAAGCGAGATCAAAGGCCATTGAACTGTTGGAAACATCAAAGTTGGCAAACAGATCGCTTTACTTACCAGGAAACTTGAAAGATCAAATATTCAACTCGGCAAGTATCGCAGATTCTACAAGGATTATCAAGACAAAAGGAACATGAGGCCAACTGACAGATCACTAGAAACGAACAGATCTGATGACCGAATGGATCAGAGAGATGATAAAAGAGATGATGATCGGTCGACGAGAAGAGATAACAGATCGGGAGAAGGAGTTCGACTACAATCGAAAAGGAAGTCACGGCGACAGATCCTCTGACGAAGTGTCTCTGGCGCAGGAAGTTTCGTGGATCGTGGATCATGCTTCAATCGCTTGAAACAGGTCACTACTGACTCCATTGCCCTGGACGACTCCCGAGAGAAAGAGAAGAGAAGCGGAACAAAAGAGAGCTACGCTTCAAAGATAGAAAAACTATGTTTGCTGACACATCAGGAATTGATTCCTATCCGCCTTTTTTGAGGATTCGGCTACTCATCGAAGAGAAGATTTACGTCGATAAGCGATCTTTGTTGATTTCCTCAACCATGAAGATCGATATTCTCTTGGATGATGATGAAATCATCGATGGCAGGAGAAAGACCAATCTGAGGTAACCTCCAAACCTACCTTTTTCAATTTCCACACATGCTATTATTAGCTTTTCTTTGGAGAGAGATGACTTGCGGCTCTACTCGAGCAATTACTTGATGATCTCTCGATGCGATGAGACACTTATACAATAGTGGAAGCCGAAAATGACAAACTAAGGATCGAAATAATCGAAATTTTGTTAAAAGAGAACGTCGATAAAGAAAGTGAACCGAATCGAAATTTGAAATTGCTCAAGGAAAATGGCGAGGAACTTAACGTTCTGAAGGTTAAATCTTCTGATCAGGAGAAGCAGATCAAAGATCAGCTAGCAATCAACAAATAGCAAGCTGATGATTTCAAAATCCTACAAGCTAAGTTTGATGAGCTATTCCGACTACATGAGAGTCTAAAATCTACTGAGGATAGTTTGCGCAAGAAAATTGAGGTTTTCACGAAGTCATCAAAAACCGTTCAAGATATGAACACCTATTTTCGAATGCCGACTAACAAGAAGGGTATTGTGTATGAGAACCCTTCTACATCCTCAAAAGCCCCGTTTAGTTCACTTCAGAAGGGTGTAATCAAAAGAGTCTCTGACAAAGATACACAAAAACCTAAAAATGTATCTGATAAGGGAAAGAGACCTGCTGAGCAAGTAAGGCAAGTGCCTAATCAGAAAGGAGCGAAATGGACCCAATCGATTAAGCATCGGTAGAGGAATCATCGAAGAAACCGGTTCTTACGAAGAAACCTCAACTTCGATCGGCAGATTAGGTATCGAAGAGACAACTTTGTAAAAAAGGAAATCTAATCGAGACCCAATCGAGGTCAGCTACCTAATAAGCAAGCTATAGGTAAACTGCAAAGACCATCTATGCCAAAGAGATATGAATCTTTTAATGGTAGCAGTCGTACCTACCCTTATAACCAGAGACCTAGGGCTACTTCACCTGAGCCACATTGGGTTAAAGGAAGACAAAATATAAAGAAAAATCCCAAGTCTTCTGATTCACCCAAGGCTCACACGAATAATCATACAAATCAGAAAGCATATAAAGAGGCGTATGATTATGTTGATATGTATGGGGAGACAAATCGGGCCTTCGATCTATCGATTACAAGAGAAGTGCCTTTTGTGTGGATCCCTAAATCGACTAACCTCTCGGGGACCCAATTCCAAAGGGTACCTAAAGCCCGATTCGACAGGTTCGCGTGGGGACGGCCAACAAAGGAGGTGTACAAGCAACTATCTTGTACATCGATAGTGGATGCTCAAGGCACATGACTGGAAGCAAACATCTCCTTAGCTCTTACAAAGAACAAGAAGGCCCACGTGTACTCTTCGGTGATGATAAATTTGGTTTTACCAAAGGATTTGGAACCTTAGAGAATGATGATGTACAAGTAACTGGAGTCTAGTATGTCGAAGGACTAAAGCACAATCTACTATCAGTATCACAATTCTGCGACAACGGATTCAGTGTTGAGTTCTTGAGTGACAAATGTACGATTAGGAATCGAGCTACTCAACAAATCTTGCTAACTGGCTCAAGGAAAGGCACGATCTACACAGCAGATTGGAACAGTTGCCCAAGAAATGCATGCTTAATTATTAAGAGTTCCAAGAGTAGTAGTTGGCTCTGGCACAAAAGAATGAGTCATCTGAACTTTAAGACTCTTAACTAGATAGCTAGGGTGCCTTTGGTTGAGGGACTTCCGAATGAAGTATTCTCAAAGGATCAGACATGTGCCGCATGTCAGAAGGGAAAACAAATTAAAGCTTCATTCAAAGGAATACTTGGACCAAAGCATCGATGAAATCTGAATCGCTCCATATGGATCTATTAGGACGATTACACGGTCGGTCTCGGTGGGCCTTAAATATACTCCGTAATCGTGGATGATTATTCCAAGTTTACTTGGGTTGTATTCTTATACAAGAAGAATGAGACAACGACTAAGATACCCGAGCTGCTCAAGAAACTACAAAACGAAAAGGGTGTAAGCATAGTAAAAATCAGATCAGATAAAGGTACAAAATTTCTGAATTCTTTTATTCTTGATTTTTTAGATGACCGAGTTTGGTATCTGACATGAGACGTCATCCTACAAGAACGCCACAACAAAATGGAGTAGCGAGCGGAGAAACAGAACTCTCAAGGAAGTCTGCTTCGCACTATGTTAAATTTGAACATGCGACACCAAGCCGTTTCTGGGCAGAAGCAATCAACACTGCATGCCACACTCAGAACAGATGCTCTCTGACAAAGACTCACTTCAAAACACCCTATGAACTATGGAAGAGCAGAAAACCTCGTGTTCCATACTTCCATGTTTTTGGGTGCAAGTGTTTCATTCACAACAATGGGAAAAGTCAGTTGAAGACTTTTGAGGCCAAGTCAGATGAGGGTATATTCTTAGGATATTCCTCATCCACCAAGGCTTTCAGGGTTTACAACAAATGAACCCTAGTTGTGGAAGAAACACCCCATGTAGTCTTTGATGAGACATCTTCTGAACAAGAGAAAGCTGCAGACGTACCAGATCAACCGCTACCTGATACGCAAAAAATGGATCAGCTAAGTATCAAGGAGAAAGAAGGTGAACACGTAACAGTGTATATTCCAGAACTTGATCTTGTTGATTCAACAGGTCAATCAGACCCTAAGGTACGCACAACTATCAGTGAAGAAGCTGATACAGCTTAGACAGTATCAACTGAACCATCTGGTTTAGGGGGAACTCCTGAAGTTCCTACGAACAGACATCAGCACATGATGAGTCCAACATCAGCTGAGACATGTTCTTATCAAGTGGATAATAATTCTGCACCACTCCCAATCACTAGTAATGAACTACTATCAGAAATGGATGATGTTCTCCAAATAGGCGCAAATCAGAGTAGAAGGACCTGGATTACCAGTCATCCAACTGATCTGATTATCGGAGACCCATCTGATAGAGTCAAAACTAGACATTAGATTGGTGAAAGTGCCATGTACTGTTGTTATCCGTCTTCGAAGGAACCAACTACAGTAGAGGAAGCTCTACAAGACACAAACTGGATTCTAGCCATGCAAGAGGAGCTGGTGGACAGACCAACTCATCAAGACGTGATTGGCACGAAGTGGGTATTCAAGAACAAGAGAGATGAGAATAATGTCAAAACCAGGAATAAGGCAAGACTTGTTGCTAAGGGGTATTCACAATCAAAAGGAATTGATTATGATGAGACCTTTGCACCAGTCGCTCGCCTAGAAGCCATTCAGCTATTTCTGGCATATGTTGCCCACAGAGGGTTCATTGTGTATCAGATGGACGTAAAGAGTGCATTTTTAAATGGGGTACTAGCAGAGGAAGTTTATGTTGAACAACCTCCAGGCTTTGAAAAAGGCAACCAAGTGTACCGTTTAAGAAAAAGCTCTTTATGGCTGAAACAAGCTCCTCGAGCTTGGTATGATACACTCTCTCAGTTCTTGATAGACAGTGGATTCACTAAAGGAATAGTGGACGAGAACCTTATTCGAGAATAGAAGATGGAGAAGATATTACGATGGTTGATTTCGTGGGCGACATCATCTTGGATCTCCCAACAAGAAGTTGTGTGAGAAGTTCAGCAAATTGATGCAAGGGAAGTTTGAGATGTCCATGATGGGTCAGATGAATTACTTTCTGGGTTTACAAGTCAAGCAGAGTATAGAAGGGATATTCATCTCATCGCGGAAGTACACAAGGAATCTATCGCCAAGTTTGGAGTTCAACATTGCAAGGAAGCCAGAATTCCCATGATGAAGATGGATCCAGATGAAGATGGTCAGAAAACTAATCAGAAAGAATATAGGGCTCTGATTGGATCTCTACTATACCGACCGCCGGCAGGACCGGATATCACCTTTTAAAGTAGGTGTATGCGCTTGATTTCAAGCAAATCCAATGCAAAGCCACCTCCAAAGCGACTAAGCGAATTCTCAAAGTATTGAAGGGACAATAAACCTTGGTTTATTTTACCCATCGATGATAATCTAGAGCTTAGTGGATATTCCCGATTTCGATTATGGAGGTTTGCAGAATCGATGAGAAGTCAACCTCGTGTTCATGTATGGGTTTAGAGAAATAAACCGATCTCTTGGTTTTCGAAGAAGCAGACATCGATTAAGTACATCTACTCTTGAAGCGAGAATATATGGTCTGCAGGAAGTCGTTGTTCCCAATCGCTTTCTGGCTAAGTCGGCGGTGAGGATTACAACATCGTAGCTAAGAACGCACTTATATTCTCGTGTGATGTAATAGTCTTTATTGCAATCACTTTCGAGAATCTCGTTCTACATACAAGATGCAAGCACGTGGATGTCAAACACCATTTTATCAGAGATCACATTGAAAAGAAGAATATCAGAATGGAAAAGATCCATATTGACAAGCAGAAAGCTGATATTTTAACTAAGCCGCTTAGTCGAGATCGATTAGAGAATTATGCAATGAGCTAGGGCTTCTGGATCTCGGAGAAAGTGCACCAGAAATGATTGGTGGACTAATCTCCAGAACCAGTTAGTTAAAAGACTAACTAAAGTTAAGGGGAATCGGTTTGAGTTAGGAATCTCAACCGATCGACGACTGTGACGAGGAGCCGATCCGAAGTTCGGGATAAGGAAGCAGATCGAAAAGTCAGACAAGTAGCCGATCTGAAGTTCAAACAAGGAGCAGATAAGTTCAAGATATATCAGATTAAGGGGGAACTGATCAGATTGGAAGATTACTTTATTAAGTCGATTAAAGCTGCAGTAAACAAGCAAGTCGTACAAGTTGAAAGCTACAGATCGCATAAGTCAGAAGAGGCAACACAACAATGAAATAACATAATTTTTCATTGATAAGGACCCGGAGGTCAGATTTACAAGTTACAAGTGATATCACAAGCTACCTACAAGCTATCTTCAAGTGGTATTACAAGCTTCAAGTACAAGAGACCCGGAGGTCGCTACATAAACCATAAACCATAAACCCTAAGCCAACCCAAGGCAGGAAAGGGAGAGAGAGAGTTCAAGGACATGATGCTCTCATTTTTCCCCAATCCTAAAAGGGGCGTGAGAGGCCTTAAGGAAAATCCTAAGGCATCCTCAGAGCTTCGGAGTGAGGAGCGAGAGCGGCCTTGAAGGATTTTTGTACCAGGAGCCCCTAGAGCTAAAATCAACGGGCTCTCCAGCTGTTAAATGGGACACAGTGCCATAGGTTTGGTCACAAGGACCAAACGGACACTAGTGTCACATACAAATATTGAGTTTGATACACAAGATCGTATACCAAACTCATGTTTTGTTTCGGACTGAGTCTGTTGATGCTAATTCCGTTATCTCGATAGGCGCACAACGTGCATACGGTTAGGAGAAGTGCCTTCTCATTTGCCTTAGCAGATCCGCCTCCACGGTGGTAAAGAAGCTTTGCATTGATCGTATGTGTAATCTTCGATGATGACGAAAACAGTGTGAAGGAACACACAGGGTTGATTTGAGAAGCTGAATTCATTGGAAAAGGGTTAAAGGTTTTCACCGGAAGTTTCATCGGAAATAAGGAAATCATTGGAAAGGCATGAAGTATATGCTAAATATGATGAATGGTTTATGTTGTGTTGTTTTTGCCTAACACCCCAGGTTAATTTATAGAAGGAAATTAGGGGTACAAATGCAAATTTATTTTCTCAGAAGACATTAAGAGAAATTTGCATCGACAACGCGTAAGGGACACGCGGCTAATGGTTGGATGAGTTGACGGTGTGAGTAATCACAACATATCTATGCCATTATTACGGAATGTCAAATCGCGCCGATTTGGGAATCGAGGCGACTTTTTGACTCCCCGAAGCAAATGCTTTGGCGGGAGTTTGACTTAAGTGCATAAGTAAATGCGGGCTGAATAGAAGAAGATTGAAGGATGAAGTGAATCAGATAAGTGCATCAGATGAGAGAATCAGATAAGTGACGAAGTGCTTCACACAGGAATCTGATCAGATAAGTAAGATATTGTTGGGAAATGCTTAAGGCTACCATCAGTAAGGTCAACAAGTACTAGATTAGATCACTGTGGTAACTGGTTGATTACAATATCAATCAGTCAGATACGCTCTCTTATTTATCCCTTTCTGAATAACTTATATGCGTTATTTAAATAAATTAATTTTACTCTGTTTTCACTTTATGACGCATGCTCTGCAAATCTTTTAATGCGGACTTGGGAATGTGTTTTTAATGCGTTTTATTGCGAATTTTCGAGTCCGAAATACGAGAAGACTACTTTTCTCAACCGTACGATCAAAATACTTTTTGGCCGCCTAATCTCAGCCACCGATTTCAAAACACGGATACTTGAGTACTTTGGAAAGTTGAGTAAATAGGTTTTTCCTCATTTTCTATAAAATCCAAATCTTTCTTAGAAAACTTCTTTCCAATACTTCGTCTTCTCAAAGCTCTTAAAAGATCAAAACTTTCAAAATCTTCAGAGAATTACTTTCGAAATCAATTGATTCTTTTCTTACGATTTCTCAAATCCTCGAATCAATTTCTGGTAATTTCTCGTTTAAATTTTGCATTATTTCAATTCACTCTGGTACCTAGGTTTACAAGTCGTGATGATATGTTTCTGTAATTTTTATTAGATCTATACGCTTACTTGCTAAATTGATGCTTGGATTACTAGTTTGACTGAATTTATTGAAATATCTTACTCAAACTAAACATCAATTTGCATATCGTACAGAAATGGCATATCTTGTTCCACGACCGGGCCAAGGGAAAAAGTTCTGCAACTTTGTATCGATGAAGAAAGACATCATTGATGAGAAGTATGTAGTATTCACCATCACCTCAGATCCTGAATCGCTGGAAATTCTGGAGTGCTTGCGAGCGTGTGGACTAGAACGATATTGCTCTACACATTAGAACATCATCCACACCCATGAAGCCCTGGAGTTTTTATACAACCTACAGAGGGATGAAGACATTGATGCTGACCTGATTTCTTCCATTGGCGGACTGGAAGTGCAAGTGTCGAATGATGATCTCCAGAGGATATTTGGCCTAACTCGAGGAAGCATCAATCCAGAGACCTACACGACTGATGTAGGAGAAAATGAATTTCTTGAAGCCGAGTTATTGAGACCAGCAAACAAGGAGAACATGACGAACATCAAAGCCTCCTATCTGAAGAGGAAATATTGCCTTCTCCTTGAGATCGTTCAGAAGGTGATCATGTGCTCAACTTACAGTCTTGATGCTGTCACTTCGTATAAGATCAGTGTCATGGCTGCAATAATAAAGAAGGCTTCAGATATAGATTGGTTGGGTATGGTCAAGGCACGACTGAGGAAAGACTCTGGGATGTTTGAACTGACCCAGAGCAATGTAGTGTGCTTATCTTCCAAGTGCTCCTTCATACACAAAATCTCTATCATTCTGTCAGATAAGCTGCCACAGAACTATGAATGGAATGAGAATGGAGCAAAGATATATCAAGCAAACTACAAGGCCATATTGGGCAAGGATGAGTCTCTACCTGGACAATCTGATGAAGATCCAACTCCTTATGTGCCCAAACCCAAGGGAGAAAAGAAGGGAAAAGATAAGGCAACTGCATCATCTGAAGAGCAGGGAACGGCTATTCCGGAAAAGAGGATGAAGAGGAAGGATCTGGCCAAGAAACCAGATGCTCAGCGGAAACGTCAGAAGAGAGTGACTTCTCCTCTGAAGACTGCTCCAAGTTCTGCCCAGCAAGTTAGCAGAACGAAAGATCTGATGCAAGTGGAATCAGAAGAGGAGATAGCAGTCCGCTCTGAGCCCACTACCAGACAAGTAAGGGAAGAGCAGATGACCGCAGCAGAAGGAGAGGAATCTGTCAGAAGGACAGAAGTGGAGCAATCTGAGGAAGAATCACCATCTGATTCTCTGCTAATCACCACGATCTTCCAGAGAGCAAGATCGCCAACACCCACTTCCAAATCACCATCACCCTCTCATCACAAAACCTTCTCACCCTCACCCTCACCTATCAGATCACCCAGATCTCCCACACCACCAATCAATGAACCTGTTCAGGAAACTGAACACCCTCAAAACGCTAAAAACGAACCACAAATATCCCAATCTCCAAACAAGTCACAAGCACCTGAGAGATCGGACAAGCGAGTGTCCATCTCTCATAATCCCTTCAACACCAGAACCGTGCTTGCTTCACCCGTTTCAGAAAGCCCCATCATAAGGATAATGAAGCAACAGATCAAGGAGTATCTGCTGGATCTGTGCCTTGAATTGGATCAACATCCTGGCATCCAGCAACAAATAGAAGAGATTGTGTTCTGGAGGGATATCAGACTGAAAAGTATTGAAGAATTTCTGATTCTCATGACATCTCTGGGATCAGATTTCTTTGTAGACTTAGAGATGAAATGCTTAAACGCTGTTGGGATTGAAAGTGCTGTTGAATTGGCATCTGATGATGATATCAGATGGTTGATTCACGAAAGGTTGAATTAGCGATAATGAGGAGGAAACCATTCAACCTCCTGCAGATCATGAGGGAGCTGCCAATGAACCAAGAATGGGTGCTGCAGATGAGACCCGACTTGGCAAGGCTTCAACATCTGACCAGACTGCTACGATGAGCTCTGATACCCTAGTTCTTTATACTGAGAAGATTCAGGATGGGATCAAGACTACTATTGAATACAAATTTGTAGCGCTCACAGCAGATCTGATGAAGCGATTTGAAGAAGAGCAAGCAAAACTAGTTGACAGAGAAAGATGACAAATAGTTGGGATGCACAGTGCCATCCTCTCTGAAGTTATGCAACTAGTTAATCCTCTTACCGAGAAGCTAAATCTCCAGTCTGACAAACTCAAGGTTCAGACAAATATGCTCAATCGTATTATGTGTACTATTGGAGAATGTCCGGGCATCCTTGAGAAAAATTGACAACCACATGGATATGGGTTGGAAACACTTTGTAGCTTCCAATTTTAACGAGCAAGACAGAAATCGAAGTTGCTCTCGACGCTTTCTTTGAAGACGCATTCGCCACCGTCTGATTACTCCTCTTGTTGTCGAGGAACTCAGAGAGGAGATCACACGGCAATTCAATGCTCTGAACCGCAGGATGTCCAACCTCTTTGATGAAACCAAAAAGGGGGTAGGACAAGAGAATAAAGAGAAGAAAGAAAAAGCAGAACGATTGGTAACAATTACATCTCTACCGAAACCATCAGATGTCGACTTGCGACCACTTCATCTATTGATCTCGTTCTTCAAGTAAAAGAAAGCGGAGCAACATAGCAAAGAGATCATCGAAAGCGTAAAAATTGCTCTTTTCAGAGGTTATTGCCGAGTCGACAAGATTGAAGATTTTTCTTCATTAAATGTAAAAGAATGGAAATTGATAATCGGGCCAAGAGCCTTGAACTCGCTAAAAAATTAGTCAAGAAGGCGAACAAGAAGAATGCGAAAGCGGATTTCTAAGGAGAAAGAAAGGCAAAGGCAAGATGATGAAAGAATCGCAGAAGATCAAGAGACAAGGCCAACCATTCTCTACCAAAAGCGGATGACTCTGAACAAGTTCAAGAGCAAACAAGACAGAGAATTAGAGAGACCGCCATCAAAAAATAGGTTAAGAGGCTAAGGGATCGAACATCGCTACATCCGAAGGAAGAGGAAGAACGAGAAACAAGCAGAGGAGATTGCTTGGGAGAAGAATGCCCTCCAAAGACTCTAAAGACATCCTCACAGACGGCTAGATCCGCTTCCAAAATGAGATCGATCGAGAGGAGAATGGTTATGTGGTTACACATCCCGGAGAAGATTCATCAAAATTAGATCGAAAATGATGATGAATTAGGAATCGGTAAAAAACGATGTAAACCGAAAAAAGTGATGAAAGAAGGAAAAATCATGTCACTAATATGGCTCCACCCTTTGAACTACTCCTTCCACCTGCGTCCCGACAAAAAGCTAGATGCTGTAAAATTTAAGAATGCCTACTATGGATTTGCTGAAAAAGGAAGGATCCATAGAAGAGAAGATCTGGACAAACTAATGCAAAGGATGTACAAGATGTTTGGCATCCCCAAAGAGCTGCAAATGTTCAAGTACACCTGAGGAAGACAACTTGGAATCAGGTGATAGGTACGTTTTCATGTATTCTATAACGCACACACCTATCTGAATGAAATATTTAATCTCTCTGATTCTAAGACAAACATCTCATTGTCTTCTGAAATATGTACTGCATTTCATTATCTGCATTTCTATTCGTGGTATGTGTTTTTCTGATTAAGTGTTTTGGTTCCATCAAAAAGGGGGAAATTGTTGGGAAATTTGTATTTAAGTTTTGATGGAAGTTCCAAAACAGGTTGTAATAGGACCGGTCGGACTGTTGGTCGATCGATGATTTAGAATCGATTAAGATGACCAAATTTGAAATGTATAGATAGTCGATGTAAAAGATAGGTCACATATTGAGGGGGAACTCAATATGTATAGGTCAGGTCGAAGTATCAGATGACCCGGATAAGGTCGATGATCGGAGGCTAAGAACAAATCGAAAAAGAAGTCGAGAAGATCGGTGAAGACAGAAGACATCAAGACTCGGATGAACTTGAAGACTCAAATGAACACGAAGACTCGGATGAACTCGAAGACTCGGATAAACTCGAAGACTCGAGATAAACCTCAAGACTCAAGAATAAACACAAGACTTCAAGAATAAACTCAAGACTTCAAGATGATTTGAAGACATCGAGGCTCAGAGTCACCAAGATCAAGACTACCAAAAGACCTATATCACCGAGTTCAGATATTGAGCTAAGACATTCGCATCGAAGACTCAACAAGGTAGACTGATCAGTTATCTGATCAAATCAGCTCACACCGGGCGTCAATCAAAATGATACACCAGACAAGACGAATCTTCTATAAAAGGAATATCAATCGTCTAACGGACAAATTACTGAAATGCCGCCTCGCGAAGCCAAGGATAAAGCGACACGTGCACAAAAAGAGCTGACAATACGGGATTCGACGCTGAGGATATAAACGGCGCTAATCATGCATACGGCCACGCCGATATTCGGAGCACGCCACAACATATCCTACAGCCTACCTAATATAGCCCAAAATTCAAATTGCTCTCCAACGGCTCTTTGATTTTGAGGTCTATAAAATGGGATCGATATTCAAAATTGAAGAATACGCCGGACACTAAGAACAAACACGGAGACACCTCAAAAGAAGCAAAAACTACAGCAAAATCTCCGCTCGAAGAACACTATATTTGAAGATTATTCTTAGAGTGTTCATCCCATAGTTCTTAGCAAGAAATCCTATCCACTAGCATTTGGCTACATAAACACTTGGATAGATTTCCAGTTGGAACCACAACAAACCTTTACCCAAACTCTAAGTTGGTTAAGTTTGTTACCGCAAGATTTCAGACTAGGAATTCTAGTTTCTGATTTCTGGTTCGGTTGAGTGTGAACTCAATAAATATCTGTTGGGTGTTGGACTAACACATAAAACTAAGTCCAGTTGGTTAAGTTGGTGCCCCTGTGTTAAGGGAAGAGTGGATGTAAGGCGGGTTTAAATCTCGAACCACTATAAAATCTTGTGTGCATTTACTTGCTTTTTTATTGCTTTACACTATTCACACAAACCGAAGTTTAAAAGCGCATACATATTCTAAGTTAAGCTCGATCGCACCAAGCAACCGATCGATCAAAGTTGACACCTTAGTCAGCTGGTTGAAAACTGACTTAAGAATCTGAATTGATAAACTGGTTTTTCACACGGGTACTTACAAGCTTCCGCACTCTCAGTTAAACTGACAGATATCAAAACGGGTTGCCCCCGGGCACTCAAGAAGATTGAACATCATCCCAAACCGACTCACTAGCACTCGATCGAGCAATAACTGCAAATCACACCGATCCAAGACGAAGTTTTTTTTAAGTCTATTCACCCCTCCCCTCTAGACTTCTGCCCTCACAAAACCCGTTCGGGACCTACAAATTTAATTCTAACAATTATTACTAGCATGAATTAATCCTATATGAATTCAAATAATAATTCAACAACAAATCATGCATATAAACAGTTCACATAAAACCTACGCATGAATGAATTACTCGGGTTTACGTGAACTAACCTCTCTTGGAGTGGCAATGGTCTCGTTGATAAGAACACACCAAAAGGCCTTCCCAAGTATTCCCTAGTCCTTGCTCGTCAATCCGATTGGAAGGAAACTCATGAACAATTAACAAAAGGGAAAATAAAATTTGTTGCACCACCTTTGTGGATTTACTAATTTTTCCAGCACATGGAATTGTACTTAGGAATGAAACACTCATCCCCTATTTATAGAGGGTGTTGGTCGAATTCTTGTGATAAAATAATATGGGAAAATCTTTTTCTTGATCTCCAAGAAATCTTAAATATATCTCATATATTCTTTTCTCCATAATTAAAATATTCCACAAAAAATTTCAACTCCTCTTGTTATGGAATTTTCGAAAAAAAAATAAGGATCAAGATTCCAAGATTTGGATCTTCTTGAATTTATGAGATATACTTGTATTTCAAGAAATACATATCTTCCATAATATCTTTTCAAGAAAATCTTTCTTTCCCTTATTCTTTGAAAATTTCGAAAATCTCACCATAAATAACCAAGTGGGAGATTTTTTGAATTTAATGAGATAATCTTGTATTCCAAGAATACATATCTTCATTCCATAACAAAATTCAAAGAAAATCTTTCTCCCTCTTTTATTTATGATTTTCGAAAAATAGGAAAAAAATGAGCAACAAATATTTATTTTATTTTTAAACACCTTTTTCAGTTATTGGACTTTATGTTGGGCTACTTGGGGGGCCTTTAGGAGAATTAAGATTGAACCTTCCAATGGATCTTGAATTATCAATATTGAGCCACAATATTATTCAAGCCCATAAATATTAATTAATCCCACTACATAATTAATATTGCACTATCCATCTTAACCCATATTACAGTTAATATGGCTCCCGGTTATTATTTCCCGTGTTTAAGATTATCTAGCTCATTAATTAATTCAAGTCACTGAAATAACTTTTCATTAATTAATATCTTTTATCCTTGGTTAAGGAACGATTCAACATTATTATCCATACCGGAAACAAATTCCACTTGCAAGATTTGGTATGATAAACTTATGAACCTCCCAAGGGGGCAAATCGAACAAGCGTACTTGCACACGATTCTCCGTATTAAATCTTAGCAATCGCATGTGACCAATAATATTGCCCAAGATATAAAGTATTGAATCTCCTTGATTCTCTACCCGTAATAAGTCAAAGCAATAGTTACTTACCACACGCAATCCTATTTAAGGGACGAAGATTAAGAAATAACTAACCACTGAGGTCTAATTCTTCCTAGTTCAGTTCTGAAGAATTTGTCCTCCTGTAGGTCCTCTTCAGTGCATCAGTCATGCACTAGTGTAATCTCTTAGTCAAGACAAACCAATCTGAGCCTTACACTTCAACCTTTCACGATGGATTGTTTATTTCCATCTAGGTCGTGAATGGTGTATTTTTAGTTACAATGAACTGTTAATTTAATCTTATGTGATCTGGAATCACTAAATTAACTACAATGTAACACGTACTATTTATTGAACAGTTATGCAATAAATATATGTAACATTCGATGATATTTAAAGCATCATTGATAAATAATTTATTTCAGTAAATAAGTCTGAAATTCAATTTTGATTATACAAAGTAAAAGCATACTTTCCAGTATAATCCTAACAAAGATGAGAAGTTCAGATCGTTGTCATCGTCTGTGTTGGTTATCAGGCAGAAATCTTCAACAGATGAGTATCCAGAGTCATCTGATGGCAGGTACGAGTTGTTGATACCAGATGTATCTGCTATCATAGCTTTTCTGTCTCTGTATCGTTGCTCTCTTCTGTTTCTTTTCTCTTCTCTTTCTTTAGGAGTCAGGTCGGGGCAATCTGTGCTATAGTAACTTGGTTTATGGTAGTTGAAACACGTTCCTGAATCTCCAGATCCTCTTCTGTTAGGTGAATTATTTCTTCGATAATTCTTGTCAGGTGACTTTCCTCCTTGTTTGTAATCAGAACTCCTTCTTTCTGATTTTTCACCACGTCTATCGTCTCTTCTGTCATCAAAATGATCTCTTTCTGGTGATCTATCAGTAGATCTCCTGTCTCTTCCTCTCTCTGTCTATAGTCTTTGTAGAACTTTCTGTACTTTCCCATTTGAATGTTTGATCGTTCAAGTTTTCTAGTCAACAGAGCAATTTGTTCATCTTTGCTGATGATGTTCCCCATGTTGAAATTTAGAGGCACGTAAACACGTAATACATGCGCAGCAGAATTAAACAGTTCACCAACAACAAACAATTAATTGCATAATTAAATACGAGTAAACGTAAACATAATTCTTACAGTAATTCGTATACAGTTTTCTCTACTATGGTATCCACGTAATCCCCAATCGCGGACTTGCACGGATTTGTCAGCGTTGAATCCCTAGATGAATTTGCTAGGAAAATTCTAACTCTAGATCTTATGGAGAAAAATGATTTAACGTTGTTTGTGAATTCCCAAAAACTTGTATATATAGGGGAGGCTCAGCTTAAATCTTAAGCTAACCTGATTAGGAAATAAAATCCCTAATCTTGTAAATTAAATCCCATTGATTTAATTCCCATATATAAAAATCTCTACGGATTTAATTTTCATGTATATCAAATCTCTACAGATTTGATTCCATATATATTAAATCCTATAATAATATACCATATATTATTATTGGGAATTCCTATTTAATCAAATCCAATTTAATTAAACATTAATAATAATTAATTCCAAATTAATTTATTATTAATTAATTCTCCATAAATTAAATATTATAACCAATTTAACATTTATTCAACCAACTATAATCCGTAAAATGGAACTACTTGTTGTGTGACCCATAAGCCCTCATATATCGAGCGATTAGTCAAACTAACGGTCTTAATTGAACCCTAGAAATAAATCAGACATTCTCAATATATGAGGTACGTTGAGAGAAAAGTGCAACTACCTGTAACTGAAACATGAGCTATTACGATTTTCTCCTTTCATTCGTGAATACTCGATTAAGTCTTGAACATGATGAAGTGTCTATTCAAATAACTTAATCATATTATCTCTAATCACTAATTGATCATGTATGTCACACTTAGCCACAAAGTCTAAGTTGACGTGCATCAGCCGATGACTTAGATCCAATTATGACGAGAAGATGAGTATTCTCTCTAAATCCTCTTCGAGGAATGAATCATATTCTTGGCTCAACCAAACACAAGTTTCGGTGCCAGTCCAGAAAATTTGGCCTAGCCAATTGATTTGTTACCAAACACATCTCAATAACAATTATATATTTCAACTAACCAAGAGAAATAAAATAAAACGGGAATTAAACACATAATTCCTATGATCAATATTCAGCAATCAAAATAAATGTGGTCTTTCTTTGTATTTATTTTATCTCCATTATTTTCAAATACTCAATGACCTCATCGGAAGAGTACGAATTTATATCAAATATAAATTGTAATGGAGTAGGATCCACATTCCTACTAGCATAATATCTGCTTTGGCTGATTACTACAATAGCAGAACTGGAAGGTCTCCAAACCAATTGCAAAACTTGGAACTCCTAGTTGATTGAACCTAGTTCAATCGGATGCCCCTTGACTTTCGTTTCCCTGCTTGGGCTGGTGAAACAAAGTCAAGTTGATTTACAACCATCAAGCGGCGACACTTCGTCTCCATATAAAAGTCTGGTTAGATGTAGATCCGAGCAAAAGACTTGGGCCTTAAATACTCATTGGAACGAAATCTCCGGTTTACCTTTAATTTTGATGGAAGGCATCGTTCAACTTAATGAAAATCATATTTTAGCTAGGATCATTTTTAAAGGCGGGGTATTAATTGCTTAATCGAGATCCAACATGTTAATCTATATCACATTTGAGCAATTATTGGGCGCCGCCTACCCAAACATGATTTATACACGGACTAACACTTACATGGGCGCCGTCTACCCAAACAATAATACGGTCCGATATGTATTGGGTGCCGCCTACCCAAACAATTATAATACGGACGTAAAAGGCGTTAACAGAATATAAAACACGTTAACCAAGTGGGAGTTAATAACCGTTTAATCATTTAAACCATAATTTTAAAATCCAATTTTAAAATAAGTTTAATAATTAAATTCATTATTAATACTAGCTTTTAATTAATCAAATTAATTAAGTCCGTCATTAGTTCAACTAATACATTTTAGTAAATTCAATTTTAAAATTATTAAATTTCAATAATTAATCCAATTAATTATAAATAAAAGTCCAACCTTTATTACTAATCCTTAAAATATTAATCTCGTTAAAATTTTAAGAATTAGATTTTAATCATTATTTGCCACGGGCTCAAGTGCAATTTCTAAAACTTGCACGTAGGGGCTTGTTCGAAATCCAATATACAAAACAACCCCTCCCTCATCACAGCCCAGAAACCGTCTCTTCAATCGTGACAACCGAAATCAAAATTCAACCTCAGTTCATCAGAATTAATCCAATTAATCATAAGAACAGTTAATTTTAGAAATCGATTTCATCATACAATCCAAATCAGTCCAACTAATCTGAAAACAAGGAACCCAAAATCGTAGAGTTCAAGTTGGACAGAACCAAAACAGGAAAAGGCAACAAGCAAGGGGCAACTATCGCGCTTGCAGGCGAGTCGCCGCCGCCGCTGGGCGCGTGCGGGCAACTCGCCGGTGCAATCGATTTACAAAATGCATACAAGTAACCAACACTCCTCATCTCAAATAGAATCGAAGACGAGAGTTGTAGATCGAGAGTGTGACGGCGGAAGCAACCTGGGGCTTGCGAGTCGAAGCGGGTCGAACAGACCCGCGAGTGAAACGGTTAATGATAGGCAGTGCCGTAGCCTTGTGGTGGCGTGCCGTCGCGAGGTTCGTCAAAGTAGGGGATTTGCCCAATCGAATTGTCATACGAAATGAGGACGAAGTCATCTACATTGAGACTCACCGGGCAACGCCGCCATGCAAGGGAGAGGCAATTTGGGTCGCGCCGTCGCGGATCCAATCCGCTTGATTTTGGGCCGACGCGGCATCGCGAGGCCAGCGTGAGTCACGCGGCTTCACCGCCGACTCATTCGCGGTCACGGATGCACGCAGGGATGAAAGACGGCACTGGAGCGAGACGGTGGTGGCGGATGAGTTTTCCCAGAAAACCCTAATCTGGGCGAGGAGACGAAGTGGCAAAACAAGGAGGGTGTAATTGATTTAAGCAAGTCAGCATATCAAACACAATATATGCAACACCCAAAAGGCTATATTAATCTCTAAGGATTTAATTTCCATGTATATCAAATCTCTACGAATTTGATTCCATATATATTAAATCCTATAATAATATACCATATATTATTATTGGGAATTCCTATTTAATCAAATCCAATTTAATTAAACATTAATAATAATTAATTCCAAATTAATCTATTATTAATTAATTCTTCATAAATTAAATATTAAATCCAATTTAACATTTATTCAACCAACTATAATCCGTAAAAGGGAACTACTTGTTGTGTGACCCATAAGCCCTCATATATCGAGCGATTAGTCAAACTAACTGTCTTAATTGAACCCTAGAAATAAATCAGACATTCTCAATATATGAGGTACGTTGCGAGAAAAGTGCAACTACCTGTAACTGAAACATGAGCTATTACGATTTTCTCCTTTCATTCGCGAATACTCGATTAAGTCTTGAACATGATGAAGTGTCTATTCAAATAACTTAATCAATTTATCTCTAATCACTAATTGATCATGTATGTCACACTTAGCCACAAAGTCTAAGTTGATGTGCATCAGCCGATGACTTAGATCAAATTATGACTAGAAGATGAGTATTCTCTCTAAATCCACTTTGAGGAATGAATCCTATTCTTGGCTCAACTACCACGCACATGCACTTCGTGATGAACCCAATCCAAGCAATATCTACCCATGGAAGGGTGCAAGCGTCGGTCATGGTCAAAGTTCATCATCCCACACATGTCGTGCGTATTGACCTCAAGTCAAAGGAGTATCACATCGCTCCTACTAACCGAGATACCCATAGACACATATAGTGGAACTACATCAAATGGTTTCTCGGATGGGTATACCAATACCCTCTAAGGTATTTGTGCATCCATCATGAGATACCTAGTATCTCGTAGTAAGTGAGATATTACTACACTCTCTAAGAGTATGATGTAGATCGCACACCAATCTCAATTGCATCATCAATATCCCATTCTTGATGATCCTCTATCAGGGCTATTTGAGAAACATGCTTAAGTCATCTGAGCTCTCACAACCTCAATGACAACAATGACTCATGGGAACACTTGTACGAATAAATGCAAACAATCAAACATAATATTCAAACAAGTGTATTGTCATACATTAATATTAAATGAACTATAATATTAAATCAAACTGAATATCATCGAGTATTATGTCCTTAAAATAGATTCTCTCTAGGACACTATCACTAACACCCCATAGGTTCAACTGATCGTGAACTGCTACTAGTTGCCTGAAATGTAACATTTTTCGTAGTTGTGGTAGCTTCAGAAGGACCATCATCTAATTCTCTGCTTCTCTAAATCAGGTCAAATTCTTGCGCTTTCAAACTGAATAACAGATCGTTCGGCTTCATGGTTCCAATATCTTGACAGTCTTTGATCACTGTTACTTTCGTATCCCATATCTTTGTCAGTGATCTCAAAACCTGTTAGTTGATATCCTTGTCTGACATTAATCGGATTAAATCACGCAGTCTGTTGACATCTCGAGTAATTCTTCCATCTAGTTGATCAATCGTCTCATTTGGTAGCATCTTTAATTTCTCGAAGTTTACCAGTTCAGCTTGCAATCTGCTATCTTTAATCAGATCATTACCTTTGTAGATTTTAGCAAGTGTGTCCCAAACTTCCTTAGTTGTCTTCAAATACTTGACCTTCTCACGTGTGGTAGAATCCACAGTCTTCATGATCAGATTTCTGGCCACATTATCCAGGTTGGACAATTTCATCTCTTCTGCGTCCATTCAGTGAAGGACTCTTTCTGATCACCTCCTTCAGCTAGATTATAGTGATAGATGATGATAGGTCCTATCTCAAGAATCTCCTTCATTATGTTGCTGATGACTCCCAGATGGTCACTCATGTCGAGAGACCAGTCGGCGTACTCATCGAGAGAGAACTTGGGCAAATCATAATTCATTCCAGATGCGTTATCCATGCTTACATGAGTTTGAATAATATGAGTTTTAAAAATAGATTTTTAAAGATCAGTTGAAGTGACCACAAAGGTTCTTCCTCAAGAACCGATGATATTCAAAGCCAGTGGTCGGAAGAACCACTACTCTGATACCACTTGTAGGTCCTGAACGGGTTTCGTGAGGGTAGAAGTCTAGAGGGGAGGGATGAATAGACTTCTAAAACTTTTGTGCAGATCAAGTGTGAATATGCAAGTAGCCTCCTGATCAGAGTGCGAGTGAATCAGTATGGACTGATATTCGACTTAGTGACCGCTTGGAAGCAAATCAGTTTGGCGTCTATCAGCTCAACTGGTTGTGCGGAAGATAAGTTAATCCGTGTGAAAGATCAGTTTTACTCAAATCAGATTCTGAGTAATCTGTTTTAGACCAGATGACAAAGGTGTCAACCTGATCAGATCAGTTGCTTGGTGCAAATCTGATCCAGACTCAGAGCATGCATGGAAAATAAAGCAGGTAGTGTGCTAAAAGTGTAAAGCAGATAAATCACACACGATTTATAGTGGTTCGGACAACACGTCCTACGTCCACTCTTCCCTATCAGTAGGGGCACACACTTAACCAAACTGGACTTAGTTTAATGTGTTAGTCCAACACAGTACAACAGATGTTTCGAGAGTTCTCACTCAACAATCCCAGAAATCAGAATCTAGAAACCCTAGTCTGAAATCTTGCTTAACAAACTTAACCTAACTTTGTGGGTTTGGGTATAAGATTTGTATATTCCAACTGGAATTCTATCCTAGTATTTGTGTATCCTAAAGCTAAAGGATAAGAATTCTATGATAAGAACTATGGGATGAACACTTAGAAAATATTCTTGATTTGTGTTCGTGCCGAAATTGCGGATAGCTTGAGCTTGATGATAATTTCCGTAACCTTACTATGAAGGTTTGATCCCATATATATAGACACAAAATCGAACTAGCCTTTGGAGAAAAATTTGAATTTTGATCTATTTAAGGTAGGTTTGCAGACCCGATTTGATGTGCACAAAGACGGCATGGCTGAAAGCATGTAAGCTTGTCCTTTCTAGTCGTTTAACTCTGAAGCACCTCGTCCTTCAATGTCAGCTCCTTACATACGTGTCTTGCTCTCATTGGTTATCAAGTACACTTATTCAGTGTTTTATTACCAACTTAGGTTGACATTCTTCGTGTCTGATGAACATGTATGTCTTGGTGATCTTCTGGTGGTCACCTGATTTGAGCTGATCTGATCAGTCCAGACTGAGCAGTCTACTTGATTGAGTCTTCTGATGCAGGTTATCTTAGCACAACTTGCAGACTCTTCTTCAGTCGTTCTGATATAGGTCTTCTGGTCTTCTCGCCTGGTCGTCTCCCGATCTTCTGATCACTTCTTGATCTAGACTTAACCTATACATATTGAGTTCCCCCTCAATACGTGACCTATCTGTTACATCAGTTGTCTATACAACTCAGCTGGTCATCCTAATCTGATATTTAATTCATCAGTCAGCTAACAGATCTGATTGGTCCTATTACAAACTGTTTTAGAACTTCCATCAAAACTATAAATTTCCCAACATTAAGTACTATGTTATTTTCGTCGATCAATTTACTAAATATATTTGATTTTTTTCCTTTACGTCTTAAATCGGATGTTGCTACTATATTTCCTTCCTTTGTACGTGGTGTTGAAAAGAAATTTAATTCATTTTTTAAAACTCTTTACACTGAAGGGGGTGGGGAATTCGTTTCCCTCAAATGGATTCTTGACTCCCTTGGCATTACCCATCGCCTCACACCCCCTTATGTTGGGATAACATATGCCAGGATCTATCGGGATGACTTCATAAATACAAATTTAAATTAACAATTATAACTAGCATGAATTAACCTAAGTGAATTCAAATAATAATTAATCCAACAACGACATGCAAATAATATTTCACGTAAAAGATCCTAGCACGTGGAATTCTAGGAGTTTACGTAAACGTACCCATTGGAGAGACGGTCTGAGACAGACAGGATCAAGTATCTGGATACCCACTAAAAGTCCTTCTCAAGTATTTCCAAGTCCTCGTTCAATAACCCTGGTGGAAGGTTCTTCAATGAACAATTTATAAAAGAAAGGAAAGATAAATAATTGTTGCACTACCTTTGAGGATTTCTAATAATTCCAACACATGGAACTATAGGGGATGAAAAGAATTCATCCCCTTATTTATATAGAGGGGTGGATGAAATTTTGGGCTCAAAATAGGGTTAGGAAAGATCTTTTCTTGATCTCCAAGAAATCTTGAATATATCCCATATATTCTTCTTTCCACGTGTATTTTTCCACAAAAATCTCACACCCTTATTTGATCTTTCTTGAGTTTATGGGATATTCTTGTATCCTAAAAAACATATCTTTCATAAAATATTTCCAAGAATCAAGAAAATCTTTCTTCCCTTTTATTTCTCTATAATTTTCGAAAAAAACAATTAAAGAAACAAGGTGGGAGATTTCTTGAATTTATGGGATAATCTTGTATTCCAAGAATAGTTATCTCCTTCCCATAAAGATCTTTTCAGGAAAATCCTTCTCCCTGATTTTTTCTCTAATATTTTTTGAAAAATAAGAAAAATATAATGCAACACTAATTTATTTTATTTTAAGCACATTTTATTTAATGGACTTTAATTGGGCTACTTGAGGGGCCTTTAGGAGAATTTAGATGGACCTTCCAATGGGCTACTGAATTCCAATATTAAATCCCAATATAATTCAGTCCATTAATATTAATTAATACCACTATATAATTAATATTGCACTATCCAACTTAACCCATATTACGGTAATATGGCTCCCGATTATTATTTTTTGTGTTTAAGATTATTTAGTACATTAATTACTTAAGCCACTGAAAAACTTTATATTAATTAATATCTTTATCCTTGGAGTAAGGACAACTCAATTTTATTATCCATACCGAAAAATTAATTCCACTTGTAAGATTTGGTATGATAAAGGTTCCGAGCCCACCAAGGGGACCAATCACACAAGACGTTGCAAGCACACGATTCTCTCTATTAACTTAGCAACTGTCGTGCAATTAATATTATTGCCCAAGATATAGGGTATCAAAGCAATAACTACTAATCGTACACATTCCTTATTAAGTGACAGAGATTAAGAAATCAACAACCACCGAGGTCTAACTCTTCATCTCATAAGTCAGTGCGAATGAGTTTATCCTCTCTGTAGGTCCGCTTCAGCGCATCGAATGTACTAGTGTAATATCTTGGTCAAGACAAGCTAATCTGAGCCTTACACATGAACTTCGACCAATAGATTGTTAGGATCTATCTAAGTTGTGAGAAGAACACTCGTTTACAAGGGACTGTTAATGTGATCTTCTGTGATCTGGTATCACCACGTTAACTAAAATGTAACACGTGCTATTAAATGAACGGTTTGCAATAAATATATATAACATTCATAGGTTATACGAAGTAAAAACATACTTTCACGTATAACCCCAACAATATCCCACTTATACTCAAAGTCTGCTTTTAAGTATATCACACCATATCTAATATATTATACGGTGACATCTAATGTCACCTACATCAATCTAATAACATTTCTCCCACTTATACTCAAAGCAGATTGACAACGGTCTTGACACCCATTCCTTCCACATGTCTCTCGAATGTTAACTGAGGCAGACACTTTGTGAATGGATCGGCTAGGTTATCTTCCGATGCGATCTTTGCCACCTCTATATCTCCTCTCTTAACGATTTCTCGAATAAGATGATATTTTCTTTCAATGTGTTTGCTTACCTTGTGGGCTCTCGGTTCCCTTGAATTTGCAACTGCTCCGGCATTATCACAGAAAATCGTGATGGTGCTGGGCAAATTCGGAGCAATGTCCAAGTCCACTAAGAAGTTCCTGAGCCACAACGCTTCTTTCGCTACTTCACAAGCAGCTACAAATTTGGCTTCCATGGTAGAATCGGCGATGCATTTCGACTTAACGCTTCTCCATGTTACAGCTCCTCCCCCAGACAAAACACACTACCCGAGTTAGATTTTTTGGAATCTAGGTCTGATTAGAAATCCGAGTCCGTGTATCCCACTGGAAATAAAATGTCTGACTGATAAACCAGCATTCTATATCGAGTTCTTTTCAGATACTTTAGAATGTTCTTAACAGCAGTCCAGTATTGATTTTCGGGGTTACTTTGATATCTTTCTACCATGCCTACGACATAGCAGATATCCGGTCTCGTGCACAGCATTGCATACATGAAGCTTCCTACTGCCGACGCATAAGGAATGTCTCTCGTGTCATCTATCTCCCTTTGTGTCTTAAGACACATGTCTTTTGATAAATGGATTCTGTGCCTGAAAGGTACAAAACCCTTCTTGGAATCTTGCATGCTGAAACGCTTCAAAACGGTATCTATGTATGAAGCTTGCGATAAGCCAATCATTCTTTTATTTCGATCTCGAGTGATCTTGATCCTAAGAATATGACCAGCTTCCCCTAAGTCCTTCATATCAAACTGTTTTGACAACCATACAGTTACGTCTGACAAAACCTTTACATCATTTCCGATGAGCAAAATATCGTCTACGTATAGTACTAGGAATACCAAGGCAGTTCCGTCACACTTCTTATACACACAACCCTCGAAATCATTTTTATCAAACACATAAGAATTGATTACATGATCAAATCATTGGTTCCAAGCCCGAGATGCTTGCTTCAGTCCATAAATGGACTTCCTTAGCTTGCAAACATGGTGTTCTTGGCCTTTCGCGATAAAACCTTCGGGCTGTTGATATAGATTTTCTCGACAAGATTCCCGTTAAGGAAAGATGTCTTAACATCCATTTGCCAGATCTCAGAATCTAGATTGCGTAGCTATTGCCAAGAGAATACGGATGAACTTAAGCATGGCTACAGGCGAAAAGGTTTCTTCATAATCGATACCCTCTTTCTGAGTGTATCCCTTTACCACAAGCCTAGCTTTAAAGGTTTCCACCTTCCCGTCCAATCCTCTTTTCCTCTTGTAGACCCACTTGCGTCCAATGGGTTTTACCCTACTGGGTGGTTCAACTAGCTACCACACTTGATTATGATCCATTGAGCCCATCTCGGCTTCTATCGCAGTTTGCCAGGATTCTGAATCCTTATCTTGGACCGCCTCCTTGTAGGACTAGGGGTCTGATTCACTATCCCTGGGGATCAAATCCAAAGATTCTCCTATCCCCATGAATCTCTCAAGTTATCGGAAAACCCTCCAACTACGACGAGGTTCCGGTTGTGTCGGTGTGACGCTTGGTATATCAACTGGTACAGTTAGTATCGGAGTTTGTCCTCTTATTTCATTTAAGGTAATCTCACTTTTGGGCTTTCGATTGTTCATAAAGTCTTCTTCAAAAAATCTAAAGTGCGTACTGATTACCACCTTTTGATCTTCGGGACCATAGAACATGCACCCTTTCGTTCCCATGGGATATCCTATAAACAGCCTTAGCTGTGAACGTGCGTCCAACTTTTCGGCTTCCTTGTCTAGCACGTATGCCGGACACCCCCAAATTCTAAGATGTCTCAAACTGGGGTTGCGCCCGGTCCACAACTCATTAGGGGTTTTGGGAACCTATTTGGATGGCACCAAATTCAGAACATAATACGTAGTTTCCAAGGAATGACCCCAAAACGACTTGGGTAGATCTAAATTACTCATCATAGATTTGACCATTTCTAAGAGTGTTCTATTTCTTCGTTCTGCAACCCCGTTTTGTTGAGGGGTCCCGGGTGCAGTCAACTGGGAAACAATGCTCTCGTTTGACAGGTAGTTCAAAACCTCATCGCTGAGGTAGTCACCTCCACGATCAGATCGTAGAAACTTGATACTCTTTTCATGAGGAAAATGTACCCGAACCTTGAGTAATCATCGATGAAAGTCACGAAATACTCATACAGACTTTGGTTAAAATTGGACCACACACATCAGTGTGAACGATTTGCAACACTTCTGTGGCTCTATTCCCCTTGGCTCCAAATGCCCTCTTGGTCATTTTACCCTCCAAACATGATTCCCAGGTTGGAAGTGGTTCTAGTTGTAGGTCCGACAGTGAACCATCTTTCACCAACCTTTGGATCCTATTCAGATTAATATGACCTAATCTAGGATGCCACAGAAGTGTCTCGTTCACATTTTCTGAACGTTTTTTCTTATTATTTGAAATAGTCGATGTGTTATAAGATGCATTTTGTGAGTGGTGTGCACATTTAATAGTATAGAGATTGTTCCGTAAAGTTCCATGATAGATAAACACATCGTTACAAAAAATAATAACTTGCTTAGAAAAATGAACATAATATCCATCATTGAATAGTTTAGAAACTGAAATAAGGTTTTTACGAAAAACTGGAACATAAAGAACATCTCTTAAAACTAAAATCTTATCTTCAAAAGACATGTGCACGTCTCCCACTGCTTCAGCTGCTACTCTCGTAGCGTCGCCCAATGTGATGAGGATCTCACTTCCACTAAGTTGTCGGGTCAGCTTGAACCCGTGAAGCAAACATGATCAGTGGATCCCGTATCAACTACCCACGAATGAGAAGTATACGCCGCTAAACAAGTTTCAACAACTAGTGTGTAAGAATTACCTTTCTTTCCATCCCTTTTGGGCTTGGAACATGCAAACCTCCATTGTCCTTTTTCACCGCAGTTGAAGCACTTCCCCTTTGGATTTTCCTTGACACTACGAGCATTCGTCATCTTACCATTGCCCTTGGCAACTGTTGAGTTTGATTGCTTATGGCTTTTGGTCCTCTTCTTTTTCTTGCCTTCCCTTGGCCTAGAAGATGAAGACGGATCACTTGCCGTCAAAGCTTAAGTTTGGTGAACCATCAACGTCTCTGTCGAGACCAAAGCTTGCAACAAATCAGCTAGCGAGGCAAAAGTGTTCAAAACTTTTGGGCAGAACCTCAAGTTTGCTCAGATGGACCATCAATTTTGAGGACGTAATCCCTTACAGGATTGCCCTCCACCATTTTCAGTGACAACATCTCTCGCAAGGTGATCTGACGAGCCCCGCGTTTTTGACTCGTCAGTTGGCTCATCTAGTTTTTGGTGTGTCAAGAATCCACTTGTGCTTTTGTGCAGTTAGTATAATCATAACTTTTCGTTTCCAATCAACATAGTTTCCTATATAATTCTATTGACTTTAAGTATATTAACAATGGATTAAAAGGTTGTGACATGCTTAACTGAAATAAACAACAATTGTACAAACAAAAAATTATCACATAATTCGATCACATTATTTATATCAAAATCTCAAAACAATATGAACATGCATCAGCCGACATCTCAAAATAGTTTAAATAGGTCACGTGGGGTGAACTGTCTATTGAAACACATTCAAGCAGGTTACAAACAAGAACAATTACAAATCTTTAATTCAAAATTAATAGTCGGGGAAGTATATGCATATAAATTTTATACCTAAGTAATAACCATGATTAAATACATAATTATTACTTCGCTTTGAACGAACCTCGTGGGGAGGGTCATCGTCGCAACTAATAATAATTCACAATCATCCTTTTGGAAATTTATTCATGTGAAAACTATCTTTTGGCCGTTCCGTGGGGGAAATTTCTCTAAAACAATTCACAAATAAATAAATCATGGAGGTCAATAAATAAATAAATTTTGTCGTAATTTTATTATCCAGAATAAAATTTGTCAATAAAACCTACTTAGTAATTTCGAAAGTGAGATTTTTCTATAGACAATTCTAAATCATGCAAACACATTTAACAAATAAAATTGCACGAATTTAAAACTGATGGTCCCGGTGGAAAACCCATTTTGCGCATGCGGAAGCAAACATTTCGTGCGATGCATATAAAAACAGGACTTATCACCCTCACTCGGGATTGCCTAACAACTGCCTCACTTCACCACTACTTATCTCTTACGAGAATGAGGTTTGGGTTTGGTGTTGTCTCCAACTTATGGTGAGATTTTCCTTTACAATGGTTTAGCCTCAATGCTAAGGTTGGGAAAATCTCTCTAAGCTTATGATACATCGTGGGTTGCTTAGGTTGGGTTCTAGAACACTCTTGAACATATTTGTATATCTACAGACTTGTGTTCTAGGGTGGGAATGCTTTGGGTATAACTCTCTTTGGCTCTGTAGCATCTCGTGCTATAATCTCCACGCATCCACACTTTAGAATGATGAGAGACCTTGTATTTATAGTGTGGATTTGAATGTTACCGTTGGAGAGAATCACATTCAAATCCATACTATTCTTGTAAGGACAAAAAAATTTCTTCTTGGTGGTTGTCTTCCACTCATTGGTCCACGTCGGTGATTCTAAACGGCTATATTCCTCGATTCCTCGCCTTGGAATCATTCAGATTCTCTCGAGTCTCGGTGTCTTGAGACATCTTCGAGTCTTGATTCTATTTGAGTCTTGAGGTTTATCCGAGTCTTGAGGTTTATCTCGAGTCGATTTCTTATCGAGCCTCGGGTTTATCCCGAGCCTCAGGGATCTTGATTAACTCGGACTTCTCTTTTTGGACCTTGTACGATCGGGCATCTTGACACTCGGTTAAGTTGGTTGAGTTCTGCCTGAATAGGGACATCGACCTTTAGGTCACTTTGACTCTATAAATCTTATCGATTTCTTCTTTGATTACGATCGATCAACTTTCGGTGATCGATCAACCTTCTTCAGATCAATATCTCGAGGATAGCATCAGTCGATTACATTAGGTTTAGCATGCTCGGTTTAGCTTTGTCGATCTCAATCACGCGTCGATCATGATTATCCGCTCATCTTCATCTCGATCTCGATCACGTCGATCTCGTCGATCTCATCACTCCTCTTCCGATCTGCAACCTTCTCTCCGATCTTAGGGTCTATTCACCTTTTTGATCGGTTTATCCCCGTTCGGGACCGATCACCATATATTTCATTTGTTCTTCCGATCATCATCGTTCGGTGAGAATTCTTTTTCGTCATCCGATCTTCGATCACCGCTTAGCTTTTCTTCTCTTCTGATTTTGCACAGCTCATCAGTTAACTCGGAACTCATCTAACTCATCTGATCTCGATCAGTCTCGTCTGCAGTCTCGTCTAATCTCGATCATCTACTTCTGATTCCGTGAGTTCCCCCTCAACTTGTTCTTTCGTTCCCCCTCAACTTGTTATCTGTAAATTAGCTTCAATAACACAAGTTGATAATGTTTTGGCATAATTCATCAAAACTAAAATATCCCAACAAAAACAAAAATCAAGACAAAATAAATCAAGTTGGGCACATATATCCAACTGTCATGGTTTAAATTCCAAATTTTGATCTTGAAAGCTCCCACTGAATCCATGACAATTTTTCAAAGAATGTCCTCGGTTTTGGGTTAGGATGACGTCCAAAAAATGAGTAGCTCACGATCCGAACGCAAGTCCGCGTGCGCCTAGGTGCACGCCTCGGTCTGGCTTGGCCATCTCGCCCCGTTGCCCATGGCACAAACATGCAAGGAGCATCATCCAGACGCATCCGCAATCGCCCATGCACGAACTCGTCCGGGGTCCTGCATCCAGCCCGCGCGCGTCGCCAACACCCAGCCCGTGTGCATCCATCCGCAAGACGCCATCTGCGGCGCCTCGACGCCTATCACTTCTCGGCGACGACGAGGCCGCCCCATCCGATCCCACCTAACGATAAAATGGCGGCTCGCGACGCTCGGGGCACTTGGACGTCCGTCTTTAATTCTCAGTCTTCGTCTTCGTTCTGGATCCGGTTACAATTTATTTATAAAATAAATAAATCTAGATCTAGACTAGTCTATTACATTGAACTACACATGAATTTTCTCACAAGGCAAAAATGAATCCAAACTAATCGAAATAAAAATCACAATTTATTTGCATGTGAAAAATACTATGACAATTGGTTACCTGCAAAACAGATTTAACAGTTCTACTATCCAATTTATATTTTAATGAAAAATAATTTAAATTATAGTTTAAAAGATCAGAGCCCGAACCAGGGCTCTGATACCAAATGTTGGGATAACATATGCCAGGATCTATCGGGATGACCTCATAAACACAAATTTAAATTAACAATTATTACTAGCATGAATTAACCTAAGTGAATTCAAATAATAATTAATCCAACAATGACATGCAAATAATATTTCACGTAAAAGATCCTAGCACGCAAAATTCTAGGAGTTTACGTAAACATACCCATTGAAGAGACGGCCTGAGACAGACAGGATCAAGTATTTAGATAACCACCAAAAGTCCTTCTCAAGTATTCCCAAGTCCTCGTTCAATAACCCCGGTGGAAGGTTCTCCAATGAACAATTTATAAAACAAAAAAAAATTATTGCACCACCTTATGAAAAGAATTGTTGGATTTCTAATATTTCCAATACATGGAACTGTAGGGGATGAAAAGAATTCATCCCCTTATTTATATAGAGGGGTGGACGAAATTTTGGGCTCAAAATAGGGATATGAAAGATCTTTTTTTGATCTCCAATAAATCTTGAATATATCCCATATATTCTTCTTGTTGGGGAATTAATTGCACGGATCTATTCGGGATAAATATTTAAATACAAATTTAATTCTGATAATTATTACTAGCATGAATTAATCCTATATTAATTCAAATAATAATTCAACAACAAATCATGCATATAAACAGTTCACGTAAATCCTACGCATGCTGAAATACTACGAGTTAATGTGAACGTACCTCTTGGAATGGAAATGGCCTCGTTGATTAGACACACAAAAAAAACCTTCCCAAGTATTCCCTTAATCCTTGCTCGACAATCCGGTGGTAGGATGCTCGCGAACAATTAACAAAAGGAAAATAAACTTTGTTGCACCACCTTTGTGGATTTACTAATTTTTCCAGCACATGGAATTGTACTTGGGAATGAAACACTCATCCCCTATTTATAGAGTTGAAGTGGCCAATTTTTTGCTCATGGAATAGGGGAAAAAATCTTTTCTTGATCTCCAAGAAATCTTGAATATATCTCATATATTCTTTTTCTCCATAATTAAAATATTCCATAAAAATCCCATTCACTCTTGTTATGGTGTAATTTTTGAAATATAGGGAACAAGAATCTAAGATTTGGATCTTCTTGAATTTATGAGATATTCTTGTATTTCAAGAAATACATATCTTTCATAATATCTTTTCAAGAAAATCAAGAAAATCTTTCTTGCCCTTTATATTTCAAAATTTTCGAAATTTACTATATGGATAACCAAGTGGGAGATTTCTTGAATTTAATGAGATAATCTTGTATTCCAAGAATACATATCTTCATTCCATAACAAAATTCAAAAAAAAATTTTTCTCCCTTTTAATCCATAATTTTTGAAAAATAGAGAGGAAAAATAAGGCAACAATATTTATTTTATTTTAAACACATTTTTCAGTTATTGGACTTTATGTTGGGCTACTTAGGGGGCCTTTAGGAGAATTAAGATTGGACCTTCCAATGGATCTTGAATTATCAATATTGAGCTACAATAGTATTCAAGCCCATAAATATTAATTAATACCACTACATAATTAATATTGCATTATCCATCTTAACCCTTATTACAGTCAATATGGCTCCCGGTTATTATTTCCCGTGTTTAAGATTATCTAGCCCATTAATTAATTCAAGCCACTGAAATAGCTTTCCATTAATTAATATATTTTGTCCTTGGTTAAGGAACGGTTCAACATTATTATCCATACCGGAAACTAGTTCCACTTGCAAGATTTGGTATGATAAAGCTTATGAACCTCCTAAGGGCAAATCGAACAAAGCGTGCTGCACACGATTCTCCGATTAAATCTTAGCAATCGTGATGTGACCAATAATATTGCCCAAGATAAAAAGTATTGAATCTCGTTGATTCTCTACCCGTGATAAGTCAAAGCAATAGTTACCAACCACACGTGATCCTATTTCAGGAACATAGATTAAGAAATAACGAACCACTGAGGTCTAATTCTTCCTTGTTCGATTTCAAGAATTTGTCCTCCTCAGAGGTCCTATTCAAATGCATCGGTCATGCACTAGTGTAATCTCTTGGTCAAGACAAGTCAATCTCGAGCCTTACACTTCAACCTTTCACGATGGATTGTTCATTTCCATCTAGGTCGTTAATGGTGTACTTTTGGTTACAAGGACCGTTAATTTAATCTTCGTGATCTCGGTATCACTAAATTAACTATAATGTAACACGATTATTTATTGAACAGTTATGCAAAATAAATATATGTAACATTCAATGATATTTAAAGCATCATTGATAAATAATTTATCAATAAATAAGTCCAAATTCGGTTTTTGATTATAAACGTAAAAGCATACTTTTCAAAGATAATTTCAACAATCTCCCACTTATACTCAAAGTCCGCTTTTAAGTATACTACAAAGATGACTTCGTGTAGTTCCTAATAAGTGACATCTAATGTCACCTACACTAACCTAATAATTTCTCCCACTTATACTCGACCATGATTGACAACGGTCTTGACACCCATTCCTTCCACATGTCTCTCGAATGTATTCAGAGTACAGACCCTTTTGTGAATGGATCGCTAGGGTTGTCTTCCTCGACGCTATCTTTGCCACCTTTATATCTCCTCTCTTAACGATTTTCGTATAAGATGGTATTTCCATTCAATGTGTTTCTTGGCCTTGTGGGCTCTTGGTTCCCTTGAATTTGCAACCGTTTCTCAAACATTGTCACAATAAACGATGATTGTCTTTGGGAAAATTTGGAACTACGTTAAAGTCCACTAGGAAGTTCTTGAGTTAAAACCACTTCTTTTCACGCCTCGAAGTTTGACTACATATTCGCTTCCATGGTAGAATCTGCGACGATTTTTACGCTTGACGCTTCTCCATGTCATGACTCCTCCCCCATGCAAAACACTCTGGGAGGTAGGTATTTTTACGAATCTAAGTCGATTGGAAATCCGAGTCCGTGTAGCCGATGGGGTTTAGACTATATCGATCGATAAATTAACATTCTATCTCGAAGTTCTTTTCGGATACTTGGGAATGTTTTTTAACTACCGCCCAATGTTCTTTTTTCGGGTTACTTTGATATCTTGCCACCATGCCAGCGGCAAAGAAGATATCGGTCTCGCATTACCTGACATTGCATACATAAGGCTTCCGACAGCCGAAGCATATGGAATGCTTTTCATGTCATCTATCTCATTTTGTGTCTTAGGGCACATTTTCTTGGATAGATGGATTCCATGTCTGAAAGGTACGAAGCCTTTCTTGGAATCTGCATCTTTGAATCGTTTCAAGACAAAGGTGTCTATGTATGAAGCTTTGCGATAAGCCTATCATCCTTTTCTTGCGATCTCGGTGATCTTGATCCCGAGGATGTGTCTTTGCTTCCCTAAGTCCTTCATATCAAACTGTTTTGAAAGCCATGCCCTTACGTCTGATAACACCTTTACATCGTTCCCGATGATCAGAATGTCGTCTACGTATAGTACTAAGAATACCAATGCAGTTTCTTGGCCTTTTTCAATGAAGCCTTGGGGTTTTTGCATATAGATCTCTTCATCAAGACTTCCGTTAAGAAAAGCTATCTTGACATCCATTTGCCAGATTTCAAAGTCGAGATGCGCAGTAATCGATAAGAGAATTCGGATGGACTTGAGCATGGCTACGGGCGAAAAAGTTTCCTCATAGTCGATCCCTTCTTTCTGAGTATAACCTTTCGCCACAAGCCTTGCCTTGAAGGTTTCCACCTTCCCGTTCGGTCCTCTTTTTCTCTTGTACACCCACTTGCAACCAATGGGTTTGACCCCATTAAGTGGTTCGACTAGCTCCCACACTCTGTTATGATCCATAGAACCCATTTCGGTTGTCATTGCTGTTTGCCAAGAAACTGCATCCTTGTCTTGGATTGTCTCGTTATATGTCCATGGGTCTAATTCATCTTGTCCGGGAATCAAGTCCGAGGACTCTCCTATTCCCATGAATCTCTTGGGCTATCTCACAACTCTCCCACTACGACGAGGTTCCGGTTGTGTAAGTGTGTCGTTTGGTATGTCATCTTGCATAAATTGTTAATCGAGGTTAGCCCTCTTAGCTCATTTAAGGTAATCTCACTTCTGGGTCTTCTTTTGTTCATATAGTCTTCTTCCAAAAATCTAAAGTGGGTGCTTATTACCACCTTTTGATCTTCGGGACCATAGAACATACACCCTTTTGTTCCCTCGAGGTAACCTACAACCAACCTTAATTCTGATCGAGGATCCAATTTACCATCTTCCTTGTCCAACACGTAGGCCTAACACCCCAAATCTTCATGTGTCTCAAACTGGGCTTGCGCCCGATCCACAATTCTTTGGGAGTTTTGGGAATCGATTTGGATGGCACCAAGTTCAGAATGTAGGTTGCTGTTTCCAAGGCATAACCCCAAAACGACTTGGGAAGATCCGCATAACTCATCATAGATCTAACCATTTCCAAAAGAGTTATGTTTCTTTGCTTTGCAACCCCGTTTTGTTGAGGGGTTCAGGTGCGATTATTTGGGATGCAATCCCTTTATCAGACAAGTAGTTCAAAAACTCATCGCTGAGGTATTCGCCTCCACGATCGGATCATAGAGACTTGATACATTTTTCCCTATGATTCTCTTCTTGAGCCTTAAATTCTTTGAATTTCTCAAAGGTCTCAGATTTATGCTTCATAAGGAAAATATAACCGTACCTTGAGTAGTCATCAATAAAAGTGACGAAATACTCATAACCTCATCTTGCTTTGGTTGACATTGGACCACATACATCTGTGTGAACGATTTCTAACACTTCTTTGGCTCTATTCCCTTGGCTCCGAAATGCCCTCTTGGTCATTTACCCTTCCAAACATGATTCCCAGGTTGGAATTGGTTCAACTTGGAGAAACGGTGTGAACCGTCTTTTCACCAACCTTTGGATCCTCTTTGGATTAATATGTCCCAATCTTAGATGCCATAGAAGTGTGTCTCGTTCACGTCGATGAACGTTTTCTTTTCTCGGAAGCTTGATTGATGTGTTATAGGATGCATTTTCGTGAGTGGTGTGCACGATTAATTGTATAGAGATTATTCGACAACGTTCCATGAAAGATAAATTTATCAAAAAGAGAAATGGTAACATGTTGGTCCCGGTGCAAACGAGTCTTACATGTGTATGGGGGGGGAATACACGTGTTCAGTGTTTTTAAAACTTTTTTTCTTCTCGAGGTCGGCTACTAAGGTCGATAATCACGAAGATTAGGTTCGAGAAGCTGAGATCGCTCCGAGTCAAAGTCTCATCGAGACAAAGTGATCCCGAGCTTCTTTCAGATACCTCGAGATAATCCCAACCGAGTCCCGAGTGTCGAGATTTACGAGTTGCTTGGATCGATAACTAACTTATGAATCCTCGGAGGAGAGTTCAGTTTGGTAACTATCTGTTCTAGCTACTCAGTCGTGCGGAATGGTTGGCCCTTTAGTTTATACTCGTTTTAAGCTTTGCTGAAAACCTTCCCTTTATGAATTAGTGATTAGGCTGTGATTCAATTTACATGCACCTTCAGTGGATTGATTCCAACTGAATATCAGTGAAAAGTATGCTTTCAAAATCAAGTCAATGCAACAGTTAAGCACAGATAAGGAAAGCAATAAAGAACACAACAATTATAGTGGTTCAGAGACTCAAGCTCTTACGTCCACTCTCCCTGACTCTTCAGAGAAATTCACTAACCACTTCTGAGCTTTCTGACTACCTCGTAGTTTACTTACTCAACTCGGCCTTGAGTTTTCTGACTACTCCACGTAGTTTACTTACTCAACCCGACCTTGAGTTTTCTGACTACCTCCGTAGTTTACTTACTCAAACCCTCACAAGCTTTCAGACTACCCCTGTAGCTTACTAACTTCTCCTCTAGAATTTTCTGACTACTCCGCGTAGTTTACTAACTCTTTACAACTCTACTCACCAACAAACAAACTCCAACTACCTTCTCAAGGTTTTGGGGTGTCTCGGTTTGTTTCCAACTAGGATGAGATATCCTTTACAATGAAGCACAATGCAAAGGGTTAGGATATCTCGACTAAGCTTTGGATAATTCTTATCAAGCTAGGCTTAGTATAGTGAGCTCTCTTCAATATAGAAGCACTTGGGAAATTCTAGGTTTTTCGAGTGCTTTAACTTTTGCAAGAATAAGTTTGAGCTCTTGAGTTGCGTATAAATTTCCTGTAACCTTACAATGTAGAGGGTCACTAGTATTTATAGGCATACACCAAGGTCACTCTTGAAAACTATCCGGTGGAGAGATAGCTTCGTGAGTTTCCTCTTAACGTGTTTGAGGAACGACTATATTTAGGGTTTGAACCTCCCTAACACTTTTTAGGCAATAGCCTTTCATGTAGCCGGTCTTCACTTTTTGCAGTCTGGAACTTTGTACATCTGACATCTTTTTCAGTGGCCTGTCACTGTCAGTGTCAGTATGGTACAGTGTTGTCTTCCTCTTTTTGACTTTTGTCTCCAGTTAAAGGTAGACACCTTCAACGGCTCTTTTGGTTACAAACTCTGAGTTTGATATAACCTTAACAACACTTCTGACTTAGTTCCTTTTGTCTGCATTTGAATGTCTTGGCAAATATCTATTTTCTAAGGAATCGCGATCTTCTCAGTATTGCATCCTTCAGATAGATATAATTAGTGCCTCGGAACATTCAGGTTCATACTGAGCATTCAGTACCTTACTGAGTCTTCAGTAATTACTGTGCCTTCAGTATTCTTGATCTTCAATCTTCAGTCTTCAGTCTTGCGTCTTCAGAGTCTTTATAGTTATACTGACTGATATACTGAATCTTCGTGCTGAGTCTTCAGTTCCTCAGTATCATACTGAGTCTTCAGTATTCTCAGTTTCATACTGAGTCTTCAGAACCTTCAGTTTCATACTGAAACTTCAGTTTCTTCAGAAACATACTGATTTCTTCAGAGTCTTCAGAACATATCCTGATCTATATCTGCTGACTCTACATTTTGCAGATAACATCCTGAATACTCTAAAACTGAATCCTGACTCAACTATCAAGATCATTCTGAACATGTCATACTCAGGAGTTTTGGGATCTTAATCAAAATCATATATCTTTTATTAAATTCATCTCCCAACATAACACTTTATTAAAAGTAACCGAATATCCATCAAGAAAAAGTTTAGAAACTGAAATTAAATTCTTTCTAAAATTCGGAACGTAAAGAACATCTCTTAAAATTAAAACTCTGTCTTCAAAAGACAGGTGCACTTCTCCCACTGCTTCAGCTGCCACTCTCGTAGCATTGCCCAGTGTGATGAGGATCTCACTCTCACTAAGTTGTCGGGTCCGCTTGAACCCCTGTAAAGTGAAACAAACATGATCAGTGGATCCCGTATCCACTACCCATAAATGGGAGGCATACGCCGCTAAGCAAGTTTCAACAACTAGTGCGTGAGAATTACCTTTCTTTCCATTCCTTTTGGGATTGGAACAGGCTGACCTCCTATGTCCCTTTTCACCGCAGTTAAAACATTTTCCTTTCGGTACTTTCTTGACACCCAAACAGCTAGTTGTCTTTATCTCACTTTTCTAAGTGATGAGATTGCTTTTGTTCTGACCACTTTCCTTTTCTTGAGACTTGCCTTCCATTGGCCTAGATCTTGAGAAAAAACTTTTGGTCACCAATGCTTCGTCTTTCTTTCCTAAATGCTTCTCTATTTTCTCCAAGGCTTCTTGTAGAATGTCCATAGTAAACATGTGATCACTCATCACAAAACTACAGTAAAATCCATCGAACCATCTTGGAAGCGTTAGCAAAAGAAATTCAATTTGGGCCTCATCACAATACTTAGTACCGAGATAAGCCAGTTTTTCAAAATGACGTTTAATTCTGAGAACATGCTCCCTTACGGGTGTTCCCTCAGCCATCTTTAGTCTGGCCACGTCGTCATTTTTAAACTGATTGATCATGCGATCTTTTGTTAAAAACATTTCTTCAAGACTTTGCATAATTTCTGCAGCAGACTCAACACCTTCATGAATGTGTCTCAAATCATCAGACAGTGAAGTCAAGATTACACGTTTCATGGGTTCATTGGCCTGCTCCCAAATATTATACAAGTGTCTTTCCGCATTAGCTGATTCATCAGTAGGCTTACGGGGCTTGGGTACATCAAGAACCCAATGATGCTCTTGTGCAGGTAGGACCAAACTCATATTACGTTTCCAAACATTATAGTTGTCACCAGTTAATTGGTGTTCTTTGAGTGTATATAACAGTGGATTAAAAGGTTGCGACATGATGAACTGAAATAAACAATAATATGCATAAGCACAAACATATCACAAAATTCGATCACATGTTTCATATTAAAATCTCAAAAAAAATATGAACATGCATCAGCCAACATCTCAAAACAAGTTAAATAAGCCACGTGGGGTGGGTCATTATTTAAACACATTCAAGCAAAAGTTATAAACAAGAACGATTTACAAACCTTTAATATCCAGATTAATAGTTGGCTCCACTTGACCAATATAAAATCGACGGGGACTTTGGGAAGTATATGCATATCAATTTTATACCTAAGTAATAACCATGATTAAATCTGAGAATTATTATTTCGCTTGAAGCGAGCCTCGTGGGGAGGATCATCGCCGCCACTAGTAATAATCCACAATCATCCATCGGAATTTATTCATGTGAAAGCTATCTTTTGACCGTCCGGGGAAATTTCTCCAAAAGAATTCACAAATAAATAAATCATGGAGGTCAAAATTAATTCAATTTTATTGTGGGAATAAAATTGTCAATTAATTATTTAAACATACTTAGTAATTTTTTAAGGTGAGATTTTTCATTGGGCAATTCTCATGCAAACACATTTAAACAAATTAAATAAAGCACAAGAAATCACAACAATAAATCAAGCAAAAGCGTAAAAATAAACATATTAGACACAAATTATTCAATTGTCATGGTTTGATTTTTCTTGGCTTGATTTTGAAAAAACGTCGTCTTGAATTTCTCCCACTCAATCGTCTCGAAAAAGAACTCCGTCTCTCGGCGCCACACCAAGTAACTTCGCGGTCGGGATTCTGCGCCCGCATCGGCGTCCACTTGCGAAGTCGCATACTCGGCTAGCACCTCACCTCACCTCAGCGCCTCCTTCTTGGCGGCCCGGCGGTAGGCGACGTATCCCATCGCATCGTGTTTTAATGATGGCTTCGCCCGGCCTCGCGCCTCGCTGCGGATCTCCATCCCTTCATTACGGATCCGCCCCTCGGCGCTTCACGCGCGTAGTCGCGCCCCAATGTAATCAGCGCCCTACACAGCGTCGCTCGGCAAAATCGCCCGACGCCTAGCGTCGTGCCCATCCGCATGTGAATGCGGCGTCCGCAATTGGTTCGTCGCAATTTGCCTCCCTTGGCATGTTTTGCATGATGCACGTCGTCCGCGTACGATTCTGGATCTATCCTTTAATTATTCGTCTCCGCCTCCGTTTCTGATCCGGTTACAATTTATTTACAAAAAATAAATAAACCTAGATCTAGACTAGTCTATTACATTGATCAAATCAAACAAATCCTAATCTACTCGTGGATTTTCTCACGAGGCAAAACGAATTCGAACGAATCGAATTAAAAACCACAATTTATATGCATGCATAAATAAACACATTAAATTCCATGACAATTGGATACCTGCAAAAAAGATCTAGCAATTCTACTATCCAATTTCAAATTTAATGAGAATGAATTAAATTACAATTTAAAATTCAGAGCCCAAAACCGAGGCTCTGATACCAGTTGTTGGGGAATTAATTACACGGATCTATTCGGGATAAATATTTAAATACAAATTTAATTCTGATAATTATTACTAGCATGAATTAATCCTATATTAATTCAAATAATAATTCAACAACAAATCATGCATATAAACAGTTCACGTAAATCCTACGAATGCGGAAATACTACGAGTTAACGTGAACGTACCTCTTGGAATGGCAATGGCCTCGTTGATTAGACACACCAAAAAAACCTTCTCAAGTATTCCTTTAATCCTTGCTCGACAATCCGGTGGTAGGATGCTCGCGAACAATTAACAAAAGGAAAATAAACTTTGTTGCACTACCTTTGTGGATTTACTAATTTTTCCAGCACATGGAATTGTACTTGGGAATGAAACACTCATCCCCTATTTATAGAGTTGAAGTGGCTGATTTTTTGCTCATGGAATAGGGGAAAAAATCTTTTCTTGATCTCCAAGAAATCTTGAATATATCTCATATATTCTTTTTCTCCATAATTAAAATATTCCATAAAAATCCCATTCACTCTTGTTATGGTGTAATTTTCGAAATATAGGGAACAACAATCCAAGATTTGGATCTTCTAGAATTTATGAGATATTCTTGTATTTCAAGAAATACATATCTTTCATAATATCTTTTCAAGAAAATCAAGAAAATCTTTCTTGCCCTTTATATTTCAAAATTTTCGAAATTTACTATATGGATAACCAAGTGGGAGATTTCTTGAATTTAATGAGATAATCTTGTATTCCAAGAATACATATCTTCATTCCATAATAAAATTCAAAGAAAATATTTCTCCCCTTTTTAATCCATAATTTTCAAAAAAATAGAGAGGAAAAATAAGGCAACAATATTTATTTTATTTTAAACACCTTTTTCAGTTATTGGACTTTATGTTTGGCTACTTAGGGGGCCATTAGGAGAATTAAGATTGGACCTTCCAATGGATCTTGAATTATCAATATTGAGCAACAATATTATTCAAGCCCATAAATATTAATTAATCTCACTACATAATTAATATTGCACTATCTATCTTAACCCATATTACAGTCAATATGGATCCCGGTTATTATTTCCCGTGTTTAAGATTTTCTAGCCCATTAATTAATTCAAGCCACTGAAATAGCTTTCCATTAATTAATATCTTTTGTCCATGGTTAAGGAACGGTTCAAGATTATTATCCATACCGGAAACTAGTTCCACTTGCAAGATTTGGTATGATAAAGCTTATGAACCTCCCAAGGGGGCAAATCGAACAAGCGTACTTGCACACGATTCAGTGTATTCAGTGTATCAGTCATGCACTAGTGTATTCTCTTGGTCAAGACAAGCCAATCTGAGCCTTACACTTCAACCTTTCACGATGGATTGTTCATTTCCATCTAGGTCGTGAATGGTGTACTTTTGGTTACAAGGGACTGTTAATTTAATCTTCTGTGATCTGGTATCACTAAATTAACTACAATGTAACACGTACTATTTATTGAACAGTTATGCAGTAAATATATGTAACATTCGATGATATTTAAAGCATCAGTGATAAACAATTCATTTCAGTAAATAAGTCCAAAATTCAGTTTTGATTATACAAAGTAAAAGCATACTTTCCAGTATAATCCCAACACTTCTTCCATGTGTATTTTTAATGAACTGTCTGAACCTAACATTTCTGATGTTGAGGATACTACTGAAGGGGGAACATCCAGGAGAAAATGGTTGGATAGCCATCCTACAAATCAGATTTGGGTGATCTATCAGAAGGAGTAAAGACAAGACGGTTCCATGGTGAAAGTGCTTTGTACGGCTGTTTCCTATCTGAAAAGGAACCTACTAAGATTGAAGAAGCTCTATAAGACTCATTCTGGATTGTTGCCATGCAAGAAGAATTGAATCAGTTCTCAAGGAATGAAGTTTGGGAGCTAGTGGAAAGACCTAAAAGGCACAATGTGATTGGAACTAAGTGGGTGTTCAAGAATAAGAGAGATGAAAACAACAACATTGTGAGAAACAAGGCAAGGCTAGTTGCACAAGGTTATTCCCAAGAAGAAGGCTTGGATTATGTTGAAACCTTTGCACCTGTTGCAAGACTAGAAGCCATCAGATTGTTTCTTGCATATGCTGCCCACATGAAATTCACAGTCTATCAGATGGATGTGAAAAATGCATTTCTGAATGGTGTGCTTAAGGAGGAATTATATGTGGAACAACCTCCAGGATTTTGTCAGAATGACCAAGTTTACAGGCTCAGGAAAGCCTTGTATGGTCTTAAGCAAGCACCCCGAGCATGGTATGATACCCTTTCTCAGTTTCTTACTGACCATGGTTTTATCAAAGGAACTGTTGATAGGACTTTGTTCAGGATAGAAGATGGAAATGATATTTTACTAGTTCAGATCTATGTGGATGACATCATATTTGGATCTCCAAATCATCAATTGTGTGAAAAGTTTTCTACTCTGATGAAAGGAAAGTTTGAGATGTCAATGATGGGGGAGATGAATTTCTTTCTTGGACTTCAGGTGAAACAAACTAAGGAAGGAATATTCATCAATCAAGCAAAATACACCAGAGATCTGATTGCAAAGTATGGAGTACATAATTGCAATGCAGCTAGAATTCCCATGAATACTAACTACAAGATGGATCCTGATCCTGAAGGCAAATCAGTAAATCACACTGATTATAGAGGGATCATTGGATCACTGCTATATCTCACAGCAAGTAGGCCTGATATAACATTTGCTGTTGGGATATGTGCAAGATACCAAGCTAATCCTAAGGCTAGTCACATGGAGGCTGCCAAAAAGATACTGAAGTATCTTAAAGGCACAGTGAATAGAGGATTGTGGTATCCAGCTGATGATAACCTTGAATTAACTGGTTACTCAGATGCTGATTATGGAGGTTGCAGAATTGACAGGAAGTCCACTTCAGGAACTTGTCAATTTCTAGGAAGTAAGTTGATATCTTGGTTTTCGAAGAAACAGACCTCAAGAGCAACCAAGATTACTCGGTCTGAATACATGGGAGTGGAAGTCTGCGTGCTCGATTCTTTCGCTCGAGACAACAATTAAGGGATTATAAAGTTGAAGCCAATGAAGTACCAATATTTTGTGACAATAATAGTGCCATTGCTATTTCACAAAATCGGTATTGCACACCAGATGCAAGCATGTGGATATCAGACATCACTTCATCAGAGATCATGTCGAGAAAAAGGACATAAGGATGGAGAAAATTCATATCGATAAGTTAAAGAGTCGATATCTTGACTAAACCTTTGGTCAATCAAGATTTCGTGAACTTTCGGTTGAATTAGGGATGTTAGAACCAGGTGTATAGAGTCGGGGAAAAATTGAAGATTTTCAGATGGAAATTCTACTTGAGAAGCTTAGGATAAAATGGAAATATGAAGCGAGTAAAAGGAACTCAGATTTATCAAGGTCAAGATTAAAAGAGATCTTGAACCAATTCAAGATTTCAAAGATTATAATCGACATTTTGAAAAGAAGACCGATAGAGGAAATTAGTCCGAAGAAGTAATGACTCATGCGACTCATTTATTGTTTAAATGAAGCTCGAGTAAATCATTCGCAATAAATACAAAACACCTGAGGAAGCAAAGATGTTGAAACAGAAGGATCATGCTCCAAAACGCTGAAGATTGGTGGTTCTCACCGATGAAGATGGAAATGATTCTGAAGAGATTCAACCTGAGGGCCAAACCGCTCAGAGTTCACCATTGCAAGTGTTGGCTCAGGTTATCTCTAGGACACAGGATCAGATATAGGAGCAGGTCTTTCCGAGGTGCTCGAGATATTCCAGATAAAATTTCTCAGAAATTTTTAAAGACTCAGACCTCGTGAGAGATGATAGAAGAGCCACTCAGAGTCGATCTCAAGATGTGCAGCTCGATCAAGAGACAATGAAAAACCGAGGATATGCCACCAAAGGCCTCAGAACCCACTCAGATGCAAACCGAGGACCTCGTTGCACAAACTTCGATAGATGTTGAGGCTCAGAGGAGAATATTCTTGATGAGCTCTGGGTGATCTATCGCTTGATCCCTCACCTAATGCTTCAACCGAAGTAGAGCCCGAGATTGAAGAAGGTGAGTGGAGGAGCAAGGGGAACGGTTCATTCTTGACCACATTCGAGCTCGGCTATCATACCTCGATCTGCAAGATGTTTTCTTCAGATTAAGGAATCAGTGTTCATCTCAATCAAACTCTTCCCGAGATGCTTGATATTCTTTGATTCAGAAGGGGAAGACTAGTGGAATGGAGGAGATGCCTTCCCGACCGAAGGATGAAAAACTCCGATTTTGATGAGCCGGTTCAAGAAGTCGAGAGGAGAGCAACCGGGTTGGTGCCCCGAAAGCAAAGTGGAGACAAATCTAAAGATGGAGATGGGGACCAACAGGGGAGATGCCGAGGATCGGTCTCTCAGATGGAAAAGGAGACTTCAAGGTCGATCAACTGAAATTGGTCAACCTCAGATCGAAGCTAAGACTCTTCGTGAAACCCTTTCGCACTATTAACAATTATGACAAAGTTATCGAAAAGTTCTATCTTTAATTTCAATTGTTCGATATACGACCGAGGCTCATTGGAAACCGAGCTAAAGGGATGATGATCGACAATTCTGAAGGTGCAGTAGGTTCCCGAGATTGATCTCACTCCTTGATGGAGAAACTTGAGAAGGTTGAGCCAATGATGATCAAAATTGCTCAGATAGAAGAGACGCTGGCCAATCAAGCTCAAAAGATGGAAAGTCTTAGTCATGATTATCTTAATTCAAACACTTTCGACCATTTTGATGATCCATGGAAGAAAAGCCGAATGAGAAGTTCGGAGGGAGTCAAGGCCGAAAGTTAAGGTGAACTAAAGGTAAAATTGTTTGAGAGTTCTCAATTCCTAGAGGTGAAACCGGCAGAGAAGAATGAGGTGCTAATCAAGTCTCATTGTTGAGGAAATGAGCTCATTACTCATGACCAAGATGACAGAGATGTTCAAAGAAGCACTCTCCGCCGGTTTGCCCATTTCACTTATTCAAGAATTTTTTTTGGCCAAGAACCATCTAAGGAGGCCGGAAGATTTAACAAGATTTTGGAGAGAGATCCATCTTTGTGAGCAAAGAGCAATATCACATGGACACAACACTCTATAGACTTCTTCCAAATTACGGTGCAAGCCAAGAAGGGGAAAAGGAAGGTGAAGAGAAAGTTCATGGCACGTCTTTGGAGAAGAAGGCTCGTGAAAGATAAAAATGTATAATCTAGCCAAAGCCTTAAAAAGAAGTCGGTTACCGAGAAATTAAAGTTTTGGAGAAGCCTATCTACACTCGAAGTTTCTAAGAAAACCATGCTTGATGTTGTAAAAGAGAAATCGAAAGTGCTAGAGCAAAGGTTGGAACAAGCCAGTATCAGCCGCCGAAAACACTATTGGACGTTGTTCAACCCAGAAGCAAGCGTCGAAGGCTTTAAGCCAATCGATTCTCGATGATGTAGATGTTGAAGAATCCGAGTCTCAACCTCGTAAGAAAGTCTTCAACACGAGAGATGCTCAAGACACTGAGATAGAACAAATTTAAGAATTTGCCGCCCGGTCTCGCGAGCGTTGGATCGAAAAGAAGATAGACGAAGAGCAGGAGCGAAGGAGTGAATTCAGGAAGTTTGCGAGCAAGAGGGAAGGAACATCAAAAGCACTAAAGTGGCCCCACGTTGATAAATGGATGCCTATCAAACTCAACGATATGTGGGAAGAAGTCAAGAGAACCTTCTGGTTCAATTATGAAGTTCTCAGGGAATGGAGAGGGGAAAGCTCAGATAAGAATGAAGCTTTCATTGAATATCTTCTAACCTTCTATCCAAAGTATCTACAGGGCTGGATTAACCTTGCGGATGAAGGAGAGATGCAGATAGTAGCCCCTGGTCCATATTCTTATCCTCCTCCAAGACTTGGTAATGGATTGGTGAATGAAAAGGCCATTACTCAAGAAATTGCTCAGTATGCTGGTCAGTTGGGTTTAACAGGGAACAGTCCGGACATTATCAAGGAGAGAAATGAGTTAAAGAAGAGATTTTTCGGAATGCTCGACCTGGAGGTGCCCGCTGATGAAGTTGAGAATGAAGCAAACTGAAGAGCAGAAGACTGAAGAGCCAAAATCTGAAGACTGGAGACTGAAGACTCAGAAGATTCTGTAATCTTAAAATTTTTTGTCTTTTTGATTTTGTTGATAAACTCATTGCAATCTGTAATGGTATACCAATCATCAATGAAGATTTATCATTATGCTCAAAAGATAATATCTCATTATCTTATTTACATGTCTTTTATTTTGATATGCCTGAATGAATGTCTCTGAACTGACTGTATGATGTTATGGGGGAAATTGTTTAAGTATTTGGTAATGAACTATTTAAAGAGATTCATTGCTGAAGAAATTGTTGAATGATTTAAAGTGTTGGAGACTCTCTGAAATTGTTGGGAGATTCTCTGATTCAGAAATTGTTGAGAGACAACCAATCTTGTAATAGGATAAACTGAAACCTGAGTATAGGTTATATGCTTGTAACAAGATAGGTTTTGGCATCATCAAAAAGGGGGAAATTGTTGGGAGATGAATTTAAAGTATATGATTTTGATTAAGATCCCAAAACCCCTGAGTATGACATGTTCAGAATGATCTTGATAGTTGAGTCAGGATTCAGTTTTAGAGTACTCAGGATGTTATCTGTAAAATGTATAGTCAACAGATATAGTTCAGGATAGGTTCTGAGGACTCTGAAGAACTCAGTATGTTTCTGAAGAAACTGAAGTTTCAGTATGAAACTGAAGTATCTGAAGACTCAGTATGAAACTGAGATACTGAAGACTCAGTAGGATACTGAGTAACTGAAGACTCAGCATGAAGATTCAGTACAATAGTCAATATGACTCAGAAGACCCTGAAGACTCAGAAGACCCTGAAGACTCAGAAGACCCTGAAGACTCAAAAGACTCTGAAGACACAAGACTGAAGACTGAAGATTGAAGATCAAAGAGTACTGAATGCACAGTAATTACTGAAGACTCAGTAATATACTGAATGCTCAGTATGAACCTGAACGTTCCGAGGCACTGAATATATCTATCTGAAGGATGCAATACTGAGAAAAACGCGATTCCTTAGAAAGATAGATATTGCCAAGACATTCAAATGCAGACAAAAAGAACTAAGTCAGAAGTGTTGTTAAGGTTATATCAAACTCAGAGTTTGTAACCAAAAGAGCCGTTGAAGGTGTCTACCTTTAACTAGAGACAAAAGTCAAAAAGAGGAAGACGACACTGTACCATACTGACACTGACAGTGATAGGTCGCTGAAAAAGATGTCAGATGTACAATAGTTCCAGACTGCAAAAAGTGAAGACCGGCTACATGAAAGGCTATTGCCTAAAAAGTGTTAGGGAGTTTCAAACCCTAAATATAGCCGTTTCTCACACACCATAAGAGGTAACTCACGAAGTTATCTCTCCAACGGATAGTTTTCAAAAGTGACCTTGGTGTATACCTATAAATACTGGTGACCTTCTACATTGTAAGGTTACGGGAAATTTATACGCAACTCAAGAGCTCAAACTTATTCTTGCAAAAGTTAAAGCACTCGAAAAACTTAGAATTTCCCAAGTGCTTCTATATTGAAGAGAGCTCACTATACTAAGCCTAGCTTGATAAGAATTATCCAAAGCTTAGTCGAGATATCCTAACCCTTTGCATTGTGCTTCATTGTAAAGGATATCTCATCCTAGTTGGAAACCAACCGAGAAACCCCAAACCCTTGAGAAGGTAGTTGGAGTGTGTTTGTTGGTGAGAAGAGTTGTAAAGAGTTAGTAAACTACGCGGAGTAGTCAGAAAACTCTAGAGGAGAAGTTAGTAAGCTACAGGGGTAGTCTGAAAGCTTGTGTGTGTTTTGAGTAAGTAAACTACGGAGGTAGTCAGAAAACTCAAGGTCGGGTTGAGTAAGTAAACTACGTGGAGTAGTCAGAAAACTCAGGGCCGAGTTGAGTAAGTAAACTACGAGGTAGTCAGAAAGCTCAGAAGTTGATAGTGAATTTCTCTGAAGAGTCAGGGAGAGTGGACGTAGGAGCTTGAGTCTCTGAACCACTATAATTGTTGTGTTCTTTATTGCTTTCCTTATCTGTGCTTAACTGTTGCATTGACTTGATTTTTGAAAAGCATGCTTTTCACTGATATTCAGTTGGAATCAATTCACTGAAATTGCATAAGTGAATCACAGCCTAATCACTATTTCATAAAGGGAAGGTTTTCAGCAAAGCTTAAAACGAGTATAAACTAAGGGCCAACCATTCCGCACGACTGAGTAGCTAGAACAGATAGTTACCAAACTGAACTCTCTCCTGAGGATTCAGTAAGTTAGTTATCTGATCCAAGCAACTCAGGATCTCTGACACTCAGGACTCAGTTGGGATTATCTGAGGTATCTGAAAACAGCTCACGATCACTGTCTCAGTAGACTTTGACTCAGAGCGATCTGTGCTTCTCAGAACCTAATCTTCAGGATTATCTGACCCAAGCTAACTTCAGTAAGAAAAAGTTTTAAAATCACTGAACACGTGTATTCCCCCCCTCATACACGTGTAAGACTCGTTTGCACCGGGACCAACAAACTGGTTATTCAGATGCTGATTATGGAGGATGTAGAATTGACAGAAAGTCTACCACAGGAACTTGTCAATTTCTTGGAAGTAAACTGATATCATGGTTTTCAAAGAAACAAACCTCAGTAGCAACCAGTACTACTGAAGCCAAATACATGGCTGCAGGAAGTTGTTGTGCACAAATTCTTTGGCTAAGACAACAATTGAGGGATTATAAGATTATAGCCAATGAAGTACCGATATTTTGTGATAATAATAGTGCAATTGCTATTACACAAAATCCTATATTGCACACCAGATGTAAGCATGTTGATATCAGACATCACTTCATCAGAGATCATGTTGAGAAGAAAGACATCAGAATGGAGAAAATTCATACTGATAAATAGAGACCGATATCTTGACTAAACCTTTGGATGAATCAAGATTTCAGGAACTATCAGTTGAATTAGGTATGTTGGATCCAGGTGAATAAAGCAAATCTGAAAAATTGAAGGTTTTCAGATGCATGAAGTTTTTTCAGCTTTTTACTGAAAAACTCAAGATAAAATTGAGAGTCCTGAACACTGAGTCTTGGGAAACTCAAGAAGTTCGAAGTTCAAGATTTCGAAGAGTATCTCGACTTTTTATCATGGTCAAAACTCAGTAAGACTGATGGAGAAAATTAGTCTGAAGAAGTATTTACTCATGCACCACATTTATTGTCTATCTGAATCTCAGTAATCATTGGCAATAAATGACAAAACACCTGAAGAAATAATTGGGCGGTACCTTTAAAATCCACGAGGAAAGTCAACGGTCTGCAGGAACAGTAATTAAATGCACTGTTCATTAATCACCAATAGGGATAAATTGGCGGCTTAGTATTTGTGAAATCGTCCTTTCAAATACCCGTTTTAGTCAGTTTTTAATTTTGACCGTCAAAACCTTCATCTACGCGATTTTCCATAAATCAAAATCCTCTATCCATTACAAGACTCCATTCAAGCCATATTCCAAAAAAGCCTTCATCTTCACAATCACTCTGCTTCGAAACCCTCGATTGCCCAGAAATTTTTTACCTATCTCAAAACCCTTCACCAGAAATTCTCCAAAAATGACACTTTCTGTATACGACAAACTCGTCATTTCCAATAAACCTTGGTACGAATATGTCATTTCTCTAGAAAGCACGTCCAATGCAACTCACGAGGAGGAGGCATTGCATATGATTCGTTTGGCAAAGCTTACATGCTTGGTTGCGAATCAACCAGAGGCCGAATATGCGAAAGAGGTAATTGAGTTTATCTCTAATATGCAGTTAGATGATGAGAATTGCATAGAGTCTCAGATTACAGCCTCGCATTTGGAGCATGGTTAGAAATATGTGGATTTTGTTAGGGAATTTTATATTATTCCTAAGAATCTGAATGCCATATATGAGTTAAGTGATAGAGGTGAAGACCCTACGGTATACATGATGGGTAGGGAACAAGAGTATTTGGATAAAATTACTGAGCATCTAGTAAAGTTTGAAGCTACTCTGAATAAGACGCATTTGAAGCCTAAATATCGAGTATTGTTGGATATTGTAAGCAAATGCATCATGAGTAGATCTGGTAGTTTCGAACAGATAAGCACGCCTAAGTTAAGGCTAATTGCGGCAATTGAATATTCACCTTCAACGACATTCAATTGGTTGCACCAAATTCAGAAGGTGAATGGCTCTGTAGTTATCAAAGGAAAGATTCTACATGCAACCAAGATTGCATTTATCTTGGAAACGTGCAGAGAAGAGGACATATTTGTCGATTCCACTTCCTTTCCAAAGTCAAAAATCATGTTCAAACCAACAAAGAAGACTTTGAGAGGAAAGAAAGAGAAAAACTCTGAGTCTCAGGAGGAGACTGCTGAAGAAGAAACTGATGAAGAAGCCAAACAGGCTAAGGGGAAAGCCCTGATGGAAATTAAAAGAGAGAAAGGAGAGAAACTGGAGAAGAAAGCACTGGCTCATCAGAAGCGCAGAAGGCTTCAATCTATTGCTGAGAAGGAGGCCAGTGAAACTGAAGAAACTCAACCTAAAGGCCAGCAAGGGTTGAAATTTCCACTTCAGGTTCTTGCTCAGGTAGTGACAAATGTGCAGGAGCAAGAAACTGAGGAACTGGTTTTTTCTGAGGTACTCGAAACCTCTCTGAGCTCAGATAAAATCTATCAGGAAATCTTCAAGGGACCTCAGATCCCTACTGAAGAAAGACCTGTTCAGACGTCAGATCAGTCTGAACCTCAGGAATTGCTGAACTTGGATGCGCTTCTGAATGAACCATTTCTTGATCCATCAGCTCTGGAACTCATACACTCTGAACCTACTGCTCTTGAAAACCCAAGATTGAAGAAGGGAGAAGCCGAAGAGACTGAATGGCGAAGCAAGGGAGAACGGTTCATCTTGGACAGATACCCTGAGCTGAATGCCTATCCTGACCTTCAGGATATGTTCTTCAGGCTCAGAACGATAGTGTATATTCTGAATCCAACACTCCCGGAGATGCTGAACATTGCTTCATACAGAGGAGAAGAGTGGTGGAATGCAGAGACAGCTGCTCTAACTGAATTCTCAAGTTTCAGGAAAACCAAGCTGAGAATGAAAGCTGCTGATTTTGATGAATTGGCGACAAAGAAGCTAGCTGAAAAGAAAGCTACTGAAGGAGTAGATGCTTCCAGCTCCCATGATCAAAATAATGATAAGGATAAGGGAGATGATGCAGAAAAGAAATCTGAGACGGAGAAGGAATCTCAGACAGATACTGAGAAAGAAAAGGAAACTGAGAGTCAGATGGGGACAGATTCTGATGCTGAACCAACTGATATCAGACAACCTCAGACTGAAGTTAGCATTCTTCAGGTACCTTTTGGCACTGTTATACATTATGCCGAAGTTACTGAATTACCTAGCTTTAAATCTGATGTTTATGATATGCAGACTAAGGCTCAGTTGGAGCTCCTAGTTCAGTTGGAAAATGTTGTACAAACTCCAGTGGTTGATTTCACACCAATCCTGGATGAGTTAAAGAAGATAGAGCCAAGGATGGAAGAGATACTGGCAAGTCAATCTCAAAAACTTGAGAATCTAAGCTCTTCATCAGGCATGCTACAAACAATTCTCACAGACAAAATGACTCGGATGGAGTTAGTCCTGGCTGCTCAAAATCAGAAATTGGAGAACCTGAGTTCATCATCTGATACGCTTCAAACAACTCTATCAGGTAAATTAGCTACATTAGATGGAAAGATTGATGGAGTACATACAGAGCTTAATGTCAACATGAAGCAGGTGTATCAAGAAAGAACTGCCTATCTTGAAGCCAAGTTGGTTGGGAAGAATGATCTGATGATCAAAACAGCTGTTGAGGAAATGGGCTCTCTGCTCATGACCAAGATGACAGAGATGATGCATGATGTCTTCTCAAAGCTGTTTGTTCCTCTTTCGGATGAGTTCTCAATGGCCAAGAATTACATAATAAGGCTAGAAGGTGAGCATGATCAGTTGGCAGGAGAAGTGCGCAGTATGAGCAAGGAGCAATACTATATGGATACTGCACTGACTCAACTACTCCCAAGGTATGGTGCCAAAAAGGGGGAAAGGCCTGGTGGCAAATTAAGTGAGTTGTTGGCACAAACCTTGGAGAGAAAGGCTAAAAAAGAAGCTGAAGGAAAGAAAATTGTTGATGCCTTAAGAGAGATTGAAGCCACTGAGAAACTGAAGTTCAAAGAAGCTGAGAAACCTTTCTTCACTCAAGCATCTGAGCAAACCATTCAGAAAGTAATTACTGAAAAATTGAGTGATAGAAGGATGGTTGAAACAAGCAAGGCAGAAGAAGAACAAGCCAGACCAGAAAAGAGAAAAGCAGTTGCCTTTGTTGAAACTGAAAAGAAGAAAAGAGCAAAGGTAGCTAAACCTACTCAGAGGAAGCTGATTATGGATTTTGAAGAATCAGATGAAGGACCAGAAAAGGAAACTGAAACTCAACCAGAGACTTTTGATACCAAGAAGACTCTGAAGGCTCTGCAAATTGAAAAGCAGAAAAGAACTGTTGCTTCAATATCTGGTGCTCCTCTGATCAGAAAGAAGAAGAACAGAAGAGAAGAGGTGGATTCAAAAAGTTTCTAAGCAAAAGGAGAGGTACAGAAAAGACTCAGAAATGGCCGCACATTGACAAGTGGATGTCTATTCAGTTCAATGATGCATGGGAAGAGATCAAGAAAACCTTCTGGTTCTAATATGAGATTCTGAGAGAATGGAGGGGGAGCAGCTCGGATAAGAATGAAGCCTACATTGAGTACTTACTGACATTCTATCCTAAGTACCTGCAAAGTTGGATCAACATGGCAGATGAAGGAAACACACAGATAGTAGCCCCTGGTCCATACATGTACCCAGCTCCTAGGTTTGAGAATGGCTATGTGAATGAAGCAGCCATTTCTCAGGAAATAGCCCAGTATGCCATCCAGCTTGGCCTAACAGGAAACAACCCTGATATCATCAAGGCAAGGGATGAACTGAAGAAGAGACACTATGGGATGTTCAACCTGGAAGTGCCAGAGGATGAGGTGGAAGAAGACTGAAGACTTTGTACTTCTGATTTATTTATGATTTTCATTGTAATCTGTAACTCTTATCCTACATCAATGAAAATTTTATCTTTATGCTCAAAAGATAATATCTCATTATCTTTTTACATGTCTTGATATGCCAGATTGTTAAGGAAATTGTTGGGAAAAATTGCCATTTTGGTTTGTAATAGATAAACTGAAACCTGAGTATAGGTTAGGTTTTCTTAAAATGTAACAAGATGGTTTTGGCATCATCAAAAAGGGGGAAATTGTTGGGAGATGAATTTAATAAAGAAGTTTTGATTAGATCCCAAAACCCTTGAGTATGACATGTTCAGGATAATCTTGATAGATCGAGTCGGGTTCAAAGATATAGATTGTTAGGGAAGTTATCGCACCATGTATAGTCGCAGATATAGATCAAAGTTAGACTCAAGAAGTTATCAAGACGAAGACTCAAGTAATGGCGAAGACATCGAAGACTTCAAGAAGTTATCAAGACTCAAGTAAATAATCAAGACATCAAGACTCAAAGAAGTTGTCAAGACATCAAGACTCAAGAATTCTTTGAATACATCGAAGACTCATGAGTTATCGAAGACTCAAGAAGATATCAATACTCAAGATAACCCTAATGTTCGTGAGGCACTAAAAATATCTATCTGAAGACTACAAAACTGAGAAAAACGCACATGTTCAGAAAAGTAGATATTGCCCAAAACATTCTAGTGCAGAACAAAAGGAACTAAATCTAAGTGTTGTTTCAGGTTATCTCATTCAGAGAAATTGACCAAAAAGAGCCGTTTTGTTTGTCTACATTCACTGAAGACAAGAACCAATCAGAGGAAGACAACACTGTACTTCACTGACACTGAAAGCGAAAGGACCCTGAATTATGTCAGTAGTACTAAGTTCCAGACTGCAAAAATTGGTGATTGGCTACATGACTGCATATTTCCTAAAACATGCAAGGGAGTGTTCAAACCCTAAAAATAGCCGTTCATCAAACACCAGAAGAGGAAACTCATAAAGCTATCTCTTCCAACGGATAGTTTTCAAAGAGTGACCTTGGTGAAGTTGCCTATAAATACCAGTGACCCTTTACATTGAGAGGTACGGGAAATTTCAAAGCATATCAAGAGCTCATTCGTATTATTGCAAATTGAAGCACTCGAAAACCCTAGAATTTCCCAAGTGTTTCACATTGGAGAGAGCTCACCATTCTAAGCCTAGAGTGATAGATATATCCAAACCTTAGAAGAGATATCCTAGCCTTTGCATTTGTTCTTATTGTAAAGGATATCTCACCCTAGTTGGAAACTAACCCAAAACCCAAACCCTTTGTTAAGGTAGTTTGTGTATGTTTTGTTGTTGAGTTAGAGTTGTAAAGAGTTAGTAAGCTACAGTGAGTTAGCCAGAAAACTTTAGAGAAGAAGTTAGTAAGCTACTTGTGGTAGTCTGAACACTTGTGTGTGTTTGAGTTAGTAAGCTGCAGTGAGTCAGCCAGAAAACTCAAGGTAGAAAAGTGAGTAAGCTACAGTGAGTTAGCCTGAAAGCTTTAGGAAGTGGTTAAGGAATTTCTCTGAAGATCAGAGAGAGTGGACGTAGGAGCTTGAGTCTCTGAACCACTATAATTGTTGTGTTGTTTGCTTTCTGTACTGCATAATTATCTGTTGCATGTTTTTCACTGAAAGCATATTTCACTGATATTCAGTTGGAACCAATCCACTGAACTTGCATCTAATTGGTCACGACCTTAATCACTGTTTTACTAAAGGAAAAAGATATTTCAGCAAAGCTAAAACGAGTATAAACTTAGGTCCAACCATTACGCACGCTTGAGTAGCTAAGAACAGATAGTTACCAAACTGAACTAACTCTACTGAGTGTTCAGTAAGATAATTATCTGATCCAAGCTCCTCAGGATCTCTGATAAATTCAGGATCAGTTGGGCTAATCTGAAGCTTCTGAAAGCAGCTCAGGATCATTGTCTCTGTAGACTTTGACTCAGGGCAATCCGTGCTTCTTAGGGCGAAATTATCAGGATAACCTGACACATCTGACCTCAGTGAAAGAAAAGTTTAAAAACCACTGAACACGTTGATTCCCCCCCCCATACACGTGTGAGACTCGTTAGCACCGGGACCAACACACCCCCCTCCCTGGGTTCCACCCCCTCCCCCATCACTTCGCCTCCGCCCTCCGTCCCTCTCCCAAGTTCGCCCTCTCTGTCAAACTTGTTGCCGTCCCCCGAACCAGCCCCCGTTCCTCCATCGTCCTCTCTCCCAACTCCACCCCTCGTTCCGCCCACAGCCAATCAACATCCTATGACCACTCGCTCAAAGAACAACATCCATCGTCCCAAACAACTACACACTGTCACCACAACTCATCCCACCCCGAAATCCATTGAACCCACTAATGTTACTCAAGCTCTAAAAATTCCCCACTGGTGTCGTGCAATGGATGACAAGCTCAATGCTCTCATTCATAACAACACTTGGTCTCTCTTCCCTCCTCCTCCCACTGCTAATGTTATCGGTTGCAAATGGGTATATCGAACAAAATGCAATCACGATGGTTCAATCTCTCATTACAAGGTCTGTCTTATTGCAAAGGGCTTCCACCAACGCCCTAGTGTAGACTTCCACAAAACCTTCAGTCCAGTGGTTAAGCCTGCCACAATTCGTATCTTCCTCACTCTTGCTCTTCACCATTCATGGCCTATTCGCCAACTAGACGTAAACAATGCTTTCCTCCACGACACCTTACTTGATTATGTCTACATGTCTCAACCACCCGACTTTCGAAATTCCCAACACACTGATTACGTTTGTTCTCTTCACAAAGCCATTTATGGCCTTCGTCAAGCGCCACCCGAATGGTATATGGCTCTTAAATCCTCCCTCCTTGAGTATGGCTTCTCCAACTCACATTCTGACACTTCTCTCTTCTTCTTCTCTAAATCCACAGTCACCCTCTACTTTCTTGTCTATGTTGATGATCTCCTCATCACTGAAAATTATCCCGCCGCTCTCAAATCCTTTATTCGAGCCATTTCGACTTGCTTCTCTATTAAAGACCTCGTATCTCTAAATTATTTTCTAGGCGTCGAGGTTGTTCATGTTAGTGTTAGTGTCCTAGAGACAATCTATTATAAGGACATAATACTCGATGATAATCAGTTTGATTTAATATTATAGTTCACTTAATATTAATATATGGCAATTCACTCGTCTGAATATTATGTTTGATTGTTTGCATTTATTCATACAAGTGTTCCCATGAGTCATTGTTGTCATTGAGGTTGTGAGAACTCAGATGACTTAAGCATGATTCTCAAATAGCCCCGATCATGAATCATCAAGAATGAGATATTGATGATGCAGTGGAGATTGGTGTGCGATCTGCATCATACTCTTAGAGAGTGTAGTAAGATCTCACTTACTATGAGATAATAGGTATCTCATGATGGATGCACAAATACCTTAGAGGGTATTGGTATACCCATCCGAGAAACAGTTTGATGTATATCCACTATATGTGTCTACGGGTGTCTCTGTTAGTGGGAGCGATGTGATACTCCTTTGACTTGAGGTCAATACGCACGACATGTGTGGAGTGATGAACTTTGACCATGACCGACGCTTGCACCCGTCTATGGGTATATATGGCTTGAATTGGGCTCATCACAAAGTGCATGTGCGTGGTAGTTGAGCCAAGAATATGATTCATTCCTCAATGTGGATTTAGAGAGAATACTCATCTTCTCATCATAATTGGATCAAAGTCATCGGCTGATGCACGTCAACTTAGACTTTGTGGCTAAGTGTGACATAAGTGTTCAATTAGTGATTAGAGATAAATTGATTAAGTTATTTGAATAGATACTTCATCATGTTCAAGACTTAATCGAGTATTCGCGAATGAAAGGAGGAAATCGTAATAGCCCATGTTTCAGTTACAGGTAGTTGCACATTTCTCCGCAACGTACCTCATATATTAAGAATGTCTGATTTATTGTCTAAGGTTCAATTAAGACTGTTAGTTTGACTAATAGCTCGATATATTAGGGCATATGGGTCATACAATAAGTAACGGTTGTTTACTGATTATAGTTGGCTGATTAAATATTATATTGGATATTAATATTTAATTTATGGAGAATAATAATAATTATATTTAGAATTAATTATTATTACTATTTAATTAAATTAAATTTAATTAAATAGAATTCCCAATAATAATATATGGAATATTATTATTATAGGATTTAATATACAAGGAATCAAATCCGTAGAGATTTGATATACATGGAATTAATCCGTACAGATTTTATATGTGGGAAATAAATCTAAGATATTTTGTTAATTAGGATTTTTCCTAATAAAGGTTAGCTTAAGATTTAAGCTGGGTCTCTCTATGAGCTCTTGGGAATTGGTTTTACGTGAGTTCATATTTTCTCCATAAAATCTCTAAGTTAGAATTTTCCTAGCAAATTCATATCGGGAATTCAACGCTGGAAAATCTGTGCAAATTAGTAAACGACTGTTACGTGGATACCATAGTTGAGGAATCTATGTCCGAATTGCTTTAAGAATTTTGTTTACGTTTACTCGTATTTAATTATGCAATTAATTATTCGTTGTTGGTGAACCGTTTATTTCCGCTTCGCATATATTACGTGCATCTAAATTCCAATAGTGATATCAGAGCATCATGTTCTTGATTTATTTAAAAATAATTTTTTTTATAAATCGGTACGGCTTTGGACCGCACCATCTTGTTTTAATTAATGGGGGCGTGTGCTTTATGCTTTAATTTGATTAGTTGGTTTTGTTTCTTAAACCAACACCCCCTTCTTTATTTGTCCCTCTGGTTCGTCTTCCTCCCATTACAAGATTAGGGTTTTCTGATCCTCATCTGCCGCCCTTCGTTTTCTCGCACTCCACCTCGTCCTCGCGTCCAAAGCAGGCACCGCGGCGTCACTCGAGTCGGCGGTGCAACGCCGTGGTTCGTGTCGTTCGTGGGTTGCCGTGATGGAGCGAATCTAGACGGGTTGGACCTGCAACGGCGTGACTGTCGTTGACCCAATTTCGATCCGTTTTTGCCGGTTTCTTCGTCAATATTGGGGCACATCTTCGAATCATTGATTTTGGCTCCCGATTTTGATGCGATTCACGGTGAATCGGAGTCGCCTCGCTTCGGCGCTGGGTCTGCCACGCGTGTGCTAAACACGGGACCGCGTGTTGTTTCGTCCAACGAAAGCAGTGACGCGCCACTGTGAGATTCGCGACCTGCTTACTCCGCCTCTATTTCGATCTGAGTCGGTGTCATAGGCCCAACCCTACGCGGGACCTAACCTGGTTGCAGTGACGAGTCGCCCGCGCGCACCTAGCAGCGGCGACGACTCGACCGCACGCGCCGCTTTTGGTTGCTCGACACTGATGCTTGAATTTTTTTGGTGTGTTCAGTTTGTTAGACCTTCTTGTGCACATTGGGCAATTTCTGAGAATAATTCATGACTGGTTTTGTGATTGAACTAGATTGAATCTGAAAACTGGTGTTGAATGATGGTTTCGGTTGTCCCGGAGACGATTTTGGGCAGTGATGAGGGAGAGGCGATTTTGCAAATTGGATTTCAAAAAGGCTCTCCTTGCAAATATTGGATAATTGTACTTAAGCCCTTGGGAAAATTAATAAAATCAATCTATCTTTAAATTTAATTGGATTGAATTTAAAAGGAATGATAATAAAAGTTAGATTTTTATTTATAATTAATTAGATTAATTAAAGTTTGAAATTTGTTTTGAAATTAATAAAAGTTTATTTTAAAATGAAATTAAAATAAGATTGTTGGTTGGACCAACATTGAGTTAATTGGATTAACTGAAATTTTAATAAATATTGAAATCCCACTTGGTTAACTTATTTTATTAAATTCGTTAACATTTTTATAGTCCACTTTATAACTGTTTGGGTAGGCGGCGCCCAATAATTGTCGGACCGTATTAATTATTTGGGTACAAATACCTCATAAAGTGTTAATCCGTATGAAATCGTGTTTGGGGTATGGCCAATAATTGTTCAAATGTGATGTAGATTAACATGTTGGATCTCGATTAAGCAATTAATACCCCGCCTTAAAACGTTCCTCACTAAAATATGGTTTTCTCATCAAAATTAAAAGTAATCTTGAGATTTTGTTCCAATGAGTACTTAAAGACCCTCGTCTTTTGCTCGGATCTACATCTAATGGGACTTTTATAGGGACATGTAATGTCTCCGCTTGATGGTTATAAACCAACTTAACTTTGTTTCGCTAGCCCTCGCGGGGAATAAAGGGTAAGGGACATCAGTGGAACAAGGTTCGACAAACTAGGAATTGCAATTTTGCAATTGGTTTGAAGACCTACCAGTTATGTTATTGTAATGATCAGCCCTCGCTGAGATTATGATAGTAGTAAAGTGGATCCTAGTCCATTATAATTTATGTTTGATATAAATTTGTACTTTTTCGATGAGGTCGTTAAATATGTGAAAATAATGGAGACAAAATAAACACAAAAGAAAGGCCACGTTTATTTTGATTGCTGAATATTGATCATAGGAATTATGTGTTTAATTTCCATTTTATTTTATTTCTCTTGGTTAGTTGAAATATATAAATGTTATTGAGATGTGTTTTGGAAACAAACTAAATTGGCTAAGCCAAATTTTATGGACTGACACATAAACGTGTGTTTGGTGCTAAGGCAAGAAAAGATTGAGTACGTGTTAGACACGACAATCCCTGTTACCCCTGCAGCTGATTTCTTGAGACAACTACGTTTGACGTAGCAGCTCAGAATAAGCATCAAAAGGATGCTTCCCAGACGCAGTGTGTGATGTTGCCCGGTATGACTCCTGAATTACTTAAGGCAACATGAGAAAATTGGTCCTTTTGAGATGCTCAAGCATCTGAAGGATCTCTTTGATTCTGAATCTCGTTTTGAGATTTATGAAGTGATGAGAGATCTGTTCAGATGTCGGTTAGCTAAAGAAGAGAAGATTTCACCTCATGTGCTAATGATGATAGGCCTAATTGAGAAACTTCGCAATTTAGGCATTGAGCTAAAAGACCAATGTTTTCATTTATGCTATCCTCCAGTCGCTCCCGGTTTCATATTCTGGCTTCATTGTGAACTACAATATGAATAAGACGGATGCGACCATGCCTGAACTTCACAACGTGCTCAAGACTTTTGAGTTCACTATCACTAAGATGGTGTTCAAAAGAAGGAGCGGGTAGACAAGGATGTGTGCCTCTACTATAAGTAGAAGAGGGCACTGGAAGAAGGAGTATAAGGTTCTGGTTGCTAAAAGGAATGCACTAGGTGCTTCTGGCACTAGAACATCTATGTTTGTTATTAAGATAAACATGTTCATTAATAGCGCTAACTGCTTGGTATTAGATACCGGATGTGGCTCACACATTTGTAAGAATGTGAAGGGGCTCATGTGTCTTAGGACAGTTAGGGCCGGTGAGGTCGTCTTACACGTGAAAATGAAGCAAGAGTTGCTAACTGAACGTGTGGGGACTTATGTGTTAGACTTACCTTTTGTTTTTAGATTAGAACTTAATGATTGTCATCTAGTTCTTTCTATTACTCGCAACATGTATTTGTTGCATTACAGATATGATGCTCTTAACATACAAAATAAAAGACTCAAACTTAGTAATCATGAAAACCCGACTTACTTATGGTATTGTAGAACTTGATCATGTAAACGAGAAAAGAGTTACAAGGTTAAGAAAGTTAGACTACATAACCCCATTCGACTGTGAGTCTTATGGAGATTGTGAATCTTATCTCTTGGGCAAGATGATCAACAGACCCTTTTCTGGGAAAGGAATGCATGCCAAAGAAGTTCTAGAGTTGATCTACAACGATGTTTGTGCACCATTGTCCACTCTAGCTAGGGGTCACTTCGGTTACTTTATCACTTTTACCGGTTAATTCCCTAGAAACGGAAATGTGTATCTTATGAGACATAAATCTGAATCTTTTGAGAAATTCAAGCAGTACAAAGCTGAAGTAGAGAAACAACTTGGTAAGAGTATCAAAACTCTTCGATCAGATTTTCGATGAGGTGAATACCTTAACCATGAATTCACTGATTACTTGGAGTTATATGGAATCCAGTCACAATAGAGAAACCGAACCCTGTTAGACATGGTGAGGTCCATGATGAGCTTCTCCTCTCTTCCGACATTCTTATGGGGATACGTGTTACAAACCTCAATTTACATTATGAATATGATTCCATCTAAATCGGTTGAGCATACACCATATGAACTATGGTGTGGCAAGAAGCCAACTTTTACACATATCAAACATGGGGTTGCCCCGTGATTGTGAAAAGGATGCTTACCGACAAGTTGGAATCTAAATGTGAAAAGAATTACTTTGTGGGATATCCTAAGGAAACTAAAGAATATTACTTCTATCTACCTGAGAAATAATCAGTGATTGTTTCTAGGCAGACCAAGTTCCTCGAAGAAGACTATGTCTTTAAGGAACAAGGTCGTAAGCTGATAGAGACTGATATCTTGTCAAAGAAACATGACAAGGAATCAGTGGGAGCATTCAGCAACTTTCACGGTGGGAGTCTTTCGCTAGGTGATCGTCTTTCAACAAGTGGGAGCATAATTGGAGTATGCTTGCTAGTGCAAGAACCTCCAAGTGGGTTGAATGAGAACAACATAGTTTAAACTCCCACCCAAGAGGCATATGAAAGTGTAGCTCTTGAGGACTCTCCGGACATTGACAAAATCGATGCACCATAAAATTTTCACGATCAGAATGTACAGCCTGCACAACTACAGCTCCATAAGTCAATTAGGAATTGTAATCCGCCCATTAGATTCGGTTACCTCTTGGAGGAACTCGATAATATGGACATACCGGATAAGGACGATCCTAATACTTATTCTGAAGCAATATCAGATATTGATTCAGGGAAGTGGCATGAAACCATGAAATCCGAGATGGACTCGATCTACACCAATCAAGTCTAGGACTTGGTTGAGTTGCCTAAGTGAGAGACCGATGCAAATGGCAAAGTACAAACCTACAAAACTAGGTTGGTGGCGAAGGGTTATAGTTATCGCAAAGGCACTGACTATGGTAAGACCTTCTCACCAGTTTCAAAGATCAGGTCCATTCGAATTTTACTTGTGATAGCAGCACACTATGATTATGAAATTTGAGAGATGGATGTCAAAACAACTTTCCTCAATTGAAACATTGTAAGGAAGTGTTTATGACTCAACCAGAAGGTTTTACATCTAAGTCAAATTCTAATCTAGTATGCAAGCTAAAGATATCTTTTTTGGATTGAAGCAAGCTTCTAGGATTTGGAATATCCTATTTGATGAAGCTATCAAGTTCTTTTAATTTCATCATTAATTTGGAAGATCCTTTTGTTTATCGGGAAGAATATTATTTTCATAATCGGGTATGTCAATGACATATTGATTTTGGGAAACAATATCCCGTTAATGCAGTCCGTTAAAGATTTATTGTTAAAGACAGTCATGATGAAGAGTCTTGGTGAAGCCTGCTAAATCCTAGGGATCAAGATCCACAAGGATAGATCCAAAAGGATGTTGGGGCTGTCACAGTCCACCTATGTAGACAGGGTGTTGAAGCATTTTATGATGGAGAACTCTAAGAGAGGATCTCTATCGACAAATCATGGGATAAAGCAATCAAAGAAGGATTGTCCTTCTTTTGAAGCTGATATCAAGCACATGAAAGATGTCTCATATGCATATGCAATTGGGTGAATCATGTACGCCATGAATTGCACTAGGCCGAACGTGGCTTACGCTATCAACATCACTAGTAGATGCCAATAGAATTCGGGTGAGTCTCACTGGATTGCTGTCAAGACCATTCTGAAGTATCTTAGATAAACTAAAGAATGTTTTCTTGTCTATGGTGGACAGTCAGAACTAGTGGTGACTGGTTAAGCTGACACAAATTTTCAATCCGACTGTGATGATTACAAATCACAGTCAGGTTACGTTTCACTCTCAATAATAAGGTGGTCAGTTGGAATAGTTCCAAGCAAAAGGACCGCATATTCAACAACCGAAGTTGAGTACATTATCAGAAGCCTCAAGGAGGCTATCTGGATTTTATAGTTCTTAAAAGAACTAGGGGTAGTTCCAAGTGCCAGTTGTCTAATAAAGTTATTTTAAGACAACATTGGTGTGAATGCGCAAGCAAAGGAACCGAGATCAGCAAACAGAAATAAGCATGTATCTAGACTTATCATTTGATCCGAGAGATCATAAGGATAGGAGAAATGGAATTAAAATGTATTCTCATATATTTAATTTGGAGGTTCATTTCACAAAAACACTGAGTGTTCATGTACACACTAGACATTTGATGGTGTAGGGGTTAGACATGTAGGTGATTGACTCTAGTCCAAGTGGGAGATTGTAAGTGTTAGTGTCCTAGAGACAATCTATTATAAGGACATAATACTCGATGATATTCAGTTTGATTTAATATTATAGTTCACTTAATATTAATATATGGAAATACACTCGTTTGAATATTATGTTTGATTATTTGCATTTATTCATACAAGTGTTCCCATGAGTCATTGCTGTCATTGAGGTTGTGAGAACTCAGATGACTTAAGCATGATTCTCTAATAGCCCCGATCAAGGATCTTCAAGAATGGGATATTGATGATGCAGTGGAGATTGGTGTGTGATCTGCATCATATTCTTAGAGAGTGTAGTAAGATCTCACTTACTACGAGATACTAGGTATTTCATGATGAATGCACAAATACCTTTATAAGGTATTGGTATACCCATCCAAGAAACCGTTTGATGTATTTCCACTATATGTGTCTACAAGTGTCTCGGTTAGTGGGAGCGATGCGATACTCCTTTGACTTGAGGTCAATACGCATGACATGTGTGGAGTGATGAACTTTGACCATGACCGACGCTTGCACCCATTTATGAGTAGCTATGTCTTGGATTGGGTTCATCACAAAGTACTGTTGGGAAAATAGGGTTGCCCGGATCTATTCGAGATGATTTTTAAATACATATTCAAATTAAATAATTAATTACTAACATGAATTAATCCTAAATCAATTCAACACAATAATTAAACAACATGCGTACACGTAATTCACGTAAATTCTAAACATACGGAACTAGAAGTTATGAGATTGCATACCTCTTGTAGAGACAACCATTGAGACGATGGATCAACCCAAAGTACCTTCCCAAATATGTCCCAAAGTCCACGAACGTAACCCGGTGGGAGGATTCGCACGAACGATTTTAACATGAGAGAAAATAAAAAATATTATGCTACCACCTTTGTGGATTTATAATATTTCCAACACATGGAATTGCACTTGGGAATGAAAAATTCATCCCCTATATATAGGAGTGAGGGGGTCGAATTTTTAGGTAAAAAATATAAGGAAGAAAATCTTTTCTTGGTCTCCAAGAAATCTTGAATATATCTCCTATATTCTTTTCTCCTTAATTATTTTTTCCATAAAAATCTCTTCCCCTTTTTATCCTATTATTTTCGAAAATAACAAGAATAAATGAGTCAAGATTTGACTTCTTGAAATTATGAGATAATTATGTACTCCTACAATAATTATCTATTTCCATAAAATATCTACAAGAAAATCAAGACAATCTTTCCTTCCTCTTATCCACATATTTATCGAAAATATAAGCATGGAAATATAGCAAAATATTTTCTTCTCTCTTTCATTAATTGGACTTTATTTTGGGCTATTTGAAGGGCCTTTAGGAGAATTAAGATTGGACCTTCAATGGACTATGAAGCTCTAATATTGGGCCAAATATTATTCAAGTCCATTAATATTAATTTACTCCACTATAAAATTAATATTGAACTATCCATCTTAACCCATATTACGATTTCACATATAACATGGCTCCCGGTCATCATTTCCCGCGTTTAAGATTATATTAGTCCATTAATTAATTAAGCCACTGAACAAGCTTTATATTAATTAATATATTTGTCCTTGGAGTAAAGACAACTCAACATTATTATCCATACCTGAAATAAATTTCCACTTGCAAGATTTGGTATGATAAAGGTTCTGAGCCCACTAAGGGGACAAATCAAGCAAGACGTACTTGCACGCGATTCTCCGTATTAAATGTCAGTAATCGTCATGTAATTAATAATATTGCCCAAGATATAAGGTATCGAATCGCATTGACTCTCTTCCCATCATAAATTAAAGCAATAGTTATTAATTTCACAAGATCCTATTTAAGGGACGAAGATTAAGAAATAACACACCACTGAGGTCTAATTCTTGTATATTCAGTACCAAATAATTTGTCCTCCTGTAGGTCCTCATTTAAAGCACCAAAATGCGCTAGTGTGATCCCTTGGTCAAGACAAGCCAATCAAGGTCTCACACTTCAACCGTTCATGATGGTTCGTTCATTTCCATCTGGGTTGTGAATTTATACTTAATTACGAGGGCTGTTAATTTGATCTTCAGTGATCGGGTATCACCAAATTAACTACAACGTAATACGTACTGTCTTATTGAACGGGTTTGCAATAAACATATATAACATTCATTCATATTTAATGCAACAATGATTAAATAATTTATTTCAGTAAATAAATAAGAAACTTCAGTTTGGTTATAAAAAGTAAAAGCATACTTTTCAGTATAACCCCAACAATCTCCCACTTATACTCAAAGTCTGCTTTTAAGTATACTACAACATGTCTCGTGTTTTATGTGACATCTAATGTCACCCTACACGAACCTAATAATATTTCTCCCACTTGTACTCAAAGCAGATTGGCAACTTCCTTGACACCCATTCCTTCCACATGTCTCTCGAATGTACTCTGAGGCAGACCCTTTGTGAATGGATCTGCTAGGTTGTCTTCCGATGCAATCTTAGGAAGTTCAAGTCCAAACCGCTTCCTTCACTGCTTCACAAGCAGCAACGTATTCGGCTTCCATGGTAGAATCGGCGATGCATTTCTTCTTTACGCTTCTCCATGTCATGGCTTCTCCCCCAATGCAAAACACACTACCCGAGGTAGACTTTATGGTGTCAACATCTGATTGGAAATCCGAGTCCGTGTAACCGATGGGGATTAGACTGTCTGACTTGTAAACCAACATTCTGTCCCGTGTCCTTTTCACGTACTTCAGAATATTCTTTACTGCAGTCCAATGCTCTTTCCCAGGGTTACTTTGATATCTTGCCACCATGCCTACGGCAAAGCAGATATCCGGTCTTGTACACAACATTGCATACATGAGGCTTCCCACAGCCGAAGCATAAGGGATGCTCTTCATGTCATCTATCTCTTTCTGTGTCTTGGGACACATCTCTTTGGATAGATGGATTCCGTGTCTGTAGGGCACAAAGCCTTTCTAAGAATCCTGCATGCTGAAGCGCTTCAAAATAGTATCTATATATGAGTCTTGCGAAAGCCCAATCATTCTTTTCCTGTGATCTCGAGTGATCTTGATCCCTAGGATGTGACCGGCTTCCCCTAAATCCTTCTTATTGAACTATTTTGAGAGCCATGCCCTTACGTCTGATAATACCTTTACATCATTTCCGATGAGCAGAATGTCGTCCACGTATAGTACCAAAAATACCAATGCAGTTCCGTCACGCTTTTTATAAACACAACTTTCAAAGTTGTTTTGATCAAAACCGTAGGTTTTTATAACTTGATCAAAACACTGATTCCAAGCTTGGGATGTTTGCTTCAGCCCATAAATGGACTTCTTAAGCTTGCAAACCAGATGCTCTTGGCCTTTTTCAATGAAGCCTTCGGGTTGTTGCATATAGATTTCTTCGTCAAGATTTCCATTTAGGAAAGTTGTCTTGACGTCCATTTTCCAGATCTCAAAATCTAGATGCGCAACAATCGACAAGAGAATGCGGATGGACTTGAGCATGGCTACAGGCGAAAAGGTTTCCTCATAATCGATCCCTTCTTTCTGAGTGTACCCTTTCGCCACTAGTCTTGCTTTAAAGGTTTCAACCTTTCCGTCCTGTCCCCTTTTTCTCTTGTATATCCACTTGCATCCGATGGGTTTTTCCCCATTAAGTGGTTCGACTAGTTCCCATACCTTGTTGTGATCCATTGAACCCATCTCGGCTTCCATTTCTATTTGCCAAGATTGAGCATCTTTATCTTTAATTGCCTCGTTGTAGGACCATGGATCTGATTCTTCTGCGGAGATCAAATCCAAAGATTCTCCGATCCCCAAGAATCTCTCGGGTTGTCTGACAACCCTCCCACTACGACGAGGTTCCGGTTGTGTAGGCGTGACGTTTGGTATATGTAGGTCCCGGTGAAAATGAGTCTTACACGTGTATGGGGGGGAATACACGTGTTCAGTATTTTAAAACTTTTTTTTCATCGAGGTCACTTTGGGTCGATAATCTCGAAGGTTAGGTTCTCGAGAAGCCACAGATCGCTCGAGTCAAAGTCTCATCGAGACGGTGATCCCGAAAGCCGCTTTTTCAGATACCTCGAGATAATCCCAATTGAGTCTCGAGTGTCGGAGATCCTGAGTTGCTTGGATCAGATAACTAACTTACTGAATCCTCAGAAGAGAGTTTAGTTTGGTAACTATCTGTTCTAGCTACTCAGTCGTGCGGAATGGTTGGCCCTTAGTTTATTCTCGTTTTAAGCTTTCTTTGAAAACCTTCCCCTTATGAAATAGTGATTAGGTTTGTGATTCACTTATGCAACTTCAATTGGATTGATTCCAACCGAATATCGGTGAAAAGTATGCTTTCGAAATCAAGTTAATGCAACGATTAAGCACAAATAAGGAAAGCAATAAAGAACTGGCGAGTTATAGTGGTTCGGAGACTCAAGCTCCTACATCCACTCTCCCGACTCTTGAGAGAAATTCACTATCAACTTCGAGCTTTTCGACTACCTCGTAGTTTACTTACTCAACTTCGCCCCGAAGTTTTCGACTACTCCCGTAGTTTACTTACTCAACCCGACCTTGAGTTTTTTTTCGACTACCTCCATAGTTTACTTACTCAATCACACACAAGCTTTCGGACTACCCCAGCAGCTTACTAACTTCTCCTCTAGAGTTTTTCGACTACTCGCGTAGTTTACTAACTCTTTACAACTCTACTCACCAATAAACACACTCCAACTACCTTCTCAAGGGTTTGGGGTTTCTTGGTTGGTTTCAACTAGGATGAGATATCCTTTACAATGAAGCACAATGCAAAGGGTTAGGATATCTCGACTAAGCTTTGGATAAATCTTATCAAGCTAGGCTTAGTAAAGTGAGCTCTCTTCAATATAGAAGCACTTGGGAAATTCAAGGTATTTCGAGTGCTTTAACTTTTGCAAGAATAAGTTTGAGCTCTTGAGTTGCGTATAAATTTCCGTACCCTTACAATGTAGAGGGTCACCAAGATTTATAGGCATACACCAAGGTTACTCTTGAAAACTATCCGTTGGAGAGATAGCCGTGAGTTCCCTCTTATGGTGTGTGTGAGAAGCGGCTATATTTAGAGTTTGACACTCCCCTAACACGTTTTAGGCAATAGCCTTTCATGTAGTCGGTCTTCACTTTTTGCGATTCGGAACTTTTCGTGACATCGACATCTTTTTCATTTGGCTTGTCATCTTTATCGATTGTCGATATATGGTACTGATGTCGTCTTCCTCTTTTTGACTTTTTGTCTCCGGTTAAAAAGGTAGACACTTTCAGCGGCTCTTTTGGTTACAAACTACGAGTTTGATATAACCTTAACAACACTTCTGACTTAGTTCCTTTTGTCTGCATTTGAATGTCTTGGCAATATCTAATTTTCTAAGGCATCGCGTTTTTCTCAGTATTGCATCCTTCAGATAGATATATTCAGTGCCTCGGAACATTGAGTTCATCTTGAGCATTGATACATTCTTGAGTCTTGATGAATTCTTGTGCTTCGATATTCTTGATCTTGATTTCTCGATCTTGATCTTGTGTCTTCAGAGTCTTCTGAGTCTTCAGGATCTTCTGAGTCTTCATAGTCTTCTGAGCCTTTAGATTTATCTTGGCCCGATATCTTGAGTCTTCATCTTTGAGTCTTAGGTTCTCGGTTTCCATCTTGAGTCTTTTCGGTATCTCGATTTCATCTTTTGAGTCTTGAGACTTCAGTTTTATACTGAACCTATATCTGCTTACTATACATTTTGCAGATAACATCCTGAATACTCTAAAAACTGAATCCTGACTCATTTATCAAGATCATTACTGAACATGTCATATTCATGGGTTTTGGGATCTTAATCAAAATCATATAATCTTTTATTAAATTCATCTCCCAATAATTTCCCCCTTTTTGATGATGCCAAAACCTATCTTGTTACAGACATATAACCTATACTCAGGTTTCAGTTTATCCTATTACAAGATTGGTTATGTCTCTCAACAATTGCTTCAGCAATGAATCTCTCAACAATTTCATCACCAAACAACAGTAATCAGGCATATCAAATATAAAGACATGAAAAATAAGATAATGAGATATTATCTTTTGAGAATAATGATAAATCTTCTTTGATGATAAGTGTACCATTACAGATTACAATGAATTTATCAAACAAAATCAAAAAGACAAAAAATTTAAAGACTACAAAATCTTCTGAGTCTTCAGTCTTTAGTCTTGATTCGGCTCTTGGTCTTCCTTTCTGTTTGCTTCATTTTCGATTTCATCGATTGGGCACTTCGGATCAAACATTAGAAGAATCTCTTCTTGACTCATTTTTTCTCTCGATGATATCCGGATTTGTTTTCGGTTAAGGCCCAATGACCCGGCGTCTTGAGCAATTTCTTGCGTAATGGCCTTTTCATTTACCAAGCCATTACCAAGTCTCGGAGGAGGATAGGAATATGGACCGGGGCTACTATATCGTACTCCACCTTCATCCATAAAGGTTAATCGACTTTGTAGATACTTTGGATAAAAGGTGAGAAGATGTTCAATGAAAGCTTCGTTCGGTGCGAGCCTTCCCTCTCCATTCCACGAGAACATCATAATTGAACCGAAGGTTCTCTTCACTTCTTCCCACATGTCGTTGAGTTTAATGGGCATCCATTTATCAACATGGGGCCACTTCGGCGCTTTTCGATGTTCCCTTCCTCTTGCTTGCAAACTTTTTCGAAGTCACTCCTTCGCACGCTCTTCGTCTATCTTCTTTACGATCACGAAGTTCACGAGGTGGGGGCGGTAGCTTTCTTAGCTTGTTCTTTTTGGAGTGTCATCGAGCCTCTCTCGAGTTGAAGACTTTCTTCCGAGGTTGAGACTTAGATTCTTCGCATCTTCCGTAATCAATTTTTCTGGATTGGCTTAGAAGCCTTCAAGACGCTTGCTTCTGAGTTGAACAACGCCCAAGGCTTTCCTCTTCATAAGCGATTCAAACACCGGCCTAGCTTGTTCCAACCTTAGTTCTAACTTTTCGGTTTCTCTCTTGCAACCTCAAGCTTGGTTTGCTCGAAACTTCGAATGTAGACAAAGCTTCTCTACTTGAGCAAATTTCAACTTCTCGGTAGCTCAGAGCTTCTTTAAAGGCTTGGGCTAAATTGTACATTTCAAAGATCTTTCGAGCCTTCTTTTCCAAAGTACGTGCCATGAACTTCCCGAGGTCTCGCAGACCTTCCCTTCCCCCTTCTTGGCACCGTAGTTTGGAAGAAGTCTGGAGAGAGCTGTGTCCATGTGATACTGTTCTTTGCTTACACAGCGGATCTCTCCTGCTAGCTGATCTTGCTCATCTTCCATTCTCCTAATGTGGTTCTTAGCCCCGAGCGCAGTTCTTGAATATGTGGGCAAACGGCCGGAGAGAGTGCATCTTTAAGCATCTCTGTCATCTTGGTCATGTCACCGAGCTCATTTCCTCAACACAGATTTTATCAAGCACCTCATTTTTTCTCTGTCGGTTTCACCTCTAGAAATTGATCGACTCGGGTGCTTTTGTTTCATTTCAAAGACTTAACTCTGTGTTGACTCCTCGACTTTACATTCAGCTTTTTCTTCCGTGGAGGTCATCGAGTGGTCGAGTGTTTTTGTATATGCACGATTCGAAGAATGGCTAAGTCCTTCCATTGTCCGAGCTTGATTGGCCAACGTTGCTTCCATCTCGAGTAAGTTTGATCGACATTGGCTCAATCTTCTCAAGTTTCTCCATGACGGGAGTGAGATCAATCTCGGCTGACCTTACGCACTTTCTGTCTTTGTTTGATCATCCTGAGCTCGGCTTCATCCCGAGCTCCGGTCTCCAATTGAGCCTCGGTCGATTATTTGACATTTGAGAATTAAAGATAGTACTTTTCGGTAACTCTGGCATAATTATTAATAGTGCCAAAAGGTACACGAAGAGTCTTAGCTTCGATCTGAGGTTGATCATTCTGAAGTCTCTTTTTACGATTTTGAGGACCGATCCTCGGCATCTCTCCTGTTGGTCCCCATCTCCATCTTTGGATTTGTCTCCGCTTTCGGGGCACCAATCTCGATTTGCTTTCTTTTCGTGAGCTTTCCTCTGAACTAGCTCATCAAAATCGGAATTTTTCATCTGAGCTTTGTCTTGAACCACGAGAAGTCGGTCGGGAAAGGTCGTCTCCTCATTCCACAGTCTTCCCCTCTGAATGCGGCAATATCAAGCATCTCGGGAAGAGTCCGATTGAGGATATAAATCATCATGTCGAAGAATATATCTTGGAGATCAGGGGGTATGAAATGAGCTCGAGAATTATCGGTCGAAGGATCGAATTCCCCCTTGCTCCTCCATTCGCCTTCTTGCCCTCGCCCTTCTTCCATCTCGGGCTCTACGGTTGAGGCTTACGCTAAGGGATCAGCGATAAGTCACTCAGGGAGCTCATCGAGTACATTTTGCTCTGAGCAATTAGTATCGGAAAAACTTGTGCATTCAGTCCTCGATTTGCATCGAGTGGGTTACGAGGCTTTGGTGGCATTTCCTCATTATGAATACGAGTTGGCTCGTCGATCACGAGCACAGACATCTTGAATCGACTACGAGTAGCTCTTGATCTGAAACCCAGACCCCAGGTAAATCGTCGAGGTCCCGAGCTCTTTAAAAATTTCGAGAAATTTTATACGGGAAAGTGATGTCTCGAGCACCTCGGAGAAGACTGCTCCTCAGTCCATCGATCTGTGTCCTTGAGATAACTTTGAGCGGCACTTGTAATGGTGAACTTTGAAGCGATTTGGCCCTCGGGTTGTCTCTCTCCGCCGGAATCCTTTGCTTCCATCGTCGGTGAGAACCACCAATCTTCTGCGCTTTGGAGCGAGGTTCTTCTGCTTCATTATTTTTGCTCCTTGCTCCATTTTTGCCTCCAATGTAACCTTCCCCGGTTTGTTGGGTTTCTTTCTCAGCGGTGCGAAGGTGATTCTACCTTCTTTTCTTTTTCCCTCGAATGGCCGCTTCTTCACATCGGTGGGCTTGAATAGAATTTTGGATTTAGGGAATGGGGTTGAATTGGCGAAGATATCCTCCTCCTCTCGCACGTCTCAAAAAATATAGGCAATTTTGGTGGCATGGTGGATCTTGCCTTTCATCGTGATTTCCCCATTGACTCTTTTTATGATCTTGGCTTGCTCCGACACCATCTGGACTAAGAATTTCAGCCAGTTGAAGTCAGTGGTGGGAGATGCCTCGATCGCCGCCATCAATCTGAGCTTCGGGGTACTAATCTGCTCAAAACTCCCCGCAAGACTCATGACGCTCTTGCTCACAATATCCATCAGCACACGATATTGTGGCTTTAGGTGCTTCTTATTCAAAGTTGCCTCAAACTTCACAGGATTCTCAGCAATCCTATCTAGGTACTCCTGCTCTTTACCCGACATATACATCGCAGGATCCTCTCCTCTATCACATAGCTCAAACACATCATTCAGATTTTTAGGAACAATGTACATCTCTCTCTCAAAATCGACGTATTTTGATGAGTGCCCTAGATGAGATACGGTAATCGAAGAGTGCATACAATCTTCTTCATCTATTTTCAAATTGCAGATGAATTCGATTACCTCTTTTGCGAACTCCTGGTCTGGTCGGCTTGCGACTAGATGGGTGAGTTTAGCCAGTCGGATCATATGCAGAGCCTCCTCTTCTGGCTTTGAGTTGGTTGTGCTTTCAAGAGACACAGTGAACTCGTACCATGGCTTATTGGTTATGGCTAATCTCTCGAATACGATTGGGGCCATTTTAGAATGTGATTGAAGAATGTGAAGCTTTAGGGTTTTGCGATTTCTGGGCAAAGGGGATTTTAGTTACAGAGTATTTGAGAACGAAGGGTTTGATAAAATTTTGGCTTGAATGGCTTAAAGAGGTATAAATAGCTTCAAGATCGTGGAGAATCGTGCTGGTTAGGTGAAAAGCAATGGTTGAGATTAATCTCCGATTAATCGGGTATATGAACCGACGATCTCCGAAAAGTAAGCCGCCAAAATATCCTCTTTGGTCAATAATGTGGCAGAGCATTAAATGACTGTTGTCCTTCTTCGGAATTTAAAACGATTCCGCCCAAAAAAACATTCCTCGGTGTTTTGTATTTATTGCGAATGATTCTTGAAGTTTTACTTAAGCAATAAATGGATCACATGAGTCATTACCTCTTTAGACTAATTTCCCTCTATCAGTCTTACTGAGTACTGACCTTGATAAAATGTCAGTATAATACTGAGTATTGAAAGGGTTCAAGATGCTATTATTAGTCTTCGACCTTCAAGAAATCTGAGTTTCTCGAGACTCGATTCAAGGTATTTCCATTTTATCCGAAGTTTCTCAAGAGAGTTTCGAGAAAGCTTCATGCATCGAAAATCTTCAATTTTGATTTACTTTAACACCTGGTTCTAACATCCCTAATTCATTTGAAAGTTCCTAAAATCTTGATTGACCAAAGGTTTAGTCAAGATATCGACTCTTTTGCCTATCGGTATGAATTTTCTCCATCCTTATGTCCTTTTTCGACATGATCTCGATGAAGTGATGTCTAATATCCACATGCTTGCATCGGTGTGCAATACCGGATTTTGTGAAATAGCAATGGCACTATTATTGTCACAAAATTTTGGTACTTCATTAGCCACAACTTTATAATCCCTTAATTGTTGTGCGAGCAAAAGAATCGAAAACACAGCGACTTCCTGCTGACCATGTATTAAACTTTTAATCTTTGGTTCGTTGCTTTGAGGTTTTCTTTGAAAACCAAATATCGGTTTGCTTCCTAGAAATTGACAAGTTCTGTTGTGGACTTTTCGCCAATTCTACAACCTCCATAGTCGAGATCCGAGTAACCGGTTAATTCAAGGTTATCATCATTTGGATACCATAATCCTCTATTCATTGTGCCCTAAGATATATCAAGTATCTTTTTGGCGACCTCCATGTGACTAGTCTTAGGATTAGCTTGGTATCTTGCACATATCCCAACAACAAATGTTATATCCGCCTACTTGCTGTGAGATAGAGCAATGATCCAATGATTCCTCTATAATCAGTATGATTCACTGATTTGCCTTCAGAATCAGGATCCATCTTGTAGTTAGTATTCATAGGAATCCTAACCGAAGTTGCGATTCAGTACATCATATTTGGCAATCGGATCTCCGGTGTACTTTTGCCTGGTTGATGAATACTCCTTCCTTTGATTGTTTCACTTGAAGACCTAGAAAGAAATTCATCTCTCCCATCATTGACATCTCAAACTTGCCTTTCATCAGTGTTGAAAACTTTTCACACAGCTGATGGTTTGGAGATCAAAAATGATGTCATCAACATATATCCGAACCCAAGAAGATATCTTCCCCATCCTCTATCCCGAACGAGTTCTATCAGCAGTTCCTTTGACAAAACCATGGTCAGTAAGAAACTGAGAAAGAGTATCATACCATGCTCTTTTTGCTTGCTTGAGACCATACAAGGCTTTTCTGAGCCTGTAAACTTGGTCATTCTTTTTGAAACCAGGAGGTTGTTCCACATAAACCTCTTCTTTAAGCACACCGTTAGAAATGCACTTTTCACATCCATTTGATAGATTTGTGAACTTCATGTGGGCAAAGATATGCAAGAAACAATCGATGGCTTCTAGTCTTGCAGCCGGGTGCAAAGGTTTCATCATAATCAAGCCTTCTTCTTGGGAATAACCTTGTGCAACTAGCCTTGCCTTGTTTCTTACAATGTTGTTGTTTTCATCTCTTTTATTCTTGAAAACCCACTTGGTTCCAATGACATTGTGCCTTTCAGGTCTATCTACCAACTCCCATACTTCATTCCTTGAGAATTGATTCAAATTTCATCTTACATAGCGAAGAATCCAATAAGAATCTTGTAGAGCTTCATTAATCTCAAAGAGGGGTTTTTTCTCGATAGGAAGCGGCGAGAATAGTGCACTCTCACCATGGAACCCTTCTTGTTTAACTCCTTGGTTAGATCACCCCACAATCGACTTGTAGGATGACTATCTAACCATTTCCTTCTTGATGTTCCCCCCTTCAATAGTATCCTCAACATTTAAAATGTTAGGTTCAGTTAAATCAGCAAACTCAGGGAACAAAGAAAAGGAGAAAGTGAATCATCTTCCTCAGGGGAAATTCTATTCAGAACATTGTCAGAGACATTTGTTCCCCTTTGGTTGATAGATTCAGAATTTGCCTCAGCTGTGACCACATCTTCATTGGCATCACATACCTGAGTCTGAACTGTGTGTCTGTTCAGATTGGTTACCTTTGGAGTGTTGGTTTTCCTGAGTCTCACCATCCTGATTTCCATCCTGAACTTCTTTATTCGAGTCCAAAGTCACTCCAATCATAGATAGTGGTGACTTCTTCTTTTTCGGTTAAATTGGATGATTTATCTTTTTGTTTTCGGGCTTAATCTGGTGATCCTCTTAGTCGGGGTTCATCGCATCATGTTCCTGTTTCTTCTGAACACAAATAGTTTCATCAAAAACAACATGAGGTGTTTCCTCCACAATAAGAGTCCTACAGTTGTAAACTCTGAAGGCTTTACTGACTTCAGAATATCCTAAGAATATTCCTTCATCAGCTTTACTATCAAAAGTTTTCAACTGATCTTTACCATTATTGTGTATGAAACACTTGCAACCAAACACACGAAAGAAAGAAACAAGAGGCTTCCTTTCATTCCAAAGCTCATAAGGTGTTTTGCCTTGACTCTTGGTCAGCATGGATCTATTCTGTGAGTAGCATGCAGTGTTGTTGATACCTTCAAATTTCAAAATCTTTTAGAAATATCACATTTATCATTGTCCTTGCGAACTTCTTTTTTCGAGTCTGTTCCTTCCTTCTTTCAAAGAACACCATTTTGTTGAGGGGTCCTTTTGCGGTGATGTTTCATGAGAAATTCCATTTCTTTGACAATAATCGATATAATATGATTTATAAATTGGTTCCTTTTGTCGATCGATTTTGACCACACTCAGATTTTTCTCAATCTCGAGCCTTTTCATGAATTCGCGACTTTTATCGAGTCTCTTTCTTCTTGAGTAAGAATATGACCCAAGTATATCTCGAGTAGTCATCAACTACTACCAATGTATATTTCTTGCCATTAGTGCTCACGGTGTTATAGGACCAAAAGATCCATATGTAGTAATCAAGTATTCTTTCAAGAGAAACCTCAACTTTACTTTTTAAATGATGCTTTTATCTTTTGCCTTTTTCGCATGCATCACAAATATGTTCCTTCTTGAACACTTTCGTTAGGTAACCCTCTCACAAGAGCTAATCTTGCAAGCTTGTTCGTGGTTTTGAAATTTAGGTGATTCATTCTTTTATGCCATAACCAACGGTATCTGTGGAACTTTTAGCAACTAAACATGTATCTTTAGGAGTTGAACTCAATCGACCAGAAGATACACATTCCTTTTCTTGTACCCACCCAAGAGTACTTTTCGTGATGTATCATCTTTCACAAAACATAAGTTCTTGGAGAACTCAACATTAAAACCTTTATCACAGAATTGGCTAATTGAAAGCAAGTTATGCTTCAATCCAGATACATTTGAAACACCATGGATATGAATCGTGAGTCGATTTCCAAAGTTCCATATCCTCCGATCCATCCTTGGAGTTATCTCCAAAAGTGATCTGTGGGCCTCTTTGTTCAACATAGTCACTGAGTATCTTCTTGTATCCTGTCATATGTCTTGAACATCCACATTCAAGATACCATATATCAGGAGCTTTTTCATCTCTGCTCATCAGTGCCATGTGATCTTTAGTCAGTTCAGTGCCCTTGTTTTCCTCCTGAAAAACAGATCAATTCTTAGGTACCCATTTTTGTGTAGGGTCCTACGAGGTTAGTTTGTACCTTTCGGAATCCAAATCTGCCTGACAACTCTAATCACTTTAGAGTGGCTAATTTGTCTTCCATAGACATCAACATACACATCTTCTACTCTAGGTGCATTAGCAGCTTTCTGTGTATGTGTGCTAGCTTTAGCATGAACATGGGCTTTTGAATTCTTCTTTGGTTCAGGCCTTTTGTTCCATTGCTTTGGCTTCTGTCCGGTGATGCGAATCTTTGTTGACTTGGGTTTAGGTAACCTTTACCCCTTAGGCAAGTGGGGTTTAGGTTACTGTCTTTGAAATATGGGTCTTTCAAGATATCGAGGACTTGGTCTCTTGATTGAGAATATCTCTTTGAGTGTTTCTCCTCCGAAGATTCCTCCGATGGTTCGATGTAGATCCTTTCAAGTTTGCATTCTTACCGAGGCTTTGAAGTACTTGCTTGAAATTTTCAATGGACCTTTCGGTTTTCTAGCCTTCACCGAGGTTTGGGCTTTTAACGATCATTAGGTTTTCTTTAAAACCATAGGTCCTTTTCCCTTGTCTACAACTTTGGGCATTACTTGGTTTGAAGTGTAGGTGCCTGATTTAACAAAGATTGTCTTCTTGCTACTTGATGCAAAGATTGGATGACCTTGTGAGGTTCCCCCGAATGTATCCCAATCCCATTTTATAGTGGCAGATCTCTGGTAACTCTGAATTTCATCTATTACTTTAGATGCATTATTCAATAGAGTTAACTTCTTCTGTGCACTATCCTCACAGTTCTGTAGAGTTTCATGCTTCTCAGAGAGGTCATTGAACTTAGTTACGATTATTTGAATTTCTTGATGGGATTTCTAGCTTTTTCGATTAGGGTCTCTATCAACTTCTCTTTCTCTCGAGAGTTGTACTTTGTAACATCCAGTTCATCATTAGCTCCCATAAATTGAGAAGTGATTTTGGTTTTGCTAAAGTCTTTCCATTTTAGATTTTCAAAGATTCGGTTCCTTATTACGCTCTTGAGTTTTATTTAGCGATCCTTGCAAAACAAAGATAGTCCTTCATCGATTCTCAAAAAAGAATCCATCAGTCAAAATGACGTTTTTAAAGTGGAACTTGAAAACTCTTGTGCTAGTGTAGGAGCAACAACAGAGACGAAGAGTTTACCTCCTCAATGGCCATCAGACAAATGTCATCACTTTCACTATCGGAGAATATCTCATCTGAAGAGCTAGATTCCTCCTCAGAGTGTTCTTCTTCAGCAACCATGGCCTTTGAGAACTTCTGGTCTCTTTTAGCTTGTCTTTCTCTTCTCTCCTTAGCACTCAACTCTGGACAATCATACTGGAAGTGACCTTTTTTCTGGCATTTATAGCATCTGTTGGCATCATCATCCTGATCATTTTCTTCTTTGGACTTGGAGTCCTTCTTTCTAGATGAAGATCCTTCAGCTTTCAGGTCCTTCTTCTTCTCAGTTGATCTGTCCTCAGGTTTCTTCTGGTACCTGTAGTTCCTGTAAAAGCTTTTGTATTTTCCAAATCTATTATTAAGTCTGTCAAACCTCCTTGCCATCGGTCTTTAGCTTTTCCTCAAGCTCATCGATGTTTGGCATGGGGTTCTCGGTTTCTTTAGTTTTTCTGAGGTTTTATCTTTGGCTTTTAAAGCCACAATTCTTACTTGATGAAGAATCATCTTTGTTGTCGGCCTTTTTGGATTTCTTATCAATTACAAATTCATAGGCTTTCAGTTCGAGAAGACTTGTTGGTATGGCATTGAACTAATGTTCTTGGTGTTTTCAATCACCACTGCATGATTATCCCATTTCTTAGAAAGACCTCTAAGAATTTTCAATGCCACTTCTCTTTGTGGATATTTCTTTCCAAGTGCATTTAGATCATTCATGATCTTTAGTGAATCGACTTCCAATTTGTCTATTGATTCACCATCATCCATTTCAAAAGCTGTCAAACTTTCCAATTGCTCTTTGAAAGTTTGTTTTTTTTTTATATGATTTGTGCCTTGGCACATAACAAACTAGTGTATCCCATATCTCTTTTAAAAGATATTACAATTGAGAGATCATTCCCATCACACCATTATCAACTGTACTGTATAGTGTGTCTTTTGCAATGTAGTCTAGATTGACTAACTTTCTCTCCTCAGGAGTTAGTTGGTCATCAGACTTAGGAAATTCTTCTCTAGGATCAATTCTCTCATCTTCTGTAATTCTGGGATTCACCACAGTAAATTTGAATGGTCCTTGAGAAACCACTCTCCACATACGCTCATGTTTGGAATACAGATGAGCCTGCATTCTCAGTCTCCATAGATCATAGTTCTCTACTGAGAACATGGGAAGTTTTTTAGAAGACATTTTTCTGATCTTTTGAAAAGAAAAAAATTTCAGCAAATAAGATCAGTTCAGATAGACCACAAGTATTTTTGAAAATAAAACTTTGGTCAACACAGCAGGTGGTCAAGTTGAACCACTGCTCTGATACCACTTGTAGGTCCCGGTGAAAACGAGTCTTACACGTGTATGGGGGGGGAATACACGTGTTCAGTATTTTAAAACTTTTTCTTACTGAGGTCAGCTTGGGTCAGATAATCCTGAAGGTTAGGTTCTGAGAAGCACAGATCGCTCTGAGTCAAAGTCTCATCGAGGCGGTGATCTGAGCTACTTTCGGATACCTCGAGATAATCCCAATTGAGTCCTGAGTGTCAGAGATCCTGAGTTGCTTGGATCAGATAACTAACTTACTGAATCCTCAGAAGAGAGTTCAGTTTGGTAACTATCTGTTCTAGCTACTCAGTCGTGCGGAATGGTTGGCCCTTAGTTTATACTCGTTTTAAGCTTTGCTGAAAACCTTCCCCTTATGAAATAGTGATTAGGCTGTGATTCACTTATGCAACTTCAGTGGATTGATTCCAACTGAATATCGATTGAAAAAAGTATGCTTTTAAATCAGTTTAATGCAACGATTAAGCACAAATAAGGAAAGCAATAAAGAACACAAATAGATTATAGTGGTTCGAGACTCAAGCTCCTACATCCACTCTCCCCGACTCTTGGAGAAATTCACTATCAACTTCGAGCTTTTCGACTACCTCGTAGTTTACTTACTCAACTCGCCCCGAGTTTTTCGACTACTCCACATAGTTTACTTACTCAACCCGACCTTGAGTTTTTCGACTACCTCCGTAGTTTACTTACTCAATCACACACAAGCTTTCGGACTACCCCTCAGAGCTTACTAACTTCTCCTCTAGAGTTTTTCGACTACTCCGCGTAGTTTACTAACTCTTTACAACTCTACTCACCAATAAACACTCCAACTACCTTCTCAAGGGTTTGGGGTTTCTTGGTTGGTTTCAACTAGGATGAGATATCCTTTTCAATGAAGCACAATGCAAAGGGTTAGGATATCTCGACTAAGCTTTGGATAAATCTTATCAAGCTAGGCTTAGTAAAGTGAGCTCTCTTCAATATAGAAGCACTTGGGAAATTCAAGGTATTTTGAGTGCTTTAACTTTTGCAAGAATAAGTTTGAGCTCTTGAGTTGCGTATAAATTTCCCGCACCTTTACAATGTAGAGGGTCACCGGTATTTATAGGCATACACCAAGGTTACTCTTGAAAACTATCCGTTGGAGAGATAGCCCGTGAGTTCCCTCTTATGTGTGTGTGAGAAACGGCTATATTTAGAGTTTGACACTCCTAATGAGTTTTAGGCAATAGCCTTTCATGTAGCCGATCTTCACTTTTTGCGATCTGGAACTTTTCAGACATCGACATCTTTTTTTGACATCCTTTGTCATTGTCGATGTAAGATGGCATGTTGTCGTCTTCCTTTTTTTGACTTTTGTCTCCAGTTAAAGGTAGACACTTTCAACGGCTCTTTTTGGTTACAAACTCGAGTTTGATATAACCTTAACAACAACGCCGACTTAGTTCCTTTTATGCGCATTTGAATGTCTTGGCAATATCTAACTTTCTAAGGCATCGCGTTTTTCTCGATATTGCATCCGCCGGATAGATATATTGATTGCCTCGGAACATTGAGGTTCATCTTGAGCATTGATACATTCTTGAGTCTTGATGAATTCTTGTGCTTTCGATATTCTTGATCTTGATTTCTCGGTCTTGATCTTGTGTCTTGAGTCTTTGAGTCTTGAGGATCTTACGAGTCTTGAGTCTTGAGCCTTTAGATTTATCTTTGCCTTGATATCTTTGAGTCTTCATCTTTGAGTCTTGGTTCTCGGTTTCCATACTGAGTCTTTCAGTATCTCAGTTTCATACTGAGTCTTCAGAGACTTCAGTTTTATACTGAACCTATATCTGCTTACTATACATTTTGCAGATAACATCCTGAATACTCTAAAAACTGAATCCTGACTCATTTATCAAGATCATTACTGAACATGTCATATTCAGGGGTTTTGGGATCTTAATCAAAATCATATAATCTTTTATTAAATTCATCTCCCAACAGTATATCATTTTGTACAGTTGGCAATGGAGTTGGCCCCCTAAGTTCTTCTAAGGTAATTTCACTTCTAGGCTTTTGACTGTTCATATAGTCTTCTTCCAAAAATCTAAAGTGGGTACTAATCACCATCTTTTGATCTTCGGGACCATAGAACATGCATCCTTTAGTTCCTTCGGGGTACCCTTTGAACATCCTTAATTCCGAACGTGCATCCAATTTACTGGCTTCCTTGCCTAGCACGTATGCCGGACACCCCAGATCATGATGTGTCCGAAACTGGGCTTGCGCCCCGCCATAATTCTCTCGGGGTTTTAGGTATAGATTTGGATGACACTAGGTTCAGAATATAAGCCGTTGTTTCTAATGCGTAACCCTAGAACAATTTTTGTAAATCCGCATAACTCATCATTGACCTTACCATTTCTAAAAGCGTTCCATTCCTTCGTTCTGCAACCCCGTTTTGTTGAGGGGTACCGGGTGCAGTCAACTGGGATGCAATCCCCACTTCCGATAGGTAGTTCAGAAATTCATCACTGAGGTATTCCCCTCCACGATCATATCGTAGAAACTTGATACTTTTTCCCTTATGATTCTCTGCTTGAGCCTTAAATTCTTTGAATTTATCAAAGGTCTCAGATTTATTCTTCATTAGGAAAATGTATCCGTAGCGTGAGTAATCATCGATAAAAGTAACGAAATACTCATAGCCACCTCTTGCTTTGATTTGCATTGGACCACACACATCGGTGTGAACGATTTCTAACACTTCTTTAGCTCTAAGCCCCTTGGCTCCAAATGCCCTCTTGGTCATTTTACCTTCCAAGCACGATTCGCAAGTCTGAAATGGCTCAATTTGGAGAGACCCCAAAGAACCATCTTTCACCAACCTTTGAATCCTTTTCGGGTTAATATGACCTAATCTTAGGTTCCAAAGAAGTGTCTCGTTCACGTCAGCCGAGTGCTTTTCGTTACAAGAAATAATAGATGTGTTATAGGATGCATTTTGTGAGTGATGTGCACAATTAATAATATAGAGATTGTTCCTTAAAGTTCCACGACAGATAATCACATCGTTACGAAAAACAATAATATTCTTATTAAAATGAACAGAATATCCATCGATAAAGAGTTTAGAAATAGAAATAAGGTTTTTCCGAAAAACAGGAACATAAAGAACATCTCTTAAAATTAACGTCTTCTCTCCAAAGGAGAACATATCTTAAAATTAACGTCTTCTCTCCAAAGCACAGGTGCACTTCTCCCACTGCTTTAGCTGCCACTCTCGTAGCATCGCCTAGCGTGAAGAGGATCTCACTCTCACTTAGTTGCCGGGTCTGCTTGAAACCCTGCAATGTGAAACATACATGATCAGTAGATCCCGTATCTAATACCCACGAGTGGGTAGCATACTCCGCTAAACAAGTTTCAACTACTAGTGAGTGTGAATTACCTTTCTTTCCATTCCTTTTGGGTTTGGAACAGGCCGACCACCAATGTCCTTTTTCACCGCAGTTGAAGCACTTCCCCTTAGCCGGATTCTTTTCTCCACCATCCCTCTTCACCTTTCCTTTGTTTTTGGCAACACTCGAGTTAGCTTGGCGTTCGCTTTTGGGCTTCCTCTTCCTCTTGCCTCCCTTTGGCCTAGAAGAAGAAGAAGGCCCAACTGCCGCTAACGCTTGACTGCTCTCTCCTAAAATTCCTTCAGCCAAGACAAGAGCTTGCAACAGATCAAGCAAAGTAAAATTTTGATTATTCATCCGATAATTCAGCCTGAACCGCTCAAAGCTCTTGGGCAGGGAATGGAGTATGAAATCGATCTGGGTCTCGATGTCATATTCAGCTCCAAGCACCTTGAGTTTGTTGAGGTGAGCCATCATCTGGAGAAAATGTTCCCTCACGGGTGTTCCCTCCACCATTTTCATAGAGAGCATGTCCCTCATGGTGATCTGACGAGCCACACGGTTCTGATGTTGGAACATCGCTTTAAGATTGAGCATGATGTCCGCAGCGGTCTCAATGTTTTGGTGTTGGTGTTGCAACACATCTGACATTGAAGCCAAGATGGTACACTTCGCCATTTCGTTAGAACGCTCCCAGTCAGCATATTCTTTCTTAACCGTTTTGGTTGACTCGTCGGATGGCTTTTCTGGTTTGGGTGTAGTAAGAACCCAGTTATGGCTTTGTGCAGTGAGGACAATAGTGAGTTTTCGATACCAATCAACAAAATTTTCTCCAGTGAGGAGGTTATCTTTCATTATATTGAAAAGTGGATTAAAAGGTTGCGACATGATGAACTGAAATAAACATATATTTTGTATCAATATCCAGATCAACACAAAAGTAAATCACACAATTCGATCACATGATTCATATTAAAATCTCAAAAAAATATGAACATGCATCAGCCAACATCTCAAAACAGATTTAAATGAGCCTCGTGGGAGGGTCATCATTTAAATCACATTCAAGCAGGTTACAAACAAGAACAGTTACAAACCTTTAATTTCAAAGAAAATTAATAGTCGGCTCCCACTTGACCAATATAAAATTGACAGAGATTTCGGAGAAGTATATGAATATCAATTTTATACCTAAGTAATAACCATGATTAAATACAGAATTACTACTTCATTTTGATCGAGCCTCGTGGGAGGGTCATCCGCTTAATCGATAATAATTCACAATCATCCTTTTGGGAATTTATTCATGTGAAAGCTATCTTTTGACCGTCCCGTAGGGGAATTTCTCCAAAAGATTTCACAAAAAAATAAATCATGGAGGTCAAAATTAATCTGTGTCAAAACCAAATTAATTATTAAAACATACTTAGTAATTTTTTAATTTGAGATTTTTCGTTGAGCAATTCTCATGCAAACACATTTAAACAAATTAAATAAAGCACAAGAAAAAACAACAGTAATAAATCAAGCAAAGCATAAAATAAACACATTGGGCACAAATTATCCAACTTTCATGGTTTGATTTTCTTTGGCTTGATCTTGAAGAATCGTCGTCTTGAATTTCTCCCCTTTCGTTCGTCTCGAAAAGAACTCCGTCTTGAACGCCATGCCAAGCGGCTTCGCGGCCGGGATGCCGCGCCCTTATCGAACTGTTGCTTGGCGGCGGCGACAGCTTCTGCGCTGGCGCGCAATAGCGTGTCGCCCGCATCATCTCTAAGCGGCATCGGCGGCATCGGTGGCGGCGGGTCGGCGATGCCGCTGCTGCAGCTTGTTGCCCATCCTCCGCACTAGACGTCCGCCCCCGCATTTCGCTTTCGCTGCTCCCAGGCGTGTCCGCCCGTCTTTCTTTCGCAGCGATCCACTGGGCGATCACTTTAAGCGCCCTGACTCATGTTTGCGGCGTCATCGCAGCGTGCCTCCCCGCGTTTAAATGCGGCGCACGTCGCCCATATACGGTTCCGGATCCATCTTTAACTCGTCTCCATCTTCGTCTCCGATCAGGTTACAATTTATTTACCGAAAAATAAATACCTTAAATCTAGACTAGTCTATTACATTGAACAAGTCAAATAGCCTAATCTACTCGTGGATTTTCTCACGAGAAAAACAAATTCTAACGAGTCGAATTAAAAATCCGTTCATTCATACGCATGAAAATAAAACACATTAAATACCATGACAATTGGATACCTGCAAAACAGATCTAGCAATTTTACTATCTAATTTCAATTTTATGTTCAATAATTTAAATAGGGTTGCCCGGATCTATTCGAGATGATTTTTAAATACATATTCAAATTAAATAATTAATTACTAACATGAATTAATCCTAAATCAATTCAACACAATAATTAAACAACATGCGTACACGTAATTCACGTAAATCCTAAACATGCGGAACTAGGAGTTACGAGATTACATACCTCTTGTAGAGACAATCGTTGAGACGATGAATCAACCCAAAGTGCCTTCCCAAATATGTCCCAAAGTCCACGAACGTAACCCGGTGGGAGGATTCACACTAACGATTTTAACAAGAGAGAAAACAAAAAATATTATGCTACCACCTTTGTGGATTTCTAATATTTCCAACACATGGAATTGCACTTGGGAATGAAAAATTCATCCCCTATATATATAGGAGTGAGTCGAATTTTTAGGTCAAAAATATAAGGAAGAAAATCTTTTCTTGGTCTCCAAGAAATCTTGAATATATCTCATATATTCTTTTCTCCTTAATTAAATTTTCCATAAAAATCTCTTCCCCTTTTTATCCTATTATTTTCGAAAATAACAAGATTAAAGGAGTCAAGATTTGACTTCTTGAATTTATGGGATAATTATGTATTCCTACAATAATTATCTCTTTCCATAAAATATCTACAAGAAAATCAAGACAATCTTTCCTTCCTCTTATCCACATATTTTTCGAAAATATAAGCATGGAAATATAGCAAAATATTTTCTTCTCTCTTTCATTAATTGAACTTTATTTTGGGCTATTTGAGGGGCCTTTAGGAGAATTAAGATTGGACTTTCAATGGACTATGAAGCTCTAATATTGGGCGAAATATTATTCAAGTCCATTAATATTAATTTACTCCACTATAAAATTAATATTGAACTATCCATCTTAACCCATATTACGATTTCACATATAACATGGCTCCCGGTCATCATTTCCCGCGTTTAAGATTATATTAGTCCATTAATTAATTAAGCCACTGAACAAGCTTTATATTAATTAATATCTTTGTCCTTGGAGTAAAGACAGCTCAACATTATTATCCATACCGGAAATAAATTTCCACTTGCAAGATTTGGTATGATAAAGGTTCTCAGCCCACCAAGGGGACAAATCAAGCAAGATATACTTGCACGCGATTCTCCATATTAAATGTCAGCAATCGTCATGTAATTAATAATATTGCCCAAGATATAAGGTATCGAATCGCATTGACTCTCTTCCCATCATAAATCAAAGCAATAGTTATTAATTTCACACGATCCTATTTAAGGGACGGAGATTAAGAAATAACGCACCACTGAGGTCTAATTCTTGTATATTCAGTATCAAAGAATTTGTCCTCCTGTAGGTCCTCATTCAACGCACCTAAATGCGCTAGTGTGATCCCTTGGTCAAGACAAGCCAATATGGGTCTCACACTTCAACTGTTCATGATGGTTCGTTCATTTCCATCTGGGTTGTGAATTTGTACTTAATTACGAGGGCTGTTAATTTGATCTTCAGTGATCGGGTATCACCAAATTAACTATAACGTAAAATGTACTGTCTTATTGAACGAGTTTGCAATAAACATTGTTGGGAAATCTGTATTTTAGTTTTGATGGAAGTTCCAAAACAGGTTGTAATAGGGTCAGTCAGACCTGTTAGCTGACTGATGACTTAGAATCATATTAAGATGACCAACTGAAATGTATAGATAGCTGATGTAAAAGATAGGTCACATATTGAGGGGGAACTCAATATGTATAGGTCAGGTCGAAGTATCAGATGACCTAGATAAGGTCAGATGATCAGAAGACTAAGAACAAATCAGAAGACAAGAAGTCAGTAGATCAGGTGAAGACAGATGAACCTGAAGACTCAGATGAACCTGAAGACTCAGATAGACACTGAAGACTCAGATGAACCTGAAGACTCAGATAAACCTGAAGACTCAGTAACAAACCTGAAGACTCAGTATGACTGAATACACTGAGGCTCAGAGACACCTGAAGATCAAAAGACCTGAAGACCTACATTCAGCCGAGTCTGCATATTGAGCTAAGACAATCTGCAACAGAAGACTCAACAAGGTAGACTGATCAGTTACCTGATCAAGTCAGCTCACACCTGGTGACAATCAAAATTATACACCAGACAAGACAAATCTTCTACAAAACGAATATCAACCATCTAACGGACAAATTACTGAAGTGCCGTCTCGCGAAGCCAAGGAGAAAGCGACACGTGCACAAAAAGAGCTGACAATGCGGGACACGACGCTGCGGATAAAAATGGTGCTAATCATGCCTACGGCCACGCCGATAATCGGAGCACATCATAATCATATCCTACAACCTACCTAATATAGCCCGAAATTCAAATTGCTCTCCAACGGCTCTTTGATTTCGAGGTCTATAAAATGGGATTGCTCGAAAGGAAGGACAAGAGACCAACTACTATCACATGAACAATTGAGCAAAGTGGAACAACATCATTAACGCAGATTCTCAAGAAGCAAAAAGCCTTCAGAATTTCCGCTCGAAGAACACAATATTTGAAGATTATTCTTAGAGTGTTCATCCCATTGTTCTTAGCAAGAAATCCTATCCACTAGCATTTTGGCTACCTAAAACACCAGGATAGATTTCCAGTTGGAACCCTCAAACATTCTTTACCCAAACACAAGTTAGGTTAAGTTTGTTCCCGGAAGATTTCAGATTAGGGATTCTAGTTTTCTAATTTCTAGTTCGGTTGAGTGTGAACTCGATAAACATCTATAGAGTGTGGACTCAATAAACATCTCGGCCATCCCGTGAGGGATATAAGTCCCGTAGGTTAAGTTCGGTTAAGTTTGGTTAAGGTTCCCCTGTGTTAAGGGAAGAGTGGACGTAAAGGCGGGTTTAAATCGAACCACTATAAAAGTCTTGTGTGCATTTACGTGCTTTCTTATTGCTTTACACTATTCACACTACTGAGTTTAAAACTGCATACATATTCTAAGTTAAGCTCAGTCTGCACCAAGCAACTGATCTGATCAGGTTGATACCTTAGTCAGCTGGTTGAAAACTGACTTAGGAATCTGAATTGATAAAATTGGTTTTTCACACGGGTTAAAACAAGCTTCCGCACTCTCAATTAGACTGACAGATATCAAACTGATCTACCCTCAGGAACTTAGTAAGATTGAACATCAGTTCCTACTGACTCACTAGCACTCGATCGAAAGCAATCGCAAATCACACCGATCAAGACAAAAAGTTTTAGAAGTCTATTCACCCCCCCTCTAGACTTCTACCCTCACAAACCCGTTCGGGACCTACAAGTGGTATCGGAAGCGGTGGTTCTCTGGACTAATCGGCTTTGAGTATCATCGATTCTTGAGGAAGAATCTTTGTGGTCATTTGAGCAGATCTTGAAAAATCATTTTTCAAAACTCATTCATTTTCAAAATCACTCAACATGGATAATACCTCTGGCATGTATCATGATTTGCCTAAGTTTTCAATTGATGAGTATGCAGATTGGGCTATATATATGTGCAACCATCTAGGATCGATAAGCGGCGAATGATGGAAGTCATTGAAGCGAGGACCCATCATCATATATCACGACAACCCAAATAGTTGGAGGAGATCCAGATTTTGCAAGGAAGTCTTGTATGAAAAAAAGCCCGTACGATGGATGTAGAAGAAAGAAAGTTGTATACTCTAGATACAATCGCCAGGCATATAATCATGAAGACGATGGATAAAGTCACAAAGGAGGAGATAAAGTATCTCAAACTCGCTTGAAACAAATGTGGGATACTCTTTTTGAGATGTGCGAAGGTAATGATCGAGATCAAAAGACAAACCGACTACAAAATTGAAGCTGGTGAAGTTCGAAAAAGCTAAAGATGTTGCCCAACGAGACCATCAACGAGCTCGATGGGAGGATCACCATGTCAGTAAATAAACTACGAGAACTTGGAAGAGAGATGTCAGACAAAGATATCAACTACAAGATCCTAAGATCTCTCACCAAGACATTTCAAAGATGAAGCCGAATAGCTTGTTCCTAAGCCTTAAAGCCCACGAGTTCGATTTAATCGAAAGAGGACAAGAAGATGAAGACAAGACACCTGTTGAAGCCTCAACATCTAAATCAGTTGCGTTTAAAGCAACCAAAGAAAGAAATCAAAGGCCATCGAACTCCGTTGGAAACATAATGAGTCAAGGTAACAAATCGCTCTGCTTACCAGGAAACTTGAAAAATCAAATACTCAACTTGGTAAGTATCAGAGATTCTACAGAGACTATCAAGACAACAGAAGAAACAGGAGGCCAACTGACAGATCACTAGAAAGAACCAGATCTGATATCGAAGAGATCACAGAGAAGAAAAGAAAAGAGATGATCTGTCAGATGAGAGAAGAGATAACAGATCCGACAGAAGGAGTTCGGGGATACCATCGAAAGGAAGTCACCGACAGATCCTACAGACGGAGTGACTCACCGGGCAGAGGAAGTTCCGTGAGATCGAGGATCATGCTTCAATTGGAGAAACCAGTCACTACAAAGACCGACGCCTCGACCGACTCCCAGAGAAAGGGAAGATAAACAGAACAGAAGAGAGCAACGCCTCAGAGATAGAAAAGCCATGGTCGCTGACACATCTGGAATTGATGATTCCTATCTGCCTTCCGAGGATTTTGGCTACTAATCTGTAGAAGACTTCTGTCTGATAAGCAGTGTTGTTGACTTCCACGAACATGAAGATCTGATATTCTCTTTAGATAACGATGAAATCTGCCTAATGGCCAAGGAGGAAGACCAATCTGAGGTAACCTCCAAACCTTCTGCTTTTTCAATTTTCACGAAGTCATCTAAAACCGTTCAAGAAATGAACACCTATTTTCGAACGCCGACTAACAAGAAGGGAATTGGGTATGAGAACCCTTCTACATCCTCAAAAGCCCCATTTGATTCACTTCAGAAGGGTGTAATCAAACGAGTCTCGACCAAAGATATACTAAAAGCTAAACTTGTATCTAATAAGGGAAAAAAAGACACTTTGAGCAAGTAAAGGCGGTGCCTAATCGAAAAGGGAACATAAATGGACCCCTAATCGATAAAGCATCGGTAGAGGAATCAACAGAAGAACCCGGTTCTTCTGAAGAAACCTCAACCTGATCAGCAGATTAGGTATCAGAAGAGACAACCTGTAAGAAGGAAATCTAATCTGAGACCAAATCAAGGTCTGCTGCCTAATAAGCAAGCTATAGGTAAAATGCAAAGACCATCTATGCCAAAGAGATATGAATCTTTTGATGGTGGCAGTCGTACCTACCCTTATAACCAGAGATCTAGGGCTACTGCACCTGAGCCACACTGGATTAAAAGAAGACAAAATATAAAGAAAAATCCCAAGTCTTCTAAGTCACCCAAGGCTCACACTAATAATCATACTAATCAGAAAGCATATAAAGAGACGTATGATTATGTTGATTTGTATGGGAGACAAATCAGACCTTCTTATCTTTCTGATTACCATAGAAGTGCTCTGTTTGTGTGGATCCCTAAATCCACCACTAACCCCCCAGGACCCAATTCCAAAGGGGTACCTAAAGCCTGATTTGATTGCAGGTTCGCGTGCGACTGGCCAACAAAGGAGGAGTACAAGCAACTATCTGGTACATCGATAGTGGATGCTCAAGGCACATGACTGGAAGCAAACATCTCCTTAGCTCTTACAAAGAACAAGAAGGCCCACGTGTACTCTTCGGTGATGATAACTTTGGTTTTACCAAAGGATTCGGAACCTTAGAGAATGATGATGTACAAGTAATTGGAGTCTCGTATGTCGAAGGATTAAAGCACAATCTACTATCAGTATCACAATTCTGTGACAACGGATTCAGCGTTGAGTTCTCGAGCGACAAGTGTACGATTAGGAATTGAGTCACTCAACAAACCTTGCTAACTGGTTCAAGGAAAGGGACGATCTACACAGCAGATTGGAATAGTTGTCCGAGGAATACATGCTTAATTGTTAAGAGTTCCAAAAGTAGCAGTTGGCTCTGGCACAAAAGATTGAGTCATCTGAACTTCAAGACTCTTAACAAGATAGCTAGGATGTCTTTGGTTGAGGGACTTCCGAATGAGATATTCTCCAAAGATCAGACATGTGCCTCATATCGAAGGAAAACAAGTTAAAGCCTCATTCAAGGGAATACGGACCCAAGATTCAAGAGAAATCTCGCGAATCGCTCCATATAGATCTATTCGGACCAGTTACACCAGTCAGTCTCAGTGGACGCAAATATACTCTAGAAATCGTGGATGATTATTCCAAATTTACTTGGGTTGTATTCTTATACAAGAAGAACGAGACAACGACAAAGATACCCAAGCTACTCAAGAAGCTACAAAACGAGAAGGGTGTCAGCATAGTAAAAATCAGATCAGATAAAGGTACAGAGTTCCTGAATTCCTTTATTACTAATTTTGCAGACCGAAGTTTGGTATCAACATGAAACGTCACTGCAAGAACGCCACAACAAAATGGAGTAGCAGAACGGAGAAACAGAACACTCAAGGAAGCTGCTCGCACTATGTTAGCTGAACATGCCACACAAAGGCATTTCTCAAGCGTATAATCAACATCAAGATGCCATACTCGTAAAGATGTGTTCTCGACTAAGACTCACTTCAAAACACCTTATGAACTATGGAAGGGCAGAAAACCTCGTGTTTCATACTTCCATGGTTTTGGGTGCAAGTGTTTCATACACAACAATGGGAAAAGTCAGTTGAAGACTTTTGAGTCCAAGTCAGATGAGGGCATATTCTTAGGATATTCCTCATCCAGCAAGGCTTTCAGAGTTTACAACAAACGAACCCTAGTTGTGGAAGAAACACAACATGTGGTCTTTGATGAGACATCTTCTGAACAAGAGAAAGCCGCCTCGAACAAGCCGCACCAAATCAACCGCTACCGACACGCAGAAAATGGATCACCTAAGCATCAAGGAGAAAGAAGTTTGAACATGTAAAAAAAGTGTACATCCCGTAACTTGATCTTGCCGATTCAACAGTCAATCGGACCTAAGGTACGCGCTAACCGCTCGAAGAAGAAGGCATTACCGTGATAAAGATCAATCGAACCATCTCGGTTCAGGGGAACTCTGAAGTTCCTCTGAGCGGACATCGACACATGATGAGTCCAACATCACCGAGACATGTTCTTATCAAGTGGATCATAATTCAAGACCACTCCCAATCACTAGTAATGAACTACTATCGATATGGATGATGTTCTCCAAATAAACGCACATCAGAACAGAAGGACCTGGATTACCAGTCATCCAACTGATTTGATTATCGGAGACCCATCTGATAGAGTTAAAACTAGACATCAGATATGTGAAAGTGCCATGTACTGTTGTTATCTGTCTTTGAAGGAACCAACTACAGTAGAGGAAACTCTACAAGACGCAAGCTGGATTCTAGCCATGGAAGAGGAACTGGAACAGTTTGAGATAAATCAAGTTTGGAAACTGGTGGATAGACCAACTCATCAAGACATGATTGGCACGAAGTGGGTATTCATGAACAAGAGAGATGAGAATAATGTCATAACCAGGAATAAGGCAAGACTTGTTGCTAAAGGGTATTCACAATCAGAAGGAATTGATTATGATGAGACCTTTGCACCAGTCTCTCGCCTAGAAGCCATTCGGTTGTTTCGGCATATACGCCTACGAGAGGGTTCACGTGTATCAGATGGATGTAAAGAGTGCATTCTTAAATGGGGTACTAGCAGAGGAAGTTTATGTCGAACAACCTCCAGGCTTTGAAAAAGGTAACCAAGTGTACCGTTTAAGGAAAGCTCTTTACGGACTGAAACAAGCTCCTCGAGCTTGGTATGATACACTCTCTCAGTTCTTGATAGACAACGGGTTCACTAAAGGAATAGTGGACGTAACCTTATTGAGAATAGATGATGGAGAAGATATTTCGATGGTTGATTTCGTGGGCGACATCATCTTCCGGATCTCCCAACAAGAAGTTATGTGAGAAGTTCAGCAAATTGATGCAAGGGAAGTTAGAGATGTCCATGATGGGTCAGATGAATTACTTTCTGGGTTTACAAGTCAATCAGAGTACAGAAGGGATATTCATCTGCCAGGAGAAAAATACAAGGAATCTACTGGCAAAGTTTGGAGTTCAACATTGTAAGGAAGCCGAATTCCAATTATGGACCGGGTTCAAGATGGATCCGAGATGAAGATGGTCGAAAAGTTAATCAGAAAGAACATAGAGCTCTGATTGGATCACTACTATACCTGACTGCCAACAGACCAGACATTACTTTTTACAAAGAGGTGTATGTGCGATTTCAAGCAAATCCAATGCAAAGCCACCTAGAAGCGCCTAAACGGATTCTCAAGTATATCGAAGGGATCGTAAACCTTGGTTTATTTTACCCATCGATGATAATCTAGAGCTTAGTGGGTATTTCGATTCAGACACGGAGGTTGCGTAATCGGGTGAAGTCAACCTCGGGATCATGTCGGTTCACGGGAAATAAACCGATCTCTTGGTTTTCAAGAAACATACATCGGTTGTGACATCTACTATCGAAGCGAGAATATATGGCTGCAGGAAGTCGTTGTTCCCAACTACTCGCTAAGTCGCCGGTGAGGGATTACAACATCGTAGCTAAGAACGTACCTATATTCTGTGACAGTAATAGTGCTCTTACAATCACTCAGAATCCTGTTCTACGTACAAGATGCAAGCATGTGGATGTCAGACACCATTTTATCAGAGATCACGTTGAAAAGAAGAATATCGGGATGGAAAAGATCCATACCGACAAGCGTAAAAGTCGATATCTTAACTAAAAACCGCTAGCCGAGATCGATTCGAGAGAGTTATGCAACGAAGCTAGGGCTTCGGATCTTGGAGAAAATGCACGAGATATGGTTGAAGGATCGATCTCCGTAACCGATTGGGTTAAAAGACTAACCAAGTTAAGTGGAATCGGTTGAGTTAGGAATCTCAACCCGATCGATGACTGAGACGAGGAGCCGATCCGAAGTTCGGATAAGGAGCAGATCAGAAAGTCAGATAAGTAGCCGATCTGAAGTTCAGACAAGGAGCATATCAGTTCAAGACATATCAGATTAAGGGGGAACTGATCAGATTGGTGTATCACTTTATAAGTCGATTAAGCTACAGTCAACAAGCAAGTCAAAGTAAAGCTACAGATTGCATAAGTCAGAAGAAGCAACACAACAATGAAATAACAGAATTTTTCATTAATAAAGACCCGGAGGTCAGATTTACAAGTTACAAGTGATATCACAAGATACAAGTGCTACAAGCTATCTTCAAGTGGTATTACAAGTACAAGAAGACCCGGAGGTCGCTACATAAACCATAAGCCCTAAGCCAACCCTAGGTAGGGAAGAAGAGAGAGAGTTCAAGGTATGATGCTCTCATTTTCCCTCGATCCTAAGAAGGGGCGTCAGAGAGGCCTCGAGAATCCTGAGCTAATCTCAAAAGCTTCGGAGTGAGGAGCGAGAGAGGCTTTGAAGGATGTCAAGCCAGAGCCCTCGGGACGTGAAATCAACGGGCTCTCCAAATTGTTAAATGGGGGCAAGGATTACAAGGTTTTGGTCACAAGGACCAAACGGACACTTGTGGTCAAGATGCAAAAAATTGAGTTTGATATATGAAGATCAGCTGTTGACTAATGCAGACCATATACCAAACTCATGTTTTGTTTCAGACTGAGTCTGTTGATGCTAATTCCGTCATCTCGATAGGCGCACAAGGTGCATACGATTAGGAGAAGTGCCTTCTCATTTGCCTTAGCAGATCCACTCCATGGTGGTAAAGAAGGTTATCATTGATCGTATGTGAAATCTTAGATGACGACGAAAGCAGTGTGAAGGAACACACTGATTTGAGAAGCTGAATTCATTGGAAAAGGGTTAAAGGTTCCCACCGGAAATAAGGAACTCATCGGAAAAGCATGAAGTATATGCTAAAGAATATGAATGGTTTATGTTATGTTGTTTGCCTAAACACCCCAGGCTAATTTATAGAAGGAAATTAGGGGTATAAATGCAAATTTATTTTCTCAGAAGACCTTAAGAGAAATTTGCATCGACAACGCGTAAGGAACACGCGACTAATGGTTGGATGAGTTAACGGTGTGATTAATCACAGCGTATCTATGCCATTATTACGAAATGTCAATCGCGCCGATTTGGGAATCGAGACGACTTTTGGACTCCCCAAAGTAAAAGTTTTGGCGGGAGTTGACTTCAGTAAATACGGGCTGATTAGAAGAAGATTGAAGGATGAAGTGTATCAGATAAGTGCATCAGAAAAGTGTATCAGATAAGTGGATCAGATAAGTAACGAAGTGTTTCAAGCAAGAATCTGATCAGATGAGTGAGATATTGTTGGGAAATGCTTAAGGCTACCATCAGTAAAGTCAACAAGTACCAGATCAGATCACAAGTGGTAACTGGTTGATTACAATATCAATCAGTCAGATACGTTCTCTTATTTATCCCTTTCTGAATACCTTACATGCGTTATTTAAATAAAATGTTTTACTCTGTTCATGACGCATGCTCTGCAAAACTTTTAATGCGGACTTGGAAATGTGTTTTTAATGCATTTTATTGCGAATTTTCGAGTCCGAAATACGAGAAGACTACTTTTCTCAACCGTGCGATCAAAATACTTTTTGGCCGACTAATCTCAGCCACTGATTTCAAAACACGGATACTTGAGTACTTTGGAAAGTTGTGCAAAAAGGTTTTCCCTCGTATTCTATAAAATCCAAATCTTTTCAGAAAACCTCTTTCCACTACTTCGTCTTCTCAAAGTTCTTAAAAGATCAAATTCTTTCAAAAAACCTTCAGAGAATTACTTTCAAGATCAATTGATTCTACTCTTCCGATTTCTAAATCTTTCGAATCAATTTCTTGTAATTTCTTGTTTAATTAATTGCATGATCTCAATTTCTCTCTGGTACCTAGGTTTACAAATCGTGATGATATATTTCAGTAATTTTTATTAGATCTAAACGCTTATTTGCTAAATTGATGCTAAAATTACTAGTTTGACTGAATTTATTGAAATGTCTTACTCAAACTAAACATTGTTGGGATATTTTAGTTTTGATGAATTATGCCAAAACATTATTAACTTGTGTTATTCAAGCTAATTTACAGATAACAAGTTAAGGGGGAACAAAAGAACAAATTGAGGGGGAACTCACGAAATCAGAAGAAGAAGAAGATCGAGATCAGACGAGGCTACAGACGAGAATGATCGAGATTAGATGAGTTAGATGAGTTCTAGAATCAACTGATGAGCTGTGCAAAATCAGAAGTGAAGAAAAGCTAAAGCCAGCAAATCAGAAGAGAAGGTTACAGATTAGAAGATGAGCAGATGGGACTGATCAAGATCAGACGTGATCGAGATCAGATATGAAGATGAGCAGATGAGACTGATCGAGATCAGACATGATCGAGATCAGATATGATAAACTGATATACTAATCGATGTCTTCGACCGATCTTTATCTTGATATGTTGATCGAAGATATGTTGATCGATCACCGAATTTGATCGGATCGCAAGAAGAAATCGATAGCCTTAGTCAATGTGACCGAGGGTCGGGATGTCCGGATTCAGGAATCGAACTCGAAGAAGCCCGAAAGTGTCAAGATGCCCGATCGGATAAGGTCCGGCCAAGAGAAGTCTCATCAATCAAGAACTCGCGACTCAAGAAGTTCTTCAAGAACTTGAAGGCTCGGATAACTCAAGGCTCGATAACTCAAGGCTCAGATAACTCGAGATAACGAAGGTTCAGATATTCAGATAACTCGAAGGCTCGGGATAGCTCGGGATAAAATCAAGGCTCCGAAGATCTCAGTCTCAAAAGAAACTAAAGAATATAGCCGTTAGATTCAGCTGACGTGGACCAATGAGAGGAAGACGACAAGCCTGAAAAAGCTGCAAAAAGCCACAGAGTAGTGTGGATTTGAATGTGATTCTCTCCAATGGTAACATTCAAATCCACACTATAAATACAAGTTCTTCCTTCATTATCAGTGGTGGATGCGTGAGGAAAGTGTGTGAAAAAGACCATCGATGCTACAGAGCTAAGAAGATATGGGTTCAAGTAGTTCCCAGCCAAGGTCGTGTGCCAGATGATGCGAGTCCTGAAATATGGCCTGATTGTAGCACGGTTAAGGCATTCATCACAACTACAGAGCCAAATCATCGAGCATCTCCACCATAGAACACAGAGCGAGAGATACACGCATATATTCAAGAGTGTTCTACCCTAGATCTAAGCACAAATGCTATATCCTAAGCTTAGAGAGATTTTCCCATCCTTAGCATTGAGGCTAAACAAATGTAAGGGAAATTCTCAAACTAGTTGGAAACCAAACAAACCTTACCCAAATCAGTTTGATAAGATAAGTTTGTAGGTGAGTGTGAACTCGGTAAACATCTAGCAATCCTGCAAGGGAGGGTAGGCAATCCCGTGAGGGTGATAAGTCCCGTTTGAGTGCGAACTCGGTAAACATCTCGGCCATCTCGTGAGGGATATAAGTCCCGCAGGTTAAGTTCGGTTAAGGTTCCCCTGTGTTAAGGAAAGAGTGGACGTAAGACGGGTTTCGTATGAACCACTATAAAATCTTGTGTGTTCTTTACTGCTTTATGTTTATACTTATCATATGCATTCGATTATAAGTAAAACAATACACATCGTTCTTAAAAGCAAAAATTTGGAATCACTCTGCCCTCCCCTCACCCCTGTTTTATATGCATCACTTGACACAAAGTCTTCCGCACGCGCAAAATGGGTTTTTATCCACCAAAAATCGGGACCATCAATTGGTATCAGAGCTGGAGCTCAAAAGATCACCTTTTCAATGTGATCGCCTGAGTTGATCTATTTTTAAAACCCATCTCTGATCTGATACCAACAAGTGGTATCAGAGCTGGAGTTCTAAAGTTCACTGATTTCAAAGTGAACAACTGAACAGATCCATTTTTTTTAAACAAAAACCCGATCTCTGTATAAATGCATATATTCTAATGTTTTGGCGTCATTATCAAAAAGGGGGAAATTGTTGGGATATTTTAGTTTTGATGAATTATGGCAAAACATTATTAACTTGTGTTATTCAAGCTATTTTACAGATAACAAGTTAAGGGGGAACGAAAGAACAAATTGAGGGGGAACTCACGAAATCAGAAGAAGAAGATCGAGATCAGACGAGGCTGCAGACGAGAATGATCGAGATCAGATGAGTTAGATGAGTTCTGGAATCAACGGTGAGCTGTGCAAAATCAGAAGTGAAGAAAAGATAAAGCCAGCAAATCAGAAGAGAAGGTTGCAGATCAGAAGATGAGCAGATGAGACTGGTCAAGATCAGACGTGATCGAGATCAGATATGAAGATGAACAGATGAGACTGATCGAGATCAGACGTGATCCAGATCAGATATGATAAACTGATATGCTAATCTGATGTACTGACCTGATGCTATCTTGATATGTTGATCTGAAGATATGTTGATCCGATCGATGAGCCGATCGATCAAAAGAAGAAATCGATAGCTCGAGTCAATGTGACTCGAGGTCGGGATGTTCGAACCAGAGAATCGAACTCATTAAGCCCGAGTGTCAAGATATGCGGATCGATAAGGTCCGGCCAAGAGAAGTTCATTTGAATCAAGAACCCGAGACTCAATGAAGTTCTTCAAGAAACACGAAGGCTCGAGATAACTGAAGGCTCGGATAACTTCGAGATAACTGAAGGTTCAGACAAATTTCAGATAACTCAAGGCTCGGGATAGCTCAGATAACTCAAGGCTCGGATAGAATCAAGATCCCGAGTCTCGTAAGAAATCAAGAATATAGCCATTAGATTCAAATTTGCCGTGGACCAATGAGAGGAAGACGACAAGCCCGAAAAATGCCGCAAAAAAGTTATTAGAGTAGTATGGATTTGAATGTGATTCTCTCCAACGGTAACATTCAAATCCACACTATAAATACAAGTTCTTCCTTCATTATCAGTGGTGGATGCGTGAGGAAAGTGTCTGAAAAACACCATCGATGCTACAGAGCTAAGAAGATATGGGTTCCAGTAGTTCCCAGCCAAGGTCGTGTGCCAGATGATGTGAGTCCTGAAATATGGCCCGACAGAGTACGGCTAAGGCATTCAACACAACTACAGAGCCAAATCATCGAGCATCTCCACCATAGAACACAGAGCGAGAGATACACGCATATATTCAAGAGTGTTCTACCCTAGATCTAAGCACCAATGCTATATCCTAAGCTTAGAGAGATTTTCCCATCCTTAGCATTGAGGTTAAACAAATGTAAGGGAAAATCTCAAACTAGTTGGAAACCAAACAAACCTTACCCAAATCAGTTTGATAAGATAAGTTTGTAGGTGAGTGTGAACTCGGTAAACATCTAGCAATCCTGCAAGGGAGGGTAGGCAATCCCGTGACGGTGATAAGTCCCGTTTGAGTGCGAACTCGGTAAACATCTCGGCCATCTCGTGAGGGATATAAGTCCCGCAGGTTAAGTTCGGTTAAGTTCGGTTAAGGTTCCCCTGTGTTAAGGGAAGAGTGGTCGTAAGACGGGTTTCGTCTGAACCACTATAAAAAGTCTTGTGTGCATTTACGTGCTTTCTTATTGCTTTACACTATTCACACTACTGAGTTTAAAACTGCATACATATTCTAAGTTAAGCTCAGTCTGCACTAAGCAACTGATCTGATCAGGTTGACACCTTAGTCAGCTGGTTGAAAACTGACTTAAGAATCTGAATTGATAAAACTGGTTTTTCACACGGGTTAAAACAAGCTTCCGCACTCTCAGTTAGACTGATAGATATCAAACTGATCTGCCCTCAGGCACTCAGTAAGATTGAACATCAGTTCCTACTGACTCACTAGCACTCTGATCAGGCAATCTGCAAATCACACCTGATCCGCACAAAAAGTTTTAGAAGTATATTCACCCCTCCCCTCTAGACTTCTACCCTCACAAAACCCGTTCGGGACCTACAAACATATATAACATTCATTCATATTTAATGCAACAGTGATTAAATAATTTATTTCAGTAAATAAATAAGAAACTTCAGTTTGGTTATACAAAGTAAAAGCATACTTTTCAGTATAACCCCAACAAGTACATGTGCATGGTAGTTGATACAAGAATATGATTCATTCCTCAATGTAGATTTAGAGAGAATACACATCTTCTCATCATAATTGGATCAAAGTCATCGGCCAATGCACGTCAACTTAGACTTTGTGAGTAAGTGTGACATAAGTGATCAATTAGTGATTAGAAATAAATTGAGTAAGTTATTTGAATAGACACTTCATTGTGTTCAAGACTTAATCGAGTATTAGCGAATAAAAGGAGAAAATCATAATAGCCCATGTTTCAGTTACAGGTAGTTGCACATTTCCTCGCAACGTACTTCATATATTGAGAATGTCTGATTTATTGTCTGGGGTTCAATTAAGACAGTTAGTTTGACTAATCACTCGATATATGAGGGCCTATGGGTCACACAACAAGTAACAGTTGTTTACTAATTATAGTTGGTTGATTAAATATTATATTGGATATTAATATTTAATTTATGGTGAATAATAATAATTATATTTAGAATTAATTATTATTACTATTTAATTAAATTAGATTTAATTAAATAGAATTCCTTATAATAATATATGAAATATTATTATTATAGGATTTAATATACATGGAATCGAATCCGTAGAGATTTGATATACATTGAATCAAATCCGTAGAGATTTGATATACATGGAATTAAATCCTTAGAGATTTTATATGTGGGAAATAAATCTAAGAGATTTATTTTATTAGGATTTTTCCAAATAAAGGTTAGCTTAAGATTTAAGCTGGGCCTCTCCTATATATATGAGCTCTTGGGAATTCATAATACGTGAGTTCATATTTTCTCCATAAAATCTCTAAGTTAGAATTTTCCTAGCAAATTCATCTCGGGAATTCAACGCTGGCAGATCTGTGCAAATTAGTAAACGACTGTTATGTGGATACCATAGTTGAGGAATCCGTGTACAATTCGTTGAAGAATTTCATTTACGTTTACTCATATTTAATTATGCAATTAATTGTTCGTTGTTGGTGAACTGTTTATTTCCGCTGCGCATGTATTACGTGTTTACGTGCCTCTAAATTCCAACAGTTCGCACGCCTAACTCTATCTTTCTTAGCCAACATAAGTACATCCATGATCTTCTCGCGAAAACTAACATGCTAGGTGCCAAGGAGGTCTCCACCCCTCTCTCTTCCTCGTCTTCCTTAACTCTAAACGATGGGTCCACCAAAACCGATGAACGTGAGTATCGCCAAATAGTAGGTGGCCTTAAATACCTCTCATTAACTCGCCCCGACATCTCCTTTGCTGTAAAAAACTCTCTCAGTTCATGCATCGTCCCACCGTCACTCATCTCACGGCTGTTAAGCGTGTCCATTGTTATCTCAAGTTCACTATTTTTCATGGTCTTCTCCTTTGTCCTAGCTACTCTCTACCTCTCACCACTTTTTCGGCTCTGATTGGGCGGGTAATCAAGATGATCACACCTCCACCTCTGCTTATATCGTTTATCTCGGCAGCTGCCCAATTTATTGGTCCTCAAAGAAGCAACGTACATTAGCTAGCTCGTCCACTGAGGCTGAATACCGGTCACTTGCCACTTGCTCCACTGAGATACTCTGGTTACAAAATCTCTTATCTGAATTTCGTGTCTCTCTTCCCTCACCCCTACTCTTTTATGTGATAACCTAGCTACTACCTACCTGTGTGTCAACCCTGTTTTCCACTCTCGTATGAAGCATATAGCCATTGATTATCATTTTGTTCGAAGTCACGTTTCATCTGGCTCTTTTCGTGTCTTTTATATCTCCACCCATGATCAGCTTGCTGACATTCTCACTAAATCACTCTCATCACCTAAGTTCAATGTGTTTCGTTCCAAGATTGGTGTCTCCAACAGATCCTCCATCTTGTGGAGGCCTATTAGAGATGTTGATACTATGGAAACAAAATGGAAGATTGGAATAAAAGATTCTGGAAATCCACGCCTATTGAAGTCAAGATATTGAGAATATTCTTTAGATATTTTTTCTTAATTGTATGATTTGTTACGATATTATTTCCTTGTATATGCTAGGAAGATTAGGTGTAGATTCTGTAAAGATATGCCTCTGGGTTGTATATATACATGTACCACTGAATGAATAAAATTGTGCATTCAAATATATCATTTCTACAAGAACTAGATAGTCATCGCCTAATCAATCAGAACCAACAATTATTTCATCCAGAAAGACAGATATTTCCAAATTGTTGCACTATTGAAACCTTATTCGTTTTCAGTTGTTGGGTAGAGTATAATTTTAAAATAAAAGTTCAAGGAAAAATTAAATTATACCCGAAAAGTTTACCTATTTAAAATAGTCCAGGAAGACTCTCAAGCGATGTTGAACCTTGAGGCTGCTGTTAAATAAATCTTTGTTGTTGTGACTTTAGCCCAGCCATTTGATTTTTCAATTCAGAAATTTTTTATTGTTGCTCCAGCACTTTACGTTTGTACGAGTTGCGAACCAGGAACCTCCCCCCACATATCTGATGCAGGAACACCTCCAAAAATACAAACATAGTCTGGTTTGTCTAAGCCAGTTACTTGAGCAAATATGTCTTTCAAGCCAACAAAATCATAGAGCCTTCAGGGAGTTGATTCGTCAGTTCTTTCATCGATTCCTATAAAGTGTTAAATAGTATGATTTTTTAGAGTATTTTCACAAGATAGTGTAGGATAAATACCTAATATACATAGATATAAATATGTGGAGAATAAACATATATAAAATATTTTGATTATTTTGATCTAAACTTACCAAATACTTGGCAACTTCAGTAGAGGGAAATTCATTAACAGGAGTATAACACTCTTCAAACATTTCAGAACGAAATGGGGCACAACCTTTATCCTTTCACTGAGAATAAATTTCTTTGTTGTAAATTATGTAGGACAAAAATTATTTATAACTAGAAAAAAAAATTCTTCGAAAAACAATCAAAGAGCAAACAAAGTCAACTTTCTTGATGAGCAAAAAATGTCTTCTACATAATTAGAGATATACTGAATTACATGTGAACATGAAATTAGGAATTGAACAAAAACTTTGAACTATATAATCTGGTTACCAATAATTAACCAAGGAATAGTGAATAATTACTAACTTACATAAGACTATGAAAATAGAAGGTGCACTATGATACCATAATAGTCAAAAACAGTAGCACCTAAACCACTGTTCAGCAATTAACGAATAACCATTTGAACAGTGAACGGATAGATTAATCATTTCATCTCAATGCAAATGATCATAGTCCAAAAAAGTGCATCTCACTACTAATTAGAAAGAAACTTAAAAGATTTTACAATAACTATGTAAATGCATGATATATATGTAAATGCATGATATACAAAATTCTTTTGTAGATGCTTTATAAAAATATTGGAGTTAGCAACCCTCTATTATTCTGGCCAAGAAGCAACACTCGATGCATTGGACTAACGAGTGATTCAAGCAGCTCGTAATAGCAACATAGTATCAGGAATCACGATAAATAAAATAATCCATATTCGGGAAAATAAAATATATAACAACACTGCAGTTCATTGAAGTACACAACCAATTATACATTATAAAGAAAAAAGTAAAATTTTAATCTTGAAGATAGTATATAACTAAAAGTAAATATCAAAGAATAGCTAAACTCACCATCTTTTCATGAATTTCTGCAAATGAATTCTTTCCAGTTCGTTGATCCAATTTCTTTTTTGATCTAGCATCTTTCTTTTGTTGACCTTGTGCCTAAATTGATGAAAATAATATTAGAAAGGTGAAAGGAAAATCAAATAAAGAAAAATATAAAGTACATTAATAATAAATATATTTCATGGAATACTTCCACATCCTCTCTATTCCAGTAATTGACTAGATTGACCCACTAATCCTCCAACACTCTTCCCTCCTTTTCATCCATTAAAAACTCCACAGTCTTATTAGGCATGAAACATCGCGCTTTCACAAAGGCCTTCCAACTTCTCCATTTTTCATTAATGGAATGAAGAATCCATTCTTCATCGCCATGACCAATGTCAAATTTGTCTGCATAGTTGCTTAGTTATACATAGTTGTGTTGGGAAATTTGTAGTTTCGATGGAAGTTCCAAAACAGATTATAATAGGACCAGTCAGACCTGCTAGCTGACTGATGACTTAGATATCAGTTAGGATGACCAGCTGATTTGTATAGACAGCTGATGTAACAGATAAGTCACATATTGAGGGGGAACTTAATATGTATAGGTTAGTCTTGAAGATCAGATAAGCTGAAGATCAGATGATCAGAAGACAACTAGACCAGAAGACCTACATAAGATAACACAAGGAAGAATCTGTAAGTTGTGTTAAGACAACCTACATCAGAAGATTCAAGTCAGGTAGAGAGATCAGTGTTTATCTGATCTGGTCAGGTCCATCAGGTTACTACTTCTAGTTACCTAGTACAAGCCAAAGTCAATCAGACAAGAAGAATGTTGATCTGGTTAGTAAATCAAGTGCCGAATCTGTGTACTTGTGAACCAATGAGAAGAAGACATGCACGTACGGAACTGACAAGTGCAGGACTAGAGCTTCAGAGTCCAATGGCTACAAAGGACAAGCTTGCATGATTTCGGACATGCCGCCCCTGAAGCACGTCACATCAAGCCTGCACACCTACCTTAAATAGACCAAAATTCGAATTGCTCTCCAACTGCTAGTTCGATTTTGTGCCTATAAATATGGGATTAAACCTTCATAGTAAGGTTATGGAAATTATACAAGCGCAAAGATCAAGCAAGGTTTCCGCACGAAGAACACAAATCAAGAATATTTTCTAAGTGTTCATCCCATAGTTCTTAGCATAGAATTTTTATCCTCTAGCTTTAGGCTACACAAATACTAGGATAGAATTCCAGTTGGAACATATAAATCTTATACCCAAACCCACAAAGTTAGGTTAAGTTTGTTAAGCAAGATTTCAAACTAGGGTTTCTAGTTTCTGATTTTTGGGATTGTTGAGTGAGAACTCTTGAAACATCTGTTGTATTGTGTTGGACTAACACAATAATCTAAGTCCAGATTGGTTAAGTGAGTGGCCCTACTGATAGGGAAGAGTGGACGTAGGACAAGTTGTACGGACCACTATAAATCTTGTGTGATTTATCTCCTTTACACTCCTAGCACACTACCTGCTTTATATTCCATGCATGTTCTGAGTCTGGATCAGATTTGCACGAAGCAACTGATCTGATCAGTTTGACACCTTTGTCATCTGATCTAAAACAGATTACTCAGAATCTGGTTTGAGTAAAACTAGTTTTTCACACGGGTTAACTTATCTTCCGCACAAACTGTTGAGCTGATAGACGCCGAATTGATCTGCTCCCAAGCTGTCAGTAAGTCGGATATCAGTCCGTAATAATTCACTTGCACTCTGATCAGATATACTTGCATATCCACCTGATCTCACAAAAGTTTTAGAAGTCTATTCACCCCTCCCCTCTAGACTTCTACCCTCACGAAACCCGTTCGGGACCTACAAGTGGTATCAGAGTAGTGGTTCTTCCAACCACTGGCTTTGAATATCATCGGTTCTTGAGGAAGAACCTTTCTGGTCACTTGAACTGCTCTTGAAAAATCCATTTTTAAAATTCATAATCTTCAAACTCACGTAAGCATGGATAACACATCTGGGATAAATCATGATCTACCCAAGTAATCTGTCGACGAGTACGCTGAATGGTCTCTCGACATGAGTGACCATCTGGGAGTCATCAGCAACAGAATAAAGGAGATTCTTGAGATAAGACCCATCATTTTCTATCATCAGAATCCAGCTGAAGGAGGAGATCCGACACAACCAGTTGGAGCAAGAATCAGAAAGAGTCCTTCTCTAATGGATGTAGAAGAGAGAAAATTGTCCAACCTGGATACTGTTGCCAGACATTTGATCATGAAGACTGTGGATTCTACCACACTTGAGAAGGTCAAGTATTTGAAGACTGCTAAGGAAGTATGGGATACCCTTGCTGAAATTTGCAAAGGTAATGATCTGATCAAGGACAGCAGATTACAAGCTGAACTGGTAAACTTCGAGAAATTGAAGATGTTGCCAAACGATACAATTGATCAGCTAGATGGAAGCACGAATGATCAACTAATGTAACAGTGATCAAAGACTGTCAAGATATTGGAACCATGAAGCCGAACGATCTGTTTTTCAATTTGAAAGCGCATGAATTTGATCTGATTGAGAGAAGCAGAGAATCAGATGATGGTCCTTTTGGAAGCTACCACAAGTTCTATTAAAAATATTGCATTTCAGGCAACTGGTAGCAGTTCACGATCAGTTGAACCAATGGGAAACATCATCAGCAAAGATGAACAGATTGCTCTGCTGACTAGAAAACTTGAACGATCTAACATACAAATGGGAAAGTACAGAAAGTTCTACAAAGACTAGAAACAGAGCAGAGGAAGAGATAGGAGATCTACTGACAGATGACCAGAAAGAGATCATTCTGATGACAGAAGAGACGATCGAAGAGATGACCGAAGAGATGACAGAAAGGATGATCTAAGGGATGATCGCAAAGGAGACAGACGTGGTGACAAATCAGAAAAAAGGAGTTCTGACTACAAGAAAGGAGGAAAGTCACCTGATAGAAATTATCGAAGAAATGATTCACCTAACAGAAGAGGATCTGGAGATTCAGGAACGTGTTTCAACTGCCATACACCAGGTCACTACAGCACAGACTGCCCCAACCTGACCCCTAAGGAAAGAGAAGAAAAGAGAAACAGGAGAGAACAACGATACAGAGACAGAAAAGCTATGATAGCAGATACATCTTGTATAGACGGCTCTTACCTGCCATCAGATGACTCTGGATACTCATCTGTTGAAGATTTATGTCTGGTAACCAACACTGATGATGTCAATGATCTAAACTTCTCATCTGATGATGACATTTGTCTGATGGCCAGAGAAGCTGACCAATCTGAGGTATTCTCTAAACCTTCTGTGGTTTCCTGTTCCACACCTGTTGTGCTGAGCACATCTGCTGGAGAGATTAACCTGCAGGTCTATAATGACCAATTGCTTGATGATCACTCTAATGCAATAGATACTTATACAAGAGTGGAAGTTGAGAATGATAACCTAAGGGCAGAGAATGTCCGACTTGTAAAAGAATGCAAGGAGAGTGGAACTGCTGAACATAAATTGATTGAAACTGTTCAGAACATGACCATAGAACTGGATGTTCTAAAAGTTGGCTCTTCTGATCAGGGAAGATTGATTACTGAACAACAAGCTACCAATCTAAAACAAGCAGGAGATCTCAAAGTCATTAATGTTAAATTTGATGAACTCTTCCGAATGCATGAGAATCTAAAAGCGATTGAGGAAGTTTGCATAAGAAAATAGAGGTTTTCACGAAATCATCTAAAACTGTTTAGAATTTGAACAACTATTTTCGAGCGCCAACTGATAAGAAGGGAATTGGGTATGAGAACTAGTATGGATCCTCAAAAGTCCCGACTGGTTCACATCAGAAAAGTGTAACCAAACGACTTTCTGATAAAGATACAAATTATGCCAAATCTGTATCAGATAAGGGAAAAGGACCAGCTGATCAGGCAAGGCGAGTGCCGGATCAGAAAGGGAACAGAAATGGACCCCAACTTATCAGACACCAGCCGAGGAATCAACAGAAGAATCTTGTTCTTCTGAAGAGACCTCAGCCCAATCAGTAGAGTAGACCTCAGTCTGACCATCTCACAAGGGACAGTCCCAGCTGAAGTCGACTCTGTCCAAGCTGCCTAACCAGCAAGCTAAGGGTAAACAGATCAAACCATCTGTGCAGAAAAGATATGAATCTTTTGATGGTATCAGTTGTACCTACCCTTACAATCAGAAACCTAGGACTGCTGCACCTGAGCCCCACTAGATTAAAAGAAGACCAGCTAACAAGAAAAATCCCAAGTCTTCTGAATCATCCAAGGCTCACACTAATAATCATACTGATCGAAACGCACATGATGAGATGTATGATTATGTAGATGCGTATGGGAGACAAATAAGGCCTTCTGATCTTGATGATTACAATAGAAATGTCTTGTTTGTCTGGATCCCGAAAGGTACAGCTAACCCCCCAGGACCCAATTCTACTGGGGTACCTAAAATCTGATTTGCTCGCAGGTTCTCGTGGGATTGGCCAATAAAGGAGGTGTACAAGCAACTATCTAGTACATAGATAGTGGATGCTCAAGGCACATGACTAGAAGTCAACATCTCCTCAGCAATTACATTGAGAAGCCAGGCCCACGAGTTCTATTTGGTGATTACAACTTTGGTTTTACCAGAGGAGTTGGAACCTTAGTGAATGATGATGTATAGGTTACAGGTGTTTCGTATGTTGATGGCTTAAAGCACAACCTGTTATCTGTATCACAATTCTGCGACAACGGTTTTAGTGTTGAGTTCTTGACAGATAAATGCACAATCAAAAATCGAGTTAGTCAGCATATCTTGCTAACTAGCTCCAGAAAAGGAACGATCTACAATGCAGATTGGGACAGTTGTCTAAGAAATGCATGTTTGATTATTAAGAGTACCAAAAGCATCATTTGAGTAGCAAGGATGTCCTTGGTTGAAGGTCTCCCGAATGAAGTTTTCTCTAAGGATCAGACATTTGCTGCATGTCAGAAGGGAAAGCAAGTCAAGGCTTCATTCAAAGGGATTCCTTCTCCTCCATCTAGCAGAGTACAACAACTGCTCCATATGGATTTGTTTGGACTAGTTACGCCTCTTAGTTTTAGTGGACGCAAATACACTCTGGTGGCCGTGGATGATTACTCCAAATTCACCTGGGCTGTATTCTTGTATAAGAAGAATGAAACTACAACAAAGCTACCTGAACTTCTCAAGAAGATTCAAAATGAAAAAGGGTCTCAGCATAGTGAAAATCAGATCAGATAAAGGTACAGAATTCTTGAACCAGTTTATATCTGATTTTTGCTCTGAGTTTGGTATACAGCATGAGACGTCAGCTACCAGAGCACCACAAAAAAATGGCGTAGCAGAAAGGAGAAACAGAACACTCAAAGAAGCTGCTCGCACAATGTTAGCTGAACATGCAACACCAAATTGTTTCTGGGCAGAAGCTATCAACACTGCATGTCATACCTGGAACATATGTTCTCTGACTAAGTTTCACTTCAAAACACCCTACGAACTGTGGAAGGGCAGAAAACCTCATGTTTCCTACTTTCATATGTACGGGTGCAAGTGTTTCATACACAACAATGGACAGAGTCAGTTGAGAACCTTCGATGCCAAGTCAGATGAGGGTATATTCTTAGGATATTCCTCAGCAAGCAAAGTATTTAGGGTTTTCAACAAACGAACCCTAGTTGTGTAAGTGACACCTAATGTGGTATTTGATAAGTCAACATTTGATCAGGAGAAATCAGCCGTAGAAGAAGACGTACCTAATAAACCAGAATCACTGAAAATGGATCAGTTGAGGCTCAAAGAAAAGGATTCAAAATACATCATTGTATACATTCCTAACTTTGACCTTGATGATTCACCAGATCAGTCAGACCCTAAGGTACGTACAACTGTCAATAAAGAAGCTGGTACAGCTGAGACAGTAACAACTGAACCATCTGGTTCAGGGGGAACACCTAATGTTCCGGTGGACAGACTTCAGTATATGATGAGTCCAACATCAGCTGAGATATATCCATGCCAAGTGGATCCTACTGAAGTACCTCTCTAAGTCTCTAGTGATGAATCATTATCAGAAGAGGATGATGTTCTCCAAACAATTGAAAATCAGGGAAGAAGGACCTGGATAACCAGTCATCCAACTGACCTGATCATCGGAGACCCATCTGATAAAGTTCAAACTAGACATCAGATTGGTGAAAGTGCAATGTATTGATGTTATCTGTCTTTGAAGGAACCTCTCACAGTTGAAGAAGCACTTCAAGATGTAAACTGGATTCTAGTCATGCAAGAAGAACTAGAGCAGTTTGAAAGGAATCAAGTTTGGGAATTTGTAGACAGACCAACTCAACAAGATGTGATTGGCACTAAGTGGGTCTTCAAGAACAAGAAGGATGAACCAGAAATAAGGCAAGACTTGTTGCGAAGGGCTATGCACAATCAGAAGGGATTGATTATGATGAAACCTTTGCACCAGTCGCCCGTCTTGAAGCCATTCGGTTACTTCTGGCTTATGCTGCTCACAGGGGATTTACTGTGTATCAGATGGACGTAAAGAGTGTGTTTTTAAATGGAATACTGATTGAAGAGGTGTATGTTGAACAACCTCCTGGATTTGAAATGAATAATCAGGTATACCATTTAAAGAAGACTCTCTATGGCCTGAAACAAGCTCCTAGAGCTTGGTATGATACACTGTCCCAGTTCTTGGAAGAAAATGGTTTCACTAAAGGGCTGATTGATAGGACCTTGTTCAGAATAGAAGATGGAGATGATATTCTGATGGTTTAGATCTATGTGGACGATATTATCTTCGGATCTCCCAACAAGAACTTATGTGATAAGTTTAGTAAACTGATGCAAGGGAAATTCGAGATGTCCATGATGGGTTAGATGAACTACTTTCTAGGTCTTCAAGTTAAAAAGCTCATACTGGGATCTTCATCTGTCAGGCTAAGTATACAAGGAATATATTGACTAAGTATGAAATTCAGAATTGCAAAGCTGCAAAGATTCCAATGATGACAGCCTTCAAAATGGATCCAGATGAGAATGGTCAGAAAACTAATCAGAAGGATTATAGGCTTTGATTGGATCTCTATTATACCCGACTGCCAGTAGACCAGATATCACTTTTGCAGTAGGTGTATGTGCCAGATTTCAGGCAAATCCAAAGCCGAGCCACCTAATAGCAGCTAAACAGATTCTTAAGTATCTGAAGGGAACTATGAACCTCAGTTTATGGTACCCTGCAGATGATAATCTAGAGCTTATTGGGTACTCTGATTCTGATTATGGAGGTTGTACGATTGACAAAAAATCAACCTCAGGTACATGTCAGTTTCTGAGAAGTAAACTGGTGTTGGGATATTTTAGTTTTGATGATTTATGCCAAAACATTATTAACTTATGTTATTCAAGCTATTTTACAGATAACAAGTTAAGGGGGAACGAAAGAACAAATTGAGGGGGAACTCACAAAATCAAAAGAAGAAGATCGAGATCAGACGAGGCTGCAGACGAGAATGATCGAGATCAGATGAGTTCCGAAGTTAGCTGATGTGCTGTGCAAATCAGATGTGAAGAAAAGCTAAAGCCAGCAAATCAGAAGAGAAGGTTACAGATCAGAAGATGAGTTGATGAGACTGATCGAGATCAGACGTGATCGAGATCAGATATGATAATCAAGGTCCGCTGAAGAGAAGTCTGCTGAATCAAGAACCTGAGACTCAGTAAGTTACTGAAGAACCTGAAGGCTCAGATAACTCAGATAACCTGAAGGTTCAGACAGCTCAGATAGCTCAGATAACCTGAATGCTCAGATAGAACTGAAGATCCTGAGACTCAGAAGATCCTGAGGAATATAACCGTTAGAGACTCAGAAGAAACTGAAGAATATAGCCGTTAGATTCAGCTGACGTGGAACATTGAGAGGAAGACGACAAGCCTGAAAAAGATGCAAAAAAGCTACAGAGTAGTATGGATTTGAATGTGATTCTCTCCAACGGTAACATTCAAATCCACACTATAAATACAAGTTCTTCCTTCATTATCAAGTGTGGATGCATGAGAAAAGTGTGTGAAAAACACCATCGATGCTACAGAGCTAAGAAGATATGGGTTCCAGTAGTTCCCAGCCAAGGTCGTGTGCCAGATGATGCGAGTCCTGAAATATGGCCTGATCGTAGCACGGCTAAGGCATTCAACATAACTACAGAGCCAAATCATCGAGCATCTCCACCTTAGAACACAGAGCGAGAGATACACGCATATATTCAAGAGTGTTCTACCTTGATCTAAGCACAAATGCTATATCCTAAGCTTAGAGAGATTTTCCCATCTTTAGCATTGAGGCTAAACAAATGTAAGGGAAAATCTCAAACTAGTTGAAAACCAAACAAACCTTACCCAAATCAGTTTGATAGGATAAGTTTGTAGGGGAGTGTGAACTCGGTAAACATCTATCGGCAATCCCGTAAGGTGATAAGTCCCGCTTGAGTTTGAACTCGGTAAACATCTATCGGCAATCCCTTGAGGGTGATAAGTCCCGCTTGAGTGCAAACTCGGTAAACATCTCGGCCATTCCGTGAGGGATATAAGTCCCGCAGGTTAAGTTCGGTTAAGGTTCCCCTGTGTTAAGGGAAGAGTGGACGTAAGATGGGTTTCGTCTGAACCACTATAAAATCTTGTGTGTTCTTTACTGCTTTATGTTTATACTTGTCATATGCATTGGATTATAAGCAAAACAGCACACATCGTTCTTAAAAGCAAAAAATTAGTATTGACTATTCCCTCACCCCTGTTTTTATATGCATCACGTGACATGTTTCGCTTCCGCACGCACAAAATCGGTTTTAATTGGGACCTCACAGTGGTATCAGAGCGGGTTGTTCAACAGATCACTATTTTCAAAGTGATCTTTGAATCGATCTTTTTTTTAAAACAAAAAAAAAAACCCGATCTCTGTAATTGCATATATTTTCAAATGTTTTGGTGTCATTATCAAAAAGGGGGAAATTGTTGGGATATTTTAGTTTTGATGATTTATGCCAAAACATTATTAACTTGTGTTATTCAAGCTATTTTACAGATAACAAGTTAAGGGGGAACGAAAGAATAAATTGAGGGGGAACTCACGAAATCAGAAGAAGAAGATCGAGATCAGACGAGGCTGCAGACGAGAATAATCTATATCAGATGAGGTTGCAGACGAGAATGATCGAGATCAGATGAGTTCCGAAGTTAGCTAATGTGCTGTGCAAATCAGATGTGAAGAAAAGCTAAAAGCCAAAGAAATCGTAAGAGAAGGTTCTGGATCGGAAGATGAGCGGATTTAGACCGACGAGATCGGGACGTGATCGAGATCGGATATGATGTCGATATGCTAACTTGATGCAGATGACCGATGCTATCCCGAGATGATCCTGAAGATATCCGATCCGATCGGTCGAGCCGATCGATCAAAGTGAGAAGAAATCGATAGCTTTGAGTCAATGTGACTCGAGGGTCGGGATGTCCGAATCAGAGAACCGAACTCGAAGAAGTTCGAGTGTCAAGATACGATCGAATAAGGTCCGTGAAGAGAAGTCTGGCTTTGAATCAAGAACCCGAGACTCAAGAAGTTCTTCAAGAACACGAAGGCTCGAGATAACCTAAAGGCTCAGATAACTGAATGCTCGGATAACTCGGATAACACGAAGGTTCAGAAATTTCAGATAACTCGAAGGCTCGGATAGCTCGGATAACTGAAGGCTCGGATAGAATCGAAGATCCCGAGACTCGTAAGATCCTGAGGAATATAACCGTTAGAGACTCGAGAAGAAATCAAGAATATAGTTGTTAGATTCAAATTTGACGTGGACCAATGAGAGGAAGACGACAAGCCGAAAAAAAAGCTGCAAAAAGCTACAGAGTAGTATGGATTTGAATGTGATTCTCTCCAACTGTAACATTCAAATCCACACTATAAATACAAGTTCTTCCTTCATTATCAAGTGTGGATGCGTGAGAAAAGTGTGTGAAAAACACCATCGATGCTACAGAGCTAAGAAGATATGGGTTCCAGTAGTTCCCAGCCAAGGTCGTGTGCCAGATGATGCGAGTCCTGAAATATGGCCTGATCGTAGCACGGCTAAGGCATTCAACATAACTACAGAGCCAAATCATCGAGCATCTCCACCTTAGAACACAGAGCGAGAGATACACGCATATATTCAAGAGTGTTCTACCTTGATCTAAGCACAAATGCTATATCCTAAGCTTAGAGAGATTTTCTCATCCTTAGCATTGAGGCTAAACAAATGTAAGGGAAAATCTCAAACTAGTTGAAAACCAAACAAACCTTACCCAAATCAGTTTGATAGGATAAGTTTGTAGGGGAGTGTGAACTCGGTAAACATCTATCGGCAATCCCGTAAGGTGATAAGTCCCGCTTGAGTTTGAACTCGGTAAACATCTATCGGCAATCCCTTGAGGGTGATAAGTCCCGCTTGAGTGCAAACTCGGTAAACATCTCGGCCATTCCGTGAGGGATATAAGTCCCGCAGGTTAAGTTCGGTTAAGGTTCCCCTGTGTTAAGGGAAGAGTGGACGTAAGATGGGTTTCGTCTGAACCACTATAAAATCTTGTGTGTTCTTTACTGCTTTATGTTTATACTTGTCATATGCATTGGATTATAAGCAAAACAGCACACATCGTTCTTAAAAGCAAAAAATTAGTATTGACTATTCCCTCACCCCTGTTTTTATATGCATCACGTGACATGTTTCACTTCCGCACGCGCAAAATCGGTTTTAATCGGGACCTCACAACTGGTCTCTTGGTTTTCAAAGAAACAGACATTTGTTGCCACATCTACTACTGAAGCAGAATATATGGTCGTAGGAAGTTGGTGCTCCCAACTGCTCTGGCTTTTTCAGCAGCTGAGGGATTATAACATTGTAGCTACGAATGTGCCTATCTCCTGTGACAGTAATAGTGTAATTGCTATCATTCAGAACCCAGTTCTGCATACAACATGCAAACATGTGGACATCAAACATCACTTTATCAGAGACCATGTAGAAAAGAAGAATATCAGATGGAAAAGATCCATACTGACAAGCAGAAAGCTGATATTCTAACCAAACCTTTAGCTGAAGTCAAATTCAGAGAACTGTATAACGAGCTAGGGCTTCTGATCTTGGAGAAGATGCACCAGAATACTTCGGTGGCTTAATCTCCAGTTAGTTATGTGCCTGACCAGGTAAGAAGGTCAGTTGAAGTAGGAACTTCAACTGATTAGATTGGATCAGTTGGAAACTGATCAGATAGGAATATCAGTTGAAGGGGGAACTTCAACTGACTAAGGGTCTAGATCAGAAGGAACCTTATCTGAGGGATAAAACATTGTTGGGAAAATTTGCTAAGGTTTAGGCTACTCAGTAAGATCGACAAAACTCAGAGAAGTCAGATCAGATCGAGTGGTAACTGATTGATTACAATATCAATCAGTCAGATACGTTTTCTAATTTACATTATCTGCTTTGCCTTATCTGATTTATATTGTTTGAGCTTATCTTTTTAAAATGTTATAATTACTGTTTGCTTTACTTTATGACGCACGACCTACAAGCATTAAATGCGGACGTGGGGAATATGTATTTAATGATATTTATTGCACTTTTTCTCAACCGCACGATTATAATACTTTACGACCAACTCATCCCAGCCGTTGATTTCAAAAACACGGATACTTGAGTATTTATGGGAACTTGTGCAAAATGTTTTCCCTCGCACTATATAGAACCCTAATCTAGTTTCCAAAAAACCTTTACACTTCTACATATACCAAATTCTTAAGAGATAAAATTTATGTGCAAACCTTTTCAAACTCTCATCGATTCGTCTTTCATATTTAAAATCTTTGAATCTAAATCTGGTAAATTGTTGAAATATGCCTTAAATATTCTTGTGGTTTCACTATTTGTCAAATTAATTGTTTATGCTTACAAATTGTGTTACTAAAATTTTGAAAATAGATCTTGTTGCGATAGTGTTTTGTTCTTGACTTGTTCTTAATGCATACTTGTATTCATATGGGATTGTGCTTGATATACTGGATTAGTGGATTAGGTTTTCTTGTTTGAATACGTTTATGAAAATATCTTATTCAAACTCATCCCTAAATTTGCTTGTTTTTCAAAAAAATGGCACAACTCATTGCCCGACAAGTACAAGGCAAAAAGATCTGCAATTTCGCAACAATGAAAAAGGACATAGAATTTTGTTATATTCTCAGTCACCTCAGACCCCGAGTCATTAGAAATTCTGGAGTGTCTTCGTACATGCGGTCTCGATCAATATTGCTATCATCACCAAGACGTCGTGCACACATATGAGGCCCTGGAATTTTTGTACAACCTGAAAAAAGAAGAGGATGATGATGAGAAACTAATTTCCTATGTGGGGGGAACGAAAGTTATTGTAACAGATAATGATCTATGGAGGATTTTCGGTCTCCATCAGGGAAGTCTGGACCCAGAAACATTCACATCTGAGTTAGGAGAGAAAGGGTTTCTACAAGCAGAACTGCTAAGACAAGCAAATAGAGACCAAACTGTGAATGTTCGAGCCCCACATCTGAAGAGGAAGTATCACCTTCTGTTTGAGATAGTTTCGAAGGTGATTATGTGCTTAACCTACACTCTTGATCCTGTAACTGCATACGGGCAGTGTGTGATGACTGCTATCATCAAGAAAGCACCGGATGTTGACTGGCTTGGGATGTTCAGGGCCATATTGTTGAAGGAAACTGGAAAGTTCGCTCTGAATGAGAGAAATGAAGTTTATATGACTTCAAAATGCTCGTTTATCCACAAGGTGTCTGTCATCATGTCGGATAAATTGTCGGATAACTTCCAGTGGAATGAGGATGGCAAGAAAATATATCTGGCAAAATTCAAGGCCATTCTGGGAAGAGATGAACCCTTACCTGGCCAATCAGATGATGAACCAGCTCCTTATGTGCCCAGACAACGGGGAGAAGGGAAAGGGAAAGAAACCAAGGCAACTTCGTCTTTTGTTCAGTCAGAAATGCAGGGAAAGTCCGCCCCCAAGAAGAACCTGAAAAGGAAGGCACTGGCCAAGAAACCAGACGAGCTAGAGAAGCGTCAGAAGAAGATCACTATTATTCCGAAGAGGGCTCCCGGACCAGTTGAGGTTGTGGAAAGAACGGAGGAACTGATTCATATTGAATCAGGGGAGGAGGTTGCTGCCAGCTCTGAAAGAACTACGAGTACTGGCAGAGAAGAGCAGACTGAACAGATGGAGGAAGGAGAAGTTGAAGCAGAAGGAGTAGAAGTTGAGCCTACTGGGGAGCAATCACCATCTGATTTTGTGCCCCTCAGTACGGTGTTCAGAAGAGAAAGATCCCCAATACCAACTTCCAAATCACCCTCACCATCACCAGCCAAACCGTCATCTCCAACCCCAACCCCATCTGCACCAGTTGAACCACAACCACAACCTACCCCCCAACCTCAGATACAATTCCAACCTGAACCAACTCCCATTCAACCAGAAACACAACCAGAACCAACTCCACACAGTGAATCACATATACCAACTCCCCATCCATCAGTCCAGATTACCCAGGAACCAGAAAGGGTAGAGGAACCGATTGTTGAAGAAAGTGTTCCCAGAGAGGATCTGTATATTTTTCTTACCCACAATCCATTCAATACCCGGATTGTTCTGGAGTCTCCTAAATCAGATTCTGAGGATCCCACCCTGTTTATACTAAAGCAGCAGGTGAAGGCTTATCTTAATAAAATTTGCCCAGATCTGATCAATCATCCTGGCTATCAGCCCAAGATCGAGGAGATTGTTTTCTGGAGGGACAAAAGGTTGAAGGGCATTGAAGAATTTTTAAATCTGATGGAGGCTCTGGGATGTGATTACTTTGTGGATCTGGAGACGAGATGTCTGGAGAATGCGGGAGTAAGCAGTGCAGCTGAGTTAGCCACTGATGATGATATCAGGTGGTTAATTCATGAGAAATTTGGCATTGCTGAGGTTGGAGAAGATGAAGCTTACTGGGCACAACATTCAAAAAATGAGGTTTCCCTTCAACATCTGGAAGGACGGTTGCCTTAGATTCCGAAACCCTAGATCATATTTCAAAAAAAAATCAAGATGGGGTAGAGGTTGTTATCGATGCTAAATTCAATACTTTGGCAACTGATCTATTGAAGAAATTCAGAGAAGAGCAACATGCTCTGGTCGATGCAGAAAGAAAGGTTACTATAGACAAGCTGCTGAGCATGCATGATAAAATCACTGAGTCTGTGATGAAGAAGGTTGATCTAGTCACAGATAAAGTAGCTCTACAGGTATCTATGCTTTCTGATCTTGGGCATCTTTTGGAAAGTGTATGGTCCTCTCTAGAGAGGACAGATACATGTTTAGATGCCGGGTGGAAGAGGTTTGAGGGATCCATCCTGAGGGCCAAGAAATCGATCGAAGATGGTCTGAACAGGTTGTGAGCCCTGCACCCACATCTTCCACTGTGCAGATAACCCCATTAGCTATTGAGGAGCTCAAGGATGAGATGTTAAACCACTTCAGAGCACTGAATCTCAAGCTGACTAACCTTTTTGATACAACCAAAAAGGGGGAAGGGGTAAAGAAGGCAGAAAAACAAATGCAAAGCTGAGCTATCTGTGCCGACTCCATCTGCACCATCTGTTGCCATGCTAGAAATTGTCCCAACTGTTGCTATACCTGACAACGAATTGGTGAAAATCATTGAAACAATTGAAAAGCATGGGGAAGATTTACAAGCTTAAGGGAAGGTCATTTCTGAACAGAAGACTGTCCTATCTGATGTTGTTACCAGAGTAGATAGGATAGAAGATTTCTCTTCTACAATTCAGAAAAGGTATGAATCTGAAGATTAGGCCAAGAGCCTTGAGCTGGCTTAACAATTGTTAGAAGAAGAGAAAGAGGCAGAAGCCAACAAGAGAGAGAAGGACAAGGGCAAGCAGGTCAAAGTACCGACTCAGACCTAGAAGTAGATTGAGACTCGATCGAGGTCTCAAATCACCCCAACTCAGTTAGAAGAGCAGAAAGCCAGACAAAGAGTGATAGATGCTGCCATCAAGAAGAAGAAACTGGCTGATTCTAAAGGTCTGCATATAAACAATGTCAGAAGACAAAGGAAGAAGGTTGTTGCTGCTGAGGACATTGTCTGGGAAGAAAGGGCCTTACCTGCATCGGTGAATGACATTGTTGTTGCCCGAAATGATCTGATACCAGAATGGAACAAGATTCGAGGAGATTGGTTGTGCGATGTATACATTCTGGAGAAGATACCCATATCTGATGACCAAGGAGAATTCAATGATGAATTCAGAAGCTGGTTAGAAACCAAATATCCAAAATTCTCCGAGGTTGTAATGAAAGAGGGCAAGACCATGAATCTGATTCCAGAAGCACCACCATTTGAAATTCTCGTGCCACCTCTAAAACTGAACAAGACTCTTGATCTCATTGCCTTTAAGAAGTTATACTACGATTTTGCCAATAAAGGAGGGATCATTGAGAAGGAACGACTGACTGCTCTGATGCAGAGGATATACAAGGTGTTCGATATTCCTGAAGAGCTCCAGAAGTTCAAATATTGAGGAGATCAGATCAGAAGACTTCTTTAGAATCAGTTGATAGGTATTTATGTAATTTTAATCGCTTATATCATTAATTAAATACTCTACCTTTCTGATTCTAAGACAACTTCTCATTGTCTTCTGAACTGTGTGTTATTTCTCCTATTTACATTATTGTTATCTATTTTTCTGATTAACTGTTTTGGTACCATCAAAAAGAGGGAAATTATTGGGAAATTTGTAGTTTCGATGGAAGTTCCAAAACAGATTGTAATAGGACCAGTCAGACCTGTTAGTTGACTGATGACTTAGATATCAGATAGGATGACCAGCTGATTTGTATAGACAGCTGATGTAATAGATAGGTCACATATTGAGGGGGAACTCAATATGTATAGGTTAGTCTTGAAGATCAGATAAGCTGAAGATCAGATGATCAAAAGACAACAAGACCAGAAGACCTACATCAGATAACACAAGGAAGAATCTGTAAGTTGTGCTAGACAACCTACATCAGAAGATTGCAGTCAGGTAGATAGATCAGTCTTTATCTGATCTGGTCAGGTCCATCAGGTGACTACTTCTAGTTACCTAGTACGAGCCAAAGTCAATCAGACAAGAAGAATGTTGATCTGGTTAGTAAATCAAGTGACGAATCTATGTACTTGTGAACCAATGAGAAGAAGACACGCACATATGGAACTGACAAGTGCAGGACTTGAGCTTCAGAGTCCAAATGCTACAAAGGACAAGCTTGCATGCTTTTGGCCATGCCGCCCCTAAAGCACGTCACATCAAGCTTGCACACCTACCTTAAATAGACCGAAATTTTAATTGCTCTCCAACGGCTAGTTCGATTTGTGCCTATAAATATGGGATCAAACCTTCATAGTAAGGTTACGGAAATTATACAAGCTCAAAGATCAAGCAAGGTTTCCGCACGAAGAACACAAATCAAGAATATTTTCTAAGTGTTCATCCAATAGTTCTTAGCATAGAATTCTTATCCTCTAGCTTTAGGCTACACAAATACTAGGATAGAATTCCAGTTGGAACATACAAATCTTATACCCAAACCCACAAAGTTAGGTTAAGTTTGTTAAGCAACATTTCAGACTAGGGTTTCTAGTTTCTGATTTCTAGGATTGTTGAGTGAGAACTCTTGAAACATCTGTTGTATTATGTTGGACTAACACATTAATCTAAGTTCAGATTGGTTAAGTAAGTGCCCCTGCTGATAGAGAAGAGTGGACGTAGGACAAGTTGTTCGAACCACTATAAATCTTGTGTGATTTATCTGCTTTACACTCCTAGCATACTACCTGCTTTATATTACATGCATGTTCTGAGTCTGGATCAGATTTGCACCAAGCAACTGATCAGTTTGACACCTTTGTCATCTGATCTAAAACAGATTGCTCAGAATCTGGTTTGAGTAAAACTGTTTTTTCACACGGGTTAACTTATCTTCCGCACAAACAGTTGAGCTGATAGACGCCGAACTGATCTGTTCCCAAGTCGTCGAAGAAGTCGAATATCGATCGTCTTTGCTTCACTTCGCTGACTCGATCGGATATACTTGCATATCCACCTGATCTCACAAAAGTTTTAGAAGTCTATCCACCCCTCCCCTCTAGACTTCTACCCTCACGAAACCCATTCGGGACCTACAAGTTGCTTAATATTATCTATCATGTTTATCAAATAATTAACAAATTAACTAATTAAATACTAACAAACTAATCAAACTATATAACAATAAATTTAAACGGCAGAAATGCTAAAACTTACAGTGAAATCAGCCTCTACTGTGACACGACTCTGGTAGCAACAAACACTTCAAAAACGAGCTTCACCTCATTCTACACAATGTTTGATATTTTTTGGGAGATTTTTGGGTGTTGAGACGAGAATGAACAAAAAAATGAGACTGTGGTCGTTTTTCAAAGTGGAATGTGCGACTGTTTAGCTAACCGTTACAAAATTTGTGACGGTTTTTGCGATAGTTGAAACTGTTTCAACATCCCGTCCAAATTTGCGACGGTTTTAACTGTCTCACATTCGCGCCAAATTTTTTTCTAAGTATTTTTTTTTTGAATTACTTATATTAGTTCGATAATAAACAAGTGTTATCGTTCAGTTAAAACCACTAATAATGTTTCATTAAAATAAGTAATATTGTTGCATAAAATAACTAATACTGATATGCAAAAACCAGTAATACTGTTTGGACCCATATGCCTACACAACAAAATATATTTAAATATGACAAAAAATAAATGATTTGAGCAATAATAAATAGCTAAGATGTACGAAAATATAAAATGTTTAAAAAAATAACAATATTGTTAAAAAAATAACAGAGTTTAATTTAAAATAATAGTGTTTAAAATTAAAATTATCCATTATATGCTCCATTCCTCAACAATGGAGTCCCATACTTCAGATCCAAGCTCTTCAGATAGATTCAGCCCTTCGTCCCTCCACGCAGCACGCCACTTGTGCATCATGTCAAAGTAGCATCCTTGAAAACTTCCTCGATCAGGAGATCAGGCCTCCATATCATCTGTTTCTACATTTAATTAATTCCACAAATTTTAATATAAATAAACTATATATTAAATTTTGTACCTTAAACTCATCGAAATATATCTGGCAACAGTCAACTAACACGTATCTCCAATTGTGAGCGCTAATAGAAATTCCCCCATACATGATGGAGTTTGTGACTATCCTGGAGGACTCGTACGCGGGTACAATCCCAAAACATTTTAAAAAAACATTAAAATTTAATATTAACTTAATTAAATAATTTAATTAAACAAAAAAAAATCCTTACCGCCCATTAGAGAGATCGATAAGCAAACGGAATGAGGGTGATCCGCGGGCCTACAATGGTGACGGTCCACGATTTGGGACGGACCATTCATCTACATTACACAATATAACAATTCAAACATATATCATGTAATCATAATATATTTTTAAAAAAATCCTAAACATGATCATTAATTAATTAATTAAATTTTGGTAGAGTTTCAACTAAATTGGGTCAAACTCATTTTCTAGCCAACCAACAATCTAACATTCCAACATCTAACATCAATCAATCAACTATTATAATTAATTAAATCCATTAATTTATTAATTTAAAATATGATTCTAAAACTCCAAACTATCATCAATCTATCAACTAAACAAATAAAGATGTGCAAATATATATATTTATACACGAAACAAAAAATAAACATGTAAAAATTGAATATGAATAATTTCGTTAATCGTCGCTAAATTGGTTGAATTTACCATTTGACCGTTATCGTTGCTAAAACTGTCGCAAGTTGCGATGGTTAGGCATACCGTTGCTATAATCCATCGCTAAAATCTGTATTTTCTTGTAGTGACATTAGGTTAAATAGGAATATGAATAATTTCTAACAAGTTGGACCATAAGCCAGGTGTTGTTGGCCTTTTTAACAAGTACTGCGTTGAACACTCACTTTGTCTTGTCGGCCTAATCAATCAAATCGTTGTCCAGTAGCTTATTTACTTCCTCGGCCAAAGCCACATATTTTTCTAGATCAAACTTCCTCATTTTGGTGCATCTGGTTTCGTGGAGGGATTGATGTTAAGCCGATGGCAGGCGGCCTCTGGGTTGATCCCTACCATATCTTTATGTGACCACGCGAAGTTTTTAGAAAATTGACTACCCTAATTGCACCCATGAAGTAGCTCGTGGCTTTTTTTCTTTAGGATCATCAATCGACCCGTGGAGGATAATTTCTTTAGGTTCGAAACCTAACCTCGACTCCATGTTGGGTTGGTCAATTTTCGTGACTTCTCCACCCAACGTCAGTTCTGCTTCGTCGACTTGGTTATTTACTTGTGACAAGTTCTGATTGATGTTACAAAATTGCCCTACTACAAATATTTGCTTATAAAAAAATAAAAATGCATAATTTAAATGAGGACGCATGTAAATCGAATACTTTCTTGCAATTTTTTGGTCGCCCTTAAGGGCGCCGACCACTCCACTAATAGTGAGAATTTTTACAAAGTAGAAGTTAGTCAACGTCGGAGCCCCGAACTTGTGCTCAAAACGCCTGTCAAGGAACCCATTAAAGGTCCATGGCAGGTCAATTACAATGAAATCTAATTGTATAGTTGCCCTAACCTCGACATCTAGACTAGATATTAGCTCGAGATCTAACCTGATGATCCCATAAGGTTTGACTGTGGCGTCATCGATTGCCTTCACCACATGCTCGCAGGTCTCGATGTAATTGACAAAGTTTCTGATCTAGTCAACCGTGTTCTTAAAGAGGATGTTGTAGAAAGTGTAGTTATCGATCAGCATACGATGGATGAGGACTCTTATGATTTTGGCCGAAACGACTAGGGGATAAACGTTGGGATAAATTACCTCATCTTTATCTTCATTTGAGAAAGTAATAGTATTAGTTTGCTGGGCCATGGTGTTAAATGGTAAGCATATCTGGTGTACGCTGTCCATGACCCCCATCTCTACTTTTTTTCTTCGATTGGACAAAGATGATGAAATAAGGAGGCCGCCCACCGTTCCTCTAAAAGGCTGGATGGTGTGCACAACACGCACATTGGTGTTCTCTGGGAATGGTGGCACCTGACGCTCGTTATTGGCCCTTTGTCGATTGGTTGAGTGACTTCTTAATGCTGGCGAGCTGCTGGATTCTGTCTCCGCTCGTCGTTCCTATGAGGTCGCTTAACGAGCTCATTTAACTTTCCTTGTTCGAACAACTTCCATAGTTGCAGAATAAGGACCTTGCATTCACTGGTATTATATCCCACATGTTCGTGGTAAGGACAATACTTATTCGAATTCATTTTATCCGACTCCTTGATAATCTTTCTGGGCTGACTAAGCAACTGTTTATCTCGGATTTGGTTGAACACATGGCCTGGCGACGTGTTCAGACCTCAAGGAGTTTTACCTCGACACCTTCATTGAATTGTTTGAAGGTTCTCGGTGCCTTATACTGTGTGTTCGGCTTCTTGTACGAAGCTTGGTTTTTCTTTGGCTCACTGCCCTCTCCCTGCTCGCTCAATCTCAAGGCGATGAGCTCGGTGTTGTGCACCAGGTTTGCGGTCTGAACTGGAAGTCGGCATAGGATAAAGGGTCTTGTGTGTTCATTAATCTCCACAACTTCGTGTTAACTTTGAGGCAGCCAACTGCCCAAAGCACCTTGGCATTGTCGCCAAGGGTCTCCCCTTCCAGGATGAACTTATCCACCCGCTCTAGATAAGCCTTGTCGATTTTGTCATTTAGTTGCCTAACATTAGCTAGGCGTTGCTTGGTTGCCGGGCGAGGTGCCATTGTGGCGAAGTGGTTCAGGAACAGCTACCCGAACTGATGGAACAACTCAATCGACATTGGTGCCAACGAGGTCGCCAAAGGTTAGCTGGAATAGCCAACACATGGTACAGTCTGTGCCCCCATCGAGGTCATGTAGGTCGAGTATTTTCCCATATGCACTATGGGGGCCAGCTCACTGTTATAACAATCAATCGAGGTAGTATTGATTTTGATGTGCACTAGGGCAAGCATCATTGTGGTCCCCAATGGCGAGCTCGGAAGAGTGTGCGGTGCCTGTTGACCATTTTGATTTTTGACTCGCTCCTGTAAGGCCTTAAGTGTTTGAAGTATGACCGCCATTTGGTCATTCTCGGACTGTTGAGGCTGGATGGGAGCTTATGAGCCTAATTGACCATGCACAGACGGTCTTGGTCCCTCAGCAGCGGGGGCTTGTTCGCAGTTTTCTCATTGAATGGAAAGTGAAACTTCTCTTTCCTGCCTAGTCGGCCTTGAGCGACTATCCGATTCACATGGGCGAGATCCCTTCGACCGACATTTTTTCCAAGGCAATTTCAAACAGAATCTCCTGGCTTGGATTTTGACCCCTTACTGTCATAGTTAGTGTTAAGAGAGATAACATGTATCTAGTATTCCCTGTGAGGGCATCAATATTGCCTCGATTGATAAGGATTACATGGCCACTATATTGGGCCCTATGCCTATCGTCGCCCCCCATCTTGCATTTGTCCTTTGACGCGGGAGCATCATTAGGGCCTTTTTTGTTTGTGCGGGCTTGGATGGGTTCATCCCCATCTCTTGTTGACATTTCCGAAGAAACACCATTGTCTCCTTCAGATCCTCTGAAGTGTTGTTGTCCTCCATATTCTTGAATTGTCCCCCCTCACATGCGACGATTCCTTGGGGTGTTTGCGTTTGCTTTCTTATTCTGCTACATTAATTAGTGGTTTTTTCGAAGTTTTGGATTAAGTCTCTAAACAAAATTCAGTGAAACTTATTAGGGACCCTCCTTCTAGCTCCAATAGTTGTTACTTAGATTTTATGTCTAGGGAAACAAACAATAAATTATAAAGTAATCAAGAATAAATACGCAAGATCACGAGAATTGGGTTTGCACTTAAGTCTTTTCTGTGCTCAAAATTTTGACCATTTTATTGAGGGTTTAAATCATATTTATAAACTTTACAAGTCATTAATTACATTCATTAATGGGGCGCTTATTAAGCCCTTAAAAACAATCAATAGTAAGTGTGTGAGGTCGTCGCGCTCCTTGATAGCTACTGTGGATATTACGCCTTGATTATCGTTTTCTGATTTACCACTTATTTCCATTTATGCGATGTGGCATAGACTCTTCTTGAGGTCGCTCATCGCTCCTCTATTGCTTTCTCCAATCCGGCCTCTGGATAGCGATCTCGATCCTTCTCCACCCTGTTCTTTCTCGTTCACCAGCTTGTCCTACGAACATGAGATCGCCCTATGGGATGAGGTCTGCCCTATGATACCTTGTGAATACTCTTGAATGTGGTCACGTGTCACCATTGTCGCATATGGGGTACAACATAACCCACAAATTCTATATAAATATATGTTTACTTTATTTTCCTCGCCTTCTACATGTTTATTTGCAAGTGTTGAAAAATAAGGTAAAATATATGTTTATTTAGAATTTGTTGGTTATAACTCTCATTGCTCTCTTGATTCCTCTTTCCACAGATGATACCGGATACCAGGGTCTTAACGACTTATTCAGAATTTTTTCTACAATTTTGTGGTAGGGCGTCTCAGCGACATAAATTTGGTAGTATCGAGGTCTTAACGACTTATTCTGGATATTTTCTACAATTTGATAATAGGGAATTAATGGAGTTGTTGGCGATTTATTTCATCTGACCTGATGAAAATCAATTTTGATTCTCCTCTAAGAGATCAAAGACTTAAGGAGCAAGAAAAAGATATACTCAAATCTGAGGATAACGAAAAGATAATCTCAAATCATGGAGATGTTATTTTATATTTTTATCTCCAAAGTTAGAATGATAATAAATATTTGATACTATTAAATTTAATAAAGTTTATGTGTCTACAAGGACAATTAACAACTTAAATCTTCTCATAGATTAACAGATGTATGTATCAGATGCACCATAAAGGTCTAAACATACGAGCAATTTGAATCCTCTCATAGATTAATAGATGTACCATAAAATTGTCAAGACATGCGAGAAGTTCTCCACCTTAACTTGAATCCTCTCAGGAATCAACAGATGTATCAGATACACCGTAAAAGTGTCAGACTTACGAGTAGCTCCTCGTACACATATATGGTACTAGTGTGCCTTCTCCTCTACAGTAACATCTCAAAGTCTTTCAGATCAACCACCTTTTTCATTAGCAGTGTCCACAATCCTTGTTTCAACAAGGCACGCATGAAGAGAGGATCATATATCAATACAGGAAATTGCACATTTCGTGACGAAATTTTTTGTGACGACACAAAATTCGTCACAATATGTTACCAAAAGGTGATAAATTTAATTTTTGTCACTAAAAAGTGAGAATTCGTGACAAATTTTATTTTTGTCATCACTGATGTATTTTTTTCGTCACTAATTCAAAATTTTCATGACAAAAATAAGAAATTCCTCACAATACACTTCGGTGATGATATTCATAATATTTAGTGACGATATTCAACGTCATGAAAAATAGTATTTTTGTGACAACTATATGTTTGTCATTAATTATTCAAAAGAATTGGTGACGCACTTAATTCGTCATAATTTTATTTGGTGACGATCGTCATTGTAATTAGTGACGATCATAGTCGTCATATAATATAAAATTTTCATGACAATTTTATGTTTCGTCGATAATTGTTCATAGTAATCAGTGGCATATTATTTCGTCACCAATATTGATATATAGTGACGATTAATAATCATTTTTTAATGACGCACTTATTTCGTCACAATATTATTCGGTGAAGATCTTAATTTTAATTAGTGACGATCAATATTGGTCATATAAAATAAAGTTTTCATGACAATTTTATATTTCGTCACTAATTGTTCATAGTAATTTGTGACATTTTCTTTCGTCACCAATATTGATATATAGTGACAATTAATAATTATTTTTTAATGACGCGCTTATTTCTTCACATTATTATTCGGTGACGATCTTCGTTTTAATTAGTGACGATCAATATTGGTCATATAATATAAAATTTTAATGACGATTTTATGTTTCGTCATTAATTGTTCATAGTAAATAGTGACATATTTTGTCACCAATATTTATATATAGTGACAATTAATAATCATTTGTCACTTTCAACAAAGGGAAGTTATAAATTCTATAACTGATTTTTTGCTACACATGAATTTTGTCATCGATTTGTTACACAAACGTGATGAATTTGAAATTTGTCATAAGAATAAACTGTGGAGGATAATTATTTAGTGACAAAATTCTATATTTGTCGATATTGTGTGTATATGGTGACGAAATTAAATACAAAGTCACAATAACTTAAATATAAAATGCAATAATTAAGGTTTGAACCCTAAACTTCTAATATATCTAATATAGTAACATCCACCAACTCAACTATACAATTTCAATGTTTATATTCGAATTTAATGTTATTATATTTTAAGCATCAGTTTTTTTTATATAAAAATTGTGGATGTTATCATTTAATAATAAATATTAAATATGTACCTATACTTTTATTACCTTTTGTTTGGGAACATTATATCATATTTTAATGTAAATAAAAGTATTTTATTTTTAAAAATGTAAATAAAAGTATAAAAACTAAATTTTTTACAAATATAAGTAAATCGATTCAATTTTGATACAAATTAAAGTGTAAGAATTTTAGCTCTTAAAAGCAAAATATAAATATCAATATTAAAATACCCAATATCAATATTCTTCTACGTTTCTCCTTCTAATAAAAAATCATGATTGATTGAGTTTATTAAATAAAAAACGATAAAGATATTTCCCACATTGACAAAATCGCCACGTCATTTCTCTGCAAGAATTCATCAAATTAGTTTGTCTTTTTCTTTCTTCTCAATTTCTCATCAATTAGTTGACCAACCAGTGAACTACAAGAGCTTGGAATTGAAAAATCTTCTTCCTTATTCTGAAATCATTTTCAACAAGCTTCAGAAACATCTCCAATGGCCTTTTCGATTTCAATTCAGAGCCCATTAGCAATGCGTTCACCCCGTACGGCGTCGTATCCACCTTCTTCCCCTGTTTCAGAAAATACGATTAGGAATGCATTCACACGTCGTATCCAAGCTTCAGAAAATACGATTAGGAAAGGTTGCGGTTGAAATGTTCCTATTGGGTTTCGAAAAATAGGCAGAAATTGCAGAGCAATGGTGCAGCAAACACCAAAAGGACCTTTTGCTGCTTATGCCAAAGAAATGGAAAGATAGTCTCTGCTAAAGAATCTCTCCTTCTTGCTGTGAGTTTTTTTAGAATGTTTAAAGAAAATTTCTCCATGTTTTTGCTTATTTGGTTGCTGATTGTATTCTATTGATTTATTGCGAGAAATAACTAATGGGAATGATTAGAGTTCTCAATTTTGGACTTTTGCTTGTTTCAAAGTTTCGCATAAATTTGGCTACTGTTTCTTGATTAACAATTTTTATTGTTTACACTCAAATTAATTATTTATTTAAGCATCAATTTTTATAAATTAAAAATAAAATATTGTAATGGGGATTGAACCAAGGACTTTTACAATAAAATGAAATTTGATAAATACCCAACTAAGCTAAATAAATTTTTGTAAGTAAAATACATAACTTTGAGTTTAACACATTATCTAAGATCAGGGCAATAGAATACACCAAAATAGCTTGAACAGGGCAACATAGCGTGAAGCTTCTGGCGTGAAAATCACCGGAAATTTGGGTGAAAGTTCACCAGAAATTTGGCGGCGCCATCCTACCAGAAATCTCTCTCCCAATTTTATATCGTGAATATTTTTCTTCTCTCAATTGGTTCTTTTCCCAATTGGCGTGAAATTTGGATTTGTGTGTCAAGGTTCTCGATTCGTGAAATTCTTCCAGGAATTGAGCAAAACATTAATAGGTAAGCCTCCTATTAATTTTAGTTCTTAGTGATTGTTGATGGTTGCTTCTTCATAGCTTTCGATGATCTAGATTTGGGTTGTAAGCGTTTATATTTTTTGCTTCATTCTACATCCTGGCAATTTTGGCTTGAAGTGGGAAGAATTCGAGTAAAGGATTTAGTGAGAAATGGTGTTCAGTGTTTCTTTATTGTTTAGTTGTTTTATCTTAGTAGCTCTCCATGCCTTTGTAATTCTTATTTCCTTTGTTTTACACTGGAAGTTCAGTAAGTTGTTTTTCTGTGAGTGATGCTCTCTTTAAAGCGAAGAGTTTAAAAATGATAAAGAAAGAACTTGATTAGAAGTATTCTTTTCCTAGGTTTTAATTTGTTCTAGATGTTGCGTTATTCTTCAATGTTTCCTTGCTTGAAAAGAAAAATAAAATAGACTTGGTATTGACAAGTTTTAGTTAAGTTGAGTTAAACTTATTGATATAAGAACATAAAACATGAAGATCTTTGGAGGTCTCTGTATGTACATTTCTTGTTGTAGATCCTGATATTGTTGTTGACTATAAATATCTGGCTACTTTATTATCTGCTGAAAAAGTGCGATCAGTCTTTTTGTATGAAAATCTTAAACTCTGAATTAGCCTTATGGTATCTCTTTACTATTTGGTATGAAAATCTTAAACTCTGAATTAGTCTTGTGGTATCTCTTTACTATTTGGTAAAATTTGACATGTGCTTTAATTGATTATGGAAATGTAAATTGAAGATCTGTAAAGGAACTTTAACTTTGAAATATTGCTATCCCTTAATTATATATCTAGTTGTGGTCTTTGAAAACTCAAATCACAAAGTGAGATTCTGGGTAACATTTTTACATGTTTACTAAGAGAATGCTGAAGGCACACACAAATAATAATTGGACATTAGAATAAAACAAATTCTTTTAAGAGTTCATGTTACATGACCACGCCCCAAAGTTACAAGCAACATGGCATTCGAATTCGTGCAAGCCCTTTTTAAAAACACTTACTTTCACCATTTCTTAGAAGCTAAGATCTGAAGCATAGAATATTTGTTCATGTATATAATGCACATTTATTTAAAGCACCATTAGCTGTCTAAAAATTGTGGACTAGTATGTTGCTTACTTTGATATATGAATTATGATAACAAGGAAAAGGTTACTAGTAATTGTTGGGAAGCGAAAGAGTGATTTATTAGTTGTTCAAAATTTCTTTCTTTCTTCTCATTTTCCAGTAAATTTGTTATATGATTAGAGTATCTCATTTTCAGTAGCTTTCTTATTTTTTGGTTATATTTGGATAATTGAAGTTTCTCTTGACCACAGTTTATCTTTATCTGCTTCCCGTGAGGAGACTATGCAGATTGTGCTTTGATAATATCATTTGAATTATTTGCTTGACTCAAAATACTGCTTTGAATTCTGAATTTTTTTCTTCAAAATATTTTTTGCATTTTCCTTTTACCTTTCTTTGGATCTTTTTTAATCCAGAATGGAAATGCTTTCTTTCTGGAGTATGCACACCCCTATACTTGACGCATAATTAGTAACTTCTGTATTTCATTTCTCTTGCTTGTTAGAGATTTATGGCTCTTAAAAGACCACTAAGAAGGTACAATTGAGTAAATAGGACATAAAATTTTGTGACTTTTCTCGTATCTATCTCCAATAGTAGTTGATTTGGGAAAGAGGGCACACAAGGAGCCATGCCTGTTCTCCTGTAAATGGATTATTGGGAAAGTTTATTTGGTGGTCTCTTAATGTATTTTCAAATTATTTGATTCCATTTATTATGCCAGTTTTTTTATGGCTACTGTCCCAACAAATACAACCTATCATTACAAACCTTATAATAAGGTTGCAATTTCTGATTTGAGACTTTAGTCCATTCTAAATTGATAATATGCATTGTTCTCATGTAATGCATGCTAAAAAATAAATGCATTATTCTTTGAGGCACACTTTTGTTGTGGCAGTTTTTCTGGCATTAGTTTTTCTTGTGATAACTATTGGTATTGGTATAGTTAAATGGATGCAAGGAACAAGTACAACTCCAATATTTCTGCTAATATAAATTCAACTTGGTTGTTGTTACTTCCAGCAGCTTGACGTGTTGTCAGAGGAACGTGTGCATGAATTTGAGGGGCAGAATAAGTGCATCCAAAGAGTTGGGGAATCAGAGGTTGATTGGGGAATTGTTGAGGCTGATAAAACTTGGAATTGTCTGTACTCTGTCGTATGCAGGATGAAAACCGAGCTCGAGGCAGATTGTTACTATATTGGATGGTATGGATCACTGGCTCTTGGAAACTAGCTCCAAGAAGAAGAAAATAGGAGAAATGGAGAGAGGGAAAGAAATGCAACATCTATGAAGAATTCATGCCCTTTTAATAAAATGATTGTAATCTTAATTGATTTGGGTATATGTGTCTTGTAATAAAATGATTGTAATATTAATTGACTTGGATATATGTGTCTTCTTTAATATCTGTAGTAGGTTTGATTTTCTGTTTCAACTTCAAGTATTGTGTGTGCGCTTAAAAAATAAAAAACTTCAAGTACTGTGTGGGAAATGGTTTGTCTTGACAAGGTATGTTCACAAAGTTTGTTGCTCACTCCCGTTCTAGAAAAATTGACATGTATATATTAATAGTATCATGCATCATTTTTTGTGATATGATCATGGAACTATTTTTGGGTAACATACTCTAATGTTGAAGAAGATCTAGCTATTACATCAGCAAAAGATAGTCTTGCAATGGAATTGTTAAAATAATAATAACAATAATGTACGACATTGTTAAGACTAAAAAAATTCAGAGTTTAATTGTATAAATAACAAGAGGTAGTGAATTTTATTTCCCATTAACTAGATAAATAATTAAGCTTAAAAATGATGAGCAAACAATTAATGAAAAGTCTAAAGAATTATTGTGTTTTCACTAATATTATAGTTGTTGTTCTAATGGCTATCCTTGTGTTAAGGATACTAGATAGTAAAATAATAAATGTAAAATTATTTTGTGGTATTTGTAAATTCCTTGGTTCCACTAAAAAGTATTCTTTATTCTAATTAAACAGTATTAGTTGTTTCAATTTACAATATCCCCTAATTGGTAAAATCTTGTATGCACCAAGTGCACCATGTAATTGATCAAGTGCATTTTTTAAACGCATAACTTGTTTTCTTGAAACGTTCAACTTATTTACTGAAACATTCAACTTGTTTTATACTGATCAAGTTAAATGTCTCAGTGTAAAGAATGTTTTAGAAAACATGTTGCACGTTTAAAAATGCACTTAGGTTGCAAGGTGCACTAGAGACCCACTCCTGATTTAATCACTCTACAATATTAGTTAGTCAGTATTAGTGATTTTCACTAAATAGTATTACTTGTTTCTATTGAATCGTATCACTTGCACTAGCTTCACACTATGAGCAAGTTCACAGTAAAATTACTCAAACATAAATAAAGCGCTCCTGTGAAACTTGTTCATAGTATGCGATTTTTTTATTTTTTTTAACAATATCCCCCTTCTTCGCCGAAGAATATTACTTGTTTTTACCAAAAAATATTTATTGTTTTCACTGTATAAGATTAATATAAGGTTAATTAAAATAATCTCCATTAAATCATTAATTTTAATATTTTTAACGAGAATAAATCATTTCCCAAGGAATAAAATGAAAAAGTATTAATAAGATAAAAAAAATTAATATTAAAATGCTATATTTAATATATTAGAATTAATAAGTCAAAAATTGAATTAACCAAGTGTTTTGCTTTAAAAAAAAATTATCTTTAAAATTTTGACATTTTCCTTGCAAGTGTTGTGCTGATGGGGAAGATTGAAAGAGATGTCGTGTGGTGAATGGTTGTCATGTTTATTTTCTAATTTTATTATTTATTTTGTTTATTTAAATTTATGATAATTTGTCAAGTGTGGATAGCTCAAGTGGTTAGAGCTTCACCACCTGAGACCTTGAGGTCCTGGGTTCGAGACACGGAGAGGGAATACTATTCCCTCTTGTGGTGGTCCCTCTCTTGTGGGGTGGTGGTCCCCCTGCTGTTGGGTTGCGGTTTCGGTTGCGGTTCCGAGTTGCGGTTTCGGGTGGACTCCCTCTTGTGGTGATTGCGGTTCCGGTCTACAGCGAGATGAAATGATGCTGCTATGTGCCCGATGGTAGAAGAAATTATTGTAATTGATTGTCTTTCAAAAAAAATAAATTTATGCTAATTTATTTAGATATTATTTGATCTTTATTTTTTTTTATATCTTAGCTATGCATACATAAGTTTAAAATTAAAATATTATTATATTTTAATTTAAAAATAGATATCTTTATTATATACATAATGATGTTTATCTATAGAATAAACTTCTCAATAAACAAAATTTAATATTATTAAATACTATATTATCTAAAGCTGCATAACAAATTATAAATTTAAATAATTAATTTATTTTATAGTAGAATTATAATATAATTTTATATTTATGTTCTTTAATAATAATGATGATGAACTTTAAAAAAAATATATAATAATGATGAAGCAGCTGTAATTTATATTAAGGGTGAGACAAATTGACTACCACCCATTATTATCAAATTAACACTACAAAAATGTAGTAGTTCACTAGTTCTTACGAATTAGTGCGCAGTGGAAAAATAGGGAAGTAGACATTAAATTCCAGAAATCCTAATTCATCCCCAATTGACACACAATCTTTCAATTTCAGAAATCCTCAATTCCCAATTCACACGTTCATCAGGCGCGGAGAAATGAAATCAAGGGGATGGCTGGGGGCGTCGTTTTTCTGGTTCAAAAGGAGAAAGGGGAATTACTGGCAATCCCTAAATCACAAATTCATCAAGCGCAGCGAAATTAATCAAGGGGATGGCTGAGGGCGTCGTTTTTCTGGTTCAAACGGAAAAAAGGGAATTGCTTGCAATCCCTAAATCACACGTTCCTCAGGCACGACGAAATGAAATCAAGGTAATTACGAATTAGTGCTCTGTCTATTCCTCTCTTAATTGAATCCGATTTCTGATTTTATGGTGTAATTGGTTTTGGTGGTGGAGTATCTCCACAAATTAGGTATTCATTCATATATAGAAGGATATAATTACTAGTTGTTGTATACATAGATCTTGTTATAAGAATGTGGGTATTCAATATTAATGTTTTGCCTGTAATTTTGAAAATTTTGGAATCGATTATGTCGGAAGCAGTTTAAGGCATCAAGCCCGTCCATTAATTATCAACGAATTGGGTTTGGAGCCAAAAAGGGCCACTAGTGGGTCTTTAATTTTTTCAAATGAGATTTTAGAACGTGAATTAGTGGGAAAATCCTAACCAGATCATTTTCCAAACTTGATTAGGGGTATTTCCTTCTTATTTAGAGACGTTCACGTACCCATGTTTATTTACAAGTTCATTTGTTTATATACTCAATCAAAGCCAAAAACCTCTCAAACCCTTCTTTTTAAAATCGTGAATCAACAACCCTTCTCTTCAATTGTTTCCTTTCTCCTCTCATCAAGCAAGTTTCTGGTAACTCTTCCCCTTCTTGTGTTCACTGATATGTGGTTCTTCAGTTGCTAATCGTTCTGTTACTTGTGTATAGATATGTGGTTTTTTATTGTTGTATTATTTACAATGTTTTTTCATATTTTTTATATTTACGGATTGTATTATTTCCACTGTTCTTTTTTTAGTCGTTCTTCTAATTTGAATGACAAAATGCAACCCTTAGACTGGTAAAACTCCTTTCATTGCATGGTTAGATCTGCAACACACTGGTCGAAGGTAGTTCTTTAATCAACATCTTCTTTTACAATGTCTATGTCAGTCTTTTGCTGCCACTTTAGGCTTTTACACAAAATATTTATTTTGCTTATTTAAGATTAGTGGGTTCCTTAGTTTTTGCTTGCTCTGGTAATATGGTTATCCTAATATATCTCAGTGCAAGCATTCATTTAAGATTTGTTATATGGCTGCAGTAGTTTCTGTCTGTAGTTTAATTTCTGTTTATGGTTCTTTGAATTTGCTGAAGTTTAATTTTACAGTGGAAACTGCAAATGATATGCTTAAATATTTTGGTCATATGAAATATAGGTTTGCATCTACCAATTTATCTATACACTACTCATTGAATTGAACTAGGAGTTTTATAAGTTAATACTTTCAAGTCACCAATCTATATTACTTGGAAATATATTCAAAATAATTTTATTAGAATTTATAAGCTATCTCTTGAATTTGTAAAGCTTGCATTTGAAAGTTTTACCTAAACTACTATGTTGTTTATTTAAATGCTACAACATGACTATATGTCACTTACATGCTCAAAAGGTTCTTGTGAAGTATAGAATTAATTGAAGTATATAGCGTTTTGAATTTTTAAGTGATACGTCTGAATAAAATACCTAAGTCCAAAGTAAAATTTATGTGTGTCACTTTAGGCTTTTACACATGATATTTTTTTTGCTAATTTAAGATTAGTGGGTTATTTAGCTTTTGCTTGCATTGCTAATATGGTTATCCTAATCTTGAATTTATCTCAGTGCAAGCATTCATTTAAGATTTGTTATATGCTTGCGTAGTTAATCTGTCTGTAATTAAATTTCTGTTTTTTGTTCTTTGGATCTGCTGAAGATTATTTTTACGGTGGAAACTATATAATAACCTTTCTTAATAGTTGCTCTACTTTTTTTCTTAGTTGTTGATTGACAATGATAATCTGCTTCAAATATTTTATGCTAGTTTCCTTCAAACTTTTTTCCTATAGTCATATTCCCCAAATTAGTATATAATAATATATTTATATGCAAGTTCATGACTAATGCTACATAATTGACTTTAAAAGTGTGTTCCTTGCACTCTAACTTGTCAAAGATTAAACCATTCGTGTGAATGTGATTAGCTAGATTAGAAATATGACCTACGCCAATAATGTTAGACGTCAGTTGCTGCACATGATATTAAAAACACCAGTTGCCTGAAATTTTGAAGAGCTTAACCACTGCTCTTTTTAGATTAATGCATATAATGGGTGAAGTATTTAAGGTTTTCTTTACTTTGGTGTCTTAGGTTGATTTATACTATTAATACAAGTGAGTTGGGTGTTTACTTTTGATTTTGTGGGTTTTTCACTTTCATTTTTCTGTACTTTGTGAAAGGCACTCTCTCTTCTTTAAATTTTTATTTGAAGGGAACTCTCTCTTCTTTACATTTAAAGTTGGGAAAGCTTGCCTTTTTACAAATATTTTTCCTCTTGTTGGTTTACAACTTGATTTATTTTTTGATGCACGAGTTTGTTTTATGGGTGTGCTGGATTTTGTGATGTGTGAAGAGTGGTTATCCACCTATCTTTACCGGGTTGATAGACATTCACTTTTTTCAGTAAACTTTTCCACTGTGAAGTTGGCAAGTAGCATTGGAATAGTAACACAAGTTCTCCCTGTACTAACAAGATGGAAGGAGGTAGATGAAGACAATGGATTGAAGCCCGGGTTCGATCATCTGCATGTATGGGTTATAAAAATTAATATGTTCAATATATTACTTTACCTTCTTGTAATCTAATGTGCATGTTCTATGTGAGTTGTAGATGCACATGGATTTGAATATCGATGATGCTGGCATGAAACGGAGCCTGGTCGATTGGATGAATAACAGTACTAGGCAAAAGCATTATAAATTGCATAAGCATTTTCTTCATTATCCAGATCTACAAGAGGCTAAGAATAACAAACCCGAATTCTGTCCTGACCAAGATAATTGGGAAAAACTGTGCGATTATTTTGCATCAGCTAAATTCTAAGGTAGTGTTAATTTTGCTAATTTTAATCCACATAATTATGATGTTACAGTTTTAATGGCTGACACTGTTTTAATGCCAAAATTCTGATTTGTAATGTTCTATTATAATGCTCTTGCAGCGTTCAAGTGAGATAAATCGAAGCAACAGGCAGAAATTGCAATGCAAACATACCAATGGAAGAATGCCTTTTTTCAGTCCGATCGTATGAACTTGTGAGTATATATGACATAAATGAAATTGTGAGACTTTCAAAGTAGTATGTCTTTACAATTTCTGTATTCCTTGCACTAGCATGCTGCATCTACACACCTATCACAAAAATGAGATTATATCACTGCATCCTTTTACTACGCCAGACATTTTACATAAATGAGTATATATATCAGCTTTTGTTATTTTACTCAATTATAAATTATTAGTTTCTTAGAATAGTGATACACAACCTGAGCATTTACTAGTATCCAGTTGAGACAAGTAATGAGATAACTTAAGAAGAAATAATATATAATCAGTAGGTTAACATACAATCAGTAAAGTCAGATTATTCGCTTTTGTTCATTTATACCGGTCTACTATGCCTCGAATATGCTTGACTGGTATGTATAATGCTGCATATATACAAAAGAACCATGTTATATTCCCCACTTGTATTAGGTAGCAAATAAACAGAGGAAACAAGTCTTGAAGTCTTGAATTGGCAACTGATGAGAAGTTCTAATTCAACTTATAGCAATATAAAATTTGGCAATTGATGAGAAATTTTAATACAACTTAGCAACATAAATTTAGAATTTACGAGATGTTTATATTTAATATGAAAACCTGATTTGGCAGACCAGCCATGGTAAGAGAACGTATATCTGCTTTTGCACTGAATATATAATAACTTCGATAATAACAGTTCACATTGATGTACTTTGATGTCTTTTCAATCTACGGTATATATGGTGAAAAAATGAAGTAGCTGATTTTTATAATTTTTTGTAGACTCATCAATAGAGAACTGTGCGGTCGGATTTACTTGTATGAGCGCACACACATTATAGAGAAAGATGGGTGGACATCCGTCCAGACAAAATAAAATTGGGTAAGCCGTGTAGACATTTATGATATTTGGTTGTTTTATTTATTGAGGTTAATTTAATTCTTTTCTAATTCAGTACGTAGCAGGTTCTATACAATTAATTCAGTTGCATTAGATCCTTTTCTGATTGTTGTGGATGGTCAAGCATGATAATCTTTGAATTTTTGTTTCTTAAACAAATTTAGATAGAGGATAAAAAATTTATGGTTGATGCTTGCATTTATGTGTCTTAGATTGAAGTTTATGTTTAAATTGGTAATTCTTGTTTGTTCGAGGATAATGGACTATTATTTAATTTACTTTTTTATGCTTAATTACCAGAAAATGATGAAACGTAAGCAAGAGGAATATTTTGAGCTCGGAAAGGAGAAGACTGAAGGTGAGATAGTCTTGGAGGTGTTGGGCCATGAGATTGGATATACCAAAGGTCTTTGTTATGGTCTAAAGCCTCCAAGTAGACGTAGTTCATTGTACCATTCTTCTACTCAATACGAAGATGAACTAAAAGAAAAAACGAAAGAGTTGCAACACTCTAGAGCTCAAGTGCAAGAACTACAAACTCAAGTAACTAGTTTGAAAGACGAGCTGGCTACACAAATTGAAAACCCGTCTGCAAAACTCTCTGAGCAAAATGCAAATCTCTCTGCAAAACTCTCTGAGCAAAGTACAACTATCAACAAACTATTGGTTGTTTCGAGTTGTAAAGGGTTCGACATATAATTAAGGGTATATTAATTGTATACACTTTCACTGTCTTCTTATAAAAAAAATTACCATGTTCCTAAAATACTTGTTTGGATTCAGAAATTTAGTTCTTGGAAGAAGATTTGTTTCTAGAAAAGTGGTGTAATTGAGAAATATAGTCAAAAAGGAGTTAGTAGATTGGTGCTTATTATGATCTTGTGAGATGTATGACTTGCTAATTAAATTAGAAAATCCATGTAATATATATATATATATATTTTTAAAGGTGATATCTACAGAGGAGAAGATTTCATCATCGTCGTTTGAAGTGCAAAAAGAGGAATAATAGCATGGAAATTAGTTTTAGAAATATACCAAGACTCTCGTTTTTTTAGTTTACTGTTTAATGTAATATTGATAATAAATATTGTTGATTGATTTCTATTTGCCTGAAGAAGTTTTTTGTTAATGCAAATTAGTTTTTTTTATCTTTAATTAGTTCAGTTTTTGTTGTAATTTTTTTATTTAGTAATTGAAATTAATATATCTAGTATTATTATTACTTTAATATATATAAAAAATAAATAAATTGGCAATAAAAATAATTATTTCGCGATGAAATAAATGCGATATGTGTCATTTTTATGACGAAATAATAGTCACGGTATGTTAACTAATCATGACGATATATATTGTTACTATATCAATTTCTTAAGTGACGATTATCATCATCGTCACTGAATAATATTTTATTATGACAAAAATATTTTGTCACCATTTTCACATCTTTTAACGACGATGAACATTTTGTCACTAAAGTCTAATTTTTTGTGATGAAATTTAGTTGTCATTATATCTATATATATAACCACGATTATTTTTTTCGTCATTATTTTGTAATTCTTTCATGACGAAAAATGTAAAATATGATGAATAATATATTGTCACCAAATCTGAACTTTTTGTGATGATTATTATTTTCGTCACTAAATAATATATTATAGTGACAAAAATAATTTGTCACAATTTCCACATCATTTTGCGACAATAAAAATTATCACTAAATCATACTAATTAGTGACAAATTTTATCGTCATTATATATGTACACATATAACGATGATCAACATTTCGTCACCGAACAACAATCCTTTCTTGACGAATATAGAAAATGTGATGAAATAACCAAGCTAATTGTGACAAATTTAACGTCACTAATGTAACTTTTTTTGTCACAATTATTTATATCGTCACGTAAAATTGAACTTTAGTGACGAATTTTTGATGCCTAATGTGACAATTTATGCGTCACAATAGATGGCAACATATAGTGACGGTGACCTTTTTCGTCACCAAATGATGCCCTTTAATGACGAATTAATATAGTGTCATATTTTTCATAATACCACGCACATTAAATGACGATCTAAGCCACAAAATTTTTTTTTCACGAATTATCAATTGTGACGAAAAATGATGTTTCAGTGACAAATTTTTTCGTCGCGATTTCTCGAATTTCCTGTAGTTATATTATTCAAATGGCTACCATATTAGGAATGACACTAAATCAAATAGGAATATACATAATTCCTAACAGACTTGGCCATAAGCCCAAAATTGACACTGAGCCCAAATAAGTAAACTGGGCTTTTTGGTGTACTTGTATCAAACACACCTAGACTTATTAAATAATATGAGAAAGCCCCTTCACCTTTTATCACTATCAGATGGAGGACAAATTAATACTTCTTAAATAGCATTAGGAAGCCCTTTCACTTTTGATCACAATCCGATGTGGGGCAAAATAGAACTCTTTTTTAACACAATCCTGACAAATCTCCACCTTGGTAAAATAAAACAAACTTCATTGTCTTCACCTACAATCATGATCATCAAAACAGAGAATAAACCTGCTCCACCTTGAATTGAACCCTCTCGTAAATCAACTTATGCACCAGATGCACCATAAAAATACAACCAACTTCCCGCACACAGATTTGCTGATAGAATAGGACAATTAGCAGTGTTCATCCTCTCACATATTAATAGTTGTACCATATGCACCTTAAAAGTGCCAGACGTACGAGCAGTTCTCCACCTTAACTTGAATCCTCTCTCAGATTAATAGATGTACCAGATGCACCATAAAAGTACCAAACAAGTGAGCAACTTTTCACCTTGACTTGAATCCTCTCACGAATCAACAGATGTATCAGATGCACCGTAAAAGTGCAAGAAGTGCGAGCAGCTCCTAGTATACATATTTCATGCCAGTGTGTCACAGTAGAATCCTTCAGAGAAGCATCTCAACGTATTTCAGATCAATCAACCACCTTTTTCATCAATGATGCCCAAAACCCTTGTTGTTTAAAAAAGACGCGCATTTTAATCTGTCATAACATCTTTCTCACAAGATTGCAAAAATCCTAACCGGCTCTAATACCAGTTTTTTATATGTGAAAAAGATATAAACAAACATGAAATAAATTGGCACAAAACTATATCTGGTTCAGTAACAATGTGTTAACTACATCTACGGGCAAAATAGAGGATCTCATATTTTACTCAGGATGAATATAAAGATACAAAATGATGCTAGGTCAAATAGAAATACGAATAATTCCTAACAAACTAGGCCATAAGCCCAAAATTAAAATCGAGGACTAAATAAATAATTTAGGTTTTTTGGTGCACTTGTATCAAAGACACTTATGTTTCTTAAATTATATTAGGAAGCCCCTTCACCTTTTATCAATGTGGGACAAATTAAAGTTGTTAAATAGAATTAGAAAACCCTCTCAACTTTAATCACAAATTGATGTGAGAAAAAACAAAACTCTTTTATTTTGACATAATCCCAACATAGACAGTGGATATATGAGACGACTCATGATACAGACCCCACGATCCTATTCATAGTCATACCCGTAGGATTTTCTTAAAATACACATTAAATATGGATTGTTAAAATCATAAAAATATTATTTAGTTGGTGTTCCAAAACATTGCCATGAGTCCATGGAAGGTTTGTGATACTGCTCAGAGGCACGTGGAGGATTACTCAAGCAGCTGCAACTCGACATTAGAAACCCCTGCGCCATAATAACCATCAAATTGAATGCAAATATTGTGTCTCATGTGGGCCTCTACGATGGATTTTTGAGGGATAGTCAGGGTAGTGTATATTGCGTGTTTGCTGTTACAAAGGAGGGAATTCAATCGGTGGATATGGCGGAAGCTTGAGCGGTACTTGAAAGGGTGAATGTTTGCATGCGCTTCAATAAGGTGGAATATAGTTGGGTCAGACGTTTCAATGATATTGTCGCTCATAATTTAACTAATTTTGCATTTGGATGTAATTCTGCTTATGTCTTGTCTTTCCATTCTGAAAAACGATTCAACATTTTGTGGCTGTCGATTTATCGGTCTCTGATGAATATGTTTCTTTTCTTGTAAATAAAGTACTCCTTAAATGTTACAGTAATATATTTCTAACCAAATAATTAAATGAGTATTTAATTAGTTTTGAACTAATTAAATAAGTAAATAATTGGTAATTAACGAGTGTTTGAGACATTCGGCCTTAACTAATTAAATGTGGGAAGAGGCATGTTTTGCAATTGGAATTTGGTCTGGACTTGGGCTTTGAAGTCTTCTTATCTTCTTATAACGTTTCAAGTCAGATGTAACAAATGCATTGTTAAGGTGTGGCCATCATTTTAGTCAATCCAAATTAGAAAATGACATTAAGTGTCATAATTGCTCAAAATTATTTCAATCGATCTTTCACATGGTGGATTGGCTCCTATAAAAGAAAATATATGTGGTTGTTAAAAACTTGAAATTTATGTTGACAATTACATGAAAGTTTTTTTCCAACTTAAATATTTCTGCAATTATACCTTTCTAGAAAATCATTGCATAAAGTGTTTGCTAGTCAGCATTAGCATATAGAGTGTAGTTATGCTCCTCGCGTCATTTTACTTCATCGGAGCTTTAGACGTTTTGGTGCGCCCCATATCTAAATATAAAAGTAATTTTACCTTTAAGAAAGTAATGCAAAACCATGAGCATTAGCCAGAACATGTTCATTATGTGGGCAAGGGTCTAACCTTGGCTCGACTTTGCATATTGTTAATGCTATTCCACTTCGGGTTCAAGGTTGTTGTTTTAATTTATACCTACCATAAGAGGAAAATTATTGTTCGTAGAAAGTTTCTAATTCTTGAAGCCTTCTAAAAGTGGAAACTACTACTTTCGGAATGTGTTGGTCCCACGGTAAACGAGTCTTACACGTGTATGGGGGGAATACACGTGTACAATAATTTTTAAACTTTTTCTCATACTGAGATCAGTGAGTCAGGTTGTCCTGAGAAATAGCACTAAGAAACACAAATTGCGCTGAGTCAAAGTCTACAGAGACAATAACACTGAGCGGCTTTTAGTAGCTTCAGATTAGCCCAAGTGATCTGAGATTTTAAAAATAGAATCCAAATAACCTTGGAGTAGATAACTATCTTACTAACTACTCAGATGAGTTTGGTCAGTTTGACAATTATCTATACCAGCTTATCTAGTGTGTGAAATGTGTAGGCCCTAAGTTTATACTCGTTTTTATCTTGCTGAAAATCTTTATCACTTAGTAAATTAGTGGTTAAGGACGTGATCAATTTAATGCAAACTTAGTGGATTGATTCCAACAGAATATCAAAAATCTCAGTAAGCTTTCAGTGAAATATGCAACAGATATAATGCAATACAGAAAGCAAATAACACAGTGACTTATAGTGGTTCAGAGACTCAAGCTCCTACGTCCACTCTCTTTGATCCTAAGACAAATTCATTAACTCACTACTACTACTACTACTACAAGCTTTCAGACTGAACGCAGCAGCTTACTAACTTCCTCTATGAGTTTTCAGGCTAAACTACACTGCAGCTTACTAACTCAAACACACACAAGCTTTCAGACTGTCACAAGCAGCTTACTAACTTCTTCTCTAGAGTTTTCAGGCTGAGCTCAACTGCAGCTTACTAACTCTTTACAACTCTCACTTTCCAACAATCACACACTCACACTACCTAAACAATAGGTTTTGGGTTTGGTTGGTTTTCAACTAAGGTGAAATATCCTTTTACAATTTAGAACACAAGGTAAAAGGCTAGGATATCTCTAAGTAAGCTTTGGATATTTGCTTGAATCTAGGCTTAGTAAATGAGCTCTCTTCAAAGATGAAACACTTCGAAAATTCTTAGGGTTTCGAGTGCTTCACAGTATAAACTTGAATACGAATGAGCTCTTGAGTTGCTTGATTTCCCTTAACCTTCCAATGGTGAAGATCACTGGTATTTATAGGCAACTCACCAAGGTCACTATTGAAAAAACTATCCATTGGAGGAGATTGCATTAAGGGTTTTCTTATTTGGTTAGTGAAAAACGGTTATTTTAGGGTTTGAATACACCCTTGCATTGTTTGGGTAATATGTAACAAAAGCAGCCAATCACTAAGTTTTTACAGTCTGGAACTCAGTACATCTGACATCTCAGTGACACGTCGCTTTCTATCTCAGTGAAGTACAGTGTTGTCTCTCTCTGATTGGTTCTTAACTTCAGTGAATAGAGACAAACAAAACGACTCTTTTAGATCAATCTCTCTGAATGAGACAACCTTAAAAGACACTTAGTTCTAGTTCCTTTTGTCTGCAATCAAATATTTGGACAACATTTATTTTTCATAAATGTGCAAGACTCCCTCAGTCTATTTGTCCTCAGGTAGATAATCTTAAGGTCTTCAGGTTGATCTGAGTCCTCAGGACGATCTAGATATTCAGGTTCTTCTGAGTCTTCTAAAGTCTTTTGAGTCTTCAGATGCTTTAGTTATTTCACTGAATTCCCCTCAATGTGTGCCTTACCTATAAACCTCAGAGATATCTGCTGACTATACATTTTTCAGATATTTCCTGAACTAACTATACTGAAACCTACACTCTAATCTACCTTAGATCATTCTGATCATGTCATACTCAGGAGTTTCGAGATCTAATCAAAATTCTTTCTATTTATATTAAATTCATCTCCCAACAGAATGCTCAAGATCTCAACGTTTAACACATAAAGTTCTTTCAACTTTAATCTTTATTTCTAATTTTGATTTTTTTATCTATTCTGTCACGTGTAAGTCATCATTTTTTTTTGGACGATTACGGGTAAGTAGTCGTTGATACATTTATAAATGACATTGCTTATTACTTATTGAAGTATGAGATATTACTCGTTAATCTATTCTTATAATTATTTTAGTTAGAAACTAATTATATAAATTATGAGCCACATGGAAATATATTTGTAATATTGAATTAATTCTTTAATGAGTAACTAGTGACATATTGTGCGACATAAATAAAAGTTGCAAATTTCTGGATAGTATAGGATATAAAATCCAATATACATTGGAACAAATAGTTCAACCTACCAATCGTACTCTAGTAACAAAGTAAATCAAGTAAGGAAAAAAAAGATAATCACAAGTAAGTGGATTGAAGACATGAGCTACATTAGTCTATCAACTCCAACTATGGTTTCATTAGATGCATGAAAATCACCCAATCCCCATTCCCTTTAGGACTCGGCATCGTCATCACATACCCAGACTTCCCTCCCCATGGAAAATGGTACGAACCAAACATCGGCAATCCCCACCCAAAGTCCATCTTTCTCACTTGAAATTGTCGCCCTGATGACACCACCACCGCCGGCTCCTCCTCTGTGACTCTGGCGGCGTATATCTTGGACAACCCCATCTCGGGGCGGTGCTCCTCCACCCAATCAATTAACCCCAGAAAATGCTCTTTCGTAACTGCAGTTTGCATGAACTTGTGAGACTTCATTTGCCACACAATTTAACGATTTTTCCTTCAATTCCTCGATTTTCTTCTCCCCGAATGGGATGGATAAGACATTGCCAAAATATGAAGAAATAAGATTGGGTTCTTTTTCATTTACTTCCATCATTCTGTTTCTCCCATCAACCACAATTCCCAGCTTGCAATAATTATCACCGCCGTAATCTTTCCCTGAAACTATTGTTTTCCAAAGGAACGCACAGAATGCCTCTAGCTTGGTAATTCGATTCTCCTTCCGCACACCTGTTGAGAGATTTTATATTTATTGCAAATATTTCTATACAACAATTGCACCGTACTACTTGCTCAAGTGTATTTATGAATGGTTTTAGTTGTTTTACTAAAAAATATTAATTGTTTTACTAAAAGGTATTAGTTGGTCAGAATTAACTATTTTCACTAAACAAAAGTAGTTGTTTTCATTGAACAATATTAGTTGTGCACCTGTTGCACGGTATAGTTGGTTCACCCTAGTTGCGAGGGGATCCAAAACCCCAAATTCTACCAGCACGTAACTTGTATGTGACTGAAACGACGTTTTTCGTGATTTTTTGGCGAAAATTTGACAAATATCGGACAATCAATTTAGTTATGGAAGCAAAATTGAGCAGTTAGATTTTTTTGAACGAAAAATGTCCAGTTGATATTTTTTTTTTTTTTTTTTTTTCTAAATGTACTTGAATTTCACAATTCAAGACTTTGTTATGAAAATGATTAATTAATATGTAGAAATAGAAAGTATTTACAAAATTTGAAAATGAAACATTAGTGTAAACAAATTCGTAGAACTCCACATTCAGCTTTTAGATTTTGAATTCTAAATAATTATAAGTAAAACAAAACTATCTTTTGGAAAACATTGATTAATTTTACAATTTTACCTATATGAAATAAAGGCTAAAAGACATTAATTTTAAGTGAACTAAATATTTAAATCAGGTGGTTAATTAGTTATTCAACATTACCCATATTGGCTAGTTCTTGGAGCTCGTTGACACAGTTAGCCTTGATGTAATATATGCGGCTGACCGCGGTTAGATCGTCGTGTTGGGGCTGATCCGGCGGCGGCAAAGCTGACATAGGAAGGTACATGTTGTCAACTGAAATGTGATAGCCACCTGGCCGCCTGGGAAGGAAAAGCGAACGGCGGAAGGACGGTGGCTGAGAAAGTGGCTTTGACCGCGACATCTCCGCCCACGAAACGAGAAACATGTTGGCCGAGTAGGCGTCCGCCACCTGATGAGCGAATGTGCTTCCCACCACTACTCCTCCACGTTTAAGTTGAGTCACCTAATTATTAAGGAAAAATGACATTATAAAAAGTTGAAGTAGAGAGAATAAGTTAGTAACAAAAATAAACACGGACCAACGGCAAGCCATAACAATAGATGAGGGAAAATGTTAGTTTTTTTTTGAATGAATAGTACGGTGAAAGGCATCGTTTGAACTTTGAAGGCCCCAGTACCGGGTGCTGAGTAGGGAATGCTATCATCTATTCCATATTTGATGTTTCGCTTTATATTCTATATTATAGATGAATGACACGTGAAATACTTAAAAAAAAAATATGAATCATCCATATGTTAAAAATTCAGAAAGTGGAATATAATTAGAACATGAAAAATTGACACAAATGAATAGTTCTGGTTGGGTAGTAGTCCCCAGCAGGGGATTCGAGTCCTTATCATACCAACATTTAAAAACTTAATAGATTTATCCTCATTCATAGTTGATATACATAATTAATTTTCGACACGTATGGTAGATAGATTTGTTGTTTTATTCAAACATTTTGCAAAAATCTTGGAATATTTTAATTGTTAAAAGAAGGGATTTTTTTGTGAGATGGTCTCATAAATGAGGAATAATATTTTTTTTAGGGCAATAAATTTGGGGTTGTATTTTAAATACAATAATTTTACGGGCTTGAAAATGTAGAACAATATATTTTAAAATTTATAAATATATAATATGTTTAAAATTTATAAATATAGGATAATATATTTTAAAGTCCTGTTAATGTAGGACAATCGAACCCGAACAAGACTAAACTCATGTGATATTTCAGTCCGATTGGGCTTATTCGGGCTAGATTGTCCTACATTTACAGATTTTAAACATATTGTCCTATATTACATATTTTAAAATATATTGTCTTATATTTTCAAGTACGTAAAATTATTGTTCTTAAAACGCAAACCCCCAAATTACTATCCTCGTACATGAACAATATTTATTTTGCTATATGAAATTGTCTCATCCATAATTGAGGTGGAGCTACATATATAATTCAATGGATCATATAAGTGAATACATACAAAGTATAGGGTGAACAAGTTTCACATAAAAAATTCGTGAAACTGATTAATGGATATAACTTTTATTATTAAAGAGTATTAGTCGTGATAACTAAATGGTATAACATATTACTACAGAAATGGTATTACTCGTAATATTGAAGGATATGTGATAAGTTAGAATTATTGAGTAATTTGTGTATTTTAATTGGTTATTTTATAATAATAATTATATTTTGCTCGTAATTATTCGACTCATTACTTTTAGTACTCGTGAGTTATGATGTTATATTTATGTTAAATTTTAAGTTTTTTCAAAAGTTTTTGATGAAGCATGAAACAAGCCCAAGTGTAGAAATAAAATTGAGCTGGATCGACCGAGCAGAATGCAAAGAAAAGCTTACCCAAAAAAAAGTCTAGGCACGCCATTTTTTATTATTTGTCACAAAAGTTATAGAAAAAAGGGACTTTAATTAGGGCCCCAATATTTAATTAGTATGCCCTAATATATATGCTACGTGGGGAGAGAAATTAGAAGCATACCTTTTTTGAGAATAGGAACAGATGCACGTAGTTTTCAATTTGAGAAAAAAGACGTGAGCTTTGAGGATTTTTATAGCCATCCTTGACTAATTTCTTCAAGGATATGTATGAAAAACTTCGAATGATTCAACCTTTTAATTAAGTGTTATGATTTTATTTTTATCACTATCTCAAATTTTCCGTTATTTAATTATATATTTTGCGCATTTTGTTTAATAAATTTATTATGATTGACCATCTTAATTTATTTATTTATCAATTATAACTAATTCATATAATATAATCTGTAATTGTTATATTTGTTTTTTTATTGTAGCAAGTAGGACAAATAATCTTAGAGATAATGAAGTCTAGATAATATGGTTCGAACATTTCGCTTCCATAGTTTAGTTTGCTCTATTGTTTTGGTTCGTTAATGCATTCTGTAGATTAAATCGTAAATACATGTTTTAGGGTGTTCATTGGAATATATTAATTAGGGGTCCTACTTTTTAATTAATTAAACATAAGAAACAATTCGGACTAGTTTGATCGTACCACTATTTTAAGGGCAAAATTTGAGACATAGGTCAGGGATAACAGGAATCAATAATTAAATTGAAAGAATCGTTTTAAGGGGAAGCTGTCTGAGGACTAGACCATTTTATTTATTGATTATCCATAATTGTTTACTTGCGATTATTATTTATTTGCATGCTTACTAGTTTAATAAAATTAAGCATCCAAATCCCCCTTTTAATTGAATTCATATACGGAGTTTTAATTTAATTTCACTATTCCCTGTGAGCCGACCCTTATTTATCATGCTACATTTTAATGAATTAGTCAAGGTGTTATATTTATTTTTAGATGTCGACGACAGCGGTCCAAAATTCTAATAATACCCTCTCCTCATTACCACATTTCATAATAAATTTTATAATTTTTTGGTGCCCTTGCTATAAAAAATTGTTGGATTCATCTCTGAATATAACAGGGTTATTAGTAGTGATAACTAAATTATATGATTTACATTACAAAAAATATTTGGTAGACGTGATAATTGAAAAGTCGAATTTATATATATAAAACATCACGGTTAATAAATTTCATAGAAAACCTATGTGCTCTTGAATAAATTAATGGAGTTGGTCTAAGCACTAGATGTATTATATAAGTTTTTGCCAAACTAAAAAATATATTTGGATATTTTGACATTTGACTAAACATGAACACTTGAGACCGTCTTATAGTGCAATTAAAATCACTTTCCATGTGTATCACCTTTTTTTTTTTGTCAAATGTTGGAGTAAAAATTAAAATATATAGCCTTACCGAAAAAACAATAACTTTTCTAGTTTTTGTCAAAGATAAATGGATAGAACAAGACATAACAGGGGGGTGGGGGCGCAAAATATGTCTAAAATCAAGAATCAAACACACACCATAACCTGAAGGGCGAGTACATCGCGCTTTTTCGCCGGCACGAGCTTGCCTTCAACGCTTTCATCAGGATTATACAAATTAAGATCCTCCATTTCAACATCCGCGGATGCTTCGACGAAATCCACGCCGCCGTTGTTGCAGCGGAGCTCCGGCTCACCGGCGTTGTTCCTGACCAATTCTCCGGAAAATGGGTAATACGTAACCAGAGTTTGGGCCAAGGCCTTTTTCAGAACTCCGATTATACGAGAAAAGGACAGTTCCGTAGGGTCGTAACTGTAGCAGAAGAAAACGCCGAAGTCCACTGGCGGCAACAGCAAGTCCAGATTCGAAAGCGGCAACCAGTTATCTTGCACCGCAGCAACCATGTTGAAGGAAATTAAATAAATAGATTATTCCTGACCCTCTCTACAAGCTCGAGCTTTTAGATGAGATGGAATTCTCTCATGGTATCAGAGCCCAGTTGTGGGTTCGATTCCCGTGGAAACACTCCACCCATTTAAATTGTCCACTCTGTTGGGCCTCCTCTCCAAAGAGTAGAGACAATGATTCGGCCCACGGGTGAGGGGGAGTATTGAGGGAAATTAAATAAATAGATTATTTCCCACCCTCTCTACAAGCTCGAGCTTTTAGATGCACATTTTTTTCCTTTTTCAAAATGTATCCTTTTTTGTCTCTCGTTTGATAGATGATTTGGTGGATATAGACTATAGTGTGTGTAAGGGTGCAGCGATAGTAGGCTTGAAAAGGAAATCTAAAATTGATTCATGTCTCTTTCTTAATCTCCTTCTGTCAATCATACATCAGATTTCAATTGTTGGTCACATTTTCATTCTTTTATTCTTTAAGGTTTCAATTTTTATTGGTCACGCTTCCATTCCTTTATTCCCTTGCTTTCTTTTAGTACTAATTATTTGGAGCTAAATTAAAGGTCTTTCCTTTAATCATAAATCAGGTTACGGTCGCTTTTGGTCATATTTATTGATAGAACCATAATTATTAATAATTTGATTTTAGACACATTTTTTATGAATAATTTTTACTAAATTCACATTTTTTTAATTTGATTATTAAATTTATATACATTGAGTTTTTTTCATTAAATTGGGTCCCCTAACTAAAATTTCTGACTCCGCCGATGTTGTTTCGCACAATTTAAATGTATTTTTATTTTTTTTTCTTTTTTTTCCTAAAAGGGGATGTTTAGTGTTTGTCAAAAAAAATAAAAAAATTTACACTTTTATTGACATATTTACCGATACATCTCATGAATATGTGTTTCGAACTCGGAGTTCTTATGTTTGGTTTTGAGACAAGTGGTTAATTTTTTATTAATTGAGTTTAAGGTTTGTGTCGTCGTGCATGGTTTAGTCATTTGTTTCCGCTGCAATTAAATTTTTGGTAAAATGCCTAAATATTTGTTCATCTTAAATATTTTAGAAGGCCATGAATAAATTGTTGTTCCTTTGAAATTTGAAATTACCCAATGATTGAATATATAATAAACATAAAATATACGTTCTCTTCAAGCTAGAAACTTAAACAATTTCAGTTGGTCTAATTCTAAAATGTTGTTAAAAAGCTAGAATGCGTGGATACTCAAAATTTTTGAATAATGCAATATTGAATACTCCATAGGTATTTGGGTATGTGGATACAGGTGAGATACGCACCCGATAACACCACATGATGTGTCCCACTTAAAAATATTAATAATAATTTTAGATACCATGTCAAACATATACAGTTGTGTGTCGGACACGAATAGGGTATATGTGGGGTCAAATTTTTAAAATTAATTATTTTTGTCTTAAAATAAATTTGTCTTATACTAAATTAACTCAGGTTAACCTTAGCCCAAAAACAGTAAAAAAATATATTGACTCACGTCATTATTTACACGGTCATACCACTATTAAATTGTTTGTTCCTCACATGTTTTATTATGATGTTCCTGTTGTTTTGATTTTTTATTGATTTAGGTGTTAAAAAAACTTCATAGCTTACTTAGACACATTTTTTTAAATGTTTAAAAATATTTATATATACAAGAAAATATAAAATAATTTAAAAAAATTATAGTCATTATATTACTCAAGTTTTTTGAAGAATATGCGTCCTAGTACCCTTACCGTGTCGTACTCGTATTGCAACCTAGTTAGAAAGCTATATATCGTTTATTGCATTAACACCGGTTGTTGTAGATTTTCTCCTCATGTTGTACGTGGTAGATTAATTATTAATGTTAATACTTTTTTTTTACATTATATAAATTTTATGCAATTCTAAAAAACCATAAACCCTGGAAATTTTATGTCATAAAACTTTGTAGTACAATTGCAAAATAAGGGATCTAATTAATACAAGTAGAACCTAAAATTTGGTCATTATTCTCGGCCATGGGAAGAAAAACACTGCTCAATAAACCGTAACCACATGATTAAAGTAAGTAATCAATAGCTATAATTCAAATAAAAGATGATCATCCCAAGTTTGTTAACGATTCCAATCTCGTCCTACTTCAATTATCATATATGGTTTTCCAAAAACATGATAATATACGAAGAGTAATAAACACATAAAATATCTAAATTTTACGAATTTCACATGCGAATCTAGAACTTCTATTTCGGGTTGATAAAATATTGTTGTATCACTAAAATATAATATGTCTTTAATGAATAAAGTTTTAGTTAATTTTATGTTTTGTGTGAGAATAGATATGAGATCACCTATAATTGGTGATTAGAGAATTCCACTAATATATACATGGGGATTACATCAAGATCTCCACAATTATAGGAAATCAAATCAAAGAAAATAAATACACACGTATTCTATCTAATAATACAACAATATTGACTCATTCAATATTTCCCTTAATATCCCCCGTCAAGCGTTGCGTGGAAGACAAACGCAAAGCTTGGAGCGTAAGAATTCAAATGCTGGTCGTGGAAGACTCATGGTAAATATGTCCGCTAACTGTAGATTAGTTAGGACGTATTGAGTGTGCAACCTTCCGGAGGAAACAAGTTCACGAATGAAGTGACAATCGATGTCAATGTGCTTTGCCCGCTTATGGGCAATATGATTATGACTGAGAAAGATATCACTCTTTTTGTCACAAAATAAGACTGGACGATCCGGAGGAAGTTGACAAAGTTCACGAAGCAAGTTGGTGAGCCAAACGACTTCAAAGGCGGTATAGTGCAACAGTGGGTTTTTTCTTTGCACCCAAGAAAATGGAATAACCATAAGTGGAAAGACGAGTCTCAATGCACCGAGCCCAATTTGCATCAGAATATCCCACAATAGATTTTTCTGGACGATGAGTGAAGGACATACCATAGTGAATGGTGCCTTTCACATAACGAAGAATCCGCTTAACCGCAAAGAAGTGATCAATAGTAGGAGAATGGAGAAACTGACTGTTGATGTTGCACGGATGTTGTTCCAGATGTTGGACAACATTCTGCACAACATCTTAAATTTGTCATTTCTCCTAACACTGACTCCGATTTATTAGATGTGTTTTTCTATGGTTCCTACATTGCAGGTTGAAAACAATTTCGGATATTGTCCAGCGGTTGCACTGATGGAGTAAGAATAGAAAGATCATGGGTGGTTACACCAAGATCATGGAGATAGTGAAGGAGATCTTCAAGGCTGTCCACACCAAGTGGATAGGATAATGCAGTTGGTCCAAATGTCTATAAATAGACTGCATTGGTCGACATTCAAGTTTTGAGTTAAAGTGAAATCCCATTTGCTCTACTCCAAACTTAAGAGAGTAGCATCCGAGACACAACCGTGAGTGGAGTGTGAGGGTCGATGCTATGTCTATTTCTACTGGTCGAGTGTATTCCAACATTTCCCATCAGTATTGATTTTGTCTTATTAGATCAAGTTTTAGGTTGAATAAGATCACTATACTTGATTGAATAGATTGATTTTTGGTGTGTGGTTTTTCAATACACCTTTTAGGATCTTGTAAAAGGTTCGTGTGTATCTCACTACTTGTTATAGTGATGTTTTTAACCATGAGGTTCTTATAGTCTTATTATAGACTATACACAATTTTGGAAAATCCTTGCACTGCATTTTTATACTTCAGCTGTCATATGTTGTTTTATATGTTTCACAAAATTTTCAACAACACTCTGAAAAATACACGCACACACACTTTCAGTTGGCGCCAGATCCATAAACTTGATACACTAAGTTAAAGGTCCTGTGTTTAAAGTGTGTTTTTGCAATGGAATATCCACTAACTCCTTCTTTAAAACCTCCAATTTTGGATGGATCAAATTATCCCTACTAGAAACCCAAAATGCGCATGTATATTAAGTCTATAGATGAGAGAGCATGGCGTAGTGTGTTGTCTTGTTGGAATCCTCAAAAACAGTGGGTGATGTTGATGGAGAATCGCAAGTAAAAATGAGATTGATTGGTCCAATGATGAATGCACATCGGCCAATTTCAATTCTAAATCCCTCAATGCGATTTTTACTGCTACTGATGTTTCTATGTTTAAACTGATATCTAACTGTGTTTCTTCTAAGGATGCATGGGATATATTGTAGGAACATTGTGAAGGATCAGAAAATGTTCGAAGAACTAGACTCAAAATGTTGGGAACCAAGTTTGAAAACTTGAAGATGAAAGATGATGAGAACATTTCATCATACAATGAAAGGATAAGTGAGATTGCTAATGAGTCACACTCACTTGGTGATCCAATTTCCAACACTCGGTTAGTTAATAAAATACTTAGAATTGTTCCTAAACGATTTGATGCTAAAATATGTGCAATAGAAGAGGCTAAGAACACTGATTTATTGAGTCAAAATGAGTTGATAAGTATTTTGAAAACTTATGAGATAAACTCAAATATGTTAGATGATGATAAATATGAGAAAGATAAAGACAAGAAAGTACTTGCTTTTAGAGGTGAAACTTCTGATAATGTTGGTAAACATCCTTATGTGATAATGTTGAAGTTGATTCTGATGATGATGTTTCTGATATATGTGATGAAAATGTTTCTGAACAATTTGCTCTTATCACTAAACAATTCAAATCTTTTCTAAAAGGAAAGTTCAGAAGACCAAATGGTCAATTTCAATCAAAGGATAAGTTTAACCAAAACTCTTCTCCCTCTGATAAAAAGCTTGTTCCAAGTCAGTCTTCCAGTTTCAATCAACCTAGTCAATTCAATAAGGATAACAAGTTCAAATATGATCCTGAGTACAAAAAAAGGTTAAATGTGATGCATGTTCTGGATATGGTCATTATGCTAATGAATGTGCTAATACTATGCTTAGGAAGAAAATGAACTTTAATGCTACCTTAAGTGATGATTTCGGATGATGAAATTTATTTGGTAAATGTGAGCTAAGTGCTATGTCTGCTAGAATAGTTTATGATGATACATTTGATGATGATCTCGATGATTATTGGTCTGAAGCAGATTCAGATGTTCATACAACATCTGAAACAACATCCAGTCAATATAATTCTGAGATTAACTGTTTTACTGGAACTATTTTGAATGCTAAAACATCAAAATCTGCTGATTGTGACTCTGAATATCTGAAGTTTAAAACTGATTTAGAAACTCAAAAACAAGTGTTGAGTTCCTTATCTTTAGAAAATTCAGATTTGAAAGAAAATCTTTTGAAGCTTGAAGTTCTTTTAACTAGAAAAGATGTGGAAATTTCTTCTTTGAAAGATGAACTTAAGTGCACTACTCTAAGTTTTAAAAAAAATTCTGCAAGCACTACTGAATTGAATGAGGCATTAATGATTGGTAGATCTGATAATGCTGGACTTGGTTTTGTGAAAACTTCTGAAAATACTCCTTTATCCTGTGAACCTATTTCTTTTGTAAAAGCTGGAACTTCTTTGCCTAAATCTTTGAAAGGTAAACAAAAGAAATCTGATAGTTTGTTTAAAGAGTATGTCTGTTTTTATTGTGCTGGAGTAGGTCATATTTGTCCATATGTTCTAAGTTAAGAAGAGACTTTAAAGCTGAAATTGGTTTACCTGATAAAATTGAACACCCTATAAAACAGGTTAACAACACTAAAAAATTGATTCTTAAAAACATGTCATGCAATGTTGTGTACAAAATTCTTTACAAAAGGTTTAAAACTGTTTTATGTTTAAAGATCAGTAGGATAAGGTCTGATCATGGAAGAGAATTTGAAAACAGTTTGTTTACTAATTTTTGTGAAAAGAAAGGTATTTTGCAAGAGCTTTCTTCACCTAAAACTCCTCAACAAAATGGAATTGCTGAAAGAAAGAATAGAACTTTGCAAGAAATGACAAGAGTTATGCTAACCTCAAAAAGTCTTTCTAAGAAATTCTGGGCAGAAGCTTTGAATACTGCTTGTCACATTGTGAATAGAGTGTATATTCGTTCTGGTAGTAATTGTACTCCCTATGAGATTCTGAATAACAAGAAACCAAATTTGAAATACTTTCACGTGTTTGGTTGTGTTTGTTACATTTTGAATGATAGAGATCAGTTGCACAAGTTTGATTCTAAGAGTGATAAAGGATTTTTCTTAGGATATTCTAACAATAACAAGGCATATAAAATCTATAACTTGAGAACTGATACAATGCAAGAATCTGTTAATGTGGTATTTGATGAACTTGCAAGTCTTGCAGGTAAAAGTGTTGAAGACAATGTATCAGATTTGATAGAAGTATCCAGAAATACTGATGACACTGAAGATAGTAAAAATGTTGATCAGAATCAGAATGTTCCATCAACATCTGATGCAACATTACCCAAAAGTTCAAATACTGAAAATCTGTCACAAGATTCACAGTATCCAAAACATTTGGTTCCCTCAACAAAGATAATGATGTTAGTGTTAGTGTCCTAGAGACAATCTATTGTAAGGACATAATACTCGATGATATTCAATTTGATTTAACATTTTAGTTCACTTAGTATTAATGTATGGCAATACACTTGTTGTAATATTATGTTTGATTGTTTGCATTTATTCATGCAATTGTTCCCATGAGTCATTGCTGTCATTGAGGTTGTGAGAACTCAGATGACTTAAACATAATTCTCAAATAGCCGCGATCAATGATCATCAAGAATGGGATATTGATGATGCCATGGAGATTGGTGTGCGATCTACATCATACTCTTAGAGAGTGTAGTAAGATCTCACTTTCTACGAGATACTAGGTATCTCATGATGGATGCACAAATACCTTAGAGGGTATTGGTATACCCATCCGAGAAACCATTTGATGTAGTTCCACTATATGTGTCTACTTGGGTGTGTGGGTTCTTTGGGAGCGACGCGATACTCCTTTGACTTGAGGGTCATACGACATGTGTGGGATGATAAACTTTGACCACGACCGACGCTGCACCCGTCTATGGGTAGATATGACTTGGATTGGGTTCATTAGTGTGTGTGTGGTAGTTGAGCGAGAATAGGATTCATTCCTCAAAGTGGATTTAGAGAGAATACTCATCTTCTCATCATAATTGGATCTAAGTCATTGGCCGATGCACGCCAACTTAGACTTTGTGGCTAAGTGTGACATACATGATCAATTAATGATTGGAGATAAATTGATTAAGTTATTTGAATAACATCATGTTCAAGACTTAATTGAGTATTCGCGAATGAAAGGAGGAAATCGTAATAGCTCATGTTTTGATTCTTACGTGTAGTTGCACATTTATAAAGAACGCACCTCATATATTGAGAATGTCCGATTTACAGGGTTCAATTAAGACCGTTAGTTTGACTAATTACTCGATATATATAGAGGTACATGGGTCACACAACAAGTAATGGTTGTTTGCTAATTATAGTTGGTTGATTAAATGTTAAATTTGATTTAATATTTAATTTATGGAGAAGTAATTAATAATAGATTAATTTGAAATTAATTATTATTAATATTTAATTAAATTAGATTTAATTAAATTAGAATTCTAATAATTATATTTGGAATATAATTGTAGGATTTAATATATATGGAAATAAATCGTAGAGATTTTCATATAAAGGCATTTAAACCGTAGAGATTTATATTTGGGAATTAAATTAAAATGAATTAATTTAATTCAAGATTAAGGATTTTATTTCCTAATTGGGCTAGCTTGGGAAATAATTTAAGTTCTCCCTATATATATCTGTTTCTAAGGAACCACAAATGAATCACTTCATATTTTCTCCATAAAATCTAGAGTTTGGATTTTCCAAAGAAATTCATCTCAAGGGGATTCAACCATTTGGCAGATTTTGCAGATTAGTAATTTATGGATACCATAGTTGAGGAATCGTTAATGCAATTCTTTGTATTTACGTTTACTCAATTTAATTATGCAATTAATTGTTCGTTGTTGGTGAACTGTTTAATTCTGCTGCACATGTATTCGTGTTTACGTGCCTCTAAATTCTAACAGTGGTATCAGAGCGTCAGGCTCTTGATTAATTGCATGATTGTTTGATTTATAAAAAATAAAAAATAAAAAAATTATAAATCACGGTGCGGTCGAATTTTGTCGTGACCGCACCAAGTATATTGTTAATTGGTGTGTAATTATTTGTCGATTAATATGATTTTTGGGGTTGATAACATATGCTTGATGTTTGTTTATTTGTTTAATTTAACAAATAACCCCTTCTTCCCCTTTTGCGCTCGTCATTTTATCCCTCATGCCTAGAATAGGGTTTTTCTGCGAAAAATCCTCCGGCGGCCAACCGTTCTTGAACCTGCGCCGCTTCGTCTTTTCGTGCAATCCACTGTGTCGGCGGCTTAATACTGCGACTCGCGACGGTCGCGTGATGCAGCATCGACACGAGCGACGAGGGATTAGATCTGCGACAGAGTAACCCTGCCTCATTTTGATACATGACATCGGTCCACCGTGTCGTGCCGCCTCAGGTTGATGCGTTGTCGGATCGATTCGAAACGTAGCAGCGAACTCCTGTCTTGATTCGAGCAGTTGAGACGCGCCACCGTTTCGCATCGATTCGTAGTCGTCTTCATCACCGCGTTGCGATCTGATGAGTCGTAAAGCTTGCGCACGCGATACTGTTGTGATTGCAGCGGCGAGTCGCCCGCACGCGCCTAGTGGCGGAGGCGACTCGCCTGCACGCGCCGCATTACTATGTTGTTTCATATGTGTGGGCTTATGCTGCACTGCTGGTTGTTGTTTGTTTTGGGTGTTCTTCGATTTCGGTTGAGATTGTTTGAAACGATTAAACCCCAAAGTTTGACCGTTCTATGATTAATTGGATTGAATCTGTTGAACTGTTGATTTCGGAGTCCCGATTGGAAAGACGGTTTTGGGAACTGGGCAGTGATGAGGGGAAGGACTAAGCAAAAATTGGATTTTGGGAAGACCTTCCGTGCAATTTTTGAAATTTGCACATGAGCCCTTGAAAAATAAGTTAAAATCTAAATTTTAAGTTAATAAGATTAATTTTAAGAATTAGTAATAAAGGTTAGACTTTTATTTGTAATTAATTTGATTAATTATTGAAGTTTAATAATTTTAAAATTAAATTTAAAATTGGATTTTAAAATTCATTTTAAAAGAATTGTTAATCTCACTTGGTTAATTATTTTAATAAAACGTATTAGCTGGACTAATGATGAACCAAATTAATTGGATTAATTAAAAACTAATATTAATAATGAATTTAATTATTAAATTTATTTTAAAATTGGATTTTAAAATAATGGTTTAAAGAATTAAACGAGTTATTAATTCCCATTTGGTTAACGTGTTTTATATTCTGTTAACGCATTTTATGTCCGCATTATAATTGTTTGGGTAGGCGGCGCACAATAATTGTCGGACCGTATTATTGTTTGGGTAGACGGCGCCCATATAAGTGTTAGTCCGTGTAAATCATGTTTGGGTAGGCGGCGCCCAATAATTGCTCAAATGTGATGCAAATTAACATGTTGGATCTCGATTAAGAAATTAATACCCCGCCTTTAAAACGTTCCTCACCAAAATATGATTTTCATTAAATTGAACGATGCCTTCCATCAAAATTAAAAGTAAACCGCAGATTTCGTTCCAATGAGTATTTAAGGCCCAAGTCTTTTGCTCGGATCTACATCTAACAGGACTTTTATAGGCCACTTTAGTGTTCCGCTTGATGGGATCACTTGACTTTGTTTCACTAGCCTCAAACAGGAAACGAAAGTCGAAAGCATCCGATTGAACTAGGTTCAATCAACTAGGAGTTGCAGTTTTGCAATTGGTTTGGTGACCTACCAGTTATGCTATTGCAGTAATCAGCCCAAGAAGATATTGTAATAGTAGTTTTGCAATTGGTTTGGTGACCTACCAGTTATGCTATTGCAGTAATCAGCCCAAGAAGATATTGTAATAGTAGGAATGTGGATCCTAGTCCATTACAATTTATATCTGATATAAATTTGTACTCTTCCGATGAGGTCGTTGAGCATGTGAAAATAATGGAGACAAAATAAACACAAAAGAAAGGCCATTTTTATTTTGATTGCTGAATATTGATCATAGGAATTATGTGTTTAATTCCCGTTTTATTTTATTTCTCTTGGTTACTTGAAATGTATAACTGTTATTGAGATGTGTTTTGGAAACAAATAAAATTGGTTAGGCGAATTTTTTACCGGGGCAGCAAAACATGTGTTTGGTGCGAAGGCGAAAAAAAGATTGTCGTGTTGGATGACACGTAAACAATTTGGTTCTCTCGAGGTGGACGTAATTTCAAAGCAAGATTGCTCGGGGTGTGTGATGTTGCTAAGATGACTCCCGATATACATAAGCGTGGGGAAATAGGTCCCCTCTCAATGCTCAAGCATTTGAAGGATCTCTTTGATTCTGAATCTCGTTATGAGATTTATGAAGTGATGAGAGATCTGTTCAGATGCAGGTTAGCTAAAGAAGGGAAAATTCCATCTCATATGCTAATGATGATAGGCATAATTGAGAAACTTGGTAATTTAGGCATTGCGCTAAAGGGCCATCGTTTTCATCTATCTTTATCCTCCAAAGTTGTTCAAATTCATATTTTAGCTTCATTGTGAACTACAATATGAATACGACGGATGCGACCGTGCCTGAACTTCACAACGTGCTCAAGACTTTAGAGTTCACTATCACTAAGATGGTGTTCAAACGAAGGAGCAGGTAAACAAGGATGTGTGCCTCTACTATAAGTAGAAGAGGGGATTGGAAGAAAGACTATAAGGTTCTGGTTGCTAAAAGGAAAGCACTAGGTGCTTCTAGCACTAGAACATGTATGTTTGTTATTAAGATAAACATGTCTACTAATAGCCCTAACTGCTTGGTATTGGACGGATTTGGCTCTCACATTTGCACTAATGTGAAAGGGCTCATGTGTCATAGGACAGTTAGGGCGGGTGAAGTCGTCCTACACGTGGAAACGGAGCAAGAGTTGCTAACTGAACATGTGGGGACTTATGTGTTAGACTTACCCTTTGGTTTTAGATTAGAACTTAATGATTGTCATTTAGTTCTTTCTATTACTCGCAACATGTATCTGTTGCATTATGGATATGATGTTCTTAATATAAAAAATAAAAGACACAAGCTTAGTAATCATGAAAACCCGACTTACTTATGGCATTGTAGAACTTGATCATGTAAACGAGAAAAGAATTGCAAGGTTAAGAAAGTTAGACTACTTAACCCCATCCGACTGTGAGTCTTATGGAGATTGTGAATCTTATCTCATGGGCAAGATGATCGATAGACCCTTTTCTGCAAAGGGGTGCATGCCAAAGAAGTTCTAGAGTTGATTTACAACGATGTTTGTGGACCATTGCCCACTCTAGCTAGGGGTCACTTCGGCTACTTCTTCACTTTTACTGATGATTTCTCTAGATACGGATACGTGTTTCTTATGAAACACAAATCCGAATCTTTTGAGAAATTCAAAGAGTACAAAGCTGAGATAGAGAAGAAACTTGGTAAGAGTATCAAGACTCTTCGATTGGATCGAGGAGGTGAATACCTTAGCCATGAATTCACTGATTACTTGAAGTTATATGGAATCCAGTCACAATGGACTACTCTCGGAACACCTCAGATGAACGGTGTGTCCGAGAGAAGAAACCAAACCCTGTTAGACATGGTGAGGTCCATGATGAGCTTTTCCTGTCTTCCAACATTCTTATGGGATACGCGTTACAAATCTCAATTTATATTCTGAATAGGATTCCATCTAAATAGGTTGAGCATACACCATATGAACTATGATTTGGCAAGAAGCCAACTTTTATACATATTAAACATGGGGTTGCCTCGTGATTATGAAAAAGATGCTTACCGACAAGTTAGAATCCAAAGGTGAAAAGGGTTACTTTGTGATATCCTAAAGTAACCAAAGGATATTACTTCTATCTACCTGAGAAATAATCAATGATTGTTTCTAGGCAGACCAAGTTCCTCGAAGAAGACTATGTCTTTAAGGAACAAGGTCGTAAGCAGATAGAACTTGAAGAAATTCAAGAACCACAAATTAACAAAGAGACTGATATCTTGTCAAATCAACATGACAAGGAATCAGTGGGAGCATTCAACAACTTTCACGGTGGGAGTCTTTCACTAGGTGATCGTCTTTCAGCTAGTGGGAGCGTAATTGGAGTTGGCTTGCCTGTGCAAGAACCTCCAAGTGAGCTGAATGAGAACATCATAGTTCAAACTTCTGCCCAAGAGGCATCTGAAAGTGTAGCTCTTGAGGACTCTCCGGACATTGATGAAATCGATGCACCACAAAATTTTCACTATCAGAATGTACAGCCTGCACAACCACAGCTCCGTAAGTCAATTAGAAATTGTAATCCGCCCATTAGATACGATTACCTCTTGGAGGAACTCGATAATGTGGACATACAGGATAAGGACGATCCTAATACTTATTCTGAAGCAATATCAGATATTGATTCAGGGAAGTGACATGAAGCCATGAAATTCGAGATGGACTCGATGTACACAAATCAAGTCTAGGACTTGGTTGAGTTGCCTAAAGGGGTTAGACCCATATGTTGCGATTGGGTCTTCAAGCGCAAGACTGATGCAAATGGCAAAGTACAAACCTACAAAGCTAGGTTGGTGGCGAAGGATTATAGTCAATGCGAAGGCATTGACTGTGATGAGACCTTCTCACCAATTGCAAAGATCAAGTCCATTCAAATTTTACTTGCGATAACAACACACTATGATTATGAGATTTGGTAGATGGATGTCAAAATAACTTTCCTCAATGAAAACATTGATAAGGAAGTGTTTATGACTCAACCGGAAGGTTTTATATCTAAGCCAAACTCTAATCTAGTATGCAAGCTAAAGAGATCCATTTATGGATTGAAGCAAGCTTCTAGGAGTTGGAATATCCGATTTGATGAAGCTAGCAAGTTTTGACTTCATCAAAAATTAGGAAGATCCTTGCGTTTATTGTAAACACAATGGAAAGAATATTGTTTTCATAATCGTGTATGTCAATGACATATTGATTTTGGGAAACAATATCCCGTTAATGCAGTCCATTAAAGATTTGTTGTCAAAGACCTTCATGATGAAGGATCTTGGTGAAGTCTGCTACATCTTAGGGATCAAGATCCACTTGGATAGATCTAAGAAGATGTTGAGACTGTCATAGTCCACCTATGTAGATAAGGTGTTGAAGCGTTTTGCGATGGAGAACTCTAAGAGATGGTCTCTATCGACAAATCATGGGATAAAGCTACCAAAGAAGGATTGTCCTTTCTGTTGAAAGCTGATATCAAGCACAAGAAAGATGTTCCGTATGCATATGCAATTAAGTCATTCATGTACACCATGACTTGCACGAGGCCAAACGTGGCCTACGCTATCAACATCACTGGTAAATACCAACAGAATCCGGGTGAGTCTCACTGGATTGCTGTCAAGACCATTATGAAAAATCTTAGACGAACTAAAGAATGTTTCCTTATCTATAGTGGACAGTCAGAACTAGTTGTGACTGGTTAAGCTGACACAAGTTTCCAATCCGACTGTGATGATTACAAATCAAAGTCAGGTTACGTTTCACTCGCAATAATGAGGCGGTCGGTTGGAATAGTTCCAAGCAAAAGGATCGCAGATTCAACAACCAAAGTTGAGTACATTGTTGTATCAGAAGCCTCAAGGAGGCTATCTGGATTTTATAAGTTCTTAAGAGAACTAGGGGTAGTTCCAAGTGCCAGTTGTCTAGTAGAGTTGTATTAGACAACGTTGGTGCGAATGCGCACGCAAAGGAACCGAGATCAGCAAACAGAAACAAGCATGTACCCAGACTTATCATTTGATCTGAGAGATCATAAGAATAGGAGAAATGTAATTAAAATGTATTCCCACATATTTAATTTGGAAGATCATTTCACAAAAACACTGAGTGTTCATGTACGTACTAGACATTTGATGGTCTAGAGGTTAGACATGTAGGTGATTGACTCTAGTCCAAGTGGGAGATTGTTAGTGTTAGTGTCCTAGAGACAATCTATTGTAAGGACATAATACTCGATGATATTCAGTTTGATTTAATATTATAGTTCACTTAATATTAATGTATGGCAATACACTTGTTGGAATATTAGTGTTGCAAGTGTTCCCATGAGTCATTGTTGTCATTGAGGTTGTGAGAACTCAGATGACTTAAGCATAATTCTCAAATATCCCCGATCAAGGATCATCAAGAATGGGATATTGATGATGCAATGGAGATTGGTGTGCGATCTGCATCATACTCTTATAGAGTGTAGTAAGAGGGTATTGGTATACCCATCTGAGAAACCGTTTGATGTAGTTCCACTATATGTGTCTACGGATGTCTCGGTTAGTGGGAGCGATGTGATACTCCTTTGACTTAAGGTCAATACGCACGATATGTGTGGGATGATGAACTTTGACCATGACCGACGTTTGCACCAGTCTATGGGTAGATATGGCTTGAAGAAGAGTAGACAGGCTGATCCGCCTCATACTTGTCAACATCAATTCCGCGGACGAGATGAGGTCAGCTCATGTCTATTTCAAGACGAGGCTTTGAATTTAGCAAAACTATAGTCTAATATCTATAGATATGTGTAATAGAAACAGTCTTCTTCAAATGTAAAAGTTGTAATAGAATAGCAACGTGTTGCGAAGCATTTTTGTTAGTTAATTTTTTCTAGTTAAAGCCTATGAATGGTCGCACCTAAGCCAGACGACCCGAACTAAGACGAACGAGCAGAAGTTTATGTTCACCTGACGAAATAATTCATACTTACAGATACCCACAGTAAAGCGAGTGATGGGTACGGAGTCCCAACTAAATAAGATGACTCGTACTTACAGATACCTGCAACAAAGCGAGTGATGGGTACGGGGTCGCAACTAAATAAGATGACCCGAGCAGAATAGTGATCGCGGCTAACATAAGACGATCACGAAAGAAGAAAGGGGGGGTTGCACATAAGTTAACCCATCTGGTCGCAGCTAAATAAGACGATCAACCTGATTGCACCTCAATAAGACAATCAAAAAACCAAAGAAGTCAGGGTGGAACATAGACACTTATCATGTTCGAATTCATTCAGAAGAAAAAATGGCATAAACTAGGAAACAAAACAAACATCATCTGTTCATCAACAAAATTCATCCTCCACGATCGAATCAGAGGAAATTGTTCAACAAGCAAATTCAATGGAAATAGCAAATTGTACGAAAGCAGAAGACAAAATTTACACAGTAATAAAATTAAGGAACAAATTCATTGTTGGGGGTGGGCGGAAGAGATGTGTCCAGCAAGTCTTACCTCGTCTGCTCTGCCCCTTCGGGAGCGATTCCTCCAGTACCATCGAGCCTCGTCTGCTCGCTGGATAGTAAGTTCAGCTCGTCTTCAGGTAGACCACTCAGCTCGTCCTTGATCAAATTCATGCTCGGCTCGGTAAGCTTGGATGACAGTACCTTCAACATCAGCATTCGAACCATCTTCCTCATCCAATATAGGGTCATCAATCTCGATCCCATCAGGAAGATTGGAGAAATCGCACAGATCACTCAAATCAGATATTGGAAGGTTGCGGTCCGGGGGGTTGTTGAGCAGGTACTTCTCGAGATGGGCGTTAATCTGGTCAGCAGTAAGTGTTTGTCTAGCAGAACGGATGGCATTTGCAAAGGCACATATATAGGAGAAATTGGACATGGAATCAACATACTCTTCAGTGTGCAATTTTGAATTTTCAAGACCCAGACGAGTGTTGGTCTCTTCAGCGGTGAGGAGTTGTTGGGCGAGCAGAGTTTTCTCGCATTCTGCAGCCTCGATGCCTGTTCTGAGTTTTCGGAGCTCAACGTCCAGCTCGTCCTGAACTCTCCTAATGCCAACCACCTCTTCCTGATTACGGTGCACCTCCTCCCGAGCAAGGCCTAGCTCCTCTCTATCCTGGCGAGCATCTTCCCGAGTTAGACGAGCATCCTATTGAGGCTTACGAGCCTCTGCTTGGGCAGATGATACTTGTTCTTTAATCAGCTTCATTTCATCTTGGGTTTTGGTCAGCTCGTTCACCTTCTCTTCGAAACTCGTGATAAGAGTCACGTAGTTGGCATGAAGTTGGGCGGACTCGGCGTAAGCCTTTTCAAGGAGAACCAAAGATTGGCCATGGCGCACTAGGCCAAGTCGCATGGTTTCCAAAATTGTTGGACCCTTAGTGGCCTCTTCGAGCTCAGTAGTCCATGCTCGGATGGGGGTCTCACACGCTTTCTGGACATACTCGGGAAGGCCAGGAATGTTGCGGACACTAGGAGAGCAATAATAGTCTTTCAACTCTGGCATCAGAGGCGACAATCTATTCAATCTACGTGTTATAAAAACAAACAGATATGATTAAACGATCAAATCAGATGGAACAAAGAGACACTCCAACAGGCGAGCAAACCTACCTGTTCACCCGAGCAGGGTCCCATCCCATAAACGACTTGTCCTCAGGAGAACGGAGCTGGGAACTCAAAGGAGTCCAGGTTCGGGGTCCTGCTGGGGGTGGAGTAGATGTACCGACCTCCATTTCGGCAATTTGTGTGATCGGACCGACCACAGAGGCAGTTATTCTGGTCGTTTTAGCAGTAGGTGTCGCCTCATTAACATCGATGCTCGATGGAGCTATCGGATTTTGTTCGTTAGGTACCCTTCTGGATCTCTTTGGTGAGGGAGCTTGGTCGCTCGATCCTTGCTCGACAGGATGAGTTGTCCTTTTCTGCCGACTCGACTCGCCCAGTCCGGGCGAGGCTGGTCGGCTCGCCTCCCCTCGGTTTGCTCGTTGAGCATCTCTCTCGGCCTGAATTCGAGCAAGCTCTTGTGGTCTCTTGGTTCGAGCCATTTCAATATGCTCAGATGTGCTTATAGCAATAGTTACGGCAGGGAAGCTGTAGACAGAAGAATTTATTAAAAAAGAAAGAGAAACCGGGAACAAAAGGCACAACACATTTGCAAGTATAAAAAATAATCCTTACCAGTTGGATTGACGGCAACTAAATGGTGAGGGGGCACGTACAATCCTCCTCTCTTCCTTTGGTCAGCAGTGTTCAACGTCTTCACTGAGCGTTCTGAGTATGGCTCAAGGTCAATTTGCCAGATACTACTGAAATAACCATCGTTTATCTCTTTGTCCGTTGCTGCTTGAATTCCTGAGATTGAGGAAATAAGTTAAAATCAGTTCACTGTGGAGAATAAAACAACAAAAATACTTACTTCGACAGATCCCAAAATCAGTGGGGATATCTAAGCGGGCATTTGGTTCACATCCTGAAGCAAGACTTTTCCAATCACCCCCGACGAACCAAAACTTTTCTTTCCAATCCGTGATCTTATTAGGCACGTCCTCGATGACCTTACATTTTGCATTTGCTTGCATGAACAACCATCCGTGTTCGCCTTTGGGTCGAGACAAATGAACTAATCGAGAAAGTTCTGCTGCTGTTGGATAGTACACAGATTTTTTTTGCCGAACAGAGTTAGGAAACTCATAATCATATGCCACCCATTCGGCTTTAGCTATGTAATAGTGATATTCCATTCTACGAGCAAGCGAGTAACAACCGGATGAAGTGGGAATCGAAGACCCGCTTCCATTGTACCTAAGTTCACAACAACACAACCCTCGGGAGGCTGGTCTGCTCGCTCATCGGGACCAGGCGCCCAGAAAAACACATCCTTTGGAGTCTCGTAATTCCGATACAATTGGCCGAGCATATCTACATCAATCACACTTGCAATTTTGCTCGCTGGATATTCAAAATCATAGCGAGCACTATACTCGGAATATGTTGGGCTATGAGAAAGACCAACAGGGATATCGAGCTCCATGTTCTGTTCGCCATCAAAACCTCTGTTCGACTCATTAACATTTTCAGTTACTGGGATTTCCTCCCTCATATAATCATCACCCCTATTTACATCACGATTACCTACAACCCTAGATTCGATTTGGGGTTGGGACAAAGAATCTTCACCCGAACCATCTAAAAAATAGGTGCGGGCTAAATCCCAGTCTAATTCATTGAGGGCATCGTCGGAATCCGATGAAAGAATGGCAAATGGTTGTCGAATTTGCCAGCGGGATCTTGAACCCGAGGCGTTCATCTCCGGCGCATTAGCACCACTACGGGAGATCGGACGGTAAGATGAGGAAGAGGAACTATGATGGTTTGACTCTATTGAAGCGGTAGAACTCAAACGAGAAGTCATAATTGGAATTAAGGGGGTTACGAAGTAATTACCTGGAAGAAATCTTTCGCTGAAATGAGCATGCTCTTGCCAGAAATTTCAGACGGGACGGTATGTGGAGAAAGAAATAAGGAAGAATGAAGAGAAAGAAAAAGAGCTGAGGCGGAAAAATAGTTTTTATAGATGCTGGATTTAAAATTTTTGAAAATTCAGAAACGAGGTTTCTGACACAGAAGTTGTTGGTCCCGGTGCAAATGAGTTTTACACGTGTATGGGGGGGGAATACACGTGTTCAGTGATTTTAAAACTTTTTTTCATCGAGGTCACTTGGGTCGGATAATCGAAGATTAGGTTTCGAGAAGCACAGATCGCTCGAGTCAAAGTCTCATCGAGGCGGTGATCCGAAGCCGCTTTCGAGATACCTCGGATAATCCCAACCGAGAGTCGAGTGTCGAGATCTGAGTTGCATGGATCGATAACTAACTTCATGAATCCTCGGAAGAGAGTTCGGTTTGGTAACTATCTGTTCTAGCTACTCGGTCGTCTTGAATGGTTGGCCCTTAGTTTATACTCATTTTAAGCTTTCTTTGAAAACCTTCCCTTTATGAAACAAAGGATTAGGTGTGATTCACTTATGCAATTTCAATTGGATTGATTCCAACCGAATATCGATTGAAAAGTATGCTTTCAAAAATCAAGTCAATGCAACAGTTAAGCACAGATAAGGAAAGCAATAAAGAACACAACAATTATAGTGGTTCAGAGACTCAAGCTCCTACGTCCAGTCTCCCTGTCTCTTCAGAGAAATTCACTATCAACAACGAGAAGCTTTTCGACTACCTCATAGTTTACTTACTCAACTCGCCCCGAGTTTTTCGACTTTTCGACTACTCCACGTAGTTTACTTACTCAACCCGACCTTGAGTTTTACGACTACCTCGTAGTTTACTTACTCAAACACAAACAAGCTTTCGGACTACCCCTCAGAGCATACTAACTTCTCCTCTAGAGTTTTTTTGACTACTCCGCGTAGTTTACTAACTCTTTACAACTCTTCTCACCAACAAACACGCTCCAACTACCTTCTCAAGGGTTTGGGGTTTCTCGGTTGGTTTCCAACTAGGATGAGATATCCTTTACAATGAAGCACAATGCAAAGGGTTAGGATATCTCGACTAAGCTTTGGATAATTCTTATCAAGCTAGGCTTAGTATAGTGAGCTCTCTTCAATATAGAAGCACTTGGGAAATTCTAAGTTTTTCGAAAGTGCTTTAACTTTTTGCAAGAATAAGTTTGAGCTCTTGAGTTGCGTATAAATTTCCCGTAACCTTACAATGTAGTGGGTCATCAGTATTTATAGGCATACACCAAGGTCACTCTTGAAAACTATCCGTTGGAGAGATAACCCGTGAGTTCCCTCTTATGGTGTGTGAGAAACGACTATATTTAGGGTTTGAACCTCCCTAACACGTTTTAGGCAATAGCCTTTCATGTAGCCGGTCTTCACTTTTTGCAGTCTGGAACTTTTGTACATCTGACATCTTTTTCAAATGACACATCCTTTGTCGATGTCGATATAATCTGGTCGTCTTCTTCGCATTTTGACTTTTGTCTCCAGTTAAAGGTAGACACCTTCAACGACTCTTTTGGTTACAAACTCGAGTTTGATATAACCTTAACAACGCCGACTTAGTTCCTTTTGTCTGCATTTGAATGTCTTGGCAATATCTATCTTTCCAAGGAATCGCGTTTTTCTCAAGATTGCATCCTTGAGGATAGATATATTGATTGCCTCGGAACATTGAGGTTTATATCGAGCATTCAAGACATTACCGATTCTTGAATTACTATGCCTTGATATTCTTGATCTTCGATCTTTTCGGTCTTTGCGTCTTGAGTCTTACGAGTCTTGTGGTCTTCCGAGTCTTGAGTCTTACGAGTCTTTATAGTTATCTTGACCGATATATCGAGTCTTCATCTCGAAGTCTTGTTTCTCGATATCTTCATCGAAGTCTTGAGATACTATCACATAACTATATCTCACGACTATACATTTTGCGAGATAACATCCCGAATATACTAAAAACCGAAATCGACTCAACTATCAAGATCATTTACGAACATGTCATACTCAGGGGTTTTGGGATCTTAATCAAAATCATATACTTTAAATTCATCTCCCAACAATTTCCCCCTTTTTGATGATGCCAAAACCTATCTTGTTACAAACATATAACCTATACTCAGGTTTCAGTTTATCCTATTACAAGATTGGTTGTCTCTCAACAATTTCTGAATCAGAGAATCTCCCAACAATTTCAGAGAGTTTCCAACACTTTAAATCATTCAACAGTTTCTTCAGCAATGAATCTCTTTAAATAGTTCATTACCAAATACTTAAACAATTTCCCCCATAACATCATACAGTCAGTTCAGAGACATTCATTCAGGCATATCAAAATAAAAGACATGTAAATAAGATAATGAGATATTATCTTTTGAGCATAATGATAAATCTTCATTGATGATTGGTATACCATTACAGATTACAATGAGTTTATCAACAAAATCAAAAAGACAAAAAATTTAAAGAATACGAAATCTTACGAGTCTTGATCTTTCGTCTTGGATTTTGGCTCTTGATCTTCTTCTTGATTTTTCATTCTCAACTTCATCACGGGCACCTCCAGTCGAACATTCGAAAAATCTCTTCTTGACTCATTTTCTCTCCTTGATAATGTCCGGATTTGTTCCTGTTAAACCCAATGACGACCAAAGATCTTGAGCAATTTCTTGAGTAATGGCCTTTTCATTCACCAATCCATTACCAAGTCTTGGAGGAGGATAGGAATATGGACCAGGGGCTACTATCTGTACCTCTCCTTTATATGCAAGGTTAATCCAGCCCTGTAGATACTTTGGATAGAAGGTTAGAAGGTATTCAATGAAAGCTTCATTCTGATCTGAGCCTTCCCCTCTCCATTCCCTGAGAACATCATAATTGAACCAGAAGGTTCTCTTGACTTCTTCCCACATATCGTTGAGTTTGATAGGCATCAATTTATCAACGTGGGGCCACTTTAGTGCTTTTGATGTCCCTTTCCTCTTGCTCGCAAACTTCCTGAATTCACTCCTTCGCTTTTGCTCTTCGTCTATCTTCTTTCTAATCACAGACGTTCCTGAGATCGAAGCAGCAACTTTCTTAGCTTGTTCTATTTGGAGTGTCTTCAGAGCATTTCTCGTGTTGAAGACTTTCTTCTGAGGTTGAGGCTCAGATTCTTCTTTATCTTCATCATCCAGAATCAGCTTTCTCTGGATTGGCTTAGAAGCCTTCGCACGCTTGCTTACAGGTTGAACAACGTCCACGACTTTTCTCTTCTTCATAGGCGTCAAAAGAAGCGACCGGCTTGTTCCAAACCTTTGCTCTAACACTCAGTTTCTCTTTTACAACATCAAGCATGGTTTGCTTAGAAACTCGAGTGTAGATAGGTTTCTCCACCTGAGCGAACTTTAATTTCTCAGTAGCTTCGACTTCTTTTAAGGCTTTGGCTAGATTATACATTTCAAGCATCTTTCTGAGCCTTTTTCTTCAAAGTCACGTGCCATGAACTTTACGAGGTCTTCACCTTCCTTTTCTCCCTTCTTGGCACCGTAATTTGGAAGAAGTCCGAGAAATCTTTGTGTCCATGTGATATTGCTCTTTGCTCACACAGCAGATCTCTCCTGCTAACTGATCTTTCTCATCTTCCAGCCTCCTTAGATGGTTCTTAGTCACAGAAACTTCTTCAGATAAGTGGGCAAACTGGCCAGAGAGTGCTTCTTTGAACATCTTTGTCATCTTGGTCATGAGTACTGAGCTCATTTCCTCAACAGCAGACTTGATTAGCACCTCATTCTTCTCTGCCAATTTCACCTTTAGGAAATCGAACTCTCTGGTGTTTTACGCTTGATTCGGCCTTAACTTCGGCCTTGACTCACTCGAACTTCTCATTCACTTTTTCTTCCATGGAGGTCATCTGGGTGGTCAGAGTGTTTTGGATTAGCACCAGCTCTGAAGAGTGACTAAGACTTTCCATCTTTTGAGCTTGATTGGCCAACGTCTCTTCCATCTGAGCAATTTTGATCATCATTGGCTCAATCTTCTCAAGTTTCTCCATCAAGGGAGTGAGATCAATCTCAGGAACCATACGCACCTTTGTCTTTGTCGATCATCTGAGCTTGACCGTCCTGAGCTCCAGTCTCTAACTGAGCCTCAGTCTTTATATCAGACAATTCAGAATTAAAGATAGAACTTTCAGTAACTTTGACATAATTGTTAATAGTGCCAAAGGGTACCTGAAGAGTGCATGCTTCAGTCTGAGGTTGACCAATTTCAGGTTGATCAGCACCAGAAGTCTCCTTTTCCATCTGAGACTGATCCTCAGCATCTCCTTGTTGGTCCCCATCTCCATCTTTAGATTTGTCTCTCATTTGCTCGGGGCACCAACTTGATCGCTCTCCTCTCGGCCAACTTCTACGAACGGCTCATCAAAATCGGAGTTTTTCATCCGAGCTTTGTCCTCCGAACCACGAAAAAGTCGGTCGGGAAGGCATCCTCCTCATTCCACCAGTCTTCCCCTCTGAATGCAGCAATATCAAGCATCTCGGGAAGAGTCTGATTGAGGATGAACATAGTTGTCCTTAATCTGAAGAAAACATCTTGCAGATCAGGGTATGAGCTGAGCTCAGGGTAGTGGTCAAGAATGAACCGTTCCCCTTGCTCCTCCACTCGCCTTCTTGACTTCTCCTTCTTCCATCTCGGGCTCTTCGGTTCGGTTGAAGCATCGGTGAGGATCAAGCGAGAGATCTTTCGGGGAGCTCATCAAAATATTCTCGCTTGAGCCTCAACAAAGATCCGAAGTTTGTGCGATCAGTCCTCGGTTTGCATCCGAGTGGGTTACGAGGGCTGGTGGCATATCCTCGAGTTTGAGTACGAGTTGGCTCTTGACCGAGCTTGCACATCTTCGGATCGACTCGAAATTGGCTCTTCATGTCTCGAGCCTGCACATGTCGAGGTAGGCATCTCGAGGTCCGAGCTCCTTTAAAAATTTCTGAGAAATTTTATCTCGAATGGCGATGTCTCGAGCACCTCGAGAAGACACGCTCCTCGAGTCGATCCTGTGTCCTAGAGATAACCTGAGCCAACACTTGCAATGGTGAACTCTGAGCGGTTTGGCCCTCAGGTTGAATCTCTTCAGAATCACTTCCATCTTCATCGGTGAGAACCACCAATCTTCTGCGTTTTGGAGCAAGATCATACATTTCAACATCTTTGCTCCCTGCTCCATCTTTGCCTCCAACAACACCTTCCCCCTGGTTTGTTGGGTCTCTTTTTCAGCAGCTGCAAAAGGTGATTCTACCTTCTTTTCTCTCTTCCCCGATGGCTCGCTTTTGCAAAGACTGGGCTTAAAGAGAATTTTGGACTTAGGGAATGGGGTCGAATTGGCGAAGATATCCTCCTCCTCTCTGCACATCTCCAAAATATAAGCAATTTTGGTGGCATGGTGGATCTTGCCTTTGATTGAGATCGCCCCGTCAACCTTCCTCAAAACTTTGGTCCGCTTTCACTCACCATCCCGAATCAGAATTTCACCGGTTGAAGTCTGTGGTGGGTGAGGCCTCTATCCGCCATCAACTGAGCTTGTGTCTTGACCGCTCAAAACTCCCCGCAAGACTCATGATGCACTTGCTCACAATATCCATCAAAACACGATATTGTGGCTTCAGGTGCCTTTTATGCAGTGTCGCCTCAAACTTCACAGGATTCTCAGCAATCTTATCTAAGTATTCCTGCTCTCTACCCGACATATACATCGTAGGATCCTCTCCTCTATCACAGAGCTCAAAAACATCATTCAGATTTTTCGGAGTTATGTACAAATCCCTCTCAAAATCGATGTATTTGGACGATTGCTCTAAATGTGATACGATAATCGAAGAATGCATACCATCTTCTTCATCTATCTTCAAGTTATAGATGAATTTGATTACCTCTTTTGCAAACTCCTGGTCTGGTCGGTTTGCGACTAGTTGGGTGAGTTTAGCCAGTCGAATCATATGCAGAGCCACCTCTTCTGGCTTTGAGTTGGTTGTGCTTTCGAGTGAGACAACGAACTCGTACCATGGCTTGTTGGTTTTGGCTAATCTTTTGAACAAGGTAGGAGCCACTTCAGAGAATGATTGAAGAAATGAAGCTTTGGGGTTTGGGATTTATTTTTTTTTTTTGGGCAAAGGGGATTTTTATTTGCAGAGGATTTGGGAACGAAGGGTTTGATAAAATTTTGGCTTGAATGGCTTAATGGGGAATATATAGCTTTGAGATCGTGGGGAATCGCATTGGTTAGGTGAAAAACAATGGTTGGGATTAATCTCCGATTAATCGGGTATACGAACCGATGATCTCCGAAAAATAAGCCGCCAAAACATCCTCATTGGTCATTAATTGTAGCAGAGCATTAAATGACTGTTGCCCTTCTTCGGAATTTAAAACGATCCCGCCCAAAAACATTCCTTAGGTGTTTTGTATTTATTGCGAATGATTTCTGAGCTTCACTTAAGCAATAAATGAGTCGCATGAGTCATTACTTCTTCAGACTAATTTCCCTCTATCAGTCTTCTCGAGTAATCGACCTTGATAAAATGTCGATTATAATCTTCGAAAAGTCTTGAATTGGTTCAAGATATACTCGAAAGTAATCGACCTTCAAGAATCTGAAGTTCTCCGAGACTCGATTCAAGATTTCCATTTTATCCTAAGCTTCTCAAGAGAATTCTCGAGAAAACTTCATGCATCCGAAAATCTTCAATTTTTTGATTTTACTCTATACACTGGTTCTAACATCCCTAATTCAATCGAAAGTTCACGAAATCTTGATTGACCCAAAGGTTTAGTCAAGATATCACTCTTTTGCTTATCAAGATGAATTTTCTCCATCCTTATGTCCTTTTTCTTAACATGATCTCTGATGAAGTGATGTTTGATATCCACATGCTTGCATCTGGTGTGCAATACCGGATTTTGTGAAATAGTTATTGTCACAAAATATTGGTACTTCATTGGCTTCAACTTTATAATCCCTTAATTGTTGTGCGAGCCAAAGAAATCGGAAAGCAGCCGACTTCACCGCAGACCATGTATTCAAATTTGATAATCTTGGTTGTTTGAGGTCCTGCTTTCTTGAAAAACCAAGATATCGACTTACTTCCTAGAAATTGACAAGATCTCAAGTGGACTTCTGTCAATTCGCAAGAACCACCATAATCAAGATCTCGAGTAACAAGTTAATCAAGGTTATCATCAGTTGGATACCACAATCCTCTATTCACTGTGCCTTTAAGATACTTCAGTATCTTTTTTGGCAGCCTCCATGTGACTAGCCTTAGGATTAGCTTGGTATCTTGCACATATCCGAACAACAAATGTTATATCCGGCCTACTTGCTGTGAGATAGAGCAATGATCCAATGATTCCTCTATAATCAGTATGGCTTACTGATTTACCTTCAGAATCAGGATCCATCTTGTAGTTAGTATTCATGGAAATCCTAACTGTATTGCAATTCTGTACACCATATTTGGCAATCAGATCTCTGGTGTACTTTGCCTGGTTGATGAATATTCCTTCCTTTGATTGTTTCACTTGAAGACCTAGAAAGAAATTCATCTCTCCCATCATTGACATCTCAAACTTGCCTTTCATCAGTGTTGAAAACTTTTCACACAGCTGATGGTTTGGAGATCCAAAAATGATGTCATCAACATATATCTGAACTAGTAAGATATCTTCCCCATCCTCTATCCTGAACAGAGTTCTATCAACAGTTCCTTTGACAAAACCATGGTCAGTAAGAAACTGAGAAAGAGTATCATACCATGCTCTGGGTGCTTGTTTGAGACCATACAAAGCTTTTACGAGCACGTAAACTTGGTCATTCTGTTTGAAACCAGGAGGTTGTTCCACATAAACCTCTTCTTTAAGCACACCATTCAGAAATGCACTTTTCACATCCATTTGATAGACTGTGAACTTCATGTGGGCAGCATATGCAAGAAACAATCTGATGGCTTCTAGTCTTGCAACAGGTGCAAAGGTTTCATCATAATCCAAGCCTTCTTCTTGGGAATAACCTTGTGCAACTAGCCTTGCCTTGTTTCTCACAATGTTGTTGTTTTCATCTCTTTTATTCTTGAAAACCCACTTGGTTCCAATAACATTGTGCCTTTCTGGTCTATCTACCAGCTCCCATACTTCATTCCTTGAGAATTGATTCAGCTCATCTTGCATAGCAGTAATCCAATGAGAATCTTGTAGAGCTTCACCAATCTCAAGAGGTTATTTCTCTAATAGGAAAGCAATGAGAATAGTGCACTCTCACCATGGAACCTTCTTGTTTTAACACCTTGGTTAGATCACCCACAATCTGATATGTAGGATGACTATCTAACCATTTCCTTCTTGATGTTCCCCCTTCAATAATATCCTCAACATTTGAAATGTTAGGTTCAGTTAAATCAGTAAACTCAGGGAACAACAGAAAAGGAGAAAGGGAATCATCTTCCTCAGGGGAAATTCTATTCAGAACATTGTCAGAGACATTTGTTCCCCTTTGGTTGACAGATTCAGAAATTGCCTCAGCTGTGACACATCTTCATTGGCATCACATACCCGAGTCTCAAATCGGTGTCTCTGTTCAGATTGGTCACCTTTGGAGTGTTGGTTTTCTGAGTCTCACCATCCCGAAGTTCCATCCTCGAACTTCTTTATTCGAGTCTGAGTCACTCCAATCATAGAATATGGTGACTTCTTCTTTTCGAGTTCGATGGATGATTTATCTTTCTGTTTGGGCTTAATCTGGTGATCCTCTTAGTCAGTTCATCTTCATCATGTTCCTGTTTCCTCTGAACACAAGTAGATTCATCAAAAACAACATGAGGTGTTTCCTCCACAATAAGAATCCTACAGGTTGTAAACTCAAAAGCTTTTCTCGACTTTAGAATATCCTAAGAATATTCCTTCATCGACTTTGCTATCAAATGTTTTCAATTTGATCTTTACCATTATTGTGTATGAAACACTTGCAACCAAACACACGAAAAAGAAAGAAACAAGAGGCTTCCTTTCATTCCAAAGCTCACAGGGTGTTTTGCCTTGACTCTTGGTCAAGATGGATGCGTTTCGAGAGTAGCATGCGGTGTTTCTGACTTCAAACCCCAAAATCTTTTAGGAATATCACCTTCAAATTTATCATTGTCCGCGAAACTTCTTTTCGTGAGTCCCATTTCCTTCTTTCAAAGAACACCATTTTGTTGAGGGGTCCTTGCATTTCTTTGTTTCATGTGAAATTCCATTCTCTCGCACAATAATCAAATATGATATGATTTATAAACTCGGTTCCTTTGTCGATCGATTTTGACCCACACTCGATTTTTTTCTCAATCTTGAGCCTTTTCAAGAACTCCGCGACTTTTATCCTAGTCTCTTTCTTACTAAGTAAGAATATGACCCAAGTATATCTTGAGTAGTCATCAACTACTACCAATGTGTATTTCCTGCCATTAGTGCTTACGGTGTTATAGGACCAAAAGATCCATATGCGAATGGCGAAGTGTTCGTCAAGAGAAACTTCTACTTTGCTTTTAAATGATGCTTTTACTTGTTTTCCTTTCTGGCACGCATCACAAATATGTTCCTTACTGAACACTTCATTAGGCAACCCTCTCACAAGAGCTAATCTTGCAAGCTTGTTCAGGGTTTTAAAATTTAGGTGATTCATTCTTTTATGCCATAACCAATGGTATATCCGTGGAACTTTTAGCAACTAAACATGCATCTTTAGGAGTTGAACTCCAATCTGCAAGATACACATTCCCTTTTCTTGTACCAGTCAGTAATACTTTCTGTGATGTATCATCTTTCACAAAACATAAGTTCTTAGAGAATTCAACATTAAAACCTTTATCACAGAATTGGCTAATTGAAAGCAAGTTATGCTTCAATCCAGATACATATGAAACACCATGGATATGAACTGAGTCGATTTCCAAAGTTCCATATCCTTGATCGTCCTTGGAGTTATCTCCAAAAGTGTTCGTGGGCCTCTTTGTTCAACATAGTCTTTGAGTATCTTCTTGTATCTGTCATATGTCTTGAACATCCTTTGTCAAGATACCATATATCGGGGAGCTTTTTTCATCTCTCTGCTCATCAGTGCCATGTGATCTTTAGTCAGTTCAGTGCCCTTCTTTTCCTCCTGAAAAACAGATAAATTCTTAGGTACCCAATTTGTGTAGGGTCCTACGAGGTTAGCTGTACCTTTCGGAATCCAAATTTGCCTGACAACTCTAATCACTTTAGAGTGGCTAATCTGTCTTCCATAAACATCAACATATACATCCACTACTCTGGGTGCCTTAGCAGTTTTCTGTATATGTGTGCAAGCTTTAGCATGAACATGGGCTTTTGAATTCTTCTTTGGTTCAGGCCTTCTGTTCATTTGCTTAGGCTTTTGTGCAGCCGGTCTAAATCTTTGATGACTCGGGTTCAGATAATCTTTACCCTTAAGCAAGTAGGGTTCATGTTGTGCATCTTTGAAATCTGGGTCTTCGATTGTCTCGAGGACTTGGTCTCTTGATTGAGAATGTCTCTTTGAGTGTTTCTCATCCGAGGATTCCTCGATGGTTCTTTGTGGAGCCTTTCAGTTTGCATTCTTAACCGAGGTTTTGAAGTACTTGCCTAAAACTTTTCAATCGATTGCTCGGGTTTTCTAGCCTTTACCGAGGTTTGGGCTTTTAACCCGATCATTGGGGTTTCTTTGAGACCATAGGTCCTTTTCCCTTGTCTACAACCTTGGGCATTACTTCAGCTTGAAGTGTAGGTGCCACTGGTTTTACAAAGATAGTCTTCTTGCTACTTGATGCAGCATTCAGATGACCTTGTGAGGTTCCCCCTGGAATTAATCCCAATCCGTTTTTTATAGTCCACAGATCTCTGGTAACTCAATTTCATCTATTACATTAGATGCTTTATTCAATAGAGTTAACTTCTTTCATGCACTATCCTCACGATTTTGTAGAGTTTTATGCTTCTCAGAGAGGTCATTGAACTCAGTTCTGATTAGCTGAATTTCTTCAGTGGATTTCTCTAGCTTTTCCGTTAGGGATATTATCAACTTCTCTTTCTCTGAGAGTTGTACTTTCGTAACATCCATTCATCAAGAGCTCCCATTAATTGAGAAGTGATTTCAATATTGCTAGAGTCTTTCCATTTTAGATTTTCAAACTTTCACTTCCTTATTCCGCTCTTGAGTTCTATTTAGCGATCCTTGCAAAAACAAAGATAGTCCTTCATCAGATTCTCAAAAGAATCCATCAGGTCAAAATGACTGTTTTCAGTGGAACATGAAAACTCATGTGCTAGTGTAGGAGCAGCAACAGAGAAAGAAGAATTTACCTCCTCAATGGCCATCAGAGAGATGTCATCACTTTCCTTTGTCTCGAGAATATCTCATCTCAAGAGCTAGATCCTCCTCGAGTGTTCTTCTTACGCAACCATGGCCTTTTTGCTTGAGAACTTCTGGTCTCTTTTAGCTTGCCTTTCTCTTCTCTCCTTAGCACTCAAATCTAGACAATCATACTGGAAATGACCTTTCTTCTGCCAATTATAGCATCTGTTGGTATCATCATGCTGATCATTTTCTTCTTTGGACTTGGAGTCTTTCCTCTTGGATGAAGATCCTTGACTTTTCGTGTCCTTCTTCTTCTCGGTTGATCGTCCTCGGGTTTCTTTCGGTACTGTGGTTCTGTAATAGCTTTTGTATTTTCCAAATCTACTATTAAGTCTGTCAAACCTCCTTGCCATCGGTCTTAGCTTTTCCTCAAGCTCATCCTGATGTTTGGCATGGGGGTTCTCAGACTCTCTAGTTTTACAGGGTTTATCTTTGGCTTTTAAAGCCACATTCTTACTTGATGAAGAATCATCTTTCTTTGTCGACCTTTTTGGATTTCTTATCAATTACAAATTCATAGGCCTTCAGCTCAGAGAAGACTTGTTGATATGGCATTGAACTAATGTTCTTGGTGTTTTCAATCACCACAGCATGAATATCCCATTTCTTAGAAAGACCTCTAAGAATTTTCAATGCCACTTCTCTTTGTGGATATTTCTTTCCAAGTGCATTTAGATCATTCATGATGCTAGTGAATCTGACTTCCAGTTTGTCTATTGATTCACCATCATCCATTTCAAAACTATCAAACTTTCCAATTGCCACTGAAAGTTTGTTCTCTTTTATATGATCTGTGCCTTGGCACATTACAGCTAGTGTATCCCAAATTTCTTTAGCAGTATTATAGTGAGAGATCATTCCCATCACACCATCATCAATTGTACTGTATAGTGTGTCTTTAGCAATGTAGTCTAGATTGACTAACTTTCTCTCCTCAGGAGTTGGTTGGTCATCAGACTTAGGAAATTCTGCTCTAGGATCAATTCTCTCATCTTCTGTTCCTCTGGGATTCACCACAGTAAATTGGAATGGTCCTTGAGAGACCACTCTCCACATACGCTCATGTTTGGAATACAGATGAGCCTGCATTCTCAGTCTCCAAAGATCATAGTTCTCTACTGAGAACATGGGAAGTTTTTTAGAAGACATTTTATCTGATCTTTTGAAAAGAAAAAGTTTCAGCAAATAAGATCAGTTCAGATAGACCACAAGTATTTTTCAAAATATAACTTTGGTCAACAAAGAGGGTGGTCAAGTTGAACCACTGCTTTGATACCACTTGTTGGTCCCGGTGCAAACGAGTTTTACACGTGTATGGGGGGGGAATACACGTGTTCAGTGATTTTAAAACTTTTTCTTACTGAGGTCAGCTTGGGTCAGATAATCCTGAAGACTAGGTTCTGAGAAGCACAGATCGCTCTGAGTCAAAGTCTACTGACACAGTGATCCTGAGCTGCTTTCAGATACCTCAGATAATCCCAACTGAGTCCTGAGTGTCAGAGATCCTGAGTTGCATGGATCAGATAACTAACTTACTGAATCCTCAGAAAAGAGTTCAATTTGGTAACTATCTGTTCTAGCTACTCAGTCGTGCAGAATGGTTGGCCCTTAGTTTATACTCGTTTTAAGCTTTGCTGAAAACCTTCCCTTTATGAAATAGTGATTAGGCTGTGATTCACTTATGCAATTTCAGTGGATTGATTCCAACTGAATATCAGTGAAAAGTATGCTTTCAAAAATCAAGTCAATACAACAGTTAAGCACAGATAAGGAAAGTAATAAAGAACATAGCAATTATAGTGGTTCAGAGACTCAAGCTCCTACGTCCACTCTCCTTGACTCTTCAGAGAAATTCACTATCAACTTCTGAGCTTTCTGACTACCTCGTAGTTTACTTACTCAACTCGGCCCTGAGTTTTCTGACTACTCCACGTAGTTTACTTACTCAACCCGACCTTGAGTTTTTTGACTACCTCCGTAGTTTACTTACTCAAACACAAACAATCTTTCAGACTACCCCTGTAGCATACTAACTTCTCCTCTAGAGTTTTCTGACTACTCCGCGTAGTTTACTAACTCTTTACAACTCTTCTCACCAACAAACACGCTCCAACTACCTTCTCAAGGATTTGGGGTTTCTCGGTTGGTTTCCAACTAGGATGAGATATCCTTTACAATGAAGCACAATGCAAAGGGTTAGGATATCTCGACTAAGCTTTGGATAATTCTTATCAAGCTAGGCTTAGTATAGTGAGCTCTCTTCAATATAGAAGCACTTGGGAAATTTCTAAGTTTTTCGAGTGCTTTAACTTTTGCAAGAATAAGTTTGAGCTCTTGAGTTGCGTATAAATTTCCCGTAACCTTACAATGTAGAGGGTCATCAGTATTTATAGGCATACACCAAGGTCACTCTTGAAAACTATCCGTTGGAGAGACAGCTTCGTGAGTTCCCTCTTATGGTGTGTGAGAAACGACTATATTTACCTCCCTAACACGTTTTAGGCAATAGCCTTTCATGTAGCCGGTCTTCACTTTTTGCAGTCTGGAACTTTTGTACATCTGACATCTTTTTCAGCGACCTGTCACTGTCAGTGTCAGTATAGTACAGTGTCGTATTCCTCTTTTTGACTTTTGTCTCCAGTTAAAGGTAGACACCTTCAACGGCTCTTTTGGTTATAAACTCTGAGTTTGATATAACCTTAACAACACATCTGACTTAGTTCCTTTTGTCTGCATTTGAATGTCTTGGCAATATCTATCTTTCCAAGGAATCACGTTTTTCTCAGTATTGCATCCTTCAGATAGATATATTCACTGCCTCGGAACATTCAGGTTTATACTGAGCATTCAGTACATTACTGATTCTTCAGTAATTACTGTGCCTTCAGTATTCTCGATCTTCAGTCTTTCAGTCTTGCGTCTTCAGAGTCTTCTGAGTCTTCACGGTCTTCTGAGTCTTCTGAGTCTTTATAGTTATACTGACTGATATACTGAGTCTTCATGCTGAGTCTTCAGTTCTCAGTATCCTACTGAGTCTTCAGATACTATCCTGAACTATATCTGCTGACTATACATTTTGCAGATAACATCCTGAATATACTAAAAACTGAATCCTGACTCAACTATCAAGATCATTCTGAACATGTCATACTCAGGGGTTTTGGGATCTTAATCAAAATCATATACTTTAAATTCATCTCCCAACAGAAGTCGATGCGATACTCACGAAAGCCTGCTCCATATATCCAACAGCCGGGCCCCCATGATGAATACAAAGTGGCCCGGCTGGGGGGTATTGTTGTGATCGATGCAATCACCTCGATTTATTAGTACACGTTGGAACACGTGTATTAATAAATTATTGAAATAACCATGCCCGATGGTGAGATGTTCGCCTAGATAATAATTATCAACCATACAAGTGTGCTCGCTTTATCAACCATACAAGTATGCTCGCCTTGCCGACCAAACAAGTATGCTCGCCAAATCTGGCAAGCATTACAGTCATTCTTGTGTGCTCATTAAGGACAGTATTCCGGTATGAAATCGATATGGTCAAAGGGGCGAGCAGAGCAATCGGTTGAGCAAAAGTTGATATAAAGGGCATATGACATAAAAGTCAAGTCACTAACTGAACCATCTGGATGACAAAAATGATGCCTTATAAGCAAGTAAATTCAGAGGTGAACCAGGAAGACGAAGTTGAAAACGTGGCAGCATCACATGAGTTCTTGCAAGACACGAAGTCTCCAGCTCATGCTTGCCAAACCAGCTCATGCTTACCAAAGTACTATAAATAGAAGAAAAAAGAACAGTAAGAGGGTTTAGAAAAATTCCCTAACACTCATACATATTTTCCAAATCACCATCTTTTGAAGAAGGAAGTTCTCTCCACGAGAAGTATTGTGTTCTGTATACTTAAACCTCGCAATATAACATCCCTGGCTTGGAATGCCCCCAGAGTAGTCATTTATTGATGAACCGAGTCAACAATTTCCTATTATTTACCGTAATATTGTACACGTACTTATTTTGTTTGTGAGTTGTTTCAAAATTAGCCACATCGTATTCTCATTAAAAAATGACTTGCAACAATTGACGCTAGAAGGTGGGTAGAAAAAACTATCCCATACACAATCCTAAAAAACCGAGGCAGAAAAAAGAAATATGATGCCTCAATCTAGGAATACTCAGATGGAGAGGTCGGGACAGAGCCGACCTCACGCTCAGAAAGAGGCTCAACATCAGCCTCATAAAAATCAGACCGTGGAAACCATCAATCTTGAAGATATCGCCAACGATCCGACGGCCACAACAAAGGCCATCGCTTTCTTGTTGCGAGCACAGAAAGAGAGGGCCGAAAAGGAGTTGGCCAAGTTGAAAGTTCAAGATGATGATGATCAATGCTCGCATACACCTGATAGCGAGCAAGTTAAGGTGAAAGCTGTGCGGAAGCGAGCCAACAAAAAGGCTGATGATATGTCGGACGACGAGCAGCCTCAAGGGTCCAGACAATCGGCGTTTTGACGTTTGAGGCTCTCTGTTAAAGACCGAATCAGCAATCATAGGCGTCAGGATCTCGGGAGGGAACCGCCGACGAACATGCCGGCCCCCTCAGATCCTCATGATCGCCCGCATCCCAAAAGACAGCAGGAACAACAAAAATCTACTGGAACTAAATTGTCTATCCATCATCGATTGGGTAGTCAAGGACAAACATGAAAAGTGGGACTGCCCCATCATGAGCATGACCCCCCGGGTCCTCATGATGGGACACAACCCCGATCCAAGTCTGTCAGTTCCACAAAATTTGTAGAAATATAGAAAGCAATAGAGGGTTTACAGGCTGACCTGGCCGCAACGAGAGGACTCCCGCGGGCGAGCATAATGCCGTGCTCGCCACTAACGCCGGCGATCATGGCAGCTGAAGTACAAGAAAAAGTGGCAAAGATCCGACCACCAATCCATATGTTCGATGCTGAGTCTGACCCACATGTTCACCTCAGCAAATATTCAGATTTTATGATCGCTATGGGCGCCACCGACGCAATGCAGTGCCAATCATTCCCCATGACGTTGGGCGACCGCGCCCACAGATAGTTTTCTACTCTGCCCGCTGCGTCCATCACGTCTTTCGCCCAGTTGGGACAGAAATTCCTGTCCCATTTCTCTTCCATGTGTGCTCGCCCTGCACCAAAACAGAGGTTGGCACATTTCTCCCAGCTAAAGGGTGAATCAGATCGAGCATACATTGAAAGATTTGACAAATGTTTGTACGATGGAGCCCCAGTTGAAGAGGATGTAAAAATCCTCACGGTGGTGGGGGGCTTGACCCTAAATACGGATATGTGGAAAGCCATGCATCAGGATTGGCCGAACACATATGCCGAATTTCGAGAGTGAGCAACCAAGATTATAGCTATGCAGGATCTGCTCGCCCAATCACGGTTAGGCCAAGAAGTAGCAATAAAAAGAGTTGTTGGTAAAAAAGTAATGAATGAGGGGGGGGTATAAACCCCCAGGATCTTTTAAACCTTTTGAAGAAGGAGCAGAAGCACATGCACTACGAAGTCTTCTAGGTGTTTCAACAGAGACGATATTTAATCAAATTAAGGATCGGGACATGTTGGATAAGCCACGAAGAATCGTAAGAGATAAAAATTGGCTTAATACTTCCAAGTTTTGTAATTATCATGGGTACATCGGACATAATACCGATGAATGTCGCGATTTACTTCATCAACTTTGGAAGTTATATGAAGAGAATCGTCTTACGCAGTTCCTCAAAAAGCCAGTGAACAGAGACTCCCGAACTGAAAAATCAGGTGATCGTAGGGGTAAGCGTAAGGCCGAAGAAGCATCTGATAGTGATCTCGAGGAATCCCGCAAGAGGTTGGAATTACCCAAGAGAGGGGTTCCTACCATGAGCAGAGGTCGAGAGAGTCAAGAAATCAACATGATTCGTCCTGATTATGGTATAGTAGGTGGATGCTATCAGGCACCGACGTTATCGAACATGCGGAAGAAGATGGAAATGTGTGCCATGCAAAGCATCCATCAGGTGAATGTGGCGAGCACATCAGCTAGCACGCCACCCTCTCACCAAATCATGTTCTCGGAAGATGATCTCGACGGCATAATCACCCCCCACAATGACTCTCTAACCATCAGCGCTCGTCTTCTCGGTTTGAAGGTGCATCGCCTCCTGGTCAACACTGGAGCATATGCGAACATTCTGTTCGTTAACACTCTGCACCAAATGGAGAAGCAAGTTGGTGATCTAAGTAGTTATATCGAGCCCTGTGATCACACCATAATGGGTTTCGGGGAATCTATAACCCGACCATATGGAATGATTAGGCTAGGAGTTGAGTTAGAATCAACTAATAATCCGGAGATTCGACGACCTAGAATGTTAGACTTTGTAATCGTCGATGCTCCATCTACCTATAATGGGTTTTTAGGTCGCCCGTTTATTCAGGAATTCAAAGCTGCCTGTTCGACTTATTATTATTGTGTTAAGTTTCCAACCCAAGAAGGGACGGGTAGCGTAAAAGGCGACCAAAAAAAAGCTCGAGATTGTTTGCTGTCATGCGTGCCAGAAAAGCAAAATATCGTTAACATGATGGAGCAAACATGGGAGACTGGAGAATCAAGCCAACAGGCGAATATGTTACCGAGGACGCTTATACCTCCCCTGACGAGCACATCTCTACAGGGGAACATAGAACCCGGGATGATAACTCATGTTCCAGATCTAATGAACATTGATCCACCAAACGAGCTACCGGACTTAGAACCTCGTATAGGTTTTGATCCTATGGAAGTAGATGACGAGCAACGCCTGTTGAACAATTGGAGTCTATCAATATCGACCCGATCAGACCGGAATTAGAAGTGTTTATTGGTTCAGAATTACCGGAACCATTCCGAACAGAAATGATCGTGTATCTTTGAGCAAATTTGGATGTGTTCGCTTGGTCACATGAGGACATGGTCGGCATTGATCCTAAACATGCATGTCACTCTCTTAACCTTGACCCAACACAAATTCCAATAATCCAGAAGTGGAGAAAATTCAGTCCGGAGAAGTATGCAGCTATGGATAGTGAAATCAAGAAATTGCTCGATAATAAATTGATTCGTGAAGTAAAGTGCCCAAGATGGCTTGCTAAACCTGTGCTCGTCCACAAATCTAACGGAACTTGGAGGTTATGCATAGATTTCACCGACTTAAACAAAGCATGCCCAAAAGATAATTTCCCGATGCTACATATCGATTATTTGGTCGATAACGCAGCAGGACATGAGCTTATGACCTTCATGGATGCATTTGCTGGGTATCACCAAATACCCATGCATCCAGACGATCAAAAGAATACGGCTTTCTGCAGCGAAAATAATATGTATTGTTGGCAACGCATGTCATTCGGATTAAAGAACTCTGGAGTAACGTATCAACGTTTGGTGAACAAGATGTTCGACGAACACATAGGTCGAACAATTGAGGTGTATATTGATGACATTGTGGTAAAAATCGAGCATAAGGAAGACCACATTACTCACCTAGCACAGATGTTTGATATTCTCAGGGAGTATAATATGAAGTTAAATCTGAAGAAATGCAGTTTTGGGGTTCATTCAGGAAAATTCCTAGGACATATGGTCAGTTAGTGGGGGATTGAAGTGAACCCATCAAAGATTCAAGCTATGCTTAACATGCAGGCCCCCAGAAGTGTGAAAGAAGTTCAAAAATTAACTGGATGTTTGGCTTTTGTAAGCCAGTTTATATCACGAACTGGAGACAAATGCAAACCTTTCTTTGATGCATTAAAGAAAGGGAGATTCCAGTGGACAGAGCATTGCCAAAACGCATTTGAGTCATTAAAGCAATACCTGCGGATACTCAAACACTATCTAAGCCTGTTCCAGGGGAACAACTTTATTTGTATCTTGCCGCGTCAGAGCATGCAATTAGCGCTGTGCTCGTTCGGGCATAGGGGGCAACATATTTACCTATTTATTATGTAAGTCAGGTACTCAAAGAAGCCGAGCTCCGGTACCCTCCACTGGAAAAACTCGCGTATGCTCTCATTATGAGTGTCCGAAAACTGCGACCATACTTTTTCGATCACTCAGTCGAGGTGTTAACCACATTCCCATTACGACAAGTTCTCCACCGACCAGACACTGCGGGCAGGTTACTCAAGTGGACGGTGGAGTTAGGCCAATTTGGCATTATGTTCGCCCCACGAACAGCAATGAAGGGCCAGGCTATAGCCGATTTCATGGTTGAATTGACATATCCACAAATACCCGAAAGAGGTGTCGACCAACCATGGCACATGTATGTAGACGGTTCATCAACAAGTTCAAGAGCCGGAGCGGGCGTGGTTCTCATCAGCCCAACTCGACAAACTTTCACGACAGCCATCCGTTTTGATTTCCCAGCCACAAATAATGAAGCCAAGTACGAAGCTTTGATTGCTGGATTACACATGGCTATGACAATGGGAATTCAGAGGCTGATGATTTATAGTGATTCCCAAATAATCGTATACCAAGTATTAGGCGAGTACGAAGCACGAGGCGAATAGATGGCACAATATCAACAACTAGCAAAGGAGCTGCTTGAACAATTCGAACAAGTTTACATAGAACAATTACCATGATTGGATAATTCATTTGCTGATGCCTTGGCACGGTTGGCAACAGTAGAAGGAGTGACGAACACGATGGACATTGTGGTCGTCACAACTTGTTCGCCATCAATTCCCAGAGTTGTGGTCGCCCAGGTGACAGGCGAACAAGAAACCTGGATGACTCCAATTTTAAGCTACTTACAAAAAGGACTTCTCCCCTAAAATAAAACACAAGCTACTCGCCTAAGACTACAAGCTGCTCGATATTCTATGGACATTTATACAAAAGAAGTTTCTCTCTTCCATTATTGAAATGTATTACTCCTGAAGAGGGTCATGTGATTCTGGAACAGATTCATGATGGGGTATGTGGAAACCATACAGGTGGGCTTGTCCTGGCATATAAAATTATCAGACAAGGTTACTATTGGCCGACTCTCAAGAAAGATTCGCTCGCGTATGCCCGCGTATGTCATAAGTGTCAGGTATACGCCCCACTTATCCATAGCCCACCCGAAGAACTAGTGTTTGTTTACAGCCCATGGCCATTTGCTAAATGGGGAATCGATTTGATCGATCCATTTCCTACTGGCACATCGGGAGTAAAATATGCCGTGGTTGCCGTTGATTACTACACTAAATGGGCGGAAGCTGAAGCCATTGTTAAAGCCACCGAACAAACGGACAAGTTGAAGCTGTCAATAAAACTATCAAGCATACCCTCAAGGATAAACTTGATAATTCCAAGGGGGGAGGATGGGCTGAAGAGTTACCAGAAATATTATGGGCATATCGTACTACTTTCAGAACATCAATTGCGGAAACCCCGTTTGCTCTGGCATTTGGTACAGAAGCTGTTATACCGGCAGAAGTAAAGATCCCGAGCCATCGGATAATGAGTTTTGGAGAGCACATCAACGACCAGGCGCTCGCCCTAAGTGCAGATTTGTTGGAAGAAAGAAGGATGGAGGCCGATTTCAGGAACACTATGTATAAAAAAAGATCAAAAAAGTTCTACAACTCCAAATTCCGAACACGCAAGTTCAACGTAGGCGAGCTTGTTCTAAGACGAGCAATGGGGGTACCAAGTGGTGTGTTCGGCCGAGGATTGGAAGGTCCATTCAGAGTAACAGAACGTTTGTTAAACGGGGCATATGATTTGGAAGACTTGAATGGAGTTCCGTTGTCCTATTAGTGGAATGCGTCAAATCTGAAAAAGTATTATCAGTAACGACGAGCACAACTGGCTAGCTATTGGGGCAAAAAAAAAAAAACCCCGAGCATAATCAGCCATTCGGCTAAGACGAGCAGGATAAACATGAGGAAAGAACACACAGTGTCCGACATAAATTTCTGAATCTTCTAGAAGGAATTTTGGCCAGCACTATTAAAAGATAGAAGATACGTGTCAAAACAAGATGAGAAGTGGTGGCAACCAAAAAAGGTACGTGTCAATCCTTGAATAAGAACTGGCAAAGACAAGGATATATGTCAAAAGGAGGATTTAAAGCAAGAAGGCCAACACCAACTAGAAATGCCAGCACTTGTTTGGGATAGTAGTATAAATAGGCGTATTGATAGCTGAAGAAGTGGGAAGAAAAACAGAGAAAAAGGAAAAAATACTGCAAACATATTAGAAGAAAATTCAGTTATCGGGAGATAGTTGGTTTGGTATGCCTCCAGACGAAGTTTTCAATACTCGAATCAGCTATCATTTTGCTAACTCGATCATGTGTCCTGGTGCTTGCTCTAGTACGAGCTTTATACTCCGTATCGTAGTCACGAAGGAAAATACTCTCCCTTCAATTTGGGAAAGCCAAAATAAATCGGGAGAAGTATTTTCTTCTAAACGGGTATTGCCACTCCGAGCACAGGTTGGTGCTCGTTACGGACTCAAGATGCTCGGCAAAGTCATGGTTGCCACTTCACTTTACCCACTGCTTATGCAGTAGTAAATCACTAGTCCCCTACGCATCCCAAAAATCTCCTCCGAAGGGGTGGGATGTCGTGGCGACGACGAATCGAACGTCTGACGCCGATGCTCGAGAATCTACGAAGGGGATAAAATGGTGCGAGCAATGGCATCCGCCCAAGACGGTATAAGCGAAAGCAGTTTGCTCGCCATATGCTCATGTCATGAAGCTTCGCGATAATCACGGCTTGTCCGGAGGGCAAAACTTCGATCTTTCTCGCCGCCGAGCATATTACTTGAAGAAGAGTAGACAGGCTGATCCGCCTCATACTTGTCAACATCAATTCCACGGACAAGATGAGGTCAGCTCATGTCTATTTCAAGATGAGGCTTTGAATTTAGCAAAACCATAGTCTGATATCTATAATTATGTGTAATAGAAACAAACTTCTTCAAATGTAAAAGTTGTAATAGAATAGCAACGTGTTGCGAAGCATATTTGCTTGTTAAGTTTTTCTAGTTAAAGCCTATGAATGGTCGCACCTAAGCCGGACGACCGAACAAAAAAGATTTAACGAAAGCGTAAGTTTATGTTCACCGATTTTAAACAATTATTCAGACTTACAGATACCCGCAGTAAAGCAAGTGATGGGTACGGAGTCGTAACTAAATAAGATGACTCGTACTTACAGATACCAGCAACAAAGCGAGTGATGGGTATGGGGTCGCAACTAAATAAGACGACCCGAGCAGAATAGTGATCGCGGCTAACATAAGATGATCACGAAAGAAGAAAGGGGGGGTTACACATAAGTTAACCCATCTGGTCGCAACTAAATAAGACGATCAACCTGATTGCATCTCAATAAGACAATCAAAAAACCAAAGAAGTCAGGGTGGAACATAGACACTTATCATGTTCGAATTCATTCAGAAGAAAAAATGGCATAAACTAGGAAACAAAACAAACATTATCTGTTCATCAACAAAATTCATCCTCCACGATCGAATCAGAGGAAATTGTTCAACAAGCAAATTCAATGGAAACAACAAATTGTACGAAAGCAGAAGATAAAAATTACACAGTAATAAAATTAAGGAATAAATTCATTGTTGGGGGTGGGCGGAAGAGATGTGTCCAGCAAGTCTTGCCTCGTCTGCTTGGTCCCTTCGGGAGCGATTCCTCCAGTACCATTGAGCCTCGTCTGCTCGCTGGATAGTAAGTTCTGCTCATCTTCAGGTAGACCACTCTGCTCGTCCTGCACCTGATCAAATTCATGCTCGGCTCTGTAAGCTTGGACGACAGTACCTTAAACATCCGCATCCGAACCATCTTCCTCATCCAAAATAGGGTCATCAATCTCGATCCCATCAGGAAGATTGGAGAAATCGCACAGATCACTCAAATCAGATATTGGAAGGTTGCGGTTCGGGGGGTTGTCGAGCAGGTACTTCTCGAGATGGGCTACGAGCGGGGTAATCTGGTCAGTAGTAAGTGTTTGTCTAGCAGAACGGATGGCATTTGAAAAGGCACACATATAGGAGAAATTGGACATGGAATCAACATACTATTCAGTGTGCAATTTTGAATTTTCAAGACCCAGACGAGTGTTGGTCTCTTCGGCGGTGAGGAGTTGTTGGGCGAGCAGAGTTTTCTCGGATTCTGCAGCCTCGATGCCTGTTCTGAGTTTTCGGAGCTCAACGTCTAGCTCGTCCTGAACTCTCCTAATGCCAGCCACCTCTTCCCGATTACGGTGCACCTCCTCCCGAGCAAGGCCTAGCTCCTCTCTGGCCTGGCGAGCATCTTCCCGAGCTAGACGAGCATCCTCTTGAGCCTCACGAGCCTCTGCTTGGGCAGAGGATACATGTTCTTGAACCAGCTTCATTTCATCTTGGGTTTTGGTCAGCTCGTTCACCTTCTCTTCGAAACTCGTGATAAGAGTCACGTAGTTGGAATGAAGTTGGGCGGACTCGGCGTAAGCCTTTTCAAGGAGAACCAAAGATTGGCCATGGCGCACTAGGCCAAGTCGCATGGTTTCCAAAGTCGTTGGACCCTTAGTGGCCTCTTCAAGCTCAGTAGTCCATGCTCGGATGGGGGTCTCACACGCTTTCTGGACATACTCGGGAAGGCCAGGAATGTTGCGGACACTAGGAGAGCAATAATAGTCTTTCAACTCTGGCATCAGAGGTGACAATCTGTTCAACCTACGTGTTATAAAAACAAACATATATGATTAAACGATCAAATCAGATGGAACAAAGAGACACTCCAACAGGCGAGCAAACGTACCTGTTCACCCGAGCTGGGTCCCATCCCATAAATAACTTGTCCTCGGGAGAACGGAGCTGGGAACTCAAAGGAGTCCAGGTTCGGGGTCCTGCTGGGGGTGGAGTAGATGTACCGATCTCCATTTTGGCAATTTTTATGATCGGACCGACCACAGAGGCAGTTATTCTGGTCGTTTCAGCAGTAGGGGTCGCCTCATTAACATCGATGCTCGATGGAGCTATCAGATTTTGTTCGTCAGGTACCCTTCTGGATCTCTTTGGTGAGGGAGCTTGGTCGCTCGATCCCTGCTTGACAGGATGAGTTGTCCTTTTCTGCCGACTCGACTCGCCCGGTCCGGGCGAGGCTGGTCGGCTCGCCTTTTTCACTCTGCTCGCCTCCCCTCGGTTTGCTCGTTGAGCATCTCTATCGGCCTGAATTCGAGCAAGCTCTTGGGGTCTCTTGGTTAGAGCCATTTCAGTATGCTCAGATGTGCTTATAGCAATAGTTATGGCAGGGAAAGCTGTAGACAGAAGAATTTATTAAAAAAGAAAGAGAAACCGGGAACAAAAGGCACAACACATTTGCAAGTACAAAAATAATCCTCACCAGTTGGATTGACGGCAACTAAATGGTGAGGGGGCACGTACAATCCTCCTCTCTTCCTTTGGTCAGCAGTGTTCAACGTCTTCACTGAGCGTTCTGAGTATGGCTCAAGGTCAATTTACCAGCTACTACTGAAATAACCATCGTTTATCTCTTTGTCCATTGTTGCTTGAATTCCTGAGATTGAGGAAATAAGTTAAAATCAGTTCACAGTGGAGAATAAAACAACAAATAAAATCAGTTCACAGTGGAGAATAAAACAACAAAAATACTTACTTCGACAGATCCCAAAATCAGTGGGGATATCTAAGCGGGCATTTGGTTCACATCCTGAAGCAGGACTTTTCCAATCACCCCCAACGAACCAAAACTTCTCTTTCCAATCCGTGATCTTATTAGGCACGTCCTCGATGACCTTACATTTTGCTTTTGCTTGCATGAACAACCATCCGTGTTCGCCTTTGGGTCGAGACAAATGAACTAATCGAGAAAGTTCTGCTGCTGTTGGATAGTACACAGGTTTTGGTTTGCCGAACAGAGTTAGGAAACTCATAATCATATGCCACCCATTCGGCTTTAGCTGTGTAATAGTGATATTCCATTCTACGAGCAAGCGAGTAATAACCGGATGAAGTGGGAATCGAAGACCCGCTTCCATTGTATCTAAGTTCACAGCAACACAACCCTCGGGAGGCTGGTCTGCTTGCTCATCGGGACCAGGCGCCCAGAAAAACACATCCTTTGGAGTCTCGTAAATCCGATTCAATTGGCCGAGCATATCTACATCAATCACATTTGCAATTTTGCTCGCTGGATATTCAAAATCATAGCAAGCACTATACTCGGAATATGTTGGGCTATGAGGAAGACCAACAGGGATATCGAGCTCCATGTTCTGTTCGCCATCAAAACCTCTGTTCGACTCATTAACATTTTCAGTTACTGGGATTTCCTCCCTCATATAATCGTCACCCCTATTTACATCACGATTACCTACAACCCTAGATTCAATTTGGGTTTGGGACAAAGAATCTTCACCCGAACCATCTAAAAAATCGGTGCGGGCTAAATCCCGGTCTAATTCATTGAGGGCATCATCGGAATCCGACGAAAGAATGGCAAATGGGTGTCAAATTTGCCAGCGGGATCTTGAACCCGAGGCGTTCATCTCCGGCGCATTAGCACCACTATGGGAGATCGGACGGTAAGATGAGGAAGAGGAACTATGATGGTTTGGCTCTATTGAAGCGGTAGAACTCGAACGAGAAGTCATAATTGGAATTAAGGGGGTTACGAAGTAATTACCTGGAAGAAATCTTTCGCCGAAATGAGCGTGCTCTTGCCAAAAATTTCAGACGGGACGGAATGTGAAGAAAGAAAGAAGGAAGAATGAAGAGAAAGAAAAAGAGATGAGGCGGCAAAATAGTTTTTATAGATGCTGGATTTAAAATTTTAGAAAATTCAGAAATTAGGTTTCTGACACAGAAGTCAAAGCGACACTCACGAAAGCCCACTCCATATATCCAACAGCCGGGCCCCCATGATGAATACAAAGCGGCCCGACTGGGGGGTATTGTTGTCATCGATGCAATCACCTCGATTTATTTGTACACGTCGGAACATGTGTATCAATAAATTATTAAAATAACCATGCCCGATGGAGAGGTGTTCGCCTAGATAATAATTATCAACCATACAAGTGTGCTCGCATTATCAACCATACAAGTATGCTCGCCTTGCCGACCAAACAAGTATGCTCGCCAAATCTGGCAAGCATTATAGTCATTCTTGTGTGCTCGTTAAGGACAGTATTCCGGTACAAAATCGATATGGTCAAAGGGGCGAGCAGAGCAATCGGTCGATCAAAAGTTGATACAAAGGGCATATGACATAAAAGTCAAGTCACTAACTGAACCACCTGGATGACAAAAAGGATGCCTTATAAGCAAGTAAATTCAGAGGTGAACCAGGAAGACGAAGTTGAAAACGTGGCAGTATCACATGAGTTCTTGCAAGACACGAAGTCTCCAGCTCATGCTTGCCAAACCAGCTCATGCTTACCAAAGTACTATAAATAGAAGAAAAAAGAACAGTAAGAGGGTTCAGAAAAATTCCCTAACACTCATACATATTTTCCAAATCACCATCTTTTGAAGAAGGAAGTTCTCTCCACTAGAAGTATTGTGTACCGTATACTTAAACCTCGCAATATAACATCCATGGCTTGGAATGCCCCCAGAGTAGTCATTTATTGATGAACTGGGTCAACAATTTTCTGTTATTTACCGTAATATCATACACGTACTTATTTTGTTTGTGAGTTGTTTCAAAATTAGCCACATCGTATTCTCATTAAAAAACGACTTGCAACAAATAGATTAATTTAAAATTAATTATTATAAATATTTAATTAAATTAGATTTAATTAAATAAGAATTCCAAATAATTATATTTGGAATATAATTGTAGGATTTAATGTATATGGAAATAAATCGTAGAGATTTTCATATAAGGCATTTAAATCCGTAGAGATTTATATTTAGGGAATTAAATTAAAAGGAATTAATTTAATTCAAGATTAGGGATTTTATTTCCCTAATTGGGCTAGCTTGGGAAATAAGCTAAGCCTCCCTATATATACAAGCTCTTAGGAATTCACAAATGAATCACTTCATATTTTCTCCATAAAATCTGGAGTTTGGATTTTCCTAGCAAATTCATCTCGGGGATTCAACGCTGGCAGATCTGTGCAGATCAGTAAACGACTGTTACGTGGATGCCATAGTTGAGGAATCCGTGTACGAATTGCTGTAAGAATTCTATTTACGTTTACTCGTATTTAATATGCAATTAACTGTTCGTTGTTGGTGAACTGTTTGATTTCGCTGCGCATGTATTACGTGTTTATGTGCCTCTAAATTTCAACAAATGAAAAGTCATCCATCAGATCAGATCATTGGAGAAGCTACCACTGGTGTAAAAACTAGAAGAAGAATGAGTATTCATATCAATAACCTTGTAAGATCAGTTTGCATGTCATCCATATGCAATCAGGTAACCTTTGAGTGTTATCATTCTGAAATTGAGCCTAAAAATATGAAAGAAGCTCTTGATGATGAAAATTGGATAAATGTTATGCATGAAGAGATTAATCAGTTTGAAAGAAATGATGTTTGGACACTTGTACCTAGACCTAATTCTGATATTAATGTCATAGGAACAAAGTGGATTTTCAAGAATAAAACTAATGAATCTGGTAATATTGTGAGAAATAAGGCTAGATTGGTTGCTCAAGGATATACTCAGATTGAAGGAATAGACTTTGATGAAGTATTTGCTCCTGTTGCTAGAATTGAATCTATTAGATTACTTCTTGCTATTGCATATTTTATTAACATTAACTTGCATCAAATGGATGTTAAAGCTGCCTTCTTAAATGGTATTCAGGATGATGAAGCTTATGTTGAACAGCCTAAAGGTTTTGAAAATCTGGAATTTCCTGATCATGTTTACAAGTTAAAGAAAGCTTTGTATGGTCTAAAACAAGCACCTAGAGCTTGGTATGGTAAACTTACTGATTTCTTACTTGAATTTGGATTTTTGAGAGGAGAAGCTAATAGAACCTTGTTCATTAAAAATTCTGAGAATGATATCATGGTTTCTCAAATATATGTTGATGATATTGTATTTGGTTCGACTTGTAATGATATGCTTGAGAGTTTTATTAAAGAAATGACCTGTACCTTTGAAATGTCCATGGTTGGAGAACTGAATTTCTTTTTAGGTCTTCAAATCAAACAAATGGAAGATGGTATTTTATTTTCTCAAAACAAATATGCTAAGAACTTGGTGAAAAGATTTGGTCTTGAAACTGCTAAAACTATGAAAACCCCTATGGGTTCAACTCAAAAGTTGAGTAAAGACTTGATTGGAAAAAATGTTGATCCTAACTTGTATAGATCAATGATTGGAAGTCTTTTGTACTTAACTTCTAGTAGGCCTAATATTATGTATAGTGTTTGTCTTTGTGCTAGATATCAAGCTAATCCTAAGGAATCACATCTTAATTATGTCAAAAGAATTATAAGATATGTAGCTGAAACATGTGATCTAGGTATTTGGTACTCAAAGGATACTAATTGCTCTTTAGTTGTCTATAGTGATTTAGATTGGGCAGGTGATTGTGATGACAGAAAAAATACTAGTGGATGATGTTTCTACATGGGAAACAACATTATATCCTGGCACAGTAAGAAACATAATTGTGTTTCACAATCAACAGTTGAGTCTAAATATGTTGCTGCTGAAAGTGGCTACACTCAACTACTTTGGCTTAAAAAGATGTTTGATGATTATGGGTTGGAAAGTGGTATTTTGACTATTTATTGTGATAATACTAGTGCTATCAATATTTCCAAGAATCATGTGCAACATTCATTGACTAAGCATATAAGTATAAGACATCACTTTATAAGAGATCTTGTAGAGAAAGAAATTGTGAAGTTAGAATACATTTCTACTAAAAAACAGCTTGCTGATATTTTTACAAAAGCCCTTTATAATGAGAGGTTTTCTTCACTTAGAAAATCTCTTGGTCTTTGCTATATCTGAACATAAACACTAGATGTTGTAACAAATATTTCACAACATTTGAAGCAACATTGTGGTTCTGATAACGTGTTTATCTATTTTTTACTTATGATTGAACTTTAAATGATAGTGTTATGATCTTATTGTTGAATCATGGTTTAGATACAGAGTCCTGGACATATATCTCTTAAATGCATTGAAAAATAAAGCACAACTTACATGTGTAATAACTGAGTAACTATGGGACACGGAGCTCGCTACATGTTCTCTTTTCAAAAGGTGATTAAATATACATCCATGTTTGTTCACAATCCATTGAGTAACTATGGGGCACGGAGCTCGCGACTACGGTGTTCTCTCTTGAAAAGGTGGATCAATGTGAACATGTGTTCAAAATAAAATTTTCAAAATATGCAACACTTTGATGATGGACTTCATGCAAAATTAAGTGTTGAGATATATGTGTGCCGACATTTTGTGAAACCTTAAATGATTCAAACTTTATCTATCATACATGATTTGTTTAAATTTCTTCTTAAGTTGAATTCGTGGTCAAACATGTTATTTAATCTAAATTGTGTTTATTTAAGTTGGATATGGTTTCTTTTTGTTTTCAAAATTGCTTTTGGCGGCTGATTACACATCACACGTTCACTCAAACTTAGTGGGTGGTTATTTAACTCCACTATGTTTTGGTTTTTGTAGGTGGTTTTGTGTAATAACGTCCTTCTCTTCTCTATTTATGTTGATTACGGTATTGTTTTCTATTATATGCTGAAAACATTTTGAGTTGCACTTAGGATTTGAGGTTTGTTGATTTTTACTTATATTATTGCACTATTTTCGTCATTTACTTCCTTTTCCCTCCTATATTTTGATTTCATTTTTTTAATTGCTTGGTTTATTTTGATTGGACAGAAAAATGGTGGGATGGCTGATAATGCAAACCCTTCGGGATTCCCTGATCATTCATCCAAACACTCAAACCCTTCCTCTGCAGAAAACCCTCCTTTCACTCCTTCCTCTCCTGAAAACTCGAACCCTCTGAACTTACTAGCAGAAATGGCCGCACAAAACACAGATTATGATTCCACTAATGTTGGTGGATCATCCTCTTCTTCCGTACAAAAAACCTATCCCATATGAATTTCCTGTCGATACTCCCAAATCGCTGATTCACTTGATCATCGAGCAAATGCTAGAGAAAAACCTTCCTGTTCTTCCTGATATTTTTGTTGGGAATAAACTTATCAACGTTAAAGACTTTGTTGATCTCTCTTCTAAACCCTTAGCCGAAGAACCTTCTTCAGAAATTCCTTCAGAAACCTCTGTTTCTGAACCCGCTGAAGAAACTCCTAACCCATCTCAACCCGCAGATGTTGAGATGAAAGCTTCTGATTCCTCTGATTCAGATGGAATGGGGAAGAAATTAAAGAACATCCGCTTGATAAAGAAGCAACTTGCTCCCAAGAGAGGTGTTGGGAAATGGGGAAAACGGAGAATGTATTAAAGAAATCTTGGAAAGAAGGTTGATTACACTGGTAAACGACCAAAAAGGACAGATGGTAGTGTTGATGACCCTGTTGCTGTTGAAGATTTTGATGAAGAAATGGTTGACCCAGTTGAGCCTGTTGCTGAACCAAAAGATTTGGATGATGATCTTACTATGGAGGAGTTAATGGCCAAAAAGGAAAGGAGAACAAAGAGGAGAAATGATCCTCAAGTGCATGTTGCTGCTGATGTTGCTGAATCATCTGATTCAGAGAAAGAAGTAGAATCCCAAAAGGATTCTGAGGAAAATATGGAAAGTGATGAGATAGAACCTGAAGAAGAACCTAAGGAAGATCCTGAAGAAGAAGATGTACCTGTTGGAAACCAAACTGATGATGAATGGGATCAATTTTGATGAGGTACTGGAATCTGACTCTGACCCTGATGATAAGGTTGAATATGATAGAAAATCTGATGTTGTTAGATCTATGCTAAAAAAGGTGATTATTGATGAAAGGATCATAAAAATACCTGACTTTGAGGCTAACAATCTAATAGGTTTTCTTAAGAGTACGTCTTTATTGCATGCTCTTCAATATGCCAAACCTTATTATGTGCCATGGGTTGCCGAATTTTATGCTAATCTGAAGAAAAGTTGTGGAATTGTGCAATCTGCAAACTATGGGAAAGTCAGATTCAGGTACAATGTTGTCACTATTTCCCCTAGGCTAATTAACTTTTTCCTAAAGACTAGAAACATGGAGGATGAGTCTGGTGAACTGGATATTGGGGAAGTAATGTCTGTGATAACTGGTGGGAGATATACTGAATGGACTCTTCAATTTTCTGCTGCAAAACTGACTTCTTTGTACTCTGTGATACATAAATTGTTGGTTTCAAACTGGTTGCCTTCCAAAAATTCCAATGTGTTAACCGAAGAGCAAGCATTCTTGTTGTACAAGATTGTACACTTGAATAAATTCGACATGGGTCAGATTATCTTTGATAATATTGTTTCATATGCTAGTAAACACACTGAAGGAACCATTCTTCCATATCCAAGCCTGATTTGTCAGATGTTGGATAGATTAGAGTTTGAAAGACCAAGGGGTGAGAGAATCAGCAGCTATGTTCCTAGTTTTGGTATATCTCATGTTCTGAAAGGTGGTAACCGGGTAGTTGATTTGCCTCTGAAAGATAATGAACAACAAACCGAAAATGTTGCCCATTCTGTTGGCAACATTTCCTACACAGTAACCAGATGTGATGGTATCCCTTCTGTTACCTTTTCAAATTAATTCATTTCTGATCAAATTCAATCCATCCAGCAAAGTATAGATGCTCTGATCATACAGAGAACCTTCTGGAGAAACCTTCTTTCTACTCCAACAGGGGGAGGTTCACCTGATGATGATGGTGATGATGGTGGTTGGAGCTGGTCAATCTGGCCATGCAGGAGAGAAGGATGTTGCTGAATATGCTGTTGTTGATGATGATGGTGCAGATGCACAAGATGATCAGAATAATGAAGCTGATGCTGATGATAGAGAGGTGGATGATGCTGTCAATAGAGCTGTCAATGAAGTTGTGGATGATGCCGTGGAAAATGTTTTTGATGGTGAACAGAATGATGATGTTGCTGCTGAGCAAATTGTACCTGATGAAGCTGAACCAGTTGATGATAGCCCTGATGATACCGATGATGAGCTGAAGAAGACTCCTAACAGGGAGAGTATGTCCCCAGAGAGTGTTGCTATCATTGATCAGCTATATGGAGCTGATAACTGGTGAACAGATTCAAGACAGGGGGAGTTTTTGATGTATGGGGGAGTATTTGCAGATTATGGAGATGCAGCCATTCCAATGGCCCAGTCCTTCCCTATACTTCACTACCAAAATTCCTTTCTGTATTGCAATCTTTTATTTACTGCTCTTTACTTTATGAACTCTGTTAATGGATAATTAGTTGATACGTTTATGTTTCTGTCATTTAATTTATGTTGGATATTTTGGCCTAAGTACACTGCTGATGTACTTAGTGCTTGTGTTGGTTGTTTGTTTTTAAATTATGATTTGGTTGAATAGTAGTTGTTCTCTGAATGGCTATTATTTGTTTCTTTCCTGACACAAGTTCGGATGTTGTTTTTAACATCAGGTGTGTTGTAGTAGAAAGGCCGAATTGGGGGAATTTGTTGATGTTGCATGGATGTTGTTCTAGATGTTGGACAACATTCTGCACAACATCTTAAATTTGCCTTTTCTCCTAACACTGAATCTGTTTTATTAGATGTGTTTTTCTATGTTTCCTACATTGCAGGTTGATGACAATTTCAGATATTGTCAAGCGGTTGCACTGATGGAGTAAGAATAGAAAGATCATGGGTGGTTACACCAAGATCATGGAGATAGTGGAGGAGATCTTCAAGGCTGTCCACACCAAGTGGATAGGACAATGTAGTTGGTCCAAATGTCTATAAATAGATTGCATTGGTCGACATTCAAGTTTTGAGTAAAAGTGAAATCCCATTTGCTCTACTCCAAACTTAAGAGAGTAGCATCCGAGACACAACCGTGTGTGGAGTGTGAGGGTCGATGCTATGTCTATTTGTACTGGTCGAGTGTATTCCAACATTTCCCATGAGTATTGATTTTGTCTTATTAGATCAAGGTTTAGGTTGAATAAGATCACTAGTTACTTGATTGAATAGATTGATTTTTGGTGTGTGGTTTTTCACTACACCTTTTAGGATCTTGTAAAAGGTTCGTGTGTATCTCACTACTTGTTATAGTGATGATTTTAACCATGAGGTTTGTATAGTCTTATTATAGACTATAACAATTTTGGAAAATCCTTGCACCGCGTTTTTATACTTCTGCTGTCATATGTTGTTTTATATGTTTCACAACATTTTCAACAACACTCTGAAAAATACACGCACACACACTTTCACTGACTAACATAATCGACAACATAAGAAAGATCCGGACAAGTGATAGTAAAATATTGCAAAGCTCCCACCAAAGATTGGTAAAGCATTGGATCGTGAAACTGATTTCCCGTACTAACCAAAGAATCGCTGGCTTGCAAAGGAGTGGCAATCAATTTACTGTCTAACATGTTGGCTCGTTTCAAAATATCATGGGCATACTTTGCTTTGCCCACAAACAAACCATCAATTGTGTAAGAAATCTCAAGCCCTAAGAAGTAATTAAATTGGCCGAGATCTTTGATGGCAAACTCGGAGTGAGTACGAGTAATGAAACATCGGAGCATGTCCATATCATTGCCTATTATAATAACATCATTGACATAAAGGAGAAGATAAATAACAAACTCACCTTTGAGGAGAAAAAATAGAGAGGAGTCGGATTGAGTCTGACGAGAGCCCAACGACAGCAAGTATGAGCTAAAACGTTGAAACCAAGCTAAAGGAGCTTGACGAAGACCATAGAGAGCCTTCTTTAACCAACACACATGATCAGGATATCTAGGATCAATAAAACCCGGAGGTTGAGACATGAACACAGGCTCAGAAAGCACACCGTTCAAAAAAGCATTCTTCACATCAAGTTGATGAAGAGGCCATTTGTGAACAGATAAGGCTAGAATAACCCGAACCATGGCAGCCTTGACGACCGGGCTAAAGGTGTGATGGAAGTCCAAACCCGGAACCTAAGTGAACCCCTGAGCTACAAGATGGGCCTTGTGTCTCTCGATTGAACCATTCGAGCGATATTTGGTTCGAAATACCAATTTTAACCCGACAATATTGGTATTCGGCGGACGAGGCACTATGTCTCAAGTACGATTATCATTAAGAGCATCAATCTTTTCTTGCATTGCACTAACCCAATGAGGAAATTTAGAGGCAGACTTAAATCCCTTAGGCTCGGAAGATGCAACGAGGGCCGATAGAAGAGCTGTAGAGGCAATATTAACCGGATATTGTGGTTTAAAAATTTTGGCTTTAGCCCGAGTCATCGTGGGATGAGTGGGCTGAAGGGGTAGGGCTGCTGGAGGTGGTATGGCCTGGTCGTCGAGGGGCTGGACGGGGTGTGCGGGCTGCATGGGAGGCTCGGGCAGCATGGGCGGATCGTGCTGGGCAGGAGCCATGGGTGCACCAGGCAGCACGGGCGCATGGGGTGCTGAAGGAGCTGAGTCTGTGTAAAGATAAAGACGACACGAATTGGGCGAGGGGAGATGCAAGTGAGGGGTCGAGTCACGAGCAGCTGGAAAATTCGGTGAACTGTTATCATGAAAACTCGAGATGCTAAGGTCTTTAGCCTGCGAAAAAGATTGACCTAAAAAAGGGAACACCTGTTCATCAAACTGAGCATGTCGAGTAATGAATACCTTAGCGGAAATAGGATCGAAACACCTATACCCCTTGTGTGCACTGCTATATCCCAAAAAAATGCATGGACGACTGCGTGGTGATAATTTATTATCTGCATAGTTCCGAAGATAAGGGAAGACCCTACAACCAAACGGTTTAAAAATAGCATAGTTCGGTGCACAGTGAAAAAACAACTCATAAGGCGATTTGTTTTTCCAAGACGGAAGAAGGGAGCCGATTAATTATATATACTGCTGTAGCAAACACATCAAACCATAACGAAGCTGGAGCAAAGGCATGAAAGAGCATAGAAAGGCATGTCTCAGTGATATGTCTATGCTTGCGTTCAGCTCGTTCATTTTGCTGTGGAGAATACGGGCAAGAGATGCGATGAAGAATGCCATGCTGATTCATAAATGTATTAACATGGTTGTTCAAAAATTCGGTACCCCCATCTGATTGAAAAACCTTCACAGTTGTCGAGAATTGATTGCAAGCAAAAGCATGAAATCACATAAAAACATCACTGAACTCAGATTTCGTACGCATATGATACAACCAAGAGAAACGTAAAAAATCATCAACAAACACAGCATAATATAGATAACCAGCAGAAGAAGTAACAGGGGCCGGTCCCCACAAATAACAATGCACAATATCAAGAACACTAGCAGCACGTTTATCATTCAAAGGAAAAGGTAATTTCTTGCTCTTAGCCAACTGGCAAGGCGAACAAACATCAGGATTCGGTAACATGGACATAACATATAAGTGTCTGTAGGTCCCGAACGGGTTTTGTTAGGGTAGAAGTCTAGAGGGGAGGGGTGAATAGACTTCTAAAACTTTTCGTGCGGATCAGGTGTGATTTGCAGATTGCCTGATCAGAGTGCTAGTGAGTCAGTAGGAACTGATGTTCAATCTTACTGAGTGCCTGAGGGCAGATCAGTTTGATATTTGTCAGTCTAACTGAGAGTGCGGAAGCTTATTTTAACCCATGTGAAAAACCAGTTTTATCGATTCAGATTCTTAAGTCAGTTTTCAATCAGCTGACTAAGGTGTCAACCTGATCAGACCAGTTGCTTGGTGCACACTGAGCTTAACTTAGAATATGTATGCAGTTTTAAACTCAGTTGTATGAATAGTGTAAAGCAATAAGAAAGCAAGTAAATGCACACAAGACTTTTTATAGTGGTTCAGGCAAAACCCGTCTTACGTCCACTCTTCCCTTAACACAGGGGAACCTTAACCGAACTTAACCAAACTTAACATGCGGGACTTATCTCCCTCACGGGATGGCCGATAGATGTTTACTGAGTTCACACTCTATCGAGTTCACACTCAACCAAACTAGAAATCAGAAAACTAGAATCCCTAGTCTGAAATCTTGTGGTAACAAACTTAACCTAACTTGCGTTTGGGTAAAGAATGTTTGAGGGTTCCAACTGGAAATCTATCCTGGTGTTTTAGGTAGCCAAAATGCTAGTGGATAGGATTTCTTGCTAAGACCAAATGGGATGAACACTCTAAGAATAATCTTCAAATGTGGTGTTCTTCGAGCGGAGATTTTGCTATAGTTTTTGCTTCTTTTTCAGTTTGCTCGATCCTTGGTCTTCTTTGGTCGTGTATCTTCAAAGTGAAGATCGATCCCATTTTATAGACCTCGAAATCAAAGAGCCGTTGGAGAGCAATTTGAATTTTGGGCTATATTAGGTAGGTTGTAGGATATGATTGTGACGTGCTTTCGATTATCGGCGTGGCCGTAGGCATGATTAGCGCCGTTTTTGTCCGCAACGTCGTATCCCGCATTGTCAGCTCTTTTTGTGCACGTGTCGCTTTCTCCTTGGCTTCGCGAGGCAGCACTTCAGTAATTTGTCCGTTAGACGATTGATATTCCTTTTGTAGAAGATTCGTATTGTCTGGTGTATAATTTTAATTGTCACCAGGTGTGAGCTGACTTGATCAGGTAACTGATCAGTCTACCTTGTTTGAGTCTTCTGATGCATATTGTCTTAGCTCAATACACAGACATGACTGAATGTAGGTCTTCAGGTCTTTTGATCTTCAGGTGTCTCTGAGCCTCAGTGTATTCATCATCTTGAGTCTTGAGTTTATTCTTGAGTCTTGTGTTATTCCGAGTCTTGTGTTCATCCGAGTCTTCAAGTCCATCTGAGTCCTCAAGTCCATCTGAGTCTTCAGGTTCATCTGAGCCTTCAGGTTCATCTGAGTCTTCAGTATCTTCTGTCTTCACCTGATCTTCTGACTTCTTGTCTTCTGATCATCTGACCTTATCTGGGTCATCTGATACTTTGACCTGACCTATACATATTGAGTTCCCCCTCAATATGTGACCTATCTTTTACATCAGCTATCTATACATTTCAGTTGGTCATCTTAATCTGATTCTAAGTCATCAGTCAGCTAACAGGTCTGACTGGTCCTATTACAATCTGTTTTGGAACTTCCATCAAAACTAAAATACAGATTTCCCAACAATTTCCCCTTTTTTGATGGAACCAAAACACTTAATCAGAAAAACAGATACCATGAATGGAAATGTAGATAATGTAAACAGTACATACCTCAGAAGACAATGAGTTGTTGTCTTAGAATCAGTGAGATGAAATATTTCATTCAGATAGGTGTGTGCATTATAGAATACATGAAAAGCGTACCTATCATCTGATTCCAAGTTGTCTTCCTCAGGTATACTTGAACATTTGCAGCTCTTTGGGGATGCCAAACATCCTGTACATCCTTTGCATTAGTTTGTCCAACTCTTCTCTTCTATGGATCCCTCCTTTTTCAGGAAATCCATAGTAGGCATTTTTGAACATAACATGATCTAGCTTTTTGTCTGGACGCAAAGGTGGAAGGAGTAGTTCAAAGGGTGGAGCTTCTGGTATTAGTGACATGATCTTGCCTTCTTTTCATCACTGTCGGTAGAAGTCCGGATACTTTGTTTTCTAACCGTTTCGAATTCATCATCATTTTCGACCGATCTTGATGAATTGGAATCTTCTCCGGGATGTAGGCGTCACATAACCATTCTCCCTCGATCCGATCCCATTCTCGAAGCAGATCTAGCGTCTTGCACGAAGGATGTCTTTAACAGTCTGCGGAAGGGCATTCTTCTCCCAAGCAATCTCCTCTGCTGCAGCTTCGTTCTTCCTTTTCCTTCAGATGTAAGCGATGTTCAGTCCCTTAGCCTCTGCTAACTTTTGCTTCTTGATGGCGGCCTCTTTTATTCTCTGTCTGATTTGCTCTTGAGCTTGTTCAGGAGTCATCTGGATTTTGGTAGAGAATAGGTGGCCTTGTCTCTGATCTTCCGCAGTTGCTTTCATTATCTTGTCTTTGCCTTTCTTTCTCCTTAGAGTCTGCTCAGGTTCATCTTGCTCGTCTTCTTCAGCTAATTTCTTAGCGAGTTCAAGGCTCTTGGCCTGATCATCAGTTTCCATTCTTTTCTGTACGAACGAAGAAAAGTCTTCAATCTTGTCGACTCTGGCAGTAATCTCCGAAGAGCGGTTTTTACCTTTCGATGATCTCTTTGCTATGTTTCTCCACGGTTTCCTTCACTTCAAAGAACGAGATCGATGAGATGGATGGGCGGCAAGTCGATCTGATGGTTTTCGGTAGAGATGAAATTGTTACCAACTGTGTCTGTTTTTCTTCCTTCTCTTTATTCTCTTTTCCTTCCCCTTTTTTTGGTTTCATCAAAGAGGTCGGACATCTTGCGGTTCAGAGCAGTTAATTGTCGTGAGATCTCCTCTCTGAGTTCCTCGACAACAAGAGGAGTAATCTGGACGGTGGCAGAAGGTGCGAGAGTGAGTGAAGAAAGCGTCGAGAGCGATTTCGATTTCTGTCTTGCTCGCTGCTCAGAGAAGCTAAAAAATATTTCCAACCCATATCCATGTGGTTGTCGGGGTTTTGTCAAGGATGCCCGGACATTTTCCAAAAGTACGTGGTTCAATTGAGCATCTCCATGCGAACCGTGAGTTTTGTCGACCGAGTTTGAGCTTCTCGGCAAAGAGGATTTACTAGTTGCATTACTCAAAGACAAGGATGGCATTGTGCATCCTAACCGTGTGACTTCGTTCCTTGTCAACTAGTTTTGCTTGCTCATCTTCAAATCGCTTCATCAGATCACCGTTGTGGCCGCGAATTTGTCTTCAAATGCGACCTTGATCCCATCCTGAATCCTCTCAGTATAATGATCTAGGGTATCAGAGCTCATCGTAGCAGTTTGGTCAGATGTTGAAGCCTTGCCAAGTTGGGTCTCATCTGCAGCACCCATTCTTGGTTCATCGACAGCTCTCTCTTGATCTTTAGGAGATTGGGATATTTGTGGGGATATGTGTGGTTCATTTTCAGCGTTTTGAGGGTGTTCAGTTTCCTGAACTGGTTGATTGATTGGTGGTGTGGGAGATCTTGGTGATCTGATAGGCGAGGGTGAGGGTGAGAAGGTTTTGTGGGGAGGTGATGATGATTTTTTAGGAGAGGGTGATGGTGATTTGGAAGTGGGCATTGGCGATCTTGCTCTCTGGAAGATCTTGGTGAGAGGCAGAGAATCAGATGGTGATTCTTCCTCAGATTGCTCCACTTTACGTCGCCGATGATTTCTCTCCTTCTGCTGCGATCATCTGTTCTTCCCTTACTTCTCTGATAGTTGGCTCAGAGCGGACTGCTTTCTCCTCTTCTGATTCTACTTGCATCAGATCCTCCGTTCTGCTAGCTGGCTTGGCAGAACTTGGAGTAGTCTTCAGAGGAGATGTGACTCTCTTCTGACGTTTCCGCTGAGCATCTGGTTTCTTGGCCAGATCCTTCCTCTTCATCCTCTTCTCTGGAATGGCCGTTCCCTGCTCTTCAGAAGATGCAGTTGCCTTATCTTTTCCCTTCTTTTTCTCCTTGGGTTTGGGCACATATGAGTCGGATCCTCATTGATTGTCGGTAGGGACTCATCTTTGCCCACTATGGCCTTGTGCTTTGCTTGATATATCTTCGCTCCATTCTCGTTCCATTTATAATTCTGTGGCAGCTTATCTGACAGAATGATAGAGATTTTGTGTATAAAGGATCACTTGGAAGATAAGCACACTTCATTGCTCTGGGTTAGTTCGAACTTCCCGGAGTCTTTTCTCAGTCTCTCTTTGACCATACCCAACCAATCGATATCTGAAGCCTTCTTGATTATTGCAGCCATGACACTTATCTTATACGAAGTGACTGCATCAAGACTGTAGGTTGAACACATGATCACCTTCTGAAAAATTTCAAGAAGAAGGCGATATTTCCTCTTCAGATAGGAGGCTTTGACGTTTGTCGTATTCTCCTTATTTGCTGGTCTCAACAGCTCGGCTTCAAGAAATCCCTTTTCACCTACATCAGTCGTGTAGGTCTCTAGATTGATGTGTCCTCGAGTTAGGCCGAATATCCTCTGGAGATCGTCATTCGACACTCGCACTTCCAGTCCAACAACGGAAGAAATCAGGTCAGCATCAATGTCTTCATCCCTCTGCAGATTGTATAGAAACTCCAGAGCTTCATGTGCGTGGACGATGTTCTGATGTGTAGAGCAATAGCGTTCAAGTCCACAGGCTCGCAAGCACTCCAGAATTTCCAGCGATTCAGGGTCTGAGGTGATGGTGAATACTACATACTTCTCATCAATGATGTCTTTCTTCATCGATGAAAAGTTCCAGAACTTTTTCCCTTGGCTCGGTCGTGGAATAAGATATGCCATTTCTGTATGATATGCAAATTGATGTTTAGTTTGAGTAAGATATTTCAATAAATTCAGTCAAACTAGTAATTTTAGCATCAATTTAGCAAATAAGCGTTTAGATCTAATAAAAATTACAGAAATATATCATCATGATTTGTAAACCTAGGTACCAGAGAGAAATTGAGATCATGCAATTAATTAAACAAGAAATTACCAGAAATTGATTCGAAAGATTTAGAAATCGAAAGAGTAGAATCAATTGATCTCGAAAGTAATTCTCTGAAGATTTTGAAAGTGTGATCTTTTAAGAGCTTTGGGAAGATGAAGTAGTGGAAAGAAGTTTTCTGAGAAAGATTTGGATTTTATAGTATGCGAGGGAAAATCCTTTTTGCACAACTTTCCAAAGTACTCAAGTATCCATGTTTTTGAAATCGATGGCAGAGATTAATCGGCCGAAAAACATTTTAATCGCACGGTTGAGTAAAGAAGTCTTCTCGTATTTCGGACTCGAAAAATTGCAATAAAATGCATTAAATACACATTCCCAAGTCCGCATTAAAAGTTTTGCAGAGCATGCAGAGTAAAATCAATTTATTTAAATAACGCATATATGGTATTCAGAAAGGGATAAATAAGAGAACGTATCTAACTGATTGATATTGTAATCAACCAGTTACCACTTGTGATCTGATCTGGTACTTGTTGACTTTACTGATGGTAGCCTTAAGCATTTCCCAACAATATCTCACTCATCTGATCAGATTCTTGCTTGAAGCACTTCGCCACTTATCTGATCTACTTATCTGATACTCTTTTCTGATGCACTTATCTGATACACTTCATCCTTCAGTCTTCTTCTAATCAGCCCGTATTTACTGAAGTCAACTCCCGCCAAAACTTTTACTTCAGGGGAGTCCAAAAGTCGCCTCGATTCCCAAATCGGCGCGATTTGACATTCCGTAATAATGGCATAGATACGTTGTGATTAATCACACCGTCAACTCATCCAACCATTAGCCGAGTGTTCCTTACCCGTTGTCGATGCAAATTTCTCTTAAGATCTTCTGAGAAGATAAATTTGCATTTATACACCTAATTTCCTTCTATAAATTAGCCTGGGGTGATTAGGCAAACAACACAACATAAACCATTTATCTTCTTTAGCATATACTTCATGCTTTTCCGATGAGTTCTTTATTTCCGGTGAAACTTCCGGTGGGAACCTTTAACCCTTTTCCAATGAATTCAGCTTCTCAAATCAACCGTGTGTGTTCCTGCGCACTGCTTTCGTCGTCATCTAAGATTTCACATACGATCAATGCTAAGCTTCTTTACCACCATGGAGGCGGATCTGCTAAGGCAAATGAGAAGGCACTTCTCCTAACTGTATGCACCTTGTGCGCCTATCGAGATGACGGAATTAGCATCAACAGACTCAGTCTGAAACAAAACATGAGTTTGGTATATGGTCTGCATCAGTCAACAGCTGATCTTCATATATCAAACTCAAGTTTTGCATGCGACACAAGTGTCCGTTTGGTCCTTGTGACCAAACCTATGGCACTGTGCCCCATTTAACAGCTGGAGAGCCCGTTGATTTCAAGTTTGAGGGCTCCTGGCTTGGACATCCTTCAAAGCCTCTCTCGCTCCTCGCTCCTCACTCCGAAGCTTTTGAGATTGGCTCAGGATTCTCGAGGCCTCTCTGACGCCCCTTCTTAGGATCGAGGGAAAATGAGAGCATCATACCTTGAACTCTCTCTCTTCTTCCCTACCTAGGGTTGGCTTAGGGCTTATGGTTTATGACCTCCGGGTTTTCTTGTACTTGTAATACCACTTGAAGATAGCTTGTAACACTTGTAGCTTGTGATATCACTTGTAACTTGTAAATCTGACCTCCGGGTCTTTATCAATGAAAAATTCTATTATTTCATTGTTGTGTTGCTTCTTCTGACTTATGCGATCAGTAGCTTTAATCTTGACTTGCTTATTGACTGCAGCTTTAATCGACTTATAAAGTAATCTTCCAATCTGATCAGTTCCCCCTTAATCTGATATGTCTTGAACGGATCTGCTCCTTGTCTGAACTTCAGATCGGCTACTTGTCTGACTTTCTGATCTGCTCCTTATCTGAACTTCAGATCGGCTCCTCGTCTGGTCGTCTGATCAGTTGTGATTCCTAACTCAACTGATTTCACTTAACCTAGTTACTCTTTTAACCAACCGGGTTTCGAGACCGATCCTTCAACCATATCGTGCATTTTCTACAAAGATCGAAGCCCTAGCTCGTTGATAACTCTCGAATCGATCTCAGCTTAGCGGCTTTAGTTAAGATATCGACTTTACGCTTGTCAAGATGGATCTTTTTCCATCCCGATATTCTTCTTTTTCAACGTGATCTCTGATAAAATGGTGTCTGACATCCACATGCTTGCATCTTATATGTAGAACAGGATTCTGAGTGATTGCAATTGCACTATTACTGTCACAAAATATAGGTACGTTCTTAGCTACGATGTTGTAATCCCACCGCCGACTTAGCTTAGAGTAGTTGGGAACAATAGCTTCCTGCAGCCATATATTCTCCTTCAAGTAGTAGATGTCATGAATCGATGTCCGCTTCTTCAAAAACCAAGAGATCGGTTTATTTCTAGAAATTGACATGATCCCGAGGTTGACTTTCGTCGATTCTCGCAACCTCCGTGAATCAATCGTAATACCTACTAAGCTCTAGATTGTCATCGATGGGTAAAATAAACCAAGGTTTGGTCCCTTCAGATACTTGAGAATCCGCTTACGCTTTAGGTGGCTTTGCATTGGATTTGCTTGAAACCGCACATACACCTACCGCAAAAAAGTAATGTCCGGTCTATTTGGCGGTCAGTATAGTAGTGATCCAATCAGAGCTCTATATTCTTTCTGATTCGTTTTCTGACCATATTCATCTGGATCCACCTTGAACCCGATCATCATTGAAATTCTGGCTTCCTTACAATGTTGAACTCCAAACTTTGCCAGTAGATTCCTTGTGTACTTCGCCTGGCAGATGAATATCCCTTCTGTACTCTGCTTAACTTGTAAACCCAGAAAGTAATTCATCTGACCCATCTTGGACATCTCGAACTTCCCTTTCATCAACTTGCTGAACTTCTCACATAGCTTCTTGTTGGGAGATCCGAAGATTATGTCGTCCACATAAATCTGAACCATTAGAATATCTTCTCCATCTTCTATCCTGAATAAGGTTCTGTCTGTCTATCAAGAACTGAGAGAGTGTATCATACCAAGCTCGAGGAGCTTGTTTCAGGTCGTAAAGAGCTTTCCTTAAATGGTACACTTGGTTACCTTTTTCAAAGCCTGGAGGTTGTTCGACATAAACTTCCTCTGCTAGTACCCCTTTTAAGAATGCACTCTTTACATCCATCTGATACACAAATGAACCCTCGTGGGCAAGATATGCCGTAAGCTTAACCGAATGGCTTTTAGCGGCGGCGATGGTGCAAAGGTCTCATCATAATCAATTCCTTCTGATTGTGAATACCCCTTAGCAACAAGTCTTGCCTTATTCCTGGTTATGACATTATTCTCATCTCTCTTGTTCTTGAATACCCACTTCGTGCCAATCACGTCTTGATGAGTTGGTCTGTCCACCAGTTTCCAAACTTGATTTCTCTCAAACTATTCCAGTTCCTCTTGCATGGCTAGAATCCGTCTTGCATCTTGTAGAGCTTCCTCTACTGTAGTTGGTTCCTTCAAAGACAGATAACAACAGTACATGGCACTTTCACCAATCTGATGTCTAGTTTTGATTCTATCGGATGGGTCTCCGATAATCGATCGGTTGGATGACGGGTAATCTAGGTCCTTCTTTTTTCGATAAAAGGCCTGCATTTGGAGAACATCATCCATTTCTGATAGTAGTTCATTACTAGTGATTGGGAGTGGTGCGGAATTATGATCCACTTGATAAGAACATGTCTCAGCTGATGTTGGACTCATCATGTGCTGATGTCTGTTCGTAGGAACTTCAGGAGTTCCCCCTGAACCAGATGGTTGGGATTGATTTATCTCAATTTGTAATAGCTTCTTCATCGATGGGCCAGTGCTACCTTAGGTCCGATTGACTGTTGAATCGGCAAAGATCAAGTTAGGATGTACACCTTTACGTGTTCAGTTTCTTTCTCCTTGTTGCTTAGCTGATCCATTTTCTGCGTGTCGGGTAGCGGTTGATCTGGTACGGCTTGTTCTGAGGCAGCTTTCTCTTGTTCAGAAGATGTCTCGTCAAAGACCACATGGGGTATTTCTTCCACAACTAGGGTTCGTTTGTTGTAAACCCTGAAAGCCTTGCTGGATGAGGAATATCCTAAGAATATACCCTCATCTGACTTGGCCTCAAAAGTCTTCAACTGACTTTTCTCATTGTTGTGAATGAAACACTTGCACCCAAAGACATGGAAGTATGAAACACGAGGTTTTCTGCCCTTCCATAGTTGATAAGGTGTTTTGAAGTGAGTCTTAGTCAGAGAACATTTGTTCTGAGTAAGGCATGCGGTATTGATTGCTTCTGCCCAGAAATGGCTTGGTGTAGCATGCTCAGCTAACATAGTGCGAGCAGCTTCCTTGAGAGTTCTGTTTCTCCGTTCTGCTACTCCATTTTGTTGTGGCGTTCTTGCAGCTGACGCCTCATGCTTTATCTGATCTGATTTTTACTATGCTAACACCCTTCTCGTTTTGAAGTTTCTTGAGCAGCTCGGGTATCTTTGTCGTTGTCTCGTTCTTCTTGTTTAAGAATACAACCCAAGTAAACTTGGAATAATCATCCACGATTACTAGAGTATATTTGCGAACACTGAGACTGACTGGTGTAACTGGTCCGAATAGATCCATATGGAGCAATTGTAGTACTCTACTGGATGCCGGTCCAGGTATTCCCTTGAATGAGGCTTTAACTTGTTTTCCCTTCTGACATGCGGCACATGTCTGATCTTTGGAGAATATCTCATTCGGAAGTCCCTCAACCAAAGACATCCTAGCTATCTTGTTAAGAGTCTTGAAGTTCAGATGACTCATTCTTTTGTGCCAGAGCCAACTGCTACTTTTGGAACTCTTAACAATTAAGCATGTATTCCTCGGGCAACTGTTCCAATCTGCTGTGTAGATCGTCCCTTTCCTTGAACCAGTTAGCAAGGTTTGTTGAGTGACTCGATTCCTAATCGTACACTTGTCGCTCGAGAACTCAACACTAAATCCATTGTCGCAGAATTATGATACTGATAGTAGGTTGTGCTTTAATCCTTCGACATACGAGACTCCAGTTACTTGTACATCATCATTCTCTAACGTTCCGAATCCTTTGGTAAAACCAAAGTTATCATCACCGAAGAGTACACGTGGGCCTTCTTGTTCTTTGTATGAGCTAAGGAGATGTTTGCTTCCAGTCATGTGCCTTGAGCATCCACTATCGATGTACCAGATAGTTGCTTGTACACCTCCTTTGTTGGCCAGTCCCACGCGAACCTACAATCGAATCAGGCTTTAGGTACCCCTTTGGAATTGGGTCCTGGGGGGTTAGTGGTGGATTTAGGGATCCACACAAACAGAGCACTTCTATGGTAATCAGATAGATTGGAAGGTCTGATTTGTCTCCCATACAAATCAACATAATCATACGTCTCTTTATATACTTTCTGATTAATATGATTATTCATGTGAGCCTTGGGTGACTTAGAAGACTTGGGATTTTTCTTTATATTTTGTCTTCTTTTAATCCAGTGTGGCTCAGGTGCAGTAGCCCTAGGTTTCTGGTTATAAGGGTAGGTACGACTGCTACCATCAAAAGATTCATATCTTCTTGGTATAGATGGTCTTTGCAGTTTACCTATAGCATGCTTATTAGGCAGCTGACCTTGATTGGGTCTTAGATTAGATTTCCTTCTTACAGGTTGTCTCTTCTGATACCTAATCTACTGATCAGGTTGAGGTTTCTTCAGAAGAACTAGGTTCTTCTGTTGATTCCTCGGCTGATGCGTAATCAGTTGGGGTCCATTTCTGTTCCCTTTCTGATTAGGCACTTGCCTTACTTGCTCAGCAGGTCTTTTTCCCTTATCAGATACATGTTTAGCTTTTTGTGTATCTTTGTCAGAGACTCATTTGATTACACCCTTCTGAAGTGAATCAAACGGGGCTTTTGAGGATGTAGAAGGGTTCTCATACCCAATTCCCTTCTTGTTAGTCGGCGTTCGAAAATAGGTGTTCATATCTTGAACGGTTTTTGATGACTTCGTGAAAACCTCTATTTTCTTGGCGCAAACTATCCTCGAGAGATTTTAGACTCTCATGTAGTCGGAATAGCTCATCAAATTTAGCTTGAAGGATTTTGAAATCATCACTTTGTCGTTTGTTGATTGCTAGTCGATCTTTGATCCGCTTCTCCCGATCGAAGATTTAACTTTCGAGAATGTTAAGTTCCTCACTTACCTTCCGAAAGCGGTTTCAATGATTTCGATTCAACCTTCTCCATCGACATTCTCTTTAACAAGTCGATCATTTCGATCCTTAGCTTGTCATTTTCAACTTCCACTATTGTATAAGTGTCTCATCGTGATCGAGAGATCATCAAGCAATTGCTTTCGAGTAGAGCCGCAAGTTAATCTCTCCCAAAGTGTACTAATAATAGCGGTGTGGAAATTGAAAAAGGTAAGGTTTGGAGGTTACCTCAGATTGGTCTTCCTCCTGGCCATTAAAGTGATTTCATCTTTATCTAAGAGAATATCGATCTTCATGTTCGTGGAAGTCAACAAGACCGCTTATCGCAGACGAAGTCTTCTCTGGATAGTAGCGAGAATCCTCGAAAGCGCGGATAGGAATCATAAATTCGGATGTGTCGCGACCATGGCTTTTCTATCTCTCGAGGCGTTGCTCTCTTACATTCGTTTCTCTTCCCTTTCTCCGGGAGTCGTCAGGCGTCGGTCTTTGTAGTGACCTGGTTTCTCACATGATTGAAGCATGATCCTCGATCTCTGAGAACTTCCTCTCGCGGTGGAGTCACTCCGTCTGCAGGATCTGTCGAGGTGACTTCCCTTTTCGATGGTATCGAACTCCTTCTGTCGGATCTGTTATCTCTTCTCTCATCCCGATAGATCATCTCTTTTCTTTTTCTTCTCTGTGATCTCTTGATCATCGATCCGGTTCTTCTAGTGATCTGTCAGTTGGCCTCCTGTTTCCTCTGTTGTCTTGATAGTCTCTGTAGAATCTGCGATACTTACCAAGCTGAGTATTAGATCTTTCAAGTTTCCTGGTAAGCAGAGCGATCTGTTCTGCTTGACTCATTATGTGTCCAACAGGTTCAGTGGCCTTTTGATTCGCTCTTTGGTTGCTTTAAACGCGAATCGATTTAGATGTTGAGGCTTCAGCAGGCGTCTCGTCTTCATCTGCTTGTCCTCTTTCGATTAAATCGAACTCGTGGGCTTTAAGGCTTAGGAACAAGATACTCGGCTTCATCTTGGAAATGTCTTGGCAATCCTTGATTACCGTGACTTTCATGTCCCATTTCTTGGTGAGATTTCTTAGGATCTTGTAGTTGATATCTTTGTCTGACATCTCTCTTCCAAGTTCTCGTAGCTTATTTACTGACATGGTGATCCTCCCATAGAGCTCGTTGATGGTCTCATTGGGCAACATCTTTAGCTTTTTCGAACTTCACCGATTCAACTTTTGTAGTCATTTGTCTTTGATCTCGATCATTTCTTCAGATATATCAAAGCAAAGAGTATCCCACATTTGTTTCGCGGTTTTGAGATACTTTATTTTCTCCTTTGTTACTTTATCCATTGTCTTCATGATTATATGCCTGGCGATTGTATCTAGAGTATACAACTTTCTTTCTTCTGCATCCATCAGGGCTGGGCTTTTTCGTACAAGACTTCCCGGTGCAAAATTTGGATCTCCTCCAACTGCTGGGTTGTCGTGATATATAATGATGGGTCCTCGTTCAATGACTTCCATCATTCTGCCGCTTATCGATCCTAGATGGTTGCACATATATATAGCCCAATCTGCATACTCATCAATTGAAAACTTAGGCAAATCATGATACATGCCAGAGGTATTATCCATGCTGAGTGATTTTGAAAATGAATGAGTTTTGAAAACGGTTTTTCAAGATCTGTTCAATTGACCACAAAGATTCTTCCTCAAGAATCGATGATACTCAAAAGCCGATTAGTCAGAGAACCACCGCTCCGATACCACTTGTAGGTCCCTTAACGGGTTTGTGAGGGTAGAAGTCTAGAGGGAGGGGTGAATAGACTTCTAAAACTTTTCGTCTTGGATCGTGTGTGACGGCAGATTGCCTCGATCGAGTCTTAGTGAGTCAGTAGGAACTGATGTTCAATCTTACTGAGTGCCTGAGGACATATCAGTTTGCTATCTGTCAGTCTAACTGACAGTGTGGAAGCTTGTTTTAACCCGTGTGAAAAACCAATTTTATCAATTCAGATTCTTAAGTCAGTTTTTAATCAGCTGACTAAGGTGTCAACCTGATCAGATCAGTTGCTTGGTGCACACTGAGCTTAACTTAGAATATGTATGCAGTTTTAAACTCAGTTGTGTGAATAGTGTAAAGCAATAAAAAAGCAAGTAAATGCACACAAGACTTTTTATAGTGGTTCAGACGAAACCCGTCTTATGTTCACTCTTCCCTTAACACAGGGGAAACTTAACCGAACTTAACCGAACTTAACCTGCGGGACTTATCTCCCTCACGGGATGGCCGATAGATGTTTACTGAGTTCACACTCTACAGATGTTTATCGAGTTCACACTCAATCGAACTAGAAATCAGAAAACTAGAATCCCTAGTCTGAAATCTTGTGGTAACAAACTTAACCTAACTTGAGTTTGGGTAAAGAATGTTTGAGGGTTCCAACTGGAAATCTATCCTGGTGTTTTAGGTAGCCAAAATGCTAGTGGATAGGATTTCTTGCTAAGACCAAATGGGATGAACACTCTAAGAATAATCTTCGAATGTGGTGTGCTTCGAGCGGAGATTTTGCTATAGTTTTTGCTTCTTTTTCAGTTTGCTCGATCCTTGGTCTTCTTTGGTCGTGTATCTTCAAAGTGAAGATCGATCCCATTTTATAGACCTCGAAATCAAAGAGCTGTTGGAGAGCAATTTGAATTTTGGGCTATATTAGGTAGGTTGTAGGATATGATTGTGACGCGCTCCGATTATCGGCGTGGCCGTAGGCATGATTAGCGCCATTTTTGTCCGCAGCGTCGTATCCCGCATTGTCAGCTCTTTTTTTGCACGTGTCGCTTTCTCCTTGGCTTCGCGAGGCGGCACTTCAGTAATTTGTCCGTTATACAATTGATATTCCTTTTGTAGAAGATTCGTCTTGTCTGGTGTATAATTTTGATTGTCACCAGGTGTGAGTTGACTTGATCAGGTACCTGATCAGTCTACCTTGTTTGAGTCTTCTGATGCATATTGTCTTAGCTCAATACGCAGACTTGACTGAATGTAGGTCTTCAGGTCTTTTGATCTTCAGGTGTCTCTGAGCCTCAGTGTATTCAGTCATACTGAGTCTTCAGGTTTGTTACTGAGTCTTCAGGTTATTCTGAGTCTTCAGGTTCATCTGAGTCTTCAAGTCCATCTGAGTCCTCAAGTTCATCTGCGTCCTCAAGTCCATCTGAGTCTTCAGGTTCATCTGAGCCTTCAGGTTCATCTGAGTCTTCAGTATCTTCTGTCTTCACCTGATCTTCTGACTTCTTTTCTTCTGATCATCTGACCTTATCTGGGTCATCTGATACTTCGACCTGACCTATACATATTGAGTTCCCCCTCAATATGTGACCTATCTTTTACATCAGCTATCTATACATTTCAGCTGGTCATCTTAATCTGATTCTAAGTCATCAGTCAGCTAACAGGTCTGATTGGTCCTATTACAATATGTTTTGGAACTTCCATCAAAACTAAAATACAGATTTCCCAACAGTGTCCTAATTTATTAAGCAAAGAAATGACAGAAAAAGAAACATGTCCTAGGTGTAAGTTCCATAACTCAAAACTAGCTCGTAAATCTTTGGATCTTAAAGCAGCAACCAAAGGCTGAGCTACCCTTCTCCAGAATGTAAGGCCCCTTCTCACACCTGCCCTGAGCCAGTATTGCTTTTGTCACCCGATTCTGAATGGCAAAATATTTGTCAGAGAACACAACATCAATATTATAATCTGATGTCAGCTTGCTAATAGATAAGAGGTTCTTAGTAATATGAGGAACCACCAACACATCCAATAAATTAACATCATGAGTAATACGAGCAGAACCAATATGTGATATAGAAAGAGCATTGCCATTACCGACAATAACCGAACCATTACCAGAATAGGGCTCAAAAGAATCTAGAGCAGATGGCTGAGAACTCATGTGAGCAGATGCCCTAGAATCCACATACCAATCAGGAGCAGAGTTGGTGTCCGAAATGTTGCAAGCAACACGGAAAGCCTGTGCAAGGTTGGCTGAAGGAGCCGGAGGCCGAGATGAGGAGCTGGACGTACGATTCTGCAGATTAAGGTATTGGGGACACTTATCAGCATAGTGCTCCCCCCGACAAGGCTGACAATGTGGGATGTAGGTCCTACGACCCCCAGGCCCGACATCTATTCTACTTGCGATTCTGTCCAGATTGCTGACCTCCATGATTATTACCCTGTTGCTGGCAAGAGTTGCCAGAATTACCGGAGCTATTACCAATCAAATTGGAAGCAACAAAAGTCGTTGGAGATGGTTGCGACCCTTCCATAGCCTTATTCATGAGATCAACCTGAATCGCCTGGTACAAAAGGTCACGGATTGGAGGGGCAAGTGTCATCGCCATTCTAGTATCGGCAAAATTGGCAAACATCACACCGAGGTCTCGAAGAAACCAATAGCTTTTGTCACTTTCGTCAACAGGTTTCCCTATAGAAGATAATTGATCGCACAAAGATTTAAAAGTTTTGCCATAATCAATTACAGAAAGATACTCATGACGTAAGGATAATAATTCTTCCCGAAGTTGATTTGCGCGGGCCGTGGAGGCGTTGGCATAAATGGATTCCAGTGCAAGCCAGGCTGGACGAGAGGACTTACAGTCTGAAACCTCGGTCATGGCTTTAGGTTCGAGAGTGCCAAACAAGACACCGAGTATCTTTTGATCACGAAGAAACCACGGTGTACGCGGGGTTTGGGGCTTTAACGCCGGCTGCGTCTGTTAGGGTTGGAACGGTGCGATAGACGCACCGGTGATGATGTCGAGCATTTCATATGTAGCATCCATGGAGAGGAACTAGCACTTCTAAATGAGATAAGTGGGCGAGGATAATTTGATCGGGATGAGATGGATCATGGCGGTGGTGGATGAAACGGCAGAGGCGTTTGGGGCGGCCATGATTGAAGGATGCGGCGAACAGAAGCACAACGAAGGGGACTGGTTTGAGGGCTATAAGGTCGCGGCAATGGAGGGAAAGGAACGCAGGGGACCAATGCGTTCAATTCGGAGAAAATACTGATATGAGATCAATTCGTTCAATTAGGGTTTGAGGTGAGTTTGTTGTGATACCATGTGAGAATAGATATGAGATCACCGATAATTGATGATTTAGAGAATTCCACTAATATACACTTGGGGATTACAACAAGATCTCAACAATTATAGGAGATCAAATCAAAGAAAATAAATACACACGAATTCTATCTAATAATACAAGAATATTAACTCATTCAATATTTCCCTTAATATTTTGAAATATCAGTTGAGAAAAAAATACAAAGTATAGTTAAGTGTACTACTTTATAATAAAAAATATTATATCATGTGTTGGGAGATGAATTTAATAAAGAGGATTTTGATTAGATCCCAAAACCCCTGAGTATGACATGTTCAGGATAATCTTGATAGACTGAGTCAGGATTAAGTATAGAGTGTTCAGGATGTTATATGCACCATGTATAGTCAGCAGATATAGATCAGGTTAGATTTTGAAGAAACTGAAGATTCAAGAAGTTTCAAGAAATCAAGACTCAAGAAGTTTTCAAGAAATCAAGACTCAAGAAAGTTTCAAGAAATCAAGACTCGATAAGTTATCAAGACTCAAGAAGTAACTAAATAAACTGAAGATTCAGTATGACATTGAAGACTCAGTATGTCACTGAAGACTCATAAGACACTGAAGACTCAGAAGTCACTGAAGACTCAGAAGATACTGAAGACACAGAAGACACAAGAAGATATCAAGACCCAAAGAGTTATCGAAGACTCAAGAAAACATCGAATACTCAAAGATAACCCGAATGTTCCGAGGCACTGAATAATATCTACCTGAAGACTACAAAACTGAGAAAAACGCGAATATTCAGAAAAATTGATATTGCCCCAGACATTCATATGCAGACAAAAGGAATTAAGTCTAAGTGTTGTTTAAGGTTATCTCACTCAGAGAGGTTGACCAAAAAGAGCGGTTATGTTTGTCTACATTTACTGAAGACAAGAACCAATCAGAGGAAGACAACACTGTACTTTACTGATACTAAAAGCGACATGTCACTGAAGCATGTCAGTAGTACTATGTTCTAGACTGCAAAAAGTGGTGATTGGCTACATGAAAGCATATTTCCTAAAACATGCAAGAGAGTATTCAAACCCTAAAAATAGTCATTCATCAAACACCATAAGAGGAAACTCATGAAGCTATCTCCTTGGTGACCTTGATGAAGTTGCCTATAAATACTAGTGACCCTTTACATTAAGAGGTCACGGGAAATTTAAAAGCAACTCAAGAGCTCATTCGTATTATTGCAAATTGAAGCACTCAAAAAACCTAGAATTTCCCAAGTGTTTCACATTGAAGAGAGCTCATTCACTAAGCCTAGATTGATAAGATATATCCAAAGCTTAGTAGAGATATCATAGCCTTTGCATTGTACTTATTGTAAAGGATATCTCTTCCTAGTTGGAAACCAACCAGAAACCTAAACCCTTTGTAAGGTAGTTTGAGTGTTTTTGTTGGTGAGTTGGAGTTGTAAAGAGTTAGTAAGCTACAGTGAGTTAGCCAGAAAACTCTAGAGAAGAAGTTAGTAAGCTACTTGTGGTAGTCTGAACACTTGTGTGTGTATTGAGTTAGTAAGCTGCAGTGAGTCAGCCAGAAAACTCAAAGTAGAAAAGTGAGTAAGCTGCAGTGAGTCAGCTAGAAAGCTTTAGGAAGTGGTTAAGGAATTTCTCTGAAGGTCAGAGAGAGTGGACGTAGGAGCTTGAGTCTCTGAACCACTATAATTGTTGTGTTGTTTTGCTTTCTGTACTGCATTATTATCTGTTGCATGTTTTTCACTGAAAGCATAATTCACTGATATTCAGTTGGAACCAATCCACTAAATTTGCATCAACTGATCACAATCTTAATCACTGTTTCATTAAAAGGAAGATCTTCAGCAAAGTTAAAACGAGTATAAACATAGGGCCAACCTTTCCGCACACTTGAGAAGCTAGAACAGATAGTTACCAAACTGAACTAACTCTACTGAGGGTTCAGTAAGATAGTTATCTGATCCAAGCGGCTCAGGATCTCTGATAAACTCAGGCTCAGTTGGGCTAATCTGAAGCTTCTGAAAGCAGCCCAGGATCATTATCTCTGTAGACTTTGACTCAGGGCGATCTGTGCTTCTCAAGGCCAAATCATCAGGACAACCTGACCCATCTGACCTCAGTGAAAGAAAAGTTTTAAAAATCACTGAACACGTGTATTCCTCCCCCATACACGTGTGAGACTCGTTAGCACCGGGACCAACAAGTGGTATCAGAGCAGTGGTTCAACTTGACCACTCGCTTTGGTAAGCCATAGTCTAATATGCTGGAAGACTCTGGTGGTCTACTGAACAGATCTATTTGCTGATATCTTACAAGGCTCAGTCATCATGCCTTCTAAGAAACTTCCTATGTTCTCAGTTGAGAGCTATGACCTATGGATATTAAGAATGCAGGCTCATCTGTATACAAAACATGAAAGAATGTGGAGAGTGGTTTCTGAAGGACCATTCAAATTTACTGTTGTGAATCCCAAAATCACTGATACTGAGAGGAATGATCCCAGAGATGAATTTTGAAAGTCTGATGATCAACTGACTCCTGATGAGAAAAAGTTAGTCAATCTTGACTACATTGCTAAAGATACTTTGTATAACACTATTGATGATGGTGTTATGGGGATGATTTCTCACTGTGAAACTGCAAAAGAAATATGGAACACACTTGTTGTTATGTGTCAAGGCACAGATCATATTAAAGAGAACAAACTTTCTATTGCTATTGGAATGTTTGATAGCTTTGAAATGGAAGATGGTGAATCCATTGACAAACTTGAAGTCGGATTAACTAGCATCATGAATGATCTGAATGCTCTTGGGAAAAGATACCCACAAGAGAGAAGTGGCACTGAAAATTCTTAGAGGATTATCTAAGAAATGGGATATACATGTTGTGGTGATTGAAAACACCAAAAATATTGATTCCATGCCATATCAACAAGTTTTCTCTGAACTGAAAGCTTATGAGTTTGTGATTGACAAGAAAGCTAAGAAATCTGACAGCAAAGATGATTCTTCATCTAGCAAGAATGTGGCTTTCAAAGCCAAAGAGAAATACTATAAATCTAGAGAGTCTGAGAACTCACTTGCCAAAATCAGGATGACCAGGAGGATAAGCTAGTACTGATGGCAAGGAGGTTTGAAAGACTCAATAGCAGATATGGGAAATATAAAAAATATTACAGGAATCACAGTACACAGAGAGACTCAAAAGTCGAGGACAAATACATCGAGAAAAGAAAGGACCAGAAAAGTCAAGGATCTTCATCCAAAAAAGAAGGACTCCAAGACCCAGGAGGATAGTGATCAGGATGATGATGCCAACAGATGTTACAACTATCAGAAGAAAGGTCACTTTCAATATGACTGTCCTGAGCTAAGTGCTAAAGAAAGAAAGGAAAGACAAGCCAAGAGAGACAAGAAGTTCTCCAGCAAGAAAGCTATGATTGTTGAGGAAGAAGAACATTCTGAAGAAGGTTCCAGTTCCTCAGATGAGATGTTCTCAGATAGTGGCAAAGTGATGATATCTGCCTTATGGTCAGAGAGGAGGTAAATTCTTCTATCTCTGTTGTTGCTCCTACACAAGCACATGAGTTCTCAAGTTCTCATCAGAAAAAAGAACTTTGACCGATGGATTCATTTGAGAATCTTATGAAGGACTATTTACGGTACAAGAACGCTCCTTTGAAAACTCAAGAGCCGAACAAGGAACTGACTGCTGAGAATCTGAATTGGAAAGACTCTAAAATTGCTGAGATCACTTCTCAATTGATGAGAACTACTGATGAACTAGATGTTCTGAAAGTACAACTCTCAGAAAAAGAGAAGGTGGTAGAGATCCTGAATGGAAAATTAGAGAAATCCACTGAGGAGATTCAGCTTATCAGAACTGAGTTCAATGACCTCTTTGAGAAGCATGAAACTCTAAAGAAATGTGAGGATAGTGCGTATAGAAAGTTAGCTCTATTGAATTCTGCATCTAAAGTGATAGATGAAATTCAGAGTTATCAAAGACCTGCAACTATAAAAGCTGGATTGGGATACATTCCAGGGGGAACCTCACAAGGTCTTGAATCTTTTGATTCTAGTAGCACCAAGATCAGATTTGTTAAACAAGTGGCACCTAATCTTCTTATCAAGAACGCCGAGTTTTAGACAAGGGTAAAGGACCTATGGTTTCAGAAAAACTGAAGGTTCAGGGAAGAAAGCCTAGACCTCATGAAAAGGCTAGAAAACCCGACCACTCAAGAGGGAAATATTCAAAGCCAAGATTTCAAAGCCTCAAAGCTAAAAATACCAACTCAAGAGATCTCAACCTTTGAACCATCGAGGAATTTTCGGAAGAGAAACACTCAAAGCAGAGATATTCTCAATCGAAAAAAGACCAAGTCCTCGACATCAAGACCCTAATTTCAAAGACAAAAACCAAACCCCACTTGCCTAAGGGTAAAGGTTTCCTGAACCCAAGTCAGCAGAGACAGAGACCAGCTGCACAAAAGCCAAGGCACTTGAACAAAAGGCCTGAACCCAAGAAGAACTCTAAGGCTCATGTTCATGCTAAGGCTGGCACTCATACACAGGATACTGCCAAGGCACCTAGGGTGGTGAATGTGTATGTAGATGTTTATGGGAGACAAATCAACCACTCTAAAGTAATTAGAGTTGTTAGGCAGATTTGGGTTCCAAAAGGTACAGCTAACCTGGTAGGACCCTACACCAAATGGGTACCTAAGAACTGATCTGTTTTCAGGTGAAAGAAAAGGGCTCTGAGCTGAATGAAGACAACATAGCACTGATGAGTGGAAATGAATTGGCTCCTGCTGTATGGTATCTGGACAGTGGATGTTCAAGACATATGACAGGATATAAGCAACTAATAACTGACTATGTTGAGCAAAAAGGCCCTCAGATCACATTTGGAGACAATTCCAAAGGACAAACTGAAGGATATGGAACTCTTGAAGTTGACTCTGTTCATATCCATGGTGTTTCATATGTGTCTGGTCTAAAGCATAACTTGCTTTCTATTAGTCAATTCTGTGACAAAGGATTCAATGTTGAGTTCTCAAAGAACTTATGTTATGTGAAAAACAATACTTCACAGAAAATTCTACTGACTGGTACTAGAAAAGGAAATGTGTATCTTGCTGATTGGAGTTCAACTCCTAAAGATACATGTTTGGTTGCAAAAAGTTCCACTGATACCAGTTGGTTGTGGCACAAAAGAATGAATCACTTAAACTTCAAAACCCTGAACAAACTTGCAAGATTAACACTTGTGAGGGGATTACCAAATGAAGTGTTCAGTAAAGAACATGTATGTGATGCTTGTCAGAAAGGAAAACAAATCAGAGCATCTTTCAAAAGCAAAATAGATATTTCTACTAAAAGAATACTTCAACTGTTACATATGGATCTTTTTGGTCCAGTAAAACCTGTGAGCAATAATGGCAGAAAATACACACTTTTGGTAGTTGATGACTACTCTAGATACACATGGGTCATATTCTTACTCAAGAAGAAAGAGACTCGCATAAAATTGCATGAACTCATGAAAAAGGCTCAAGATGAAAAAAGAATCTGAGTGTGGTCAAAATCAGATCAGATAATGGAACTGAGTTTATCAATCATATTATATTTGATTATTGTGCAGAAAATGGAATAGCTCATGAAACATCAGCTGCAAGGACCCCACAAATGTAATGGTGTTCTTTGAAAAAAAAAGAAATAGGACTCGAAAAAGAAGCTCGCAAGGACAATGATTGTTGAAGTTGATATTCCTAAGAGATTTTGAAATGGGTTATCAACACCGCATGCTATTCTCGAAACGGATCCATGCTTGACCAAGAACCAAGGAAAAACTCCATATGATTTGTGGAATGAAAGGAAGCCTCTTATTTCTTTCTTTTTCGTGTGTTTGGTTGCAAGTGTTTCATACACAATAATGGTAAAGATCGGTTGAAAACTTTTGATAGCAAAGGCGATGAAGGGATATTCTTAGGATATTCTCAAGTCAATAAAAGCCTTCGTGAGTTTACAAATTGTAGGACTCTTATTGTGGAAGAAACACCTCATGTTGTTTTTGATGAATCTACTTGTGTTCGGAAGAAACAGAACATGACTCAGAGAACCGATCAAGAGAATCACTAGACTTAGCCCGAAAAAAGAATGATAAAACATCCTCTCGAATCAAAAAGAAGAAGTCGGTCACTTTCTATGAATGGAGTGAATCGGACTCGCATAAAGAAGTTCACGATGGAAAAACTCAGGATGGTGAGACTCAGGATAGAAATTCTCCATCGAAGGAAACCCAACACACTTGAAAGTGACTAATCGAGCAGACAACAGATTCGGACTCGGTATGTAATGCCGATGAAGATGTGGTCACGGTGAGGCAAACTCGAATCTATCAACCAAAGGGGAACAAATGTCTCGACAATGTTTCAATGGAATTTCCAAGGAAGATGATTCTCTTTCTCCTTTTCTGTTGTTCCCTGAATTTAATGAACTACCTGAACCTAACATTTATGATGTTGAGGATACTACTGAAGGGGGAACATCCATGAGAAGATGGTTGGATAGTCATCCTATAAGTCAGATTGTGGGTGATCTATTAGATGGTGTCAAAACAAGAAGGTTCCATGGAGAAAGTGCTTTGTTCTGCTGCTTCCTATATGAAAAAGAACCTACTGAGATTGAAGAAGCGCTACAAGATTAATTTTGGATTACTGCTATGCAAGAAGAGCTGAATCACTTCTCAAGTAATGAAGTTTGGGAGCTAGTGGATAGACCTAAGAGGCACAATGTGATTGGAACTAAGTGGGTGTTCAAGAATAAGAGAGATGAAAACAACAACATTGTGAGAAACAAGGCAAGGCTAGTTGCACAAGGTTATTCCCAAGAAGAAGGCTTGGATTATGATGAAACCTTTGCACCTATTGCAAGACTAGAAGCCATCAGATTGTTTCTTGCATTATCTTTGCCCACATGAAATTCACATACCATCGATGGATGTGAAAAGTGCATTTCGAATGGTGTGCTTAAGGAAGAGGTTTATGTGGAACAACCTCCCGGTTTCGCATGAGAATGACCAAGTTCTGAGTGCTTAGGAAAGCCTTGTATGGTCTTAAGCAAGCACCCAGAGCATGGTATGATACCCTTTCTCAGTTTCTTACTGACCATGGTTTTATCAAAGGAACTGTTGATAGGACTTTGTTCAGGATAGAAGATGGGAAAGACATCTTACTAGTTCAGATTTATGTAGATGACATCATATTTTGATCTCCAAATCATCAGTTGTGTGAAAAGTTTTCTACCCTAATGAAAGGGAAGTTTGAGATGTCAATGATGGGGGAGATGAATTCTTTCTTGGACTTTAGGTGAAACAAACTAAGGAAGGAATTTTCATCAATCAAGCAAAATACACCAGAGATCTGATTGCAAAGTATGGTGTACAGAATTGCAATGCAGTTATAATTCCTATGAATACTAATTACAAGATGGATCGATCTCAAGGCAAATCATAAATCACACCGATTATAGAGGGATCATTGGATCATCGCTATATCTCACGACAAGTAGGCGATATAACATTTCTTTGTTGGGATATGTGCAAGATACCAAGCTAATCCTAAAATTAGTCACATGGAGGCTGCCAAAAAGATTCTGAAATATCTTAAAGGCACTGTGAATAGAGGATTATGGTATCCAGCTGATGATAACCTTGAATTAACTGGTTATTCAGATGCTGATTATGGAGGATGTAGAATTGACAGGAAGTCTACCACAGGAACTTGTCAATTTCTTGGAAGTAAACTGATATCATGGTTTTCAAAGAAACAAACCTTAGTAGCAATCAAGATTTATCAAGGTGAAATACATGGTCTGCGAGGAAGTCGTCAGCACGCATTCTTCGCCTGCACAACAATTGAGGGATTATAAGATTATAGCCAATAAAGTACCTATATTTTGTGATAATAATAGTGCAATTGCTATTACAAAAAATCCGGTATTGCACACCAGATGTAAGCATGTTGATATTAGACATCACTTCATCAGAGATCATGTGGAGAAGAAAGACATCAGGATGGACAAAATTCACACTGATAAACAGAGAGCTGGTATCTTGACTAAACCTTTGGCTGAATCAAGATTTCAGGAACTATCAGTTGAATTAGGTATGTTTGATCCAGGTGTATAAAGCAAATCTGAAAAATTGAAGGTTTTCAGATGCATGAAGTTTTCTCAGGATTTTACTGCGAAACTCAGGATAAAATTGAAAGTACTGAACTCTGAGTCTTGGGAAAACTCGGATATCACGAAGATCAAGATCAAGATATATATCGACCTCGTTTAAAGATTTCAAGATAACATCGACCCCTTTCAAGATTTCAAGATTATCCGATCTTTCTCAAGATTTCAAAGATTATATCGACATTTTATCAAGGTCAAAACTCAGTAAGACTGATGGAGGAAATTAGTTTGAAGAAGTATTGAATCATGCAACTCGTTTATTGTCTAACTGAATCTCAGTAATCATTAGCAATAAATAACAAAACACCTGAAGGAATATTTGGGCGGGACTTTTGAAATCTCCAAAGAAAGTCAATGGTCTGCAGGAACAGTAATTAATTGCACTGCTCATTAATCACCAATAAGGTTAAATTGGCGGCGTAATATTTGTGAAATCATCCTTTCATATACCCGATTTAGTGGGTGTTTAATCTCAACCGTCGATTTCTTCATCTATACGATTTTCCATGAATCAAATCATATATATCTATTGAAGAATTCCTTCAAAGCCCAATTCTAAATAACCTTCGTCTTCAAAACACTCTGCTTCAAAAACCTCTCGATTGCCCAGAAATTATCATCCTTCTCAAAACCCTTCACAAAAATTCTTCAAAAATGACGTTCTCTGTATACGATAAACTTTCCATTTCTAACAAACCGTGGTATGAATACGCCATTTCTCTCGAAAGCTCATCGAATGCGACTCACGAAGATTGCACATGATTCGATTGGCGAAGCTCACTTGCCTGGTTTCGAATCAACCAGAGGCAGAATACGCAAAGGAGGTAATAGAGTTTATCTCAAATTTGAAATTAGATGAGGAGGACTGTATAGAATCGCAGATTACAGTTTCTCATTTAGAGCATAGTTCAAAGTATGTGGATTTTGTTAGGGAATTGTATATCATTCCTAAGAATCTTAATGCCATATACGAATTGAGCGATAGAGGAGAAGACCCTACAGTATATACGATGGGTAGGGAGCAAGAGTATCTGGATAGGATTGCAGAGCATCTAGTTAAGTTTGAAGCAACTCTAAATAAAAGGCATTTGAAGCCTAAGTATCGAGTTTTGCTGGACATTGTGAGTAAATGCATAATGAGTAGGTCCGGCAGCTTTGAACAGATTAGTACGCCGAAGTTGAGATTAATGGCGGCGATTGAAGATTCACCCACCACTGCTTTCAACTGGTTACATTATCTAATCAAAGTGGTGAGTGATCAAGCAAAGCAAGTCCAGAAGTTGAATGGATCGGTTGTTATCAAAGGGAAGATCCTTCATGCAACCAAGATTGCATATATCTTGGAGATGTGCAGAGAAGAAGAGGATATCTTTGTTAATTCCTCACCCTTTCCAAAGTCCAAAATTCTGTTCAAGCCTCCAACAACTAAGAAGACTTTGAAAGGAAGGAAGGAGAAAAGCTCGAAGTCTCAGGAGGAGACTACTGAAGAAGGAGCTGATGAAGCCCAACAAGCCAGGGGGAAAGCCCTGATGGAGGTGAAAAGGGAAAAATGAGAGACTCTGAAGAAGAAAATATTGGCCCCTCAGAAGCGCAGGAAACTTCAAATTATTACTGAGGAGGAGGTCAGTGACACTGAGGAAGTCCAACCTGAGAGCCAGGAAGGACTAAAATCTCCACTGCAAGTTCTGGCTCAGGTTGTGACAATAGCTCAGGAACAAACTGAGGAACAGGTTTTCTCTGAGGTTCTCGAAACATCTCTGAGCTCAGACAAAATATCTCAGGAAATATTCAAGGGACCTCAGGTTCCTACTGAGGAGATACTTGTTCAGACCTCAGATCAATCTGAACCTCAGGAGCTACTGAACTTAGATGCGCTCCTGAGTGAACAATTCCTCGATCCCTCAGCACCTGAATCTGATCCTGCTGAGCCTGAAAGCCCAAAAATGAAGAAGGGAGAGGCAGAAGAGACTGAGTGGTGCAGCAAGGGGGAACGATTCATTCTGGATAGGTACCCTGAGCTGAGCTCATATCCTGATCTTCAGGATCTCTTCTTCAGACTTAGGACCACAGTCTATATTCTGAATCAGACTCTTCCAGAGATGCTGAACATAGCCTCCTTCAGAGGAGAGGACTGGTGGAATGCTGAGACTGCTGTGCTGACAGAGTTCTCTGGATTCAGGAAGACTAAGCTCAGGATGAAAATTGCTGATTTTGATGAGCTAGTCAAGAAGAAGGTGGCTGAGAGGAGCGAAACTGATGTTGATGCCTCCAGCTCTAAGGATAAAGATAAAGAGGGGGATCAACAAGATGATGCTGAAAAGTAATCTCAAATGGAGAAAGAAACTGATGCTGGTCAGACTGATATCTCACATCCTCAGACTGAAGTTAGCACTATTCAGGTAACTTTTGGCACTACTAAACATTATGCCAAAGCTACTGAAGTTCCTATCTTTAAATCTGTTATGTCTGATATGCAGACCGAGGCTCAGGTGGAGCACCCAGCTCAGGTGGAAAAAGTTCTATACACTCCAGAGATTGACTTCAGTCCTATCTTGGACAAATTAGAAAAGGTGGTGCCAATGGTGGAGAAAATAGCTCAATTTGAAGAAACCTTGGCCAACCAATCTCAGAAGCTGGAAACACTGAGTTCATCTTCAGACATGATGCAGCTTCAAACATCTCTTACTGATAAAATGACTACCATAGAAGGAAAGGTTGATGGAGTCAAAGCTGAGCTTGATGCAGAGATGAAGCACATGTATCAGGAAAGAACAGCATATCTTGAAGCCAAGCTGGTTGAGAAGAATGATCTGATGATCAAGACAGCTGTTGAGGAAATGGGCTTTATGCTCATGACCAAGATGACAGAGATGGTGCAAAATGTCTTCTCACACCAGTTTGCACCTCTATCTGAAGAGTTCTTAGTAGCAAAGAATCATATGAAGAGGCTGGAAGATGAGCACGATCAGTTGGCAAGGGAAGTGCGATGTATTAGCAAAGAGCAATATCATATGGATACCGCACTTTCTCAACTTCTTCCAAGGTATGGTGCCAAAAAGGGGGGAAAGGCCTGGTGGCAAGCTTAGTGAATTGTTGGCACAGACCTTGAAGAGAAAGGCTGAGAAAGAAGCTGAAGAGAAAATTATTTCTAATGCCTTAAAAGAAGTGGAAGCCACTGAGAAGCTCAAATTCAAGGAAGTTGAAGAACCTATCTACACTCAAGCATCTGAGCAGACTATTCAGGAAGCAATTTATGATAAACTGAGTGGTAGAAGGATGGTGGAAACAAGCCAAGCCGGTGAAGAATAAGTCAAACCTATTAAGAGAAAGGCTGTGGCATTTGTGGAGCAGGAGAAGAAGAAAAGAGCTAAGTCTACTCAGAGGAAATTGATTATTGATTTTGAAGAATCTGAGGAAGAAGCTGATAAAGAAGTCTTCAATACAAAGAAAGCTCTGAAAACCCTTCAAGTGGAAAAAGAGAAGAAAATTGCTGCTTCTGTATCAGGAGTTCCTGTAATCAGGAAAACGAAAGAAGAAGAGCAGAAAAGAAGAAGTGGTTTCAAGAAATTTTTGAGCAAGAGGAGGGGTACTGAAAAAGCTCAGAAATGGCCGCACATTGACAAATGGATGCCTATTCAATTCAATGATGCGTGGGAGGAAATCAAGAGAACCTTCTGGTTCTACTATGAAATTCTAAGGGAATGGAGGGGGACCAGCTCGGATATGAATGAAGCCTTCATTGAATATCTTCTGACATTTTATCCTAAGTACCTGCAAAGTTGGATTAACTTGGCAGATGAAGGTAATACTCAGATAGTTGCCCCTGGTCCATATACTTACCCAGCTCCAAGACTTGAGAATGGCTATGTGAATGAGACAGTCATTTCTCAAGAGATTGCTCAGTATGCCATCCAACTTGGCCTGACAGGAAACAACCCAGACATCATCAAAGCAAGGGATGAATTGAAGAAAAGATATTATGGGATGTTCAACCTGGAGGTGCCTGAGGATGAGGTTGATGAAGACTGAAGATGAAGAAGACTGAAGACTCTTTTACTTCTGTTTTTATTTTTTTTTATTTTCATTGTAATCTGTAACTCTGATCATACAATCAATGAAAATTTATCCTTATGCTCAAAGATAATATCTCATTATCTTTTTACATGTCTTTTATGTTTGATATGCCTTATGTTTTGAACTGTTGAGAATTGCCATTTTGGATTGTAATAGAAAAACTGAAACCTGAGTGTAGGTTAGGTGTATTTTGTAACAAGATGGTTTTGACATCATCAAAAAGGGGGAAATTGTTGGGAGATGAATTTAATAAAGAGGATTTTGATTAGATCCCAAAACCCCTGAGTATGACATGTTCAGGATAATCTTGATAGACTGAGTGAGGATTCAGTATAGAGTGTTCAGGATGTTATCTGCACCATGTATAGTCAGCAGATATAGATCAGGTTAGATTTTGAAGAAACTAAAGACTCGGTAAGTTTCTGAAGAAACTGAAGACTCAGTAAGTTTCTGAAGAAACTGAAGACTCGGTAAGTTTCTGAAGAAACTGAAGACTCAGTAAGTTACTAAAGACTCAGTAAGTAACTGAAGAAACTGAAGATTCAGTATGACACTGAAGACTCAGTATGTCACTGAAGACTCAGAAGACACTGAAGACTCAGAAGACACTGAAGACTCAGAAGACACTGAAGACACAAGAAGATACTGAAGACCCAGTAGTTACTGAAGACTCAGCAAAATACTGAATACTCAGTATAACCTGAATGTTCCGAGGCACTGAATAATATCTACCTGAAGACTACAAAACTGAGAAAAACGTGAATATTCAGAAAAATAGATATTGCCCCAGACATTCATATGCAGACAAAAGGAACTAAGTCTAAGTGTTGTTTAAGGTTATCTCACTCAGAGAGGTTGACCAAAAAGAGTTGTTATGTTTGTCTACATTTACTGAAGACAAGAACCAATCAGAGGAAGATAACACTGTACTTTACTGACACTGAAAGCGACAGGTCACTGAAGCATGTCAGTAGTAAAATGTTCCAGACTGCAAAAAGTGGTGATTGGCTACATGAAAGCATATTTCCTAAAACATGCAAGGGAGTATTCAAACCTTAAAAATAGCCTTTCATCAAACACCATAAGAGGAAACTCATGAAGCTATCTCCTCCAATGGATAGTTTTTCAAGAGTGACCTTGGTGAAGTTGCCTATAAATACTAGTGACCCTTTACATTAAGAGGTCACGGGAAATTTGAAAGCAACTCAAGAGCTCATTCGTATTATTGCAAATTGAAGCACTCGAAAAACCTAGAATTTCCCAAGTGTTTCACATTGAAGAGAGCTCATTCACTAAGCCTAGATTGATAAGATATATCCAAAGCTTAGTAGAGATATACTAGCCTTTGCATTGTACTTATTGTAAAGGATATCTCATCCTAGTTGGAAACCTACCAGAAACCCAAACCCTTTGTAAGGTAGTTTGAGTGTGTTTGTTGGTGAGTTGGAGTTGTAAAGAGTTAGTAAGCTACAGTGAGTTAGCCAGAAAACTCTAGAGAAGAAGTTAGTAAGCTACTTGTGGTAGTCTGAACACTTGTGTGTGTATTGAGTTAGTAAGCTGCAGTGAGTCAGCCAGAAAACTCAAAGTAGAAAAGTGAGTAAGCTGCAGTGAGTCAGCCAGAAAGCTTTAGGAAGTGGTTAATGAATTTCTCTGAAGGTCAGAGAGAGTGGACGTAGGAGCTTGAGTCTCTGAACCACTATAATTGTTGTGTTGTTTTGCTTTCTGTACTGCATTATTTTCTGTTGCATGTTTTTCACTGAAAGCATAATTCACTGATATTCAGTTGGAACCAATCCACTGAATTTGCATCAACTGATCACAGCCTTAATAACTGTTTCATTAAAAGGAAGATCTTCAGCAAAGTTAAAACGAGTATAAACATAGGGCCAACCATTCCGCACACTTGAGAAGCTAGAACAGATAGTTACCAAACTGAACTAACTCTACTGAGGGTTCAGTAAGATAGTTATCTGATCCAAGTGGCTCAGGATCTCTGATAAACTTAGGCTCAGTTGGGCTAATCTGAAGCTTCTGAAAGCAGCTCAGGATCATTGTCTCTGTAGACTTTGACTCAGGGCAATCTGTGCTTCTCAGGGCCAAATCATCAGGACAATCTGACCCATCTGACCTCAGTGAAAGAAAAGTTTTAAAAATCACTGAACACGTGTATTCCCTCCCCCATACACGTGTGAGACTCGTTAGCACCGGGACCAACATCATGTCATAATTTTTGAGGAAAAAATTTAAATGACTAATTTTAGTCCCACAACTAAACTGATTGTCCAATTTTCACCGAAAAATTTCCAAAAATATTGTTTTCGGTCGCATTCAAGTCACGTGCCGGTAAAATCTAGTCGTTCTTAAATTTACAGATTTTAAATTTTAGTTTTGATTTAATTCATTGGGTTATTTATACATGTATAGTTTAATTTATTAAAACATGTAAAAAAAGTCAGCGTTCACGTCATCGAGGTTATAGGAAACCCCCAAATTTTTTATTAGCACGTGACTTACATGTGATCACATTGAAATGACATTGTTCGCGATTTTTCATAAAAATTAGATCAAAAATGGACAATGAAAATTGGACAGTTATTATTATTATTATTATTATTATTATTATTTTTTGGGAAGAAAAATGAATAGTAGATAAGTTATGGGACCGAAAAACTTTTTTTCTCCATAATTATCTCTAACAAGAATAAACACAAAATAGAAGCATTCTTTATTATTAACTTCAAGCAATTAATTTTATTACTATTAACTACAAAATGACACCAAATTTGACAATAATGTCCTTTTCATAGTTACCTTAAATTTTGAAAATCATACCCCTAATATTATAATCCTGCTCAAAACCTCCCTCTTAGCAAGAAAAAATTGCTCAACAAGAATATTTTCTCCATCTCTCCTCTCATTGCTTATGATTTTTATTTTTTATTTTTGAAAAGAGCTTATGAAAATTTTAATAATTTCCTCATACTAAGAATTTAATTAAACTTTGTGGCGTGGGGGGTGGGGGGACCACATAATTAAAAAAAAAGTATATATGTGAATTGAAATTTAAATATAAATGTTATAAATAAGAATACTCGAGTTATTTATCCCCCAAGGCTCGGTAATCCTATTTATCCTTTTATAGTTGCACATGAGCAGATACAATACAAATTTTCATTTACAAGTCGGATCAACGTCCATCAAAAACGAAGGTCTAAGTAAGAGGAAATGTTTGGAGTGCGGTGAGATAAGACACTGGAGGTCAACCTGTTCCAATCCTAAGTGGAATGGAAAGAAAGGTAACTCTTAAGCATTAGTTGTTGAAACTTGTTTAGAGGCGTATGCTACCCATTCATGGGTAGTGGATACGAGATCCACTGATCATGTTTGTTTCACTTTAGAGGGGTTCAAACGGACCCGGCAACTAAGCGGAAATGAGGTCCTCATCACGTTGGGAGACACTACGAGAGTGGCGGCTGAAGCAGTGGGAGAAGTGAAGCTGTCTTTCAAAGATAGGGTTTTAGTTTTAAAAGATTTTCTTTACATTCCTAGTTTTAGAAAGAACCTTGTTTCGGTTTCTAAATTATTTTTGGATGGATATTTAGTTACTTTTTCTAAACATGTTTCGATTTTTCAAAATAATCTGCTTATCTGTCATGAACGTTGTCGAACAATCTTTACACTATTAACTGTTCACACCATGCACAAAATGCATCCTATAACACATCGACTGTTTCAAGCACTAAAAGAAAATGTGGGGAGATGAATTAATAAAAATTTTGATTAGATCCCAAAACCCCTGAGTATGACATCTATCAGGACATCTTGGTAGTTTAGGATCAGGTTTCAGTAGATATTAAGATTCAGGATTATCTGCACTATGTATAGTCAGCAGATATAGTTCAGGTTAGGTTTATTAGATTTTGTCTGAAGAACTCAGAAGAATCCTGAAGACCAGTAGAGCCTGAAGAGTAAAGATCCTGAAGACAGAAGATCTGAAGACCAAAAGATCCTGAAGGTTGTTTCGTACTGAATCAAAAGACCCTGAACAAGTCACTTCCAGTATAATAGTGTTCTGTTCATTCTTAGTACAAACAAAGGGAATGTTATACGTTCGTGGACACTAAGGAAATTATCAGTTCAGTGTGGTTGACTAAAAGAGCCATTTTGTTTATCTCTGTTTAAAGGAAGATTTCGACCAATGAGGAGGCGACAACAACATACTTTACTGACACTGAAAGCGACATATCCCTGAATAATATCAACACTGATATCTTCCAGTTCACAGAAATTGGTGATTGGCTGCGTGGCTGGACATTTCCTAATACATGCAACGGTGTGTTCAAACCCTAGAAATAGCTATTCATCAATAACCAAAGAGGAAATCCTTGAAGTTGTCTCTCCAATGGATAGTTTTTCAAGAGTAGACTCTTAGTGACTTGTCTATAAATACCAAGGCCTTGTTCACAACCAAGGTTACAGGAGATTAAAGCAGCTCCAGAGCTCATTCGTATTCAAAGCATACATTGTGAAGCACTCGAAACCCTTAGAATTTCCCAAGTTTTTCATCTTAGAAGAGAGCTTATTTACTAAGCCTAGATTTAAGATATATCCAAAGCTTAGTTAGAGATATCCTAGCCTTTTACTTGTTTTGATTGTAAAAGAATATCTCACCTTAGTTGGAAACTAACCAAAACCAAAACCCTTTGATTAGGTAGTTTGAGTGTGTAGTTGTTGGAGAAGTGAGAGTTGTAAAGAGTGAAGTAAGTTGTTGTGTTCAGTCTGAAAAGCTCTAGAGAAGAAGTTAGTAAGTTGCTTGTGTTCAGTCTGAAAGCTTGTGTGTGTTGAGTTAGTAAGCTGCAGTAGTTCAGCCTGAAAACTCGTGGTAGAAAGTTAGTAAGCTGTTGAGTTCAGTCTGAAAGCTTAAGGTAGTAGAAGTACTGAGTTAAGGAATTTCTCTGAGGATCAGAGAGAGTGGACGTAGGAGCTTGAGCCTCTGGATCACTATAATTGTTGTGTTGTTTGCTTTTTGTTTTGCATTTTATCTTACTGCATATTTTCACTGAAAGCATACTCAATTTTCGTATAATCAGTTGGAATCAATCCACTGAAGTTGCATTAACTTGATCACAGCCTTAACCACTATTTTCACTGAGAAAAAGATTTTCAGCAAAGTAAAACAAGTATAAACTTAGGGCATGCACATTTCGCACTCTAGATAAGCTAGTATAGATAGTTGTTAAACTGATCAACTCTTCTGAGTAGTAAGTAAGATTATTATCTACTCCAAGAGTATTCAGACTCTGTTGTATAAACTCAGAATCAGTTGAGCTAATCTGAAGTCTCTGAAAGCCGCTCAGTGTTATGTCTCAGTAGACTCAGGGCACTTTGTGCTTCTCAGGACTAAATCTCGGGACAACCTGACTCTCTGATTATAGTATTTTCTGAACAGTGTAAAAATCATTATACACGTGTATTCCCCCCCCCATACACGTGTGAAACTCATTTACCCCCGGGACCAATAAGTGGTATAAGAGCAGTGGTTCTAACTGACCACTAGCTTTGGTAGCTATAGTCTTGTTACTGAGAGACTTTGGTGGTCTACTGAATAGATCTTCTGTTGATAAATTTCAAGGCTCTTTCATCATGCCTTCTAAGAAACTACCTATGTTCTCTGTTGAGAACTATGATATGTGGAGATTGAGAATGCAGGCACATCTGTACTCTAAACATGAGAGAATGTGGAGAGTTCTGTCTCAAGGACCTTTTGAATATGAGGTTGTTAATCCCAGATTGACTGATAATGAAAGAGATGATCCAAGGGATGAATTTCCCAAATATGATGATCAGCTTACTCCTGAAGAGAGGAGGTTGGTTAACTTGGATTATATTGCTAAAGATACACTGTATATCACTATTGATGATGGTGTTATGGGAATGATTTCCACTGTGAAACTGCCAAAGAAATTTAGGACACATTTGCTATAATGTGTCAGGGCACTGATCATATCAAAGAAAATAAACTATATGTAGCTATTGCCAAATTTGATGGTTTTGAAATGGAAGATGATGAATATATTCAAAGACTTGAGGTCATATTCACTAGCATTATGAATGATCTGAGTGCTTTTGGGAAAAGATATCCCAAAAGAGAAATTGCTTTGAAAATTCTTAGAGGACTTTCTAAGAAATGGGATATACATGCTGTGGTGGTTGAGAACACCAAAGATATTGCTTCTATGTCATATCAACAGGTTTTCTCTGAGTTGAAAGCATATGAGTTTGTCATTGATAAGAAAACTAAGAAACCTGACAGCAAAGATGATACTTCATCAAAAAAAAATGTGGCTTTCAAAGCACAAGGAAAAATCTGCAACTCTAAAGAACCTGAGATCTCATGTAACAAAATTCAGGACGAAAAGGATGAGACAATTGCCTTGATGGCAAGAAGGTTTGAGAAAATGAACAGCAGATTTGGTAAGTATAAAAGGTATTATAAAGATACCAGGTACAGGAACAGGAACAACTCAGAAGCTGAAGAGAAGTCTACTGAGAAGAAGAAGGATCAAAAAGCTGAAGGATCTTCATCCAGAAAGAAGGACTACAAATCCAAAGATGACAATGATCAGGATGATGATACCAACAGATGCTACAATTGCAAGAAGAAAGGTCACTTCCAGTATGACTGCCCTGAGTTGAGTCCCAAGGAAAGAAAAGATAGGCAAGCCAAGAGAGACAAGAAGTATTCCAGCAAGAAGGCAATGGTTGCTGAAGAAGAACATTCTGAGGAAGGATCTAGCTCCTCAGAGGAGATGTTCTCAGATAGTGATAGTGATGATGTCTGCCTTGTTTCTATTGAGGAGGTAAATTCTTCTATCTCTGTTGCTGCTCCTACACAAGCACCTGAGTTATCAAGTTCATCTGTAACCAGTAATTTTGACCTGATGGGTTCTTTTGAGAATCTGATGAAGGACTATTCTGTGTTACAAGAACTGTTCATAGAAACTCAAGAGCAGAATGAAGTAATGATTGCTGAGAATCTGAAGTGGAAAAACTCTAATGTTGCTGAGATCACTTCTCATTGATGGGAGTAACTGATGAACTTGATGTTCTGAAAGTACAACTCTCAGAAAAAGAGAAGGTGGTAGAGGCCCTGAAAGGAGAGAAATCCACTAAAGAGAATAAGCTTATCAGAACTGAGTTCAATGACCTCTTCGAGAAACATGAAACTCTAAAGAAAAGTGAGGATAGTTTGCGGAGAAAGTTAGCCCTATTGAATTCTGCATCTCATGTAATAGATGAAATTTAGAGTTATCAAAGACCTGCAACTATAAAGGCTGGATTGAGATATAATCCAGGGGGAACCTCACATGATCTTCTGAATGCCGCTTCTACAAGTGGCACTAAGACTGTCTTTGTTAAACCGGCGATTCGTACTGATCTTCTTATTAAAGAACAACCCCGTGTTTTAGACAAGGGTAAAGGACCTATGGTTTCAGAGAACCTGAAGGTTCAGGAAAGAAAGCCCAAACCTCATGAAAAGGCTAGAAAACCTGAACACTTAGTAGGAAATCCTCAGGCCAGTACTTCGAAGCCTCAGGCTAAGAATACCAACCTGAAGAAATCTACCCTGAACCATCAGAGGAATCCTCAGAAGAGAAACACTCAGCCGAGAAATTGTCAGATGAGGAGACCAAGTCCTCAGGTTACTGAAAGACCACAATTTCAGTCCAGGCAACCTAAACCCCACTTGCTTAAGGGTGAAGGTTTCCTGAACCCATGTCAACAAAGACAGAGATCAGCTGCACCAAAGCCAAAGCACTGGAACAAGAGGCCTGAACCAAAGAAGAACTCTAAGGCTCATGTTCATGCTAAGGCTGGCACTCATACACAGGGAACTGCCAAGGCATCTAAGGTGGTGAATGTGTATGTAGATGTTAATGGAAGACAAATCAGCCACTCTAAAGTGATTAGAGTTGTCAGACAGATTTGGGTTCCAAAAGGTACAACTAACCTAGTAGTACCCTACACCAAATGGGTACCTAAGGCCTGATTTATTTTTTAGGTGAAGGAAAAGGGCACTGAGCTGAAAGAAGACAACATAGCCCTGATGAGTAGAACTGAAATTGCACCTGATGCATGGTACTTGGACAGTGGATGCTCAAGACACATGACAGGATACAAATATTTGCTCACTGACTATGTTGAACAGAAAGGCCCTCAGATAACATTTGGAGATAACTCCAAAGGACAGACAGAAGGATATGGAACACTTGAAGTTGATACTGTTCATATCCATGGCGTATCATATGTGTCTGGTTTAAAGCATAACTTGCTTTCAATCAGTCAATTCTGTGATAAAGGATTCAGTGTTGAATTCTCAAAGAACTTGTGTTATGTGAAAGATAATGCTTCACAACAAGTCTTACTAACTGGAACTAGAAAAGGAAATGTGTATCTTGCTGATTGGAAACTAACTCCTATGGATACATGTTTAATGGCCAAAAAGGCTAGTGAAACCAGTTGGTTATGGCACAAAAGACTGAATCACTTGAACTTCAATACCCTGAATAAACTTGCAAGATTAGCACTTGTAAGGGGGTTAACAAATGAAGTATTTAGTAAAGATCATGTATGTGATGCTTGTCAGAAAGGAAAACAAATTAGAGCATCATTCAAAAGTAAAGTAGAAGTGTCTACTAATAGAATACTTCAACTGTTTCATATGGATCTCTTTGGTCCAGTAACACCTGTAAGCACAAATGGCAGAAAATATACATTGGTAGTAGTTGATGACTACTCTAGATACACATGGGTCATATTCTTACTCAGTAAGAAGGAGACTCAGACAAAACTACTAGAATTACTGAAAAGGCTCAGTAATGAAAAGAATCAGAGTGTGGTCAAAATCAGATCAGATAAAGGCACTGAGTTTATCAACCATATTATAACTGATTACTGTGTAGCAAATGGAATAGCTCATGAAACATCAGCTGCAAGGACCCCTCAACAGAATGGTGTTGCCGAAAGAAGAAATAGGACCTTGAAAGAAGCTGCAAGAACAATGATTGTTGAAGCTGACTATCCTAAGAGATTTTGGGCTGAGGCAGTCAACACTGCATGCTACTCTCAGAACAGAGCCATGCTGACAAAGAATCAAACACCATATGAGCTGTGGAACGAAAGGAAGCCTCTTGTTTCTTTCTTTCGTGTGTTTGGTTATAAGTGTTTCATACACAATAATGGTAAAGATCAGTTGGAAACTTTTGATAGCAAAGCTGATGAAGGAGTATTCTTGGGATATTCTGAAATTAGTAAAGCATTCATGGTTTACAACTGTTGGACCCTAATTGTGGAAGAAACACCTCATGTTGTTTTTGATGAATCTACTTGTATTCATAAGAAACAGGAATATGATTCAGGAGACTTGACAAAGAGGATCACCAGACTTAGCCTGAAGAAGAATGTCAAAACATCATTTGAGCCTGAAAAGAAGAAGTCAATCACAGACCATGAATGGAGTGAAACTGACTTAGAGGAAGAAGAGACTCAGGATGAAAATACTCAGGCTGGTGAAACTCAGGATGATAATTCTCCACTAAAGGAAAGCCAACACACTAGAGCTGACCCATCTGAACAAACCCTAGTTCAGACTCAGGTATGTAATGTCGATGAAGATGTGGTCACAGCTGAGGCAATCTCTGAATCTATCAACCAAGGGGGAACAAATGTCACTGACAATGTTCTGAATGGAATATCCCCTAAGGAAGATGATTCTCTTTTTCCTTTCTTGTTGTTCCCTGAGTTTAATGAATTACCTGAACCTAACATTTCTGATGTTGAGGATACTACTGAAGGGGGAACATCCAGAAGAACATGGTTTGATAGCCATCCTGCAACTCAGATTGTAGGAGATCCATCTGAAGGAGTTAAGACCAGAAGGTTTCATGGAGAAAGTGTGATAGGCCCGGTGGAAAACCCATTTTGTGCTTGCGGAAGCAAACATGACATGCGATGCATATAAAAACAGGGGTGAAGGAATGGTGATTCCAGATTTTTACGTTTTAAGCTCATGTGTTGTGTTTTGCTTATAATCGAATGCGTATGACAAGATAAGAACGTAAAGCAGTAATGAACTCAACAACGTATAGTGCTTTGGAGACTCAAGCTCCTACATCCACTCTCCCTGTTCCCAGGGAAATTCCTTCAAACGGGACTTATCACCCTCCACGGGATTGCCTATAAGCTTTCTGACTATCCAAGATAGTTTACTCACTTCTTCTACTTTGAGCTTTCTGACTACCTCTGTAGTTTACTTACTCAAACTGGACTTATCACCCTCTCGGGTTCGCCTCTGGACTTATCACCCTCTCGGGCTTTCCTCTAGATGTTTAACGAGTTCACACTCCAACGGGACTTATCACCCTCACTCGGGATTGCATAACAACTACCTCACTTCACCACTAGTTATCTCTTACGAGAATGGGGTTTGGGTTTGGTGTTGTCTCCAACTATGGTGAGATTTTCCCTTACATTTGTTTAGCCCCAATGCTAAGGTTGGGAAAATCTCTCTAAGCTTAGGATACATCGTGGGTTGCTTAGATTGAGTTCTAGAACACTCTTGAACATATTTGTATATCTACAGACTTGTGTTCTATGGTGGGAATGCTTGAATATAAAGCTCTTGGCTCTGTAGCATCTTTTGCATATTCTCCACCTTTAATTTGATGGAAGATCTTGTATTTATAGTGTGGATTTGAATGTTACCGTTGGAGAGAAGCACATTCAAATCCATACTATTCTTTGTAAGATCTGCAGCTTTTCCAGGCTGGTTGTCTTCCTCTCATTGGTCCACGTCAGCTGAATTCTAACGGCTATATTCCTCAGTTTCTTTGCCTCGGAACATTCAGGTTTATACTGAGTATTCAGTAATTACTGAGTCTTCAGTAATTACTGTGTCTTCATGGTTCTTCTGAGTCTCAGTGTCTTCAGAGACATACTGAGTCTTTAGGATTCTCTGAGCCTTCAGGTTTCTCTGAGCCTTCAGGTTTCTCTGAGTCTTCATACTGAGTCTTCAGTTTCTCAGTTTCATACTGAGTCTTCAGTTTCTCAGTTTCATACTGAGTCTTCAGAAACTTACTGAGTCTTCAGAATCTAACCTGATCTATATTTGCTGACTATACACGGTGCAGATAACATCCTGAACACTCTAAAACTGAATCCTGACTCAACTATCAAGATTATCCTGAGCATGTCATACTCAGAGGTTTTGGGATCTAATCAAAATCTTATTTATTAAATTCATCTCCCAACAAAGTGCCTTGTTCTGCTGCTTCCTATCTGAGAAAGAACCTACTGAGATTAAAGAAGCTCTTCAAGATTCTTTTTGGATTATTGCTATGCAAGAGGAGTTGAATTAGTTTGCAAGGAATGAAGTATAGGATCTAGTAGATAGACCTAAGGGGCACAATGTGATTGGAACTAAATGGGTATTCAAGAACAAAAGAGATGAGAACAATGTCATTGTAAGAAACAAGGCAAGAGTAGTTGCACAAGGTTATTCCCAAGAAGAAGGCTTGGATTATGATGAAACCTTTGCACCAGTTGCAAGACTAGAAACTATTAGATTGTTTCTTGCATATGCTGCTCACATGAAGTTCATAGTATATCAGATGAATGTGAAAAGTGCATTCTGAATGGTGTGCTTAAGGAAGAGGTTTATGTGGAACAACCTCCAGGCTTCTGTAAGATATGACCAAATTTACAGGCTCAGAAAAGCCTTGTATGGTCTGAAGCAAGCACCCAGAGCATGGTATGATACTCTATCTCAATTTCTTACTGACCATGGTTTTACCCAAGGGACTTTTGATAGAACCTTGTTCAGGATAGAAGATGGGAAAGATATTTTACTAGTTCAGATTTATGTGGATGATATCATTTTTGGATCACCTAATCATAAGATGTGTGAAAAATTCTCTACCCTGATGAAAGGAAAGTTTGAGATGTCAATGATGGGGGAGATGAATTTCTTTCTAGGACTTCAGGTGAAACAGTCAAAAGAAGGAATTTTCATCAATCAAGCAAAATACACCAGAGATCTGATTGCTAAGTATGGTGTACAAAATTGCAATGCAGTTAGAATTCCTATGAATACCAACTACAAGATGGATCCTGATCCTGAAGGCAAGTTAGTTAACCACACTGATTATAGAGGGATCATTGGATCACTGCTCTATCTCACAACAAGTAGGCCTATAATTACCTTTGCTGTTGGGATATGTGCAAGATACCAGGCTAATCCTAAGGCTAGTCACATGGAAGCTTCCAAAAAGACACTTAGATATCTTAAAGGCACCGTGAATAGAGGATTGTGGTATCCAGCTGATGATAAACATGAATTAACTGGCTACTCAAATGCTGACTATGGTGGTTGCAGAATTGACAGGAAGTCTACTTCGGGAACTTGTCAATTTCTTGGAAGCAAACTGATATCTTGGTTCTCTAAGAAACAAACTTCAGTTACAACTAGTACTACTAAAGCAGGATACATGGCTGCAGGAAGCTGTTGTGCACAGGTTCTTTGGCAAAGGCAACAACTGAGGGATTATAAGATTATTGCCAATGAAGTACCTATATTTTGTGACAATAATAGTGCTATTGTTATTTCACAAAATCCGGTATTGCACACCAGATGCAAACATGTGGATATCAGGCATCATTTCATTAGAGACCATGTTGAAATGAAAGATATCAGGTTGGAGAAAAATTCATACTGATAAACAAAGAGCTGATATTCTTACTAAGCCTTTGACTGAGTCAAGATTTCAGGAACTATCAGTAGAATTAGGGATGTTGGACCCTGGTGAGTAAAACGTACTGAAGAGAGAAGTTCTTCGGATGCATGAAGTTATTCAGTAAAGAATAACTCAGGACAAAAATCTCTCATAATGGAAACTGAGACTCTGGATGATTTCTGTCAAGGTCAATATTCAGTAAGGTTTGAGTATTTAATTAATCCTGAACCAATACTCGACTCATGTATTTACTCACAACATTTATTTCACTCAGTAATCATTGGAAATAAATGACTAAAGACCTGAACTTTAAGCGGGAATGTTTGAAAGAATTCTATTGGCTATAATTTTGGCAGAGAACCAAAGGGTTGCCTCGATTAGAGTGAAACATCATTTTGTCACCCTAATTGCTGTTGTTTGTTACACATCTGATTATTTGACATAAATAACAAATAACTCTCAAATTACATTATACCCCAGATTAAATATCGATCGTTCATTTCTTTATCCTTCAAGATTTAATCCTAGCCCTTGGTCTTTTCTTCAGATCATATAAATACCCCAGAAATTCTTTGCTCAAACATTTTACACTTTATCTCTTAAAAACTTCCAATTCTCCAAACCCCTTAATCTTTAAATCTTCATACCTTCAAACCTCAAATATTCTTACAATGGATTTTCCCAGTTACACAATGATCAAAGACCTCGCAGAAACTGAGAAACCATATTTTGAGCATGTAGTAGCATTGATCGAGAACAAAACTACCAAGATTGAGGAAGAGGCCTTGAATATGCTCCGGTTGGCTCGGTTAGGGAGATTAGTCAGCTATACGCCGGGATTGGAGTTACCACAAGAGGTTCTACAATTTGTGGTCAACTTACGAGAAGGTGCAGAAGGCTCCCTGGTCTCGCAATTAAGTTTCGGTACATACGCAAAATCAAAAACCGAAGTAGTATGTACAAAGGAGGTATGTTTATCTCTAAAAAAACATTAATGATTTATTTGAGTTGTGTGATAGAGGGGAGGATCCTGCTGTATACATGTTAGGACGAGAACAGGAAATTTTGGATAGATATTCTGAGTCGAAAGTTGAATTAAAAGGGGCTTTAAACAAGAAGTGTTTAAAACCTATATATCAAGTTCTTATTGATATTGTGGCCAAGTGAATGATGAGAACCTCTGGAAGTCTAGAGCAAGTAAGTCGGAATAAGTTGAGACTTATGGCCGCAATTGAAGATTCACCGTCAAGAGAGTTTAACTGGTTGAAATTTCTGGTGGATTGCATATTACTTCAGAATCAAAAGTTGAAATATGCTAAGGGAGCATTTACAAAGAATGGAAAAGTCTTATTTGGAACGAAGATAAGCTATCTGATTGAAACATTGCCAAGGAAGAACATGTTTCTATTGTCTGGTAATACATTTTCCCAGAACAGGATCATGTTTCGGAAGCCTAAGTCGCAAATGCGAAAACCTGCAACTTCTGATAGTCCAAGTTCTACTGCTCAAGATGAGCCTGAAGAACCAGTACAAATTGCAAGCTCAGAATCTGATCAGGATACTCGAACTCTTTCTCATGTGACAAAAAGGAAAGGCAAGAAAGCTATTGTGAAGGAAGTTGAGGATCCGGAGAAAAGGAGAAAAGCTCTTGATGTCCTGAAAGTTAAGAGGGAAGTTGGAGACAAAAAGAACACTCAGGAAGAGCAGAAAAGAAAGAAGAAAAAGCATCTCAGGACAATCGGCGAGATGGCCTCAGGAGAAAAATCTCCATTGGATACTCTGGTCAAAGCCGTCTCTCAAGTTGCTGAGAAGGAAGCTGAAAAATTACCTGAAGAAAGAGGCGATGAGGATGTCTTTACAGAGATACTTCATACCAGTTTCGGTACTGACAGGATTACACAAGAGATCTTCACAGGTTCTCAACAACCTACTGAAGAAAGCCAAATTCCGATCCCACCCTCACAACCCTCAAAGCCAAATTCACCCACTCCTTATGAGGTTCAATCCAGCTCTGAAGAGGAGATACCTGTTCTTGAACTCAGGAAAGGTGAGGCAGAAGAGAGAGAGAGTGTAGGCAGAAGGCCGAAATATTTATAATGGACAAATATCCAGAACTGACTAACTATCCTGATCTTCAGGGTATGTTTTTCAGGTTGAAAACGGCCATGATCATTGTGAATCAGTCCTTTTCCATGATGCTTAAGATAGGAAACTTCAGAGGAGAAGAGTTCTGGGCAGAGGAAGTGGCTGAGCTTGATGCTTTTTCCGGACTTGGTAAGCGGAGGCTTAGGATAAAGCATACTGAATTTGATGAATTAGTCAAGAGAAAAGTTGCTGAAAGGAAGAGTGCTGCCCAACCTGAGGGTGAAGTTGAGGATCAGGACAAAGATGATCAAGGTCCACCTCAGGATAAAACTGACAAAGATATTCCTGAAGGGAGTCAAAAAGGTACTGAGGCAGGAGCAACTGCTCAGGGGGAACAGGCTCAGGAAGCTCCAACACTTCCACTGATTACATATGGAGAAACCCCTCAGGAGCCTGCAGCCACTCTAACTGAATTTGTGGAGATTGGGCTATAGACAGAAACTGAAGAAGAGACTCCAGTTCCTTCACAACCATCAGTTGATCTCACTCCATTGATTGAGAAGTTCACTAAGTTCGAGCCTATCATTGATCAAATTGCGAAGCTTGAACCTCTGGTTGGGGAAGTGTCAAAACTTGCTGAGGCACAAACTTCTCAGGGCGAAATCATCACTACCCTTAGCACACCTATGGTGACCAATGATCAGGTAAATCTACTATCTACAACTTTTGATAGAAAATTTACTGATTTTAATGCAAAGATGAGTGATGTGGCTAAGAAGATGATGGAAGAAATGGAGAAACAGTTTGAGTTGAGATCAAAAGTGCTTGAGGACCTGCTGAAATCCAAGACTGAAGAATTGATAAAATTTGTTATTGAGGATGTAAGCACCTCACTGATGGAGAAGATGAAAGTAACTTTTGGTGGTCTTGCTAAAGACACCGGCATTGGATTAAACATGTTGCAACGCATTCAGGATGAACACTTTCAGGTGGCGGCTGAGGTTCGATCTATTGGCAGGGAGCAGATGCACATGGACAGAACCTTTTTCCCAACTGATTGCCAATTATGATGCCAAAAAGGGGGAAAGCAATGACAAGCTTGCAGCTTTGCCACCCTTGGAGAAACAGATCGAACAATTCCCCACTGAGGTGATTCATGGTGGAAAGAGAAAGAACCTGAGGTACTATTCCATCCTGAAGCTGCAATGGAAGTCATAGAACAACGGGCAAAGAGGCAGAGGAAATAGGAATCCAGTAAGCAAGGAGAGGCTCGTGGAATCCTGATGCCTCAGAAGAAGCCTGAACAATCGGTTGCATTTGTAGAAAGGCCTTAGAAGAGAAAAGCAAGTGTTAAACCAGTCAGTCGAAAGCCTACTCAGAGGAGATTAGTTGGTGAGTTTGAAGAAGAAGAAGAAACTCAGGAGACAACTGTTAAGAAAGATGATTCTGAAATTGATGATCTCTTCAAAGAAGGTTTTGGAGAGTATGATGTCTCTTCCAAAAGACTTAACTAGTATTGGCATAATTTAGTTAAGGTTATTGAAGCTGAGAAGAAAAAGAAAGTTGTTGTCTCTGTGTCAGGATCTAAGATGACCAGAAAAGAGAGAGAAGAAGCTAAGAGAAAGCTTGGAGGCTTTCAAAGAATGGTTCTCAGGAGGAGGGTTACCAAGCAGGGGAAGAGGATGTGGCCTCATGTAGACAAGTGGATGCCTATTGAACTGAATGACAGATGGGAAACAGCTAAGAGGGAGTTTGTCTTTAACAATGACATTTTGCAGACTTGGTCTCAACCCAACACTGATAGAGATGCTAATACATCCTGAAGCTGCAATGGAAGTCATAGAACAACGGGCAAAGAGACAGAGGAAACAGGAATCCAGTAAGCAAGGAGAGGCTCATGGAATCCTGATGCCTTAGAAGAAGCCTGAACAATCTGTTGCATTTGTAGAAAGGCCTAAGAAGAGAAAAGCAAGTGCTAAACAAGTCAGTCGAAAGCCTACTCAGAGGAGATTAGTTGGTGAGTTTGAAGAAGAAGAAGAAACTCAGGAGACAACTGTTCAGAAAGATGATTCTGAAACTGATGATCTCTTCAAAGAAGGTTTTGGAGAGTATGATGTCTCTTCCAAAAGACTTAACTGGTATTGGCATAATTCAGTTAAGGTTATTGAAGTTGAGAAGAAAAAGAAAGTTGATGTCTCTGTGTCAGGATCTGAGATGACCATAAAAGAGAGAGAAGAAGCTAAGAGAAAGCTTGGAGGCTTTCAAAGAATTGGTCTCAGGAGGAGGGGTACCAAGCAGAGGAAGAGGATGTGGCCTCATGTAGACAAGTGGATGCCTATTGAACTGAATAACAAATGGGAAACAACCAAGAGGGATTTTGTCTTCAACAATGATATTTTGCAGACTTGGTCCACTGATAGAGATGATGCATTCATTGCCTACATTTTGCATAACTTCACTGATATATGCCAGAAATAGTTCAACATATTTGATTCTCTGGGTTATCACTTGAAGGCTCCTGGTCAAATCAAGTACCCTCCACCAAAATTCAAGAACGGGATGATCAACTATAACTTCATTCATGCAGACTTTGTGGATCAGGCTGAATATCTGGAGCTGACAGGGAATGATGCTCAGACAATCCTAAAGAAGGAAGAACTGAAGAAAAGATACTATGGTATGTTCAACCTGGAGCCACCAGCAGATGAGATTGAATCTGATGATGAATGGTGTTGTTTTGTTTCAGTAGAGTAAAGATAAACCTTTGTATCTTGTACTCATGGTTTTGTACTTTAATGGAAAACTCTACTGATTCTTGTTGATCAAAAAAGATAATTTCTCATTATCATACTGATTATTTGATGGTTGTTATTTTTACTTGTTCTTACTTGCTATAGGAATTGAAACCTGATTAGATGATAGGTTTATTTTCTGTTGTAATTGCAAGCTTGTAACAAGATGGTTTTGGCATCATCAAAAAGGGGGAAATTGTTGGGAGATGAATTAATAAAAATTTTGATTAGATCCCAAAACCCCTGAGTATGACATGTATCATGACATCTTGGTAGTTTAGGATCAGGTTTCAGTAGATATTAAGATTTAGGATTATCTGCACTATGTATAGTCAGTAGATATAGTTCAGGTTAGGTTTATTAGATTTTGTCTGAAGAACTCAGAAGAATCCTGAAGACCAGTAGAGCCTGAAGAGTAAAGATCCAGAAGACAGAAGATCCTGAAGACCAAAAGATCCTGAAGGTTGTTTCGTACTAAATCAAAAGACCCTGAACAAGTCACTTCCGGTATAATAGTGTTCTATTCATTCTTAGTACAAACAAAGGGAATGTTATACGTTCGTAGACCCTAAGGAAATTATCAGTTCAGTGTGGTTAACTAAAAGAGCCGTTTTGTTTGTCTCTATTCAAAGGAAGATTTCGACCAATGAGGAGGCGACACCAACGTACTTTACTGACACTGAAAGCGACATATCCCTGAATAATATCAGCACTAATATCTTCCAGTTCACAGAAATTGGTGATTGGCTGTGTGGCTGGACATTTCCTAATACATGCAAGGGTGTGTTCAAACCCTAGAAATAGTTGTTCATCAATAACCAAAAGAGGAAATCCTTGAAGCTGCCTCTCCAACAGATAGTTTTTCAAGAGTATACTCTTAGTGAGTTGTCTATAAATACCAAGGCCTTGTTCACAACCAAGGTTACGGGAAATTAAAGCAACTCCAGAGCTCATTCGTATTCAAAGCATACATTGTGAAGAACTCGAAACCCATAGAATTTCCCAAGTGTTTCATCTTAGAAGAGAGCTCATTTACTAAGCCTAGATTTAAGATATATCCAAAGCTTAGTTAGAGATATCCTAGCCTTTTACTTGTGTTTGATTGTAAAAGGATATCTTACCTTAGTTGGAAACCAACCAAAACCCAAACCCTTTGATTAGGTAGTTTGAGTGTGTAGTTGTTGGAGAAGTGAGAGTTGTAAAGAGTGAAGTAAGTTGTTGTGTTCAGCCTGAAAAGCTCTAGAGAAAAAGTTAGGAAGCTGCTTATGTTTAGTCTGAAAGCTTGTGTGTGTTGAGTTAGTAAGCTACAGTAGTTCAGCCTGAAAACTCGTGGTAGAAAGTTAGTAAGCTGTTGAGTTCAGTCTGAAAGCTTAAGGTAGTAGAAGTAGTGAGTTAAGGAATTTCTCTAAGGATCAGAGAGAGTGGACGTAGGAGCTTGAACCTCTGAACCACTATAAGTGTTGTGTTGTTTGCTTTCAGTTTTGCATTCTATCTTGCTGCATATTTTCACTGAAAGCATACTCAGTTTTCTAATAATCAGTTGGAATCAATCCACTGAAGTTGCATTAACTTGATCACAGACTTAACCACTATTTTCAATGAGAAAAAGATTTTTAGCAAAGTAAAACGAGTATAAACCTAGGGTCTGCACATTCCGCACTCTAGATAAGCTAGTATAGATAGTTGTCAAATTGATCAACTCTTCTGAGTAGTCAGTAAGTTTATTATCTACTCCAAGCCTATTCAGACTCTGTTGTAGAAACTCAGAATCAATTGAGCTAATCTTAAGTCTCTGAAAGCCGCTCAGTGTTATTGTCTCAGAAGACTCTGACTCGGGGCACTTTGTGCTTCTCAGGACAATCTGACTCTCTGATTATAGTATTTTCTGAAAATTTTAAAAATAATTATACACGTGTATTCCCCCCCCATACATGTGTGAAACTCGTTTACCCCTGGGACCAATAGAAGACGTTCAACAAACGTGAACGAGACACTTCTTTGGCGTCTAAGATTAGGTCATATTAATCCGAATAGGATCCAAAGGTTGGTCGAAGATGGTTCGTTGGAGTCTCTCCAGGTTGAACCATTTTCAACCTGCGAATCATATTTAGAGGGTAAAATGACCAAGCGAGCATTTGGAGCCAAGGGGCTTAAAGCTAAAGAAGTATTGGAAATCATTAACACTGACGTGTGTGGTCCAATGCAAATCAAAGCTAGTGGTGACTACGAGTATTTCGTTACTTTTATCGATGATTACTCACGCTATTGGTACATTTTCCTAATGAAGCATAAATCTAAGACCTTTGATATATTCAAAGAATTTAAGGCTCAAGCAGAGAATCATAAGGAAAAGAGTATCAAGTTTCTACGATCTAATCGTGGAGGCGAATACCTCAGCGATGAATTTTCGAACTACCTGTCAGACGAAGGGATTGCATCCCAGTTGACTGCACCCGGAACCCCTCAACAAAATGGGGTTGCAGAACGAAGAAACATAACACTTTTAGAAATGGTCAGATCAATGATGAGTTATGCGGATTTACCAAAATCATTCTGGGGTCACGCCTTGGAAACAGCGGCTTACATTCTAACTTAGTGCCATCTAAGTTGGTTCCCAAAATCCCTAGAGAATTGTGGACCGCGCGTAAGCCCAGTTTAAGACACATGAGAATCTGGGGGTGTCCGGCATACGTGTTGGACAAGGAAGCCAGTAAGTTAGATGCACGTTCAGAATTAAGGCTGTTTATAGGATACATCGAGGGAACAAAAGGATGCATGTTCTATGGTCCCGAAGATCAAAAGGTCGTAATCAGTACGCACTTTAGATTTTTGGAAGAAAACTATATGAACGATAGAAAGCCTAGAAGTGAGATTACCTTAGACGAGTTAAGAGAGGCAATCCCAGGGCCAATAGTACAAGTCGATACACCAAGCAAAACACTTACACTACTGGAACCGCGTCGCAGTGGGAGGGTTATCAAACAACCCGAGCAATGCATGGGGATAGGAGAGTCCTCGGACTTGATCCCCGATGATATTGAATCAGACCCCTGGACTTGCAACTAGGCGATCCAGGACAAGGATGCAGATTCTTGGCAAACTGCAATGGAAGCCAAAATGGGTTCAATGTATCAAAATAAAGTGTGGGAGATAGTCTAACCACTTGACGTGGTAAAACCCATAGGGTGAAAGTGGGTATACAAGAGAAAAAAGGATTGGACGGTAAGGTGAAAACCTTCAAAGCAAGACTCGTGGCGAAAGGGTACACTCAGAAAGAAGGGATCGATTATAAGATTCGCCCGTAGCCATGCTCAAGTCCATCCGTATTCTTTTGTCGATTGTTGCGCATCTAGATTTTGAGATCTGGCAAATGGATGTCAAGACAGCTTTCCTTAACGGAAGTCTTGACGAGGAAATCTATATGCAACAACCCGAAGGCTTCATTGAAAAAGGCCAAGAGCATTTGGTTTGCAAGCTAAGGAAGTCCATTTATGGACTAAAGCAAGCATCTCGTGCTTGGAATCAATGTTTTGATCATGTTATAAAATCTTACGGTTTTGATCAAAATAATTTCGAGAGTTGTGTATATGAAAAGTGCGTCGGAACTGCCTTGGTGTTCTTAGTACTATACGTAGATGACATTCTGCTCATTGAGAATGATGTAAAGGTGTTATCAGACGTAAGGGCATTGCTGTCAAAACAGTTTGATATGAAGAACTTGGGAGAAGCTGGTCATATCCTAGGGATTAAGATCACTCGAGATCGCAGGAAAAGGATGATCGGTCTCTCACAAGCTTCATATATACATACAGTCTTGAAGTATTTCAGCATGCAAGATTCCAAAAAAGGCTTTGTACCTTTCAGACATGGAATCCATCTATCCAAAGAAATGTGTCCCAAGACACAAAAGGAGATAGTTGACATGAAGGGCATTCCTTATGCTTCAGCTGTAGGAAGCCTCATGTACGCAATGCTGTGCACGAGACCGGATATTTGCTTTGTCGTAGGCATGGTAGCAAGATATCAAAGTAACCCTGGAAAGGAGCATTGGACTCCATTTAAAAAAATTCTGAAGTATCTGAAAAGGACTCGGGATAGAACGTTGGTTTATCAGTCAGACAGTCTAATCCCCATCGATTACACACTCAGATTTCCAATTGGACATAGATTCAAAAAAGTCTACCTCGGGTAGTGTGTTCTGCATGGGAGGAGGAGTCATGACATGGAGAAGCGTAAAGCAGAAATGCATCGCAGATTCTGCCATGGAAGCCGAATATGTAGCTGCTTGTGAAGGAACGAAGAAGCGGTTTGGCTCAAGAACTTCTTAGTGAACTTGGACGTTGTTCTGGATTTTCCCAGCACCATCACGGTTTACTGTGATAATGCCGGAGCAGTTGCAAATTCAAGGGAACCGAGAGCCCAGAAAGCCAACAAACACATAGAAAGAAAATACCATCTTATACGAGAAATCGTTAAGAGAGGAGACATAAAGGTGGAAAAGATTGCATCGAAAGATAACCTAGCAGATCCATTCACAAAGGGTCTACCTCATAATATATTTGAGAGACATGTGGAAGGAATGAGTGTCAAGAGCATTGTCAATCTCCTTTGAGTATAAGTGGGAGAAATGTTATTAGGTTCGTGTGGGTGACATTAGATGTCACATAGAACACGAGACGTGATGTAGTATACTTAAAATCAGACTTTGAGTATAAGTGGGAGATTGTTGGGGTTATACTGTAAAGTATGTAAGTGGGAGATTGTTGGGGTTATACTGTAAAGTATGCTTTTACTTTGTATATAACCAAACTGAATTTCTTATTTATTTACGGAAATAAATTATTTATCACTATTTTATTAAATATGATTGAATGTTATATATATTTATTGCATATTTGTTCATTAAATAGTATGTGTTACATTGTAGTTAATGTGGTGATACCAGATCACAGAAGATCACATTAACGAATCCTTGTAACTAAGCACAGAATTCACAACCTAGATGGAAATGAACAATCCATCGTGAAAGGTTGTAGTGCAAGGCTCAGATTGGCTTGTCTTGACCAAGAGATTACAATAGTGCATTATGGTGCAATGAATAGGACCTACATTGAGGATAAATTCTTCAGTATTAAACATGGAAGAATTAAACCTCAGTGGTTCGTTATTTCTTAATCTCCGTTCCTTAAATAGAATCGTGTGAAATTAATAACTATTGATTTGACTTATGTTGGGTAGAGAGTCATTGTGACTCGATACTTTATATCTTGGGTAATATTATTAGTTACACGACGATTGCTAAGATTTAATACGGAGAATCGTGTGCAAGTACATCTAGAATGATTTGTCCCCTTGGGAGGCTCAGAAGAATTATTATACCAAATCTAGCAAGTGGAATTAATTTCCTGTATGGATAATAATGTTGAGTCATTCTTAAACCATGGATAAAAGATATTAATTAATATAAAGCTTTTTAAGTGGCTTGAATTAATTAATGGACTAAGATAATCTTAAACACGGGAAATAAAAACGGCGAGCCATATTACAATAATATGGGTTAAGATGGATAGTGCAATATTAATTATGTAGTGGGATTAATTAATATTTTTGGGCTTGAATAATATTGTGGCTCAATATTGAATATTCAAAGTCCATTTGAAGGTTCAATCTTAATTCTCCTAAAGGCCCCTTTAGTAGCCCAAAGATAAAGTTCAATAACTGAAAAAGGTGCATAAAATAAAAGAAATATTGTTGCCTTATTTTTTCCAATTTTTTCGAAAATTATGGGTAGGAGAGAGAAAAGATTTTCTTGATTTTCTTGGAAAGATTTTATGGAATAAGTATTCTTGAAATACAAGTTTATCCCATAAATTCAAGATAAGTCAAAGATTCCTTTGTTTCCTTTATTTACCAAGATATTCGAAAATTATGGAGTGTGGGAAAAGAAAAGATATTTTGTGATTATTATGGAAATACAATATAAAAGATATATTCAAGATTGTATCTTGGGAAGATACAAAGAAATTTCCTAACCCTAATATGACACAAAATTTCCGGCCCCCTCATCTCTATATATAGGGGATCAATTTTTCATCCCCAACACAATTCCATGTGTTGGAAAAATTAGAAATCCACAAAGGTGGTGCAACATATTTTTATTTTTCCTTTTTGTTAATTGTTCGCGAGCTTCCTACCACCGGATTGTCGAACAAGGACGTGGGAATAGTAAAGAAGGACTTTGGTTGTGTTCGTCGAACCGTTGCTCACCTGTCTCCGTTTGATTCGCAAAAAAGGTACGCCATACGTAACTCCTAGAAATCCGCATGTGTAGAATTTATGTGGCTTTATTATATGCATGATGTGTTGTTGCTATTTAATTTTTATTTGAATAAATATAGAATTAATTCATGCTAATAATAATTAAATAATTTAAATTGCACCTCGAATAGATCCGGGCATCCTATTTCCCAACACTGGCATGTCATGGGATAAAGCTGTCAAAGAAGGATTGTCCTTCCGAAGAAGCTGATATCCAGCACATGAACGACGTTCCATATGCATCTGCAATTTGTTCCATCATATACGTCGTGACTTGCACCAGGCCTGATGTGGCCTTCGTTGTCAGCATCACTGGTAGATACCAGCAGAATCCAGGTGAACCTCACTGTATTGCTGTCAAGAATATTCTGAAGTACCTCCGACGTACTAAAGAATGATTTCTTGTCTACAGTGGACAGTCACAGCTAGTTGCAACTAGCAATGCTGACGCCAGTTTCCAGTCCGACTGTGATGATTACAAGTCACAGTCAAGTTATGTTTTCACTCTCAATGGTGGGGCAGTTATTGGAATAATTCCAAGCAAGAGACAACCGCGGACTCAACAATCGAAGCAGAGTACATTGCTGTAGAAGCTGCCAAAGAAGTTGTCTGGATAAAACAGTTCTTAAGTGAACTAGAGGTAGTTCCGAGTGCCAGCAGTCCAATAAAGTTTTATTGTGACAACACTAGTGCGGTTGTGCAAGCAAAGGAACCGAGATCCAATAACAGAAACAAGCATGTACCGAGACGTTATCACTTAATACGAGAGATAATCGCTAGAGGAGAAATAGAGTTAGAACGTGTTCCCATAGAAGATAATCTGGCTGATCCTTTCACCAAATTTCTGACTGTTCATGTACACACTAGACATTTTAATGGTCTAGGGGTTAGACATGTAGGTGATTGGCTCTAGTCCAAGTGGGAGATTGTTAATGTTAGTGTCCTAGAGACAATTCTATTATGAGGACATAATACTAAGATAATATTCAGTTTTTGGTTTTAATATTATTATTTATTTAATATTAAACGTATGGCATTTGCACTTGTTTGAATATTATGTTTGGTTGTTTGCATTTATTCTTATTTGTGTTCCCATGAGTCATTGTTGTGATTGAGGTGTTGGGAAATTCGGGGTGCCCGGATCTATTCGAGGTGTATTTAAATACATATTTAAATTATTCAATTAATTACTAACATGAATTAATCCTAAATCAATTCAACATAATAATTAAACAAGCAATTAGCAACATGCGTACATGTAATCCACGCAAATTCTAAGCATGCAGAATCTAGGAGTTACGAGATTACATACCTCTTGTACAGACAACCGTTGAGACGATGGATCAACCCAAAGTGCCTTCTCAAATATGTCCCACGTCCACAAACGTAATCCGGTGGAAGGATTCCCACGAACGATTTTAACAAAGGAGAGAATAAAATATTTGACACCACCTTTGTGGATTTTTAATTTTTCCAACACATGAAATTGCATTGGGGATTAATAATTCATCCCCTCTTTATAGGACTAGGGAGGGGGGGCGAAAATTTGACCTAGTTGGGTCTTTGGGAAATTTCCTTGCTTCTTCCTCAAGATACAATCTTGAATATATCCAATATATTTTATTTCCCAAAATATCTCACAACAAAATTTTCTTCTCCTTATTAGTCATTATTTTCAAAAATATCATTATGTGTAGGGAAGGAATAAGATCTTTTACCTTTCTTGAATTTATGGGATAAACTTGTATCTCAAGAATACTTATTCCATAAAATCTTTCCAAGAAAATCAAGAAAATCTTTTTCTCTCTCCTACTCATAATTTTTGAAAATTATTAGAAAAATTAGGCAATAATATTTTCTTCTCCTTTTCATTAATTGGACTTCAATTGGGCTATTTGAGGGGTCTTTTGGAGAATTAAGATTGGACCTCTAATGGGCTATGAATCTTTAATATTAAGCCAAATATTATTCAAGCCCATTAATATTAATTTATTCCACTATAAAATTAATATTGAACTATCCATCTTAACTCATATTACAACTTCACAATAATATGACTCCCGGTTGTTATTTCCCGTGTTTAAGATTATCTAGCTAGTCCACTAATTAATTAAGCCACTGAACAAGCTTTATATTAATTAATATCTTTTTCCTTGGAGTAAAGACATCTCAACGTTATTATCCATACCGGAAATAAATTTTCACTTGCAAGATTTGGTGTGATAAAGCTTCTAAGCCCACCAAGGGGACAAATCAAGAAAGTCGTACTTGCATACGATTCTCCGTATTAAATCTTAGCAATCATCATATAACTAATAATATTGCCCAAGATATAAGGTGTTGAATCGTTGATTGATTTCCCATCATAAATCAAAGCAATAGTTATTAATTTCACAAGATCCTATTTAAGTGACGGAGATTAATAAATAACGAACTACAAAGGTCTAATTCTTGTATATTCAGTACAGAAGAATTTATCCTCCTGTAGGTCCTATTCAGCGCATCATAATGCACTAGTGTAATCTCTTGATCAAGACAAGTCAATCTGAGCCTTACACTTCAACCTTTCATGATGGATTGTTCATTTCCATCTGGATTATGAATTTGTACTTAGTTACGAGGAACTCTTAATTTGATCTTCCGTGATCTGGTATCACCAAATTAACTACAATGTAACACGTACTATTTATTGAACAGGTGTGCAACAAATATATATAACATTCAATCATATTTAATGCAACAGTGATTAATAATTTATTTCAGTGAATAAATAAGAAATTCAGGTTGGTTATACAAAGTAAAAAGTATACTTTCCAGTATAACCCCAACATGAGGTTGTGAGAACTCAGATGACTTAAGCAGGATTCTCCAATAGCCCCGATCAAGGATCATCAAGAATGGGATATTGATGATGCAATTGAGATTGGTGTGCGATCTGCATCATACTCTTAGAGAGTGTAGTAGGATCCCACTGACTACGAGATACTAGGTATCTCATGATGGATGTACAGATACATTAGAGGGTATTGGTATACCCATCCGAGAAACTGTTTGAGATATAATTCCACAATATGTGTCTAAGGTTATCTCGGTTAGTGGGAGCGATACGATACTCCTTTGACTTGAGGTCAATACGCATGACATGTGTGGAGTGATGAACTTTGACCATGTCCGACGCTTGAACCATTTCATGGGTAAATGTGATTTGGATTGGGTTCATCACGAAATACATTGTAGTTGAGCCAATAATAAGATTCATTCCTCAATGTAGATTTAGAGAGAATATTCATCTTCTCATCATAATTGCATCTAAGGCATCGGCCGATGCACGCCAACTTAGCTTTGTGGCCAAGTTTGACATGAGTGATCAATTAGTGATTAGAGATAACAAGTTTAAATTATTTGAATAGACACTTCATCATGTTCAAGATTTAATCGAGTATTCGCGAATGAAAGGACGTTATCGTAATAGCCCATGTTTCAGTTACAGGTAGTTGCGCATTTCGCAACGTACCTAATATATTGAGAATGTCTGATTTATTATCTAGGGTTCAATTAATACTATGGGTTTGACTAATCGTTCAATATATGAGGGTTTATGGATCACACAACAAGTAATTCCCTTTACAGATTAGAGTTGGTTGATTAAGTATTAAATTGAATTTAATATTTAATTTATGGAGAATTAATAATATATTAATTTGGAATTAATTATTATTACTATTTAATTAAATTGAATTTAATTAAATAGGAATCCAGAATAATATATGGAATATTATTGTAGGATTTTATATATAGAAAAATCAAATATGTGGGATTTGATTTGCAAGATTAGGGATTTTATTTCCTAATAAAGATAGCATAAGATTTAAGTTGCGCTTCCCCTATATATATGAGACATTAGGGATTCACTATTAACTACTGCATATTTCTCCATAAAATCTCTAGATAGAATTTTCCTAGCAAATTCATCTTGGGCAAATTCATCTCGGGGATTCAACGCTGGCTAATCTGTGTGGATATGTGAACGTGAATTACGTGGATACCATAGTAGAGGAATCCATGTACGAAGCAGTGTAAGGATTCTGTTTATGTTTATCCGTAATTTAATTATGCAATCTATGTTCGTTGTTGGTAAACTGTATAATTCCGCTGCGCATGTTTTACGTGCCTCAATATTCAAACATTTCAATCTCTTTTTCTTCATAAGCATGGAGAGAGATTTCTGCTTCGGCCAAATGCAAAGAACGAGATTCCTTGGTCATCTCCGTCAGAAGATTTTGACCTTGTTGCATCAAAATCGTCAGCTTTGTCGAATAAGGTTGCCAACATCTTTTATAAATCCGAGGAAATAACTCTGTCAAATCTCTTTATTTCCTCCATCACGCGAAAGACTTCTACTCTCATGGAAGATAACGAGTCAATAGGGACCATCGTAATCTTCATCAGGAGACATCTCCACAAGTCCGCAACATATCTTCGTCGGTGAGTTTCAATGAAACGTTCACCAGTGAACATCGAAACTTCTTCCTTGCAAGGCTTTAACATGGAACCATGTGGGGGAATTTTCAAAGGAGATATTGAAGAAGACTCTCTTTCTTCATCCGATCCATCTTCAGATATGTCGCCAAAGACCTCATGCATAAACTGAAAAGCAATAAAACGGTTATTAAGATAAAGTCAAGGGCATATTAGACATGGGAGCACCTCGAAATGTGAAAGAGGTGCAGAAACTCACAGGCTGTCTGGCCGCTTTGAACAGGTTCATCTCCCGAATGAGGGATAAATGCAAGCCACTATTCGACACGATCCGAAAGAAATCAAAGTTCAAATGGAAACCCGAAAGCCAGGAGACTTTTGATAAAATTAAAGCTTACCTGTCAGATGTGAACATTCTATCGAAACCAGTTCCAGGGGAGAAACTCTTCCTATACCTCGCGACCTCGGAAACAACTTTAAGCGCAGTACTCGTCCGAGTAGAAGACAGAAATGAATTTCCGATCTACTTTGTCAGCCAAACGTTGAACAAGACTGAGCAACGGTATTCGGCGCTAGAAAAATATGCATACGCACTGGTCATGAGTGTGAGAAAACTGAGGCCATACTTTTTCGATCATCAAGTCAAAGTCCTCACCTCCACACCTCTGAGGAATGTGCTTCACCGACCTGATACGACGGGCCGATGCCTTAAATGGGCCATCGAGGTCAGACAATACGGGGTAACATACGCACCCCGGCCTGCCATCAAAGCTCAGGCACTAGCCGATTTCATCGTCGAGCTTACCTTCTCCTCAGAGGCCGGGTGTTCAAGCAGCCCACCATGGGAGTTATTTGTGGACGGGTCAGCAACCTCCCACAGATCGGGATAAGTCCGAATGACATCTCTTTCCAGAATGCCATTACCTTCGACTTTCCTGCGACAAACAATGAGGCTGAATATGAGGCACTCATCAGCGGCCTAGACATGTCAACAACTATGGGCGTCAAAAGATTGCAGGTTCACACGGATTCCCAGCTTGTAGCCTGCCAAGTCTCTGGAGAATATGAGGCACGGGATGACAGGATGGCAGCTTACCAGGAGATTGTAAAAATATTATGCCAAAATTTCGAACAGATCCATGTCAAGCTAATCCCGAGAGAACAGAATTCACGAGCCGACGCCTTAGCACGGCTAGTGACTTCTGAAGGATCCCCAGAAATGAAGGATGTCACGACCATGACACTATCCAACCCATCCACCGCACATGCAAGAGTCGCGGCCTTAGAAACCCCAACGTCGAGCTGGATGACACCCATCATTGAATACTTGACAAGTGGTCTTCTGCCAACTGGTCGGGTTTAAGCCCGGTAGCTACAACTGCGAGCCGCACGATACACAATGATCAGTGATGATTTGTATAAACGAGGCTTCAGCACACCCCTACTTCGATGTATCACACCAGAGCAAGGGCAAGTTGTCCTACGCGAAATACACGAAGGGATATGCGGAAACCATGCCGGGGGAGAATCGCTGGCCCACAAGACCACAAGGCAGGGATATTTTTGGCCAACACTAAGGGGTGATGCCATCATCTTCGCCCGCAAGTGCCATAGATGTCAAATCTATGCCCCTTCCATCAAAGCCGCCCCAGAGGAACTTGCAAGCATCCTCAGTCCTTGGTCATTCGCAAAGTGGGGGATAGACATCATCGGGCCACTCCCAACAGCTCCAGGCTCGGTCAAATACGCCCTGGTAGCGGTAGATTACTTCACGAAATGGGCCGAGGCTGAGTCATTGGCGACCATAGATCAAGATCACGTCATCAAATTCATATGGAGGAACATCATCTGCGGATTCGGATTACCGCAGGCGATCATATCTGACAATGGAAAACAGATTGACGGCCTCAAAATAGACACTTTTTCAAAAAATGGAAGATCGCGAAGCTCTTCTCAACTCCATACCATCCCCAGTCGAACGGTCAGGTCGAAGCTGCGAACAAAATCATTAAGCACACTCTCAAAACCAAGATTGAGGGAGGAAAAGGGAAATGGGCTAGCTAGCTTCCTGATGTACTATGGTCATATAGGATGACCTCCCGGAACTCGACAGGAGAGACCCCCTACTCATTGTCTTTCGGAACTGAGGTGGTCGTACCCGCAGAAGTTGATTTTCCCAATCTCCACACAAGTCAGGTCGCCTTCAACCACAACGACGAGGCCTTGGCCAGAAATTTAGACCTACTCGAAGAGAAGCGCTTAGAGGCCAACATGAGAAATGCAAGATACAAACAACGGTCGGAGAGATACTATAATTCTAAAGTGCGACTTCGACGTTTCAAGGAAGGAGACTTGGTACTAAAAAGGTACTCGGAGAGTAAAAGGGAGCCCTCAGTCCAAACTGGGAGGGTCCATTCAAAGTCTCGAAGATCCTACCAAATGGAGCCTATGAAGAAATATTATTAGTAGACAATACCAAGGCTCAATATCCATTGAATGCGACCTACCTGAAGAAATATTATTAGTAGGTTCACATCCTTGTAAACAAATTATATCAGTCAATAATAATGATCTTCTCTCTTTTCAAAATTCCTGTGTTAAAACCAAAGGGATCGCATGTAAAAAATGTGAATCACCCGAGGTGCGACTTTCGACATACCAGATGCGAAGTCACAATCCAACGAGGTGTGATTTCCCCCAACTTTGTAAGACGTCTAAAAGAAATATCCGAACAACAAATTGCATAAACGGTAAGACGACGAGGATTAAGCAAAATTAAAGGTTGCATAAGGAAATCAAGTCGACACGATGAAGGAATAAAAAAGTGAACTTTCATTATTGAGATGAAGGCCCGAAGGCCGGTACATGGGAAGTTCAAAAAGAAAAAAAATTACATCACAAATCGAGACAAAAGGCGCTTCCCCTCAAAGCCCTGCTGAACTGCTGCTCGGCCTCTCCTCAGCATCTCCCCCTGCGACCTCCAGCAAAGGGGTCTCGGGGGCCGACTCAGACCCCAGCTGGGCATCGCCCGAGTCGGGGATGGGGTGCACGATCCGACTCGGATTGGCGAAAAAAGAGAGGTCGACGCCCATATCCACCAAATCCTTGATCTCCAGGAGGACAATGGGGGCAGGAGGATAGTAGCGGACGTAAGTGGATAGCTCGGTTACAAAAGAGCTGAGGTCACCAATGGAATTATCCTTGTGGAAGATCCGGATGGCCCCGACATATGCCATCACATAAGCAAAATTGGCGTTCAATTCCTCGGTCTTCTTAAAATGGTCCTCCTTGGTGACCAGCACCCTCCTGGCCTCAGCCAATTCACCCTCTAGCTGAGCCACGCTCACCTTCTCCGCCACTAGCTCGCCTTCGATCTCCACCAGGCGACCCTCATTATTGGAAAGTCACTGGGCCAACTCAGAGTTAGAGGTCTTCAACTTTTTATGGGTCTCGGGTATAGAGAGGATCGACTTGGCCTGGTCAGCGACCCTCGCCTGCGCTTTCTTGAACTCCTCCAGCTCCGTCTCTAGCTGGGCGCTGGTTTTCTCCAAGAAGAGAACCGCCTTTAAGTCGATCAAGCTTGGTGTTCAAAGTGTTGACGTTGCGGTAACTCGGGGGAGTATCGCGCACGATTTTAAAAGCCTCAAAGAAGTCCCAATACAGGTCGGCGTCTTGAGGAGTGAACACTGCAAAAGAAGAAGAGAATTAGACCAGTACAACCTCAGAGTATAAGAAGATAAGATTTACCGTGTTCAACTCGATGCGTGTAATCCGTGGGAACCCGAATGGGCTATGTACTCGAAGGATCCACGGATTCCCAAGCGCCCCCGATGAACCACCACTTCCGATGCCAGTCAATGACCTTGTTCGGGATCCCACTCATGGGAACCCCTTGCGAAGCCGTACGGCATTATAGCCGCCGGCTTGGGCGATTGGCATCATCATATAAGCGATATCACCAGGAGTCGGCAGCCGATTCAGTCCGGCCTGCCCCAGAACGGTCATGGTGGAGAGGATATAGCTCCAACCATTTAGAGTAATTTGTGTAAGGTTTGGTTCCAGGCCGCCAACAGATGGGAGATGGCCACTTGAAGGGGGAAGCAGACTCCCGTCTCCATTGTATGTTCATTGACCGCAATCATCCCAGGAGGCGGCTGGTCGGCACTTTCATAGGGAGCCGCCCCATAGAAATGTACGTCTCAGGGCACCTTGTGTAATCGATGAAGAGAGCGCACGTGCCGGTCTGATAAGACCGACTTATACTTTGTGAGGTCGGACGCCATGAAATTGGAAGTAACCGACCTTCGATACTTGCGTTCAGGTCGTTTGTACGGAGCCTGAGCCGTGTAAGAGTGGTAGTCGAAGGCCCGTTCATAGGCCCCATAATCGCGGGTCAGGGCAGAAGGACCTGCGGCTTGTCTCCTCTCCGATGCGGCGGAGCGGAGAGGGCTGATATTCAAAACTGGAAGATGAGTGATTTCTTCCAACTCTTGTAAAAATTGCTCGTCAATGTTATCATCGTCCCGAACATCATTCCGAATACCTGCCGTCGAGGACCCTCCCGCTTTACCAGTGGCGGAACTGGAGCCATGGTGGCGCCGGAGATGGGCTATAGCCACATTGTCTTCGTCCGAAGACGATGGGATCATGGGCCAAGAGGCAGCGGTCGTCGGAGGATCGGTGGCCATGGAGAAGAAGTGTGAAGAAGTTAAGAAATTACCTGAATCGGGTCTCGTCGGAAATTCGGATTGTCGCCAGAAATATCACTAAAAGCGCAGAAGTTAAGTAAAGAGAGGAAGCTGAAAAAACCAAAACCCTCGCCCCTTTTATAAGAAGGGAAAGGGGGGCTGGAGTGCAATAAGAACAAAATCGAGACCCCTCGGAGGAAAGGAAGTCGCGGAGATCGCGCGTGGTGGTCACCGCGACCACCGGTTGGGCCGATTCGCGGCGCATGACATCACCTATCTGCCAAGCCATCATGACAGATCCATCAAATCTCACGCAGATTCAAGGAATCGAGGCGATGATTCGCCTCCCCGAGGATGACGATTCGCTTCGGGAACGCTTCCCAAGATCGACTTGCCACAGGTCGATAAAACAACAGATCAAGTCAAGGCCCCGATGTAAACCCACGACCTCGACTTGAGGGGCAATTGTTGTAACATGGATTAATCCGATTATGTGAGGCGGCTTTCCACTATGTACATGTCATTATGGATGACCTCGCTTGGGCCAAGTAGGGCGCGGGGCGACTTAGAAGACTACGCAAGTCGTGAAACGACTTGGAATATTATGAAGATTGAACGGCGACTTGAGAGAATATGAAGATTGCATGGCGACTTGGAAGATCATACAAGACTTCAGCCCGGAGTCGGCGAAGAGATAAATATGGAAGAGATATGGGCAGTTAGTGGTGCGAATATTGCGGAGCATAAGCAAGGTAAGTGTATCCGGGAGTGGAAATCGCGGATTAACTCGGGAAACCCTAGCCTTGGCGGGTGGAGCCCTATCAAGCCCGCGAAAGAAGCCCTATCAAGCCCGCGAAAGAAGCCCATGAAGACCTGTAACCTAATTTTTTGTCTATATATACCTCATGTATTATTCATTGTAAAGGGAGAACAATTTTAGAGCTTTAGGCATATAGAGAGTAATAAAATATTGGGCGCCCCCAGACGTAGTCTTATTCAAAAGACGAACTGGGTAATCAAATTTCGGTGTTGTTTGTTGAGTTATCGCTATTATATCATCTTGTTTGATTATCAATATTTGTTGGCCGTGAGTTAGAAACCGGACACAACATCCATCATTCGAAATATGTTCGTCATCAATGACTACTATCCTTTCCGATAATGACTTGCTAAATTTCAATCTAACAAGATCTTTCACATGGTCTTTCAAATAGGTCCCGTGGACTTGGCCCCACCATCTCTTGTACTCTGCTGAAGAATACTTTTTGACGTCGTGAACGGGGGCAGGGAAGTGTGCTTTGGAAAAGGACCCACGTTGAATACACTAATCCCAGTAAAGAGACCCTCTTGCCAGATCACTCTCACGTATGTTGTTAACCTTTAATGCTCCGGGCACTTCTTGATAGAAGCCAAACTGGTGGTTGAATCTGTGCAGATTGTAAGGTTCAGTTATGAAGCGATTTCCTTGCCTCCAAGTAAGAGAGATAGAGCGCATGGCCGTGAAGTAACTCCAGTGGCTCCATTGGCCTAATCCATTATCTTCATAGAAAAACTTACCACTATTGGTGTTGCAACACCATAAAGCCTAGTGCCCTTTGTGAACTCGTCTACGAGCCTCCTCAGCAATGTAACATCGAGCGCCATTCTCGCCAAAGTGAGATACTATCGAAGGTTTACTCGATCCATGAACAGCTGGAAAGTAGGTCTTGAAATATTGAGACAGCCAAACATACACGAAGTGAACCGGAAATGCCGCCAAACTCTCAGATGGTTTTGGCTCCTTCGATACTTTATTCAAACCTCTATATATGCTCGCCAAAGTAGGGACTGCGAGGCCAACTTCATCACCTCTAGCCATCATACATGTCATCTTAAAAGTACTCGGTCTTATCAAATCCACTGAATCATTTGGAAGAACGAAAGCACAGAGCAAACAAGAGATGAATGCAGCCAAACAGGTTTCTTCTTGTTGTTTCCCTTCGATCCTGAGTCTCTTACAGGAAGCAAATTCTGCAGGATTCCGCTCTTTATAATCTTCTAAGGCTCCCGAAGGGTTGTAGGTTGATTTGGGACGAGTGTTCCTCTTCTTCTCATTTCGGGCAGGTGGTGACCGGTACTTCAGAGCTTTGCTTGACCAGAAACTAATCCACTTTTCAATCGATACTATGGCCCCAGAAGTTCCTCAACAGAGTATGTGATAAGCGTGAAATAAATACTTACAGCTCGACGGAATGCGCAAATTTCCAATCTTATCAAAGAGTGCATGCTCGTCTGGAACAACTTCATCGTAGAAGAGGCCAGTCAAAGGAAGTCACGTACAGTTGAACAGATCTCACAGCGAAATGGACATCTCGCCAATACTCGTAAGTACAGTGTTTGTGGATGGACACCATGCCTCGCAGAAAGTTTGATGATCTCTGAACTGCAGTTGTACATGAAAAGAGACGCAAAAATAGCATCGTAAATCATTGCCTCTTGGAGGTTGCGCTTGCATCTTCTCAAGACATCTGTTGTCCAATCCCAGTATCCTTCATTGAAATGAAACTCGCCAGCAAATTTCATGGAGTCACTCCATTCCGTCGTGCCCATGATGATGCGTCGGTCCAAAGTTGGTAAATGATCCACCACATTCGGAGTAGGTTTGCAATGGTTGGCCGCCTTCAAGACCCAAACTTTGGAGTTTTGCTCAAAGAGATCTCTCGGGTCCATTCTGCCAAATAGTACTCGTTTTGTGTTTGTTTCACGTATTTCCCAATGGCAGGAGGGTAAACTCTAAATTGAGTCCCTTTTTGTTGCTCGTCATCTGAAACCACTAAGTGCCATATCCCGAAAGATGTAGTTGAATTATCGAAGTAAGCCAGGTTAAAAAAAAAGCTGCAAAATAAATTAAAGAAATAAGTGTTAATTTTCTTTTAGAGATTAATTGACATAGAATTTTATTTCTTCTTAAAAAAATACATAAAATTTATTAGCAAGATTTAATTAAATAAGACTAAGCCTTATAATTCACTACACATAGTAAATATATTGGGTTAGACTTAAATAATTAATAAAGGGGATATTAGGCCTCCACAAAATTAATTAATTAAAAAAAGGGGTGAGGCCCAAGTTTGGGCTTTATTTTGCAAAAGTGGCCCAAATCTTCAAACGGGCGTCTTCTTCCCAATGCACTCTTCTTCTTCCCAAATTCACGCCATCTCCTCAGAAAGTTCTCCACGCCAAATAAATCCACACTCACGGCCAAAGCTCCGCGCATCGCCCCCACCTGAAGATTTTCACGCCGCTGCCCAATAAATTGGCCGAGGCACTGCTGCTGCACGCTGGAAATCCCAACACTGAGATCGACGATCGCGAAATCTGTTGTTGAAGCCGTCGCCGATCTGATTGAAGCCCGGCCAGTGCATTTCGTTGAACCCGAACCAGAAATCGCACCTCCACCACGCTATGATTCGCTCCCACGTTGTACGCACACAAGTTGCTCGATGATATGCTTGAGATAATTCCCCAGGTCAAAGAAATCAATATGCCCAGAAATTGAAGCTGCCATTGACGCCGCTCTGAGTTGAAAGCGAAATACCCGCACCGCCAAGATCCCGTGTCCGCCGTATAAGTCCTCGTCTGAGTCTCGCGTTGCATCGCCTGGAGCCGCCAAAATCGCCATCGTCGCGTTTGCACCTGGCGCCGATGGGTCATTTCTTCCGAGCCTTGCATTGGTTCTGAGAAGTCTAGCCCTCGCAACCACTCCGCGCTGTTGCTCGCCGCAGTCCTGATTATGCCTAGCACACGAGGTGGAGTCACAGCAGGTCGAATTGCCGTCTGCACGAGTTTGTCAAGATTGAATCGCCCGTCATTCCCAGTTGCTGCCGTTTTCTTGTCTGATCTCCACCGGTCGAAACCTCTGCCTCATCACTTGTAAGTAGTGGTTGATCAATTGCAAAATTGAAAATAGTCACAGGGCCCGTAATTGATATGAATAAGCATAGTAGTATATGAAAGAAATGCAAGCTTAAAAAAATGCAGCATATGTCAGTGACGATAATAAATTTACAAATAAAAGAAGTTACCCTGTTAACTCTGGTTGATAGCCTCTGTAGTGAAAAATAATTCTTCTGCTTGTTGCTTGTTGCTTGTTGCTTCTTCTTGCTTGGTGTGAGGATGAGGAAGAATGTGCCTCTGTATTTATAGAGGAAATTAGGATTGGAGATTGAAGAAAATGGTGTCGAAAGGCAAATTGCAAGGCATTGAGTTTGCCTGGAAAAGATGATACGCAGATTTCTTGCTGATAATCCTCTAATTGGCACGTTGTTTAAAAGTTGGGCCTTCAAAATAAAATAAAAACTGAAGTTTATTGTTGGACCAAATTAAAAAGTGATCTAATAAAATTCTTGTTGGCAATTAAGAAGTTGATGGATGCTGGCCAACTAAGAAAAAAGTCGTGAGTTCATACTGGGCCCAAATAAAATTGTTTGGGCTTGAAGAAAATCAAATACTTGCTCAAATTTTCAAATCCAAATGCAATATAAAAAATCCTATTTCATTCACATCAATTCACAAAATGACCATGAATAAGATTTCGTGCTTAATTCACTTTAAGTTCAAAAACGACTGTGAATAAAGCACGAGGGGGCATTTGTAAGCAAATAAAATTTGCACCCAATTAAATGGTGACACGTGTACAATTACATATTAATATCAAACAAAATTATTTATTTATTGGGAATTTACTAAATTAATTCTCTAAATTAAATAATTAAATAACTGATATTTAATATATACACGATACAAGTCAGTCAAATTTTTACGAGCACTTGAATACTCGTATGTTGCAAATCGGACTGATTTTTGGTCGAAAATAGAAGAGAATTAATGACTATCAATCAAATTAAATGATTTGTGTTAATTGCGCCATCAAAATCTCTTTATTGTGATATTTTAGTTTTGATTATTTATGTCATAACATTATGTAATTGTCAACTTGTATTATTTAAGTTTATCTGTATAGGTAACAAGTTGAGGGGGAAGTAAACAAGTTGAGGGGGAAGAGATCTGAAGTCTCTTGAGGAAAATAGATCGGAGGCCAAACACTAAGCTGTAGATATTTAAATACATCCATGAGTGTTCTAAACCCAATCTAAGAAACACATAATATATCCTAAGCTTAGAGAGATTTTCCCAACCTTAGCATAAAGGTTAAACCATTGTAAGGGAAAATCTCAACCTAGTTGGAGACAACACCAAACCCAAACCCCATTCTTGAGAGATAATTAATGGTTAAGTGAGGTAGTTTAGAGGCGAACCCGTGAGGGTGATAAGTCCAGTTGAGTACTAGGACTCATGTTTCCTATGGGATCAAATTATCTTAGAAAGTTGATTCCGATCAGTGTCCCTTGGCACTATAAACCAAGCGAATTCCTATAGTTGAAGGAATTCCCCTGTGAATCAGGGAGAGTGGATGCAGGAGCTTGAATCTGCGAACCACTATACCTTGTTGTGTTGTTTATTGATTTATGTTCTTGTCATATGCAAATGTTTACTAACAAGCAAAGCAATTCTGTAAGAAAGAAAAATTTTAAAACCACATTTTCCCCCCTCCAATTTTTTTCATAAAATTAAATTATTTTTTTGGGACCAACACTCTTCGACCAATCATAGGCCGCCATGTGGCACAACATTTAATGAAATTTGGTCAACCTCACCCTATAAATAGGGGCCAGACTTCGCCATTCCAGATAGAATTTTCAAACGATCCAGACGAGCAAGACGATAAGAGCTCAGAGCTCCCTACAACCGTTCTTGAAGATCCGAAGTAGCTTCAAAGGCCTTTTTTTGTACAAATCAAGTTAAAAATGACATTCGATCAGAGATTAAGGCTCGAAGTCCCTCCGATCAGACGTTTCTTTAAAGGCGAACTTTGAAGATTTAAAGGCATTCTTCACCAGCTCCAAGGAGTTCTTCACGAAACCATCCAGAAATGACTCCAAATCCGAGATCAAAGTGCTGAGCCCCTCCGATTCAGCATTTTTCCAAAGACGTTCTTCATTCAACCCCTTAAAGATTCGAAGATCTTCATCAAACATTCAAGCATTCAAAGACGTTCTTCATCAAACTTGAAGAAGTTCATCCAACAGTCGCGTTTGATTCAAAACAAGATGTCAGGTCCTTGAATCAACGTTTCAATTCCCCCACTTTCAACTCCAAACAAGATTAAGGCGAGGACCGTTACAAAATCCGTCCGAGTCAAGGTCAAAGTCAAAGAAGAGAAGAATTAGAGGAACAAGTTAGAGTTTGAACCCGCTATATTCATTCAAGAAATTAAATTGTAAATAACTTTTTCCTGTTTTTATTCAATTCACGAGATTTGTACTTACAATCCCCACCTTGGTAAAATAAAAGAAACTCCATTTTCTTCACCCACGGTCATGATCCTCAAATCAGAGAACAAATCTACTCCACCTTGACTTGAATCCTCTCACATATCAACAGATTTAATAGATGCACCATTAAATTTCCAGATGTAAGAACAACTCCTTCTACACAGATTTGTCCCGGAAATAGGTCAACTAACAGTTGAATCCTTTCAAAGATTAACAGATGTACTATATTCACCCGTAAAAGTGCTAGAAGTGTGAACAACTCTCCACCTTGACTTGAATCCTCTCAAAGATCAATAGATGTACCGGATGCACTATAAAAGTGTCACACGTGCGAGCAACTCTCCTTCTTGACTTGATTTCTTTTATGGATCAACAAATGTACAGATGCACCATAAAAGTTCTAGATGTACGAGAAACTCTTCGTATACGTATTTATCCCTAAAACATGATAATTAACAACTTAAATCTCCTCATAGATTAACATATGTACGTATCAGATGCACCATAAAAGTGTCAGACGTGTGACAACTTGAATTCTCTTACAGATTAATAGATGTACTAGATGCACCATAAAATTGTCATGCATTCGAGCAGCTCTCCCCCTTGATTGATTTGAAGCCTCTCACAGATCAACATATATATCAGATGCACCGTAAAAGTGTCAGACGTACGAGTAGCTCATCGTACACATATATGATACCAGTATGCATTCTCCTTTAGAGTAGCATCTCAGAGTCTTATAGATCAACCACATGTTTTCGTCAGTGGTGCCCACAGTCCTTGTTTCAACAAGGCACACATGAAAAGAGGATAATATATTATTCAGATGGCTACCATGTTAGGAATGACACTAGGTCAAATAGGTTATAATCGATATCCGGCCCAAAGGCTAACTAATCCGGGGGACCAGAACCCACTGTCCACTATCGGAGGCCTCACTTCAAGCCAGAGCAAAGCTTTGTATGGACTAGCCCATCTTAAGAGTTGATCGCACCTAAGGAGTTTCAAACATGAGATCTAGATAGGAGCATACTCCTAAGTCTCAAGCCTACACCACTTGGCCAACCCATGGGGGTTAAGTAATCTAGGATTTTTGGTGCACTTTTATCAAAGACACTAGACTTCTTAAATAATATTAGATTTCCCCTTCACCTTTTATCACAATCAAATGTCGGACAAATTAAGACTTCTTAAATAATATTAGGAAGAACTTCCACTTTCAATAACAAAACTATGTGGGACAAAACAAAATTATTTTTTTTTTAACATAATAAAAGAAACTTCATTGTCTTCATCTACGAGAGGATTTTAATATATCCAGACGGCCTCAAGTCAGAATTCGCGGCCTTTGTTCCTCTCTTCCGCTGCAAAGCATTCACCATCGCCGCTGTTCTTATCTCCTTCACGACTTCATTCCGTTCAATTGTTGTGGTATATTAAATCTTTGAATGCTTACTTTTTTTTTGAGATCATAATGTTTCAAAATATTAGATTAGAAATTACTCATTGACTCAATGCATGCAGTTTATTGTTGTATATGGATGATTTTGTTGGATATATATTGTAGATAAAATTGTTAATATTTTCTCTTGCCCTTGAGACTTAGGACTTCAAACTTGACCATTTGTTATCGTAAATTAGTTTCACATGATCAAACACATGGATTTGTTTAACCAACATTTTCAAATCTTCTTCTTGATCAAGATCATGTCTAAGAATTCAATTCGAGTTGATTTTGATGCTTCAATACGCAACATAGATTCCTCAAAATTAAGAGGCTATTATTCACTGTATTTCGAAAGAAATTCAAATCTATCTTATAATAATTTGATGTTGGTTGGATTCTACCAGAAAATGGTTGAACACAACATCAAAGAGGTGAACATAAACCTTAAAATGCATTTGTCACTACTGTCACCAGGAAGGGGAGGGAGGGAGAGAGAGAGAGAGAGAGAGAGAGAGAGGAGAGAGAGAGAGAGAAAGAGAGAGAGAGAGAGGACTTCAGACTTGAAAACATCTTTTTTTAATTCCCGACAAAGATGAAATAATATAATATTGAGATTACATTGAGAAAAAAATTCAATGTACATTTGCATAAATTGAAAAAGATTAGTACAAAAAATATATAAATTGGGGAAGTAGTATATTGGAGTTTGGAGATTAGCGCCAAAAATATAACACAATATATAATTCCTCTAATTTTGTATTTGATTTTGTAATAGGTGATGGATAATCGAGAATCGAAGAAAGGGAAAACTATCAAGTCACTCTTCAGTCTTCACCAACTTCAAATGGAAGGAACCTATGACAAGTGAAGAGCATATTACATATAACAATGATATTGTAGCACCCCCTCCCGATGTTCAACCTCCTCAATAAAAAATAATTGAAATTGATCTTAATTCACTTGAACGTGATCCATTGAAATGTATCTCAATTTGTGAATATCCTGTTAATCAAAGAGATTAAATAAGGAGAGCTTACATAAAAATGAGAGTATTTTAACCCAATTTGGATGAATATAACCAACATTTGATGGAATTCAGAATCATCGATTTCAAAAGTCGTGGTTTTGTCAATTCCATTGGCTAGAGTACTCACCCTTGTTGGGAAATTTATATTTAGTTTTGATGGAAGTTCCAAAACAGGTTGTAATAGGACCAGTCAGATCTGTTAGCTGACTGATGACTTAGAGTCAGATTAAGATGACCAGCTGAAATGTATAGATAGCTGATGTAAAAGATAGGTCACATATTGAGGGGGAACTCAATATGTATAGGTCAGGTCAATTTATCAGATGACCAGATAAGGTTAGATGATCAGAAGACTAAACAAGTCAGAAGACAAGAAGAAGTTAGATGATCAGGTGAAGACTGAAGACACTGAGACTCAGAGAAACCTGAAGACTCGGAGAAACCTGAAGACTCAGTAAGAAACCTGAAGACTCAGTATGTCACTGAAAGACACTGAGACTCAGAGTAACCTAAAGATCAAGAAGACCAGAAGACCTACATCAGCCGAGTCTGCAAATTGTGCTAAGACAATCTGCATCAGAAGACTCTATCAGGAAGACTGATCAGTTATCTGATCAGGTCAGCTCACACCTGGTGTTAACCAAAATGGTATACCAGACCATACGAATCTTCTACAAGAAGAATATCAAACGTTAATTGGATAAATACTGAAGTGTTGTACTCGTGAAGCCAATGAGAGAGCGACACGTGCACAAAAAGGGCTGACAATGCGGGATTCGATGTTGCGGAGATAACGGCGCTAATCATGCCTTCGGCCACGCCGATATTGGAAGCACGTCACATCAAATCCTACAAACCTACCAAATATAGCCGGAAATTCAAATTGCTCTCCAACGGCTCTTTGATTTCGTGGTCTATAAAATGGGATTGCTCTTCAAAGTGAAAGAAGTCGGAAATCAGACGGAAATTATCAAGAAGCAAAAACTATAGCAGAATTTCCACACGAAGAACACAAAATTTGAAGATTATTCTTAAGTGTTCATCCCATTGTTCTTAGCATAGAAATCTCATCCTCTAGCTTTTTGGCTACATAAACACTAGGATAGATTTCCAGTTGGAACCACAACAAATCTTTACCCAAACTCAAAAGTTAGGTTAAGTTTGTTTTGCAAGATTTCAGACTAGGGATTCTAGTTCTGATTTCTGGGATCGGTTGAGTGTGAACTCGATAAACATCTGTTGGGTGTTGGACTAACACATTAAACTAAGTCCAGTCGGTTAAGTTGGTTTAGTTGGTGCCCCTTGTGTTAGGGAAGAGTGGACGTAGGACCGATTGTCGGAACCACTATAAAAATCTTGTGTGCATTTACTTGCCCTTTACTGCTTTACACTATTACGCACAATCAAGCTTAAAAATGCATACATATTCTGAGTTAATATCAGTCTGCACCAAGCAACTGATCTGATTAGCTTGACAGTTTAGTCAACTGATTGAAAACTGACTTGAGAATCTGATTTGATAAAACTGGTTTTTCACACGGGTATTAACTAGCTTCCGCACTATCAGTTAAACTGACAGATATCTAACTGATCTGCCCTCAGGTGCTCAGTAAGATTGAATATCAGTTTAAACTGATTAACTTGCACTCTGATCAGGAAAACTGCAATCACACCTGATCTGCACGAAAAAGTTTTCAGAAGTCTATTCACCCCTCCCCTCTAGACTTCTGCCCTCACGAAACCCATTCGGGACCTACAAGTGGTATTAGAGCAGTGGTTCTACAGACCACTGGCTTTGAGTATCATCGATTCTTGAGGAAGAACCTTTGTGGTCACTTGAATTGATCTTGAAAAACCGTTTTCAAAACTCATTCGTTTCCAAAATCACAATCAGCATGGATAATACTTTTGGTATGTATCATGATTTACCTAAATTTTCCATTGATGAGTATGCAGACTGGACAATATACATGAGCAATCATCTGGGATCAATAAGCGGCAGAATGATGGAAGTCATTGAACAAGGACCCATCATCATCTATCATGACAACCCAGCTGTTGGAGGTGATCCAGATTTTGCAGTTGGAAGCATTGTCAGGAAGAGTCCTGCCCTGGTGGATGCTGAAGAGAGAAAGCTGTACACTCTGGATACAATAGCCAGGCATATAATCATGAAGACCATGGATAAGATAACCAAAGAAAAGATAAAGTATCTCAAGATAGCTAAACAGATGTGGGATACGCTTGCTGAGATGTGTGAAGGAAATGATCAGATTAAAGATAGCAGACTGCAAGCTGAACTGGTGAAATTCGAGAAACTTAAGATGCTGCCAAATGAAACCATCAACGAGCTCGATGGGAGAATCACCATGTCAGTCAACAAGCTACGAGAACTTGGACGAGAGATGTCAGATATAGACATCAATTACAAGATCTTGAGATCCCTAACCAAAAAGTGGGATATGAAAGTCACGGTAATCAAGGATTGTCAAGATATTGCCAAGATGAAGCCAAGCAGCCTGTTCCTGAGTCTTAAAGCCCATGAGTTCGATCTGATCGAAAGAGGGCAAGAAGAAGAAGACGAGTCGCCTGCTGAAGCCACACCCTCCACATCAAAATCAGTTGCATTCAAAGCAGCCAGCAGCAGATCAAAGGCTATTGAACCTGTTGGAAACATTATAAGCCAAGCTGAATAGATCGCTTTGCTAACAAGAAAACTTGAAAAATCTAACATTCAACTTGGTAAGTATCGCAGATTTTACAGGGATTATCAAGACATCAGAGGAAGAGATAGTAGGCCAGCTGACAGATCTCCAGAAAGGACCAGATCTGATGACCGAAGGGATCACAGAGAAGATAAGAAAAGAGATGATCGGTCTGATGAAAGAAGAGACAACAAATCTGAGAGAAGAAGTTCTGATTACAATCAGAAAGGAAAGTCACCTGACAGATCCTACAGACGGAGTGACTCACCTAGCAGAAGAAGTTCCGTGGATCGTGGATCAAGCTTCAACTGTGAGAAACCAGGTCACTACAGCACCGATTACCCAGACCTGACTCCAAGAGAAAGAGAAGAGAAGCGGAACAGAAGAGAGCAACGCTATAGAGACATAAAAGCCATGATTGCTGATACATCAGGAATCGATGATTCTTATCTGCCTTCTGAGGATTCTGGTTACTCATCAGTAGAGGACTTCTGTCTGATAAGCAATACTGATGATTTCTATGACAATGAAGATCTAATTTTCTCCTCTGATGATGAAATCTGTCTGATGGCTAAGGAGGAAGACCAATCTGAGGTAACCTCTAAACCTTCTGCTATTTCAATTTCCACACCAGCTATAATTAGCACACCTGCTGGAGAGATTGACTTACATCTCTATTCTGAGCAATTGCTTGATGATCTCTCTAACGCAGTAGACACTTATACAATAGTGGAAGCTGAAAACGATAAGCTAAGGATAAAAAATACTCAGCTTGTTAAGGAGAATGCTGTCAGTAAAGCAGTTGAACTGAAATCAGCTGAAGCTACTCAGAAGGTAACTGAAGAACTGAAAGTTCTGAAAGTTAAATCTTCTGATCAGGAGAAGCAGATTAAGGAACAGCTAGCAATCAACAAACAACAAGCTGATGATTTTAAAATCCTACAAGCTAAGTTTGATGAACTCTTCCGACTACATGAGAGTCTGAAATCTACTGAGGATAGTTTACGTAAGAAAACAGAGGTCTTCACGAAATCTTTGAAAACCGTTCAGGATATGAACAACTATTTTCTTACGCTAACTAACAAGAAGGGAATTGGGTATGAAAACCCTTCTACATCCTCAAAAGCCCCGTCTAGTTCACTTCAAAAAGGTGTAATCAAACGAGTTTCTGACACAGATACACATAAAGCAAAATATGTATCTGATAAGGGAAAGAGACCTGCTGAACAAGTAAGGCAAGTGCCAAATCAGAAAGGTAACAGAAATGGAACTCAACTGATTAAGCATCACCCGAGGAATCAACAGAAGAACCCAGTTCTTCTGAAGAGACCTCAACCTGATCAGCAGATTAGGTATCAGAAAAGACAACCTGTCAAAAGGAAATCTAATCTGAAACCTAATCAGGGTCAGCTGCCTAACAAGCAAGCTAAAGGTAAACTGCCAAGACCATTTATGCCAAAAAGATATGAATCTTTTAATGGTAGCAGTCGTACCTACCCTTACAACCAGAGACCTAGGGCTGCTGCACCTGAGCCCCACTGGGTTAAAAGAAGACAAAATGTAAGGAAAAATCCCAAGTCTTCTGATTCACTCAAGGCTCGCACAAATAATCATACTAATCAGAATGCATATAAAGAGATGTATGATTATGTCGATGTTTATGGGAGACAAATCACGCCTTCTAATCTATCTGATTACAATAGAAGTGCCCTGTTTGTATGGATCCCTAAAACCACCTTTAACCCCTCAGGACCCAATCTTAAAGGGGTACCTAAAGCCTGACTTGATTGCAGGTTCGTGTGGGTTTGGCCAACAAAGGAGGTGTACAAGCAACTATCTGGTACATCGATAGTGGATGCTCAAGGCACATGACTGGAAGCAAACATCTCCTTAGCTCTTACAAAGAACAAGAAGGCCCACGTGTACTCTTTGGTGATGATAACTTTGGTTTTACCAGAGGATTCAGAACCTTAGAGAATGATGATGTACAGGTTACTGGAGTCTCGTATGTCGAAGGTTTAAAGCATAACCTGTTATCAGTATCACAATTCTGCGACAACGGATTCAATGTTGAGTTCTCGAGTGATCAGTGTACTATAAGGAATCGAGCTACTCAACAAATCTTGCTAACTGGTTCGAGGAAAGGCACGATTTATACAGCATATTGGAACAGTTGTCCAAGAAATGCATGCCTGATTGTTAAGAGTTCCAAAAGTAGCAGTTGGCTCTGGCACAAAAGAATGAGTCATCTGAACTTTAAAACTCTTAACAAGATAGCAAGGATGTCTTTGGTTGAGGGACTTCCGAATGAGGTATTCTCAAAGGTTCAGACATGTGTCGCATGTCAGAAGGGAAAACAGGTTAAAGCCTCATTCAAGGGAATACCTGGACCAACATCCAGTAGAGTATTGCAACTGCTCCATATGGATTTATTTGGACCAGTTACACCAGTCAGTCTCAGCGGACGCAAATATACTCTGGTAATCGTGGATGATTATTCCAAGTTTACCTGGGTTGTATTCTTGTATAAGAAGAATGAGACAACAACAAAGATACCTGAGCTGCTCAAGAAACTACAAAACGAAAAGGGTGTCAGTATAGTGAAAATCAGATCAGATAGAGGTACAAAATTTCTGAACTCTTTTATTACTGATTTTTGCACTAAGTTTGGTATACAGCATGAGACATCAGCTGCAAGAACGCCACAACAGAATGGAGTAGTAGAACGGAGAAACAGAACACTCAAGGAAGCTGCTCGCACTATGTTAGCTGAACATGCAACACCAAGCCATTTCTGGGCAGAAGCCATCAATACTGCATGCCACACTTAGAACATATGTTCTCTGACTAAGGCTCACTACAAAACACCCTATGAACTGTGGAAGGGCAGAAAACCTCGTGTTTCTTACTTCCATGTTTTTGGGTGGGGTGCAAGTGTTTCATACACAACAATGGGAAGAGTCAGTTGAAGACTTTTGAGACCAAGTCAGATGAGGGTATATTCTTAGGATATTCCTCATCCAGCAAGGCTTTCAGGGTTTACAACAGGCGAACCCTAGTTGTGGAAGAAACACCTCATGTGGTCTTTGATGAGACATCTTCTGAACAAGAGAAAGTTGCCTCAGAACAAGCAGTACCAGATCAATCGGTACCTGATGCACAGAAAATGGATCAGCTAATTATCAAGGAGAAAGAATCAGAACACGTAACAGTATATATTCCAGAACTTGATCTTGCTGATTCACCAGGTCATTCAGACCCTAAGGTATGCACAACTGTCAGTGAAGAAGCTGGTACAGCTGAGACAGTATCAACCGAACCATCTGGTTCAGGGGGAACAACTGAAGTTCCTACGGACAGACATCAACACATGATGAGTCCAACATCAGCTGAGACATGTCCTTATCAAGTGGATCATAATTCTGCACCACTCCCAATCACTAGTAATGAACTACTATCAGAAGAGGATGATGTTCTCCAAACAGATGCAAATCAGAAAAGAAGGACCTGGATAACCAGTCATCCAACTGATTTGATCATCGGAGACCCATCTGATAGAGTCAAAACTAAACATCAGATTGGTGAAAGTGCCATGTATTGTTGTTATCTGTCTTTGAAGGAACCAACTGAAGTAGAGGAAGCTCTACAAGACGCAAGCTGGATTCTAGCCATGCAAGAAGAACTGGAACAGTTTGAGAGAAATCAGGTTTGGAAACTGGTGGACAGACCAACTCATCAAGACGTGATTGGCACAAGTGGGTATTCAAGAACAAGAGAGATGAGAATAATGTCATAACCAGAAATAAGGCAAGACTTGTTGCTAAGGGGTATTCACAATCAGAAGGAATTGATTATGATGAGACCTTTGCACCAGTCGCTCGCCTAGAAGCCATTCGGCTGTTTTTGGCATATCGCCTACAGAGGGTTTATTGTGTATCAGATGGATGTAAAGAGTGCATTCTTAAATGGGGGTACTAGGCTGAGGAAGTTTATGTTGAACAACCTCCGGGCTTTGAAAAAAAGGCGACCAAGTGTACCGATTTAAGAAAAGCTCTTTATGGTAACTGAAAACAAGCTCCTCGAGCTTGGTATGATACACTCTCTCTCGGTTCTTGATAGACGGCGATTTCACTAAAGGAATAGTGACAGAACCTTATTCAGAATAGAAGATGGAGAAGATATTTTGATGGTTCAGATTTATGTGGACGACATCATCTTCGGATCTCCCAACAAGAGGTTATGTGAAAAGTTAAGCAAGTTGATGCAAGGGAAGTTCGAGATGTCCATGATGGGTCAGATGAATTACTTTCTGGGTTTACAAGTTAAGCAAAGTACAGAAGGTATATTCATCTGCCAGGCGAAGTACACTAGGAATTTATTGGCTAAGTTTGGAGTTCAAAACTATAAGGAAGCCAGAATTCCTATGATGACTGGATTCAAGATGGATCCAGATGAGGATGGTCAGAAAACTAATCAGAAAGAATATAGGGCTCTCATTGGATCTTTTACTATACCGACCGCCAAAGCAGACCGGATATCACTTTTGCGAAAGAGGTGTATGTGCGGATTTCGAGGCAAATCCAATGCAAAGCCACTTGGAAGCAGCTAAGCGGATTCTTAAGTATCTGAAGGGGACAGTAAACCTTGGTTTATTTTACCCATCAGATGATAATCTAGTGCTTAGTGGGTATTCTGATTCTGATTACGGAGATTGCAGAATCGACAGGAAGTCAACCTCAGGTACATGTTAGTTTTTAGGTAGTAAACTGATCTCTTGGTTTTCAAAAAGCGAGACATCGATTCGACATCTACTCTTCAAGCGGAATATATGGTTGCGGGAAATTTGTTGTTCCCAATTCTCGCTAAGTCGGCGAATGAGGGATTACAAGATTGTAGCTAAGAACGCACCTATATTCTGTGATGACAAATAATCTTATTGCAATCTTTCGTAATCTGTTCTACATACAAGATGCAAGCATGTGGATGTCAGACATCATTTTATCAGAGATCATGTTGAAAAGAAGAATATCAGAATTGAAAAGATACATACTGATAAGCAGAAAGCTGATATTTTAACTAAGCCACTAGCTGAGATCAGATTCAGAGAATTATGCAATGAGCTAGGGCTTCTGGATCTTGGAGAAAGTGCACCAGAAATGTTTGGTGGACTGGTCTCCAGAACCAGTTGGTTAAAAGACTAACCAGGTTAAGAGGAATCAGTTGAGTTAGGAATCTCAACCGATCGTAAGATCGCACGAGGGCCGTCGAAGTTCAGACAAGGAACCGATCAGAAGATCAGACAAGGAACTGATCAGTTTAAGATATATCAGATTAAGGGGGAACTGATCAGATGGGAAGGTTATACTTTATAAGTCGATTAAGCTACGATCAACAAGCAAGTTGTATAAGTTTAAGGATACAAATCGCATAAGTAAGTAGAGACAACACAACAATGAAATAATTGAACTTTTCATTGATAAGGACCCAGAGGTCAGATTTACATTACAAGTTACAAGTACAAAAGGACCCGGAGGTCAGTACATAAACCATAAACCATAAGTCTAACCCTAGGAAGGGGGGAGAGAGGCTTTAAAGATTTTAGAGCCTGATGCCCTCTTATTCCCCCGACCCTAAAAGGGGTGTGAGAGGCTTTAAGATAATCCTGAGCCACCCTCAGAGCTTCGGAGTGAGGAGCGAGAGCGGCCCTGAAGGATTTCTAAGCCAGGAGCCCCTAGACCTGAAATCAATGGGCTCTCCAGCTGTTAAATGGGACACAAGTGCCAAAGATTTGGTCAAAAGACCATATGGCCACAAGTGTCGCATGCAAATATTGAGTTTGATATACGAAGATCATCTATTGTCTGATCCAGACCGTATACCAAACCCATGTTTTGTATCAGACTGAGTCTGTTGATGCTAATTCCGTCATCTCGATAGGCACACAAGGTGCATACGGTTAGGAGAAGTGCCTTCTCATTTGCTATAGCAGATCCGCCGCCTCGGTGGTAGAGAAGCTTTGCAATAATTGTATGTGAAATCTTCGATGACGATGAAAGCAATGTTAAGGAACACACAGGGTTGATTTGAGAAGCTAAAATCATTTGAGAAGGGTTAAAGGCTTTTGCCGGAAGTTTCACCGAAAATAAGGGATTCATCGGAAAACATGGAGTATAAGCTAAAGAAGATGTATGGTTTATGTTGTGTTGTTTGCCTAAAACCCCAGGCCAATTTATAGGAGAAAAACAGGGGTATAGGTGCAAATTTATTTTCTCAAAGACCCTTAGGAGAAATTTGCATCGACAACGCGTAAGAAACACGCGACTGATGGTTGGATGAGTTGACGGTGTGAGTAATCACAACGTATCTATAACATTATCACGGAGTGTCAAATCGCGCCGATTTGGGAATCGAGGCGACTTTTTGACTCCCCGAAGTAAATGCTTTGGCGGGAGTATGACTTAAGTGCCTAGGAAACGTGGCCTGAATAGAAGAAGACTGAAGGATGAAGAGTATCAAATAAGAGGATCAGATAAGTGGATCAGATAAGTATCGGATTAAACAGGAATCTGATCAGATGAGTGGAATATTGTTGGGAAATGCTAAGGTATAGGCTACCATCAGTAAGGTCAACAAATAATCAAGCCAACCAGATCAGATCACAGTGGTAACTGGTTGATTACAATATCAATCAGTCAGATACGTTTCTTATTTATCCCTTTCTGAACATCTTATATGCTTATTTAAATAAATTGGTTTTTACTCTATTTTCTTTTAACTTTGTGACAATTGCACTGCAAAACATTAAATGCGGACATGGGAATATGTATTTAATGCGTTTTATTGCAAATTTTCGAGTCCAAAATACGAGAAGACTACTTTTCTCAACCGTGCGATTAAAACACTTTTCGGCCGACTAATCTCAGCCATTGATTTCAAAATACGTACACTTGAGTACCTATGGGAAGTTGTGCAAAGAGGTTTCCCTCGCATAATATAAATCCAAATCTTTCTCAGAAAACCTCTTTACACTACTTCTTCTTCTCAGTTTCTTAAAAGATCAAGCTCTCAAATCTTCAAAAATTATTTTTAAAACTCTATTGATTCTATTTTCACGATTTTTCCATCCTACGAATCAATATCTGGTAATTTTTCTTTTAAGTACTGCATAAATTCAATCATAGTGATTATTAGGTTTACAAATCGTGCTGCTATGTGTCTATAATTTATATCTGCATCGATCTATATGCTTATTTGCTTAATTCATGCTCAGATTGTTGGTTTGACTGAGTTTATTGAAATAGTTTACTCAAACTAATATCTGTTTGCATATCATACAGAAATGGCACATCTTGTTGCACGAAAGGGCCAAGGGAAAAAGTTCTGCAATTTCGCATCAATGAAGAAAGATATCATTGATGAGAAATATGTAGTATTTTCAGTCACCTCAGATCCTGAATCGATGGAAATTCTGGAGTGCCTGCGAGCGTGTGGTCTTGAACAATATTGCTCTAGACATCAGAACATAGTCCACACTCATGAAGCCCTAGAATTTCTGTATAATCTACAGAAGGACGAGGACATTGATGCTGATTTGATTTCTTCCGTTGGAGGATTGGAAGTACGAGTCTCGAATGATGATCTTCAGAGGATCTTCGGTCTCACTCGAGGAAGCATCAACCCAGAAACCTACACAACTGATGTAGGAGAGAAGAACTGTCTTGAAGCCGAGCTGTTGAGGCCAGCAAATAAGGAGAATACAATGAATGTCAAAGCCTCCTACCTGAAGAGGAAATATCGCCTTCTCTTTGAGATTGTTCAGAAGGTGATTCTGTGCTCAACCTACAGTCTTGACGCTGTCACCTCTTATAAGATCAGTGTCATGATTGCAATCATCAAGAAAGCATCCGATATGGATTGGTTGGGTATGTTCAAGGCAAGACTACGGAAAGACTCGGGGAAGTTCGATCTGACCGAGAGGAATGAAGTCTGCTTATCTTCCAAGTGCTCCTTCATGCACAAAATCTCAATCATTCTGTCAGACAAGCTGCCAAATAATTATGAATGGAATGAGAATGGTGCGAAGGTGTATCAAGCAAAGCACAAGGCCATCTTGGGCAAAGATGAGTCTCTGCCTGGTCAATCTGATGAGGATCCTACTCCCTATGTGCCCAAACCAAAGGGAGAAAATAAGGGAAAAGAAAAGGCAACTGCATCTTCGATACAATCAGAAACGCAGGGAATGGCCATTCCAGAGAAGAGGTTGAAGAGGAAGGATCTGGCCAAGAAACCAGCTGCTCAACAGAAACGTCAGAACAGAGTTACTTCTCCTCTAAAGACTGCTCCTAGTTCTGTTCAGCAAGTTCACAGAACGGAGGATCTGATTCAGGTTGAATCAGAAGTGAGGATAGCAGTCAGTTCTGAGCACACTGCCAGTGGAGTTAGGGACGAGCAGATGCTCGAAGGAGAAGGAGAGAGAACTGTTAGAGGAACTGAAGTGGAGCATTCTGAGGGAGAATCACCATCTGATTCTCTGCCTCTCACCAAGATCTTCCAGAAAGAAAGATCACCTACACCCACTTCCAAATCACCATCACCCTCTCCTCAAAAATCATTATCACCACCACCCTCTCCCCACAAAACATTCTCACCCTCACCCTCACCAGTCAGATCACCAAAATCTCCCACTCCCCCAACCATTGAACCTGTTCAGGAAACTGAACCCCCTCAACAAGTGGAAAATGAACCTGAACCACATATATCCCCATTTCACTCCCAATCTCCAGAAAAGATACCCGAACCGGAGAGATCTGACAAACGTGTGTCCATCTCTCATAATGCCTTCAACACCAGAACAGTGCTTGCTTCACCTGATTCTGAAAGCCCGATCATAAGAATTATGAAGCAACAAATCAAGGAGTATCTGCTGGACCTGTGCCCCGAGTTGAATCAACACCCTGGCATCCAGCACAAGATAGAAGAGATTGTGTTCTGGAGGGATATCAGATTGAAAAGCATCGAGGAGTTTCTGATCCTCATGAAATCTCTGGACTCTGACTTCTTTGTAGATCTGGAGATGAAGTGCTTGGAGAGTTCTGGGATTGATAGTGCTGTTGAGTTGGCCTCTGAGGATGATATCATACGGTTGATTCATGAAAGGTTCGGGATTGCTGATAATAGGGAGGAGACTGTACAACCTCCTACAAATCTTGAGGGAGCTGCCGATGAACCAAGAATGGGTGTTGCAGATGAGACCCAGCTTGGAAAGGCTTCAACATCTGACCAGACTGCTATGCTGATCTCCGATACCCTAGATCTTAGTACTGAGAAAATTCAGGATGGGGTAAAGGCTGCCATTGAAGAGAAATTCACAGCTCTCACAGCAGATCTGATGAATCGGTTTGAAGAAGAGCAAACAAAACTGGTTGACAGAGAAAGGAGTCTCACAGTTGAGAAACTCACACAAATGCATAATGCCATCCTTTCTGATGTGATGCAACTAGTTAATCCTCTTGCTGAGAAGTTTACTCTCCAGTCTGATAAACTCAAAGTTCAGACAGATATGCTCAATGAAACACAGGTTCTACTGGAAAGTGTCTGGGCATCTCTGGAGAAGACTGACAACCACATGGATATGGGTTGGAAGCATTTTGTGGCTTCTACAGAACGAGCAAGAAAGGATATCGAATTTGTTCTTAGACGCTTTCTAACTCCTGAACCTTCTGCAACCGTTCAGATCACTCCTCTTGCTGTTGAGGAACTCAGAGAGGAGATGACACGACAGTTTATTGCTCTGAATCGCAGGCTGTTCAACCTTTTTGATGAAACCAAAAAGGGGGAAGGACAAGAGAAAGTAGAAAAACAGACACAAATGGTAACTATTGCGTCTTTACCAGAAGCCACTGTATCTAACTTGCCTGAAGCCACTCCATCTACTGATCTTGTTGCTGAACTAATAGAGACTTTGGAGCAACATAGCAATGAGATCGCTGAGCAGAAGATTTCTCTTTCAGATGTTATTGCCAGAGTGGATAAGATTGAAGACTTCTCTTCTTCTGTACAGAAAAGGATGGAAATTGATGATCAGGCCAAGAGCCTTGAACTTGCTAAGAAACTAGCAGAAGAAGACGAACGAGATGAACCTGAGCAGACTCTGAAGAGAAAGAAAGGTAAAGGCAAGATGTTGAAAGATACTGCTGAAGTTCAGAGACAAGGGCAATTATCATCTACCAAAAGCCAGATGTGTCCTGAACAAATTCAAGAGCAAACCAGACAGAGAATAAGAGAGGCTGCCATTAAGAAGCAGAAGTTGGCAGAGGCTAAGGGACTAAACATCGCATACATCCGAAGGAAGAGAAAGAATGAAGCTGCAGCAGAGGAGATTGCTTGGGAAGAGAAAGCCTTTCCGGCACCAGTTAAAGACATCCTCTGTGCCTGGCTAGATCTGCTTCCAGAATGGGATCAGATCATAGCAGAATGGTTGTGTGACGTGTACATCCTGGAGATAATTTCGATTCATCAAGACCAGACTGAAAATGATGATGAATTTCGGAACTGGTTAGAAACGAAGTACCCAGACTTCTACCAGACGGTGATGAAGGAAGGGAAGATCATGTCACTGATACCTGAAGCGCCTCCCTTTGAACAACTTCTTCCACCTATGCGTCCAGATAACAAGCTCGATGCTCTGAAATTCAAGGATGCCTACTATGGATTTGCTAACAAAGGAGGGACCCATAGAAGAGAAGATCTGGACAAGCTAATGCAAAGGATGTACAAGATGTTTGGTATCCCCAAAGAACTTCAAAGGTTCAAGTACTGCTGAAGAAGACAACTTGGAATCAGATGATAGGTACGTTTTATGTAATCTATAATGCACACACCTATCTGAATAAAATATTATATCTCTCTGATTCTAAGACAACATCTCATTGTCTTCTGAAGTGTGTATTGTTTACATTATCTGCATTTCTACTTATGTTATCTGTTTTTTTGATTAAGTGTTTTGGTTCCATCAAAAAGGGGGAAATTGTTGGAAAATTTGTATTTAGTTTTGATGGAAGTTCCAAAACAGGTTGTAATAGAACCAGTCAGATCTGTTAGCTGACTGATGACTTAGAGTCAGATTAAGATGACTAGCTGAAATGTATAGATAGCTGATGTAAAAGATATGTCACATATTGAGGGGGAGCTCAATATGTATAGGTCAGGTCAATTTATCAGATGACCAGATAAGGTCAGATGATCAGAAGACTAAACAAGTCAGAAGACAAGAAGAAGTCAGATGATCAGGTGAAGACTGAAGACACTGAGACTCAGTGAAACCTGAAGACTCAGAGAAACCTGAAGACTCAGTAAGAAACCTGAAGACTCAGTATGTCACTGAAAGACACTGAGACTCAGAGTAACCTGAAGATCAAGAAGACCGGAAGACCTACATCAGCCGAGTCTGCAAATTATGCTAAGACAATCTGCATCAGAAGACTCTATCAGGAAGACTTATCAGTTATCTGATCAGGTCAGCTCACACCTGGTGTTAACCAAAATGGTACACCAGACCATACGAATCTTCGACAAGAAGAATATCAAACGTTAATTGGACAAATACTGAAGTGCTGTACTCGTGAAGCCAATGAGAGAGCGACACGTGCACAAAAAGGGCTGACAATGCGGGATTCGACGCTGCGGAGACAAATGTCGCTAATCATGCCTTCGGCCACGCCGATATTGGAAGCACGTCACATCAAATCCTACAAACCTACCAAATATAGCCGGAAATTCAAATTGCTCTCCAAAGGCTCTTTGATTTCGTGGTCTATAAAATGGGATTGCTCTTCAAAGTGAAAGAAGTCGGAAATCAGACGGAAATTATCAAGAAGCAAAAATTATAGCAGAATTTCCGCACGAAGAACACAAAATTTGAAGATTATTCTTAAGTGTTCATCTCATCGTTCTTAGCATAGAAATCTCATCCTCTAGCTTTTTGGCTACATAAACACTAGGATAGATTTCTAGTTGGAACCACAACAAATCTTTACCCAAACTCAAAAGTTAGGTTAAGTTTGTTTTGCAAGATTTCAGACTAGGGATTTTAGGTCTGATTTCTGGGATCTATTGAGTGTGAACTCGATAAAAATCTGTTGGGTGTTGGACTAACACATTAAACGTGTGTCCATCTCTCATAATGCCTTCAACACCAGAACAGTGCTTGCTTCACCTGATTCTGAAAGCCCGATCATAAGAATTATGAAGCAACAAATCAAGGAGTATCTGCTGGACCTGTGCCCCGAGTTGAATCAACACCCTGGCATCCAGCACAAGATAGAAGAGATTGTGTTCTGGAGGGATATCAGATTGAAAAGCATCGAGGAGTTTCTGATCCTCATGAAATCTCTGGACTCTGACTTCTTTGTAGATCTGGAGATGAAGTGCTTGGAGAGTTCTGGGATTGATAGTGCTGTTGAGTTGGCCTCTGAGGATGATATCATACGGTTGATTCATGAAAGGTTCGGGATTGCTGATAATAGGGAGGAGACTGTACAACCTCCTACAAATCTTGAGGGAGCTGCCGATGAACCAAGAATGGGTGTTGCAGATGAGACCCAGCTTGGAAAGGCTTCAACATCGACCGATCGCTATCCGATCTCCGATACCCTAGATCTTAGTCTCGAGAAAATTCAGGATGGGGTAAAGGGTGCCATTGAAGAGAAATTCACAGCTCTCACTGGCAGAGATCGATGAATCGGTTTGAAGAAGAGCAAACAAAACGGTTGTGAGAAAGGAGTCTCACGGTTGAGAAACTCACACAAATGCATAATGCCATCCTTTTTCGATGTGATGCAACTAGTTAATCCTCTTGCTGAGAAGTTTACTCTCCAGTCGATAAACTCAAAGTTCAGACAGATATGCTCAATGAAACACAGGTTCTACTGGAAAGTGTCTGGGCATCTCTGGAGAAGACTGACAACCACATGGATATGGGTTGGAAGCATTTTGTGGCTTCTACAGAACGAGCAAGAAAGGATATCGAATTTGTTCTTTAGACGCTTTCTAACTCCTGAACCTTCTGGAACCGTTCAGATCACTCCTCTTGCTGTTGAGGAACTCAGAGAGGAGATGACACTTTACGATTTATTGCTCAATCGCGAAAGTTATTCAACCTTTTTGATGAAACCAAAAAGGGGAAGGACAAGAGAAAGTAGAAAAACAGACACAAATGGTAACTATTGCGTCTTTACCAGAAGCCACTGTATCTAACTTGCCTGAAGCCACTCCATCTACTGATCTTGTTGCTGAACTAATAGAGACTTTGGAGCAACATAGCAATGAGATCGCTGAGCAGAAGATTTCTCTTTCAGATGTTATTGCCAGAGTGGATAAGATTGAAGACTTCTCTTCTTCTGTACAGAAAAGGATGGAAATTGATGATCAGGCCAAGAGCCTTGAACTTGCTAAGAAACTAGCAGAAGAAGACGAACGAGATGAACCTGAGCAGACTCAAGAGAAAGAAAGGTAAAGGCAAGATGTTGAAAGATACTGCTGAAGTTCAGAGACAAGGGCAATTATCATCTACCAAAAGCCAGATGTGTCCTGAACAAATTCAAGAGCAAACCAGACAGAGAATAAGAGAGGCTGCCATTAAGAAGCAGAAGTTGGCAGAGGCTAAGGGACTAAACATCGCATACATCCGAAGGAAGAGAAAGAATGAAGCTGCAGCAGAGGAGATTGCTTGGGAAGAGAAAGCCTTTCCGCACCGGTTAAAGACATCCTCGTGCTGGCTAGATCTTGCTTCCAGAATGGGATCAGATCATAGCAGAATGGTTGTGTGACGTGTACATCCTGGAGATAATTTCGATTCATCAAGACCAGACTAGAAAATGATGATGAATTTCGGAACTGGTTAGAAACGAAGTACCCAGACTTCTACCAGACGGTGATGAAGGAAGGGAAGATCATGTCACTGATACCTGAAGCGCCTCCCTTTGAACAACTTCTTCCACCTATGCGTCCAGATAACAAGCTCGATGCTCTGAAATTCAAGGATGCCTACTATGGATTTGCTAACAAAGGAGGGACCATAGAAGAAGAAGATCCGGACAAGCTAATGCAAAGGATGTACAAGATGTTTGGTATCCCCAAAGAACTTCAAAGGTTCAAGTTCTGCTGAAGAAGACAACTTGGAATCAGATGATAGGTACGTTTTATGTAATCTATAATGCACACACCTATCTGAATAAAATATTATATCTCTCTGATTCTAAGACAACATCTCATTGTCTTCTGAAGTGTGTATTGTTTACATTATCTGCATTTCTACTTATGTTATCTGTTTTTTTGATTAAGTGTTTTGGTTCCATCAAAAGGGGAAATTGTTGGAAAATTTGTATTTAGTTTTGATGGAAGTTCCAAAACAGTTGTAATAGAACCGGTCGAGATCATTAGGTGATCGATGACTTAGAGTCGATTAAGATGACTAAAGTGAAATGTATAGATAGCTGATGTAAAAGATATGTCACATATTGAGGGGGAGCTCAATATGTATAGGTCAGGTCAATTTATCAGATGACCAGATAAGGTCAGATGATCAGAAGACTAAACAAGTCGAAGACAAGAAGAAGTCGATGATGATCGGTGAAGATCAAGACACCGAGACTCGAAAAAAAACTCAAGACTCAGAGAAACCTGAAGACTCAGTAAGAAACCTGAAGACTCAGAGATGTCACTGAAAAGACACTGAGACTCAGAGTAACCTAAAGATCAAGAAGACCGGAAGACCTACATCAGCCGAGTCTGCAAATTATGCTAAGACAATCTGCATCAGAAGACTCTATCAGGAAGACTTATCAGTTATCTGATCAGGTCAGCCCACACCTGGTGTTAACCAAAATGGTACACCAGACCATACGAATCTTCGACAAGAAGAATATCAAACGTTAATTGGACAAAATCTTTCAAGTGTCAGACTCGTGAAGCCAATGAGAGAGCGACACGCACAAAAAGGGTCGATAATGCGGATTCGACGCTGCGGAGACAAATGTCGCTAATCATGCCTTCGGCCACGCCGATATTGGAAGCACGTCACATCAAATCCTACAAACCTACCAAATATAGCCGGAAATTCAAATTGCTCTCCAAAGGCTCTTTGATTTCGTGGTCTATAAAATGGGATTGCTCTTCAAAGTGAAAGAAGTCGGAAATCAGACGGAAATTATCAAGAAGCAAAAATTATAGCAGAATTTCCGCACGAAGAACACAAAATTTGAAGATTATTCTTAAGTGTTCATCTCATCGTTCTTAGCATAGAAATCTCATCCTCTAGCTTTTTGGCTACATAAACACTAGGATAGATTTCTAGTTGGAACCACAACAAATCTTTACCCAAACTCAAAAGTTAGGTTAAGTTTGTTTTGCAAGATTTCAGACTAGGGATTTTAGGTCTGATTTCTGGGATCTATTGAGTGTGAACTCGATAAACATCTGTTGGGTGTTGGACTAACACATTAAACTAAGTCCAGTCGGTTAAGTTGGTTTAGTTGGTGCCCCTTGTGATAGGGAAGAGTGGACGTAGGACCGATTGTCTGAACCACTATAAAAATCTAGTGTGCATTTACTTGCTCTTTACTGCTTTACACTATTACACACAATCAAGCTTAAAACTGCATACATATTCTGAGTTAATATCAGTCTGCACCAAGCAACTAATCTGATCAGCTTGACAGTTTAGTCAACTGATTGAAAACTGACTTGAGAATCTGATTTGATAAAACTGGTTTTTCACACGGGTATTAACTAGCTTCCGCACTATCAGTTAAACTGACAGATATCTAACTGATCTGCCCTCAGGCGCTCAGTAAGATTGAATATCAGTTAAACTGATTCACTTGCACTCTGATCAGGAAAACTGCAATCACACCTGATCTGCACGAAAAAGTTTTCAGAAGTCTATTCACCCCTCCCCTCTAGACTTCTGACCTCACGAAACCCGTTCGGGACCTACAACCCTCAAATCATGTTACATATTGCTTTTCGTGCTTCATATTTGATCATTTGAATAATATTTTGTGCATTTACTTTGGGTGGGTTCGATATTTGGAAAAGGGTCAATAACGGGAAGAGGTGTTTATTTCTAAAACATGTGGGGGATGTTGATTCACAACACAGCAAAGCGGTGATTTACATGAACTCTCTAAAGGATGTCTCTCAACATATATTCATAAACCAATTAATCGTGAAAAATCAGAAGAGATAAAGAGAAATCGTATGCGGCTTGAATATCTTAATTTTCAAGCATGTGCTTTGAGAGGGCATGACAAGTCGGTATCTTCCAAAAAATTGAGGTAATCTCATTGAATTGACAAAGCTTTTGGGAGAGATGAATATTGAAATTAATGATGTTGTTTTAGAGAATGCTCCTTTAAATGCCAAGTATATATCACCGACAGTTCAAAATAGATTTTGAGCATCTTCGGTAATCGGGTGAGAAACAAAATTCGTGAGGAGATTGGTGATTCAAATTTTGCATTTTAGTTGATGAAGCTAAAGGTATATCTAATAAAGAACAAATGGCTATTGTGTTAAGATTTGTTGAAATTAATGGTGTTTTGAAAGAGCATTTTCTTGACATTGTACATGTTAAAGATACTATTGTTGTAAAACTGAAGAAAGAAAGATGTCTTGTCTTAAGTCGACATAACCTACAAATATGCAATATGCGGGGACGATGGAACGAGGGTGGGATATGTAATGGATTACTAGCCCTTTTTTTGAGAGATTGCCCTTTTGCATATCACGTCCATTGCTTTGCTCATCGGTTACAATTAGCATTAAGTTGCAGCAGGTGAAAAAGTAGGACAAGTTTATTGTTTCTTTTCAAACTTGAAGAAGATTGTAAATATCATTGGTTCTTCTCCTACGCATCATACGAAACTATGATCCACTCAAGTTATTGAAATTAAAGAAAAGATAGCTAAAAGAGAACGTGAAACAAGCAGAGGAGCTAATCAAATGGTTATTTTGCATCGTCCAGGAGAAACTCATTGGAATTCTTTTGATTCCACGTGAAGTTTGATTGATATGTACGATGCGGTAATTACTGTGCTTCAGCATATGTTCGATGAGAGCTCTTCTTACGATACAAGTGGTGAAGCTTACATGTGTTGGATGGTAATGAGGTCTTTTGATTTTGTATTCATTCTATACTTGATGAATAAGGTCTTTGGACTTTCAGATATGCTTTGTCGATCTTTACAACAAAAGTGTCTTGATATCTTAAATGCAATGGGTCTTGTCTCAACCACTAAAAGTTTATTTAACTTGTTGAGGGGTGAAGGTTTTGATTGTCTTCCAGAACATGTTGAGTCAGTTTGTACAGAATATCACATTGCAATACCAAATAAGAATGATCGTTATGAAATGGGTACAGTGCGCTCATGTCAACAAGTGGATGTTATTATGCTTGGGAAACATTATCGATTTGATGTCTTTAATGAGGCAATAAATACGTAGGTGAATCAAATCAATAATAGGTTCAATGATGAGACGGGGGAATTTCTTAAGCTTAGTGCTGCCCCGGATCCCAAAGACAACTTCAGGTTGTTTAACGAAGATCGTGAATTTATGATCTCGCCGATAAATTTTATACTGATGATTTTACTGATCAAGATATGCACTGTTTGAGATAAACAAGACTGAATCGTACGTTCATATTACTAGAATGATTCACCTTGTTTTGACACTTCATGTTACCACTATGACGACCGAACGAGCATTTTCAAATATGAAGCATGTTAAGAGTGTTCTTTGAAACAAAATGGAAAGTGATTACCTATCAGATTCTATGGTTTTCTACATCGAAAGAAATTGTTTGAAGACATTGATCATGATTCTATTATCGGTGAATTTTATCAAATAAAGAATCGTAGGGTATTGTATAAAAAAATTGACAATTATTTTTTATACTATATTTATTTCAAGCTTTCAGCCTCACCCTAAATTTTGATCCTGGTTCCGCCCTATTAGGATATAGTAAATATGTGTAATGTATTGTCCCACATCGGATACTACTAGATATTTTACACACTTATACATCTATTTATACTTTGTCATAAGATTAATAAAATATCTCTTCCACTCATCATTCTCTAAATATCCCTAGAAATTGCAACAAATCTTTTGTTGTCTTTTCTCTCATGATTTGATCCTCAGGATAATATCTCTTTCCAACCCATCAAGATTTGGTCAACGCTCGCCATTTCTTACATAAATCTCTAAATATCCCTAGAAATTGCAACAAATCATTAGTTGTCTTTTCTCTCAAGATTTGATCCCCACGATCGATATCTCTTTCTAACCCATCAAGATTTGGTCAAAACTTGTCATTTCTTCCACACAACATTCCTAAATTTTCTTCAAATCCTACCTTGCGTATTAATTCATTCGCCGCCTTGCCGAATCCAGATCTGCTCCTGTCTCTGCCCAACAATACGACACCTGTTTGTACCTTGGGAAGTGTCAATTTTATGGTAAATCGGGGCACTCTTAATGTCATTGTACAAAATTTAGTTTTGCACCCATACATCGGACATCATTCTCATCACATCACCAATGACCTGGGCAACTTGTCTTTTTACTCTTTGTATGATGGTACCGAAAAAGTTATTATCGGTGACGATAAAATCTTAATATTACTCATATTGGTACCCTCGTGTTTCCATATATTAATTGCTTGCAATTCCCAAATGTCTTGCGTGTTCCGAATATTTCTCGAAACCTAATTTTGATTTCCCACTTATTTTTTACAAATAATGTGATAGTCGTTTTCTCTGATTGTGAATTTTCAGGTGAAGGATCGACGTACGGGGGATGTTGGCCTCATCATTCTGTATACGCACTTGGTTTCAATAAGGCACGCATCTTGATTTGCCATAACAACTTTCTCACAAGATTGCAAAAATCCTAACCGAACACTAATACCAGTTTGTTATAACTGATGCGAGAAAGATATAAATTAACGAGAAATAAAAATTGGCACAAAATTATACGTGGTTCACTAATAACATGTTAGCTATATCCACAGGTAGAAGAGAGGATCTCATAATTTACTCAGGATGACTATAAAGTTACATAATGACGCTAGGTCAAAAAGGAATACAAATAATTCTTAACAGACTGGGCCATAAGATCAAAATCAAAAGTGAGGCCTAAATAAATAATCTAGGCTTTTTGGTGCACTGGTATCAAAGACACTTAGGCTTTTTAAATTATATTAGGAAATCTCTTCACCTTTTATCTCTAACCGATGTGGGACAATTTAAGGTTTTTAAATTGGTTTAGGAAGTCCTCTCATCTTTGATCACAAACTGATGTGGGACAAAACAAAACTATTTTATTTAACATAATCCCAACATAGACAATGGATATATGAGACGAGTCGTGAGACTGATCCCACGACCCTACTCCTAGTCATACCCGTAGGATTTTTTTAAAATAATGTTTGTTACACATTAATTATGGATGGTTAAAATAATTAAAATATTTTTTAGTTGGTGTTCCAAAACATTGTCATGAATCTATGGAAGGTTTGTGATACTGCTTAGAGGCACGTGGAGGATTACCAAGCAGCTGCAGCTCGACATTACTCATCAGAAACCCCTGCACTGTAATTTATGGGGTCGTGGGTTTCGCCAGTGAAGCTCAGAGGTGCTTGAAGGGGTGAATGTTTACATGCGCTTCAATAAGGTTGGATATAGTTGGGTCAAACGTTTAAGTAATATTGTTGCTCATAATTTAGCTAATTATGCATTTGGATGTAATTCTGGTTATGTCTCGTCTTTCCATTCCGAAAACTATTGAACATTTTTTGGCAACCAATTTATCGGTCTCATGATTAATATATTTATTTTCTCATGATTAATCCACCTTCGGTTGGCTTTTGGAAAATTAATGTAGATGCAGTGTTCTTTCATGATTCACTAAAAATGGGAATTGAAATGGTGTTGAGAAATGAAGCTGGTGAGTTTGTCTCAAGAAAATCCATGGTGTTCTGAGGACACTAATACACATTTGGTCTTGGTTATAACCGCTCTTCAAGCTTGGACAGCTGATAAAAAACCGTTGTCCAAGAAAAGCACTTGGACAGCGGTTATTAACCGCTTTTGAAGTTTTATATTGGACAGCGGTTATCAACCGCTGTCCAAGATGATATTTTTTTTTATTCATTTTTTATTTTACATAGACAGCGGTTGAAAACCGCTGTCCAATATTTTTTTTTTTTAATTATTAATTTACATTTTAAAAATCCTATAATAAAACTATATACGTCCAATACCATATAATAAAACTTATATATACGTCCAATACCATATAATAAAACTTATATATACTTCCAATACCATATAATAAAACTTATATATACGTCCAATACCATAAAACATAAACCAAAAATCCTATAATAAAACCATAAACCACATATATATACCAAAACATCGAAATATATAAACATACAATCATAAACATACGTCCAATACACCAAAAACATGAAATATATATCATCACAAATATATAATTTAATTAAATGCTACCAATATTTCAAACAACATTCTCTCAATATTGATCGTATGAATATAAGAAACGATTGTAAAGGTACCCCATCCAATCGTTTTTCCATTTCTCCTGTCTTTTCTTAGAGTAAGACTTGAGCTCACGTTCATAGACAAACTGCAAACAACGAATCATTCAATATAGTATGAATTTTTATTCAATCAATAATAATTTAAATAAATCAATAATTGACTTACATTGGGAGAAATGTTCGTTATAGAAGCGCGGATTATATCTTCTATAAAGCAACAAACAAAATGTCCACAATGGTCATTATCTCGTTGCCTCAGAACCTGTTGATTAACAATATAATAACGTATTACAATTATGATTTCTTTCTATTAATTAGTTTGATAATTTACTAAATTAAATTTTGCCTTAATGTTAATCCAGTTCACTTTATTTAACCTGGATCTTGAGCCCTGACTCTGAAGGCGACTCCGATACATCGTCATCACACTATTATTATTATAATTAAAAAATAAAAATAGATTAAATATGCATAATTTTAAAAGTAAAACAAATCATTGTATAGAATATTAAAAATGAACTTACGCTTCCATATATGAAACGAGATCAGGGCGATTAGAATAAACTCCATCATGAGGTGGGTCCATAAAATACACACTTAATGTATTCATGTGTATGGCGACCAGCACCCAATGGTTCCTATATTATATTGAGAGTATTAAAATTAACTGCAAATTTAGCATATATATGTGCAAATATTATAAACATGAATACAAATTTTAATGAAATGTTTATCACTCACCCCACATTTGTTGGCCAAAAAATGAGATGATCGCTCCCAGTTAGATTCAGCATGTGATTAACGAACCCATCCATGGTGCATGCCCTATCACCCATTATGCAAGACACTTGGGGGGAGACGAAGGAGTACATTCCACTTGCTCGGTTATCTCTGGAGAGATATAGCTCACCCAAATATCTTTAACCAACATATATACGCTAATTAATATTTAAAAAGAAAATTAAACTATACAGAAAGTGAATATTGAGAATTAGTAAACACATACCTGTGGTAAAGGGCTATGGTGGTTGCACTCAACCACTCGTCATTCAAGACTTCGCGCACATGTTCTCATCGACTAATTCTTGGAAAGTATTCTCGATGAAAGTGAGCAAGCATGGGAACCGTGGACGATATCGAAAGCATTAGGCGATACCATCCGGTGCACCCTAGATCGTAAATGATCATCGTGATCTAAGTCTCGATCATGGGATAACCAAGTCTTAGAGCGATTGGAGTCCTCGATTTAGCCTCATGTGGAATTCGGCAGATTCTACAATTAATTTACAATATTATTTAGAACCACAAATAAGATAATGAACTTTAATAACAAATATTTTACCCTCATGGTGCTAGAGACCAAGTTGCTCGCCATTCGATGAAGTGCCCGGGCATTTCCGATCTGTGGACGGCTTCATCGATTGGTTTTGCACCGCTGAATCCTCCTCTCCGACACGGGTACATCGAGTGTGACCCTCACGAAACCGGGAGTGATGGGATGACCATGAATCATTCCATGGGAGTTGTCTGTAACGAGCACTGTGGCCTACCAATCGTCGGGATCCTCCGGATCTGTGTAGCAAAAAGGTCGTTGGCTATTCGAATAAGATATTTAGTTAGAAAATTTTGATACACTAGTCTTTAATTAAAACAAATGTGAGACATGCATATCTGATACCTGTGAGATGTTTTGAAGTGTCTCAATAAAGTTAAATCCCCTAGGATTAGTGAAAACATAGCATTAGCGACACTTTATGTTCTGACTTGCTCCACTCGGCGACATTCCGCGGGCTTCGATCTTTTCTCAGACTTGGCAACCTGTTCCGTTAGTATACCCATCATATTCATGGCTTGAAGACCAGGTGCCATTGCTAAAGATGTCTTCGTCACGCCATATCCGACACTCCATAAGCGGTCGGGATGCTCCTGGCGACCCATAGCCCGTCCAAACAGATCATCAGGGCCGATCATGCGAATGTCGTTAGGCGTCATGGTCTGAGATAGACGCTCCTGAATCACAAAAACAAAAGATTATTATTTAATTATTTGTTTATAAATAATAGTTTGTAATTGAAAGATAAATTAATGGATAGATTACCACTTCTTCGATGATGCGTTGTGAATTGGGATCGTGAATATTCCTGTCTCGACCCTTTCTGGTAGTCTGAAATAAGTCAAAACGGGTAACAATAGGCTCACTCTCAATTTTCTTTTTTCTCTTTCTACGATAGTGATGAGCGTGTCCCTTTATTAGATATATTAAAAGTGAACATATAAAAAAAAAAATTAAAAGTTAGGATTTTGATCTCACCATATTTTCTCTTATTAAATGCATAACCTTTGTTGGATCCACGATATCGCGCCTCTATCGACTTGGCTTGAACGTGATTTTTTTTTGCTTCGATCCTACAAAGATAATAGAAATATGATAAACACTTTAAAAAACTTAGGGCATTAGAAATTGAGGAAATGACATTGATCAATTTTACACGAAATCATCCTCCATTGCTCTCGCTTTCACAAACTCCTCCCAAAGATGGAGCCACCATAGGGTTATTACGACACGCAGGGGAGGCGGACTAGCCGAGTAAAGACCGGTTTCGGATCTCGTGTGTTACTTCTCAACCAAGTCCGGAAATTCTTGGCCATTACTCAAACTTGCGACAATATTTGCTTCTTCTTTGTGAGGTCAAGACCTCGAAGGTAGTCTATACGCATATAACATAACAATTTAGTAAATTTAGGGTCATACTACAACTTTCAATAAATATATAATTAACATACCGTAAGCTCCTCCCATAATTTTTCCTTCAAAGGAGTCGGGTTTGGGGTTACGCCCTATCGTTGGTGGCAAAGACGATAGGGATCACGCTCTCGACCATGACTCCAATGTAGAAGGACAACGACTCACTCTCTTTTCCTATTGTCTGTCAAACTCATTGAACGATAATCGCAATAACATAGTATTTAATTAGGTTCAACGATCAATCAATATATTTATCGATTTCAAACTGTTCAATTGTAATAAAATTACTCAAGTGTTTTCCCCTTGCTCTGAGCTCTCTTAATAGATGACATTGTAACTATACCTCGAAGTGCGCTTCTCCCCTGAGTCTGCTAGTGGTGGTGGGAGCATCGATTGTCACACTCTCTCAAGTCATCATATGCACCATGATCATATCGTCATGATCTCCATCGAATCTCCATCATCTCTAGGGATATGGCAAACGAGACATGATCTGTAAAAGCGGAAGAAACAACATTTAATAAACAAAAAAATAAACAATATTCACAACCGGATGTTTCATACATAATAAGAACTATCTATGCAGTATACATTATACATATATCTACTTATAAGTTACATCTCGCATCATCTACTTATAAATTAAAATTTGGTTGATAGCATACTCTTATACTATGAACACATGTGTATTGAGACATGATCCCGTAAAGCGTAGAAAAACAACATTTAATAAACAAAAAACAAACAATATTCACAACCTAGGATGTTTCATACATGATAAGAACTATCTATGCAAAGATACATGAGACATCTACTTATAAGTTACATCTGCATCATCTACTTATAAATTAAAATTTCAGTTGATAGCATACTCTTATACTATGAACACATGTGTAGTATTAGGCTTGAATGACATTGTCTTACAAGTAGAGCAAAGAATATAAACAACAAGAGCAACTAAGTGTTATGGAGCAAAATATAATATTTCAAATTTAAAAAACAAGAGCAACATATATAATATAAACAAAATTAACTAAGTGTTATAAACAACAAGATTAGTTCAAGTTCAAAAACAACAAGAGCAACATATATAATATGAATAAAGCTAAAGCTTGAAAAATTCAATGGAAATCGACTTGAGTTGAGGCCCCATTTTATATTTATATTTATTTTGTGCCCCACTTTTCTTATAATCGTGAGATATTGCATATAAAATATTTCATGGAAGACCTATTCATTTGATTTTTTTTAACACACGTTATATTGACTTACTCATATATTAATGTTCAATTCAACTGTATAATCATATTTATAATGTTCAATAAGGAATATGGAATATGAATAAAGCTAAAGCTTGAAAAAAAAAAGTAAAATTAAAGATTGCACAATCCATTTGTACCAACTAAGTGTTATGGAGGCGAGGGCGGCAAGGGGAGGGGGAGGATGGCGGCGGCGGAGGTAGGGGAGGCGGGAGGGGGCAAGAATATGGCGGCGATATAGGAGAGGGAGGAGGGCTAACGATTTGGGGGAGAGGGAGAGGCCGACGACGGCAGCCTAATGGTCAACGATGACGGCGATTTGGTTGAAGGGAAACCGACGATGGCGACGATTTGGTCTTCGGTTTTTGTGGCGATTTTGGGGGGAGAAGAAATTGGAGAGAAAGAAATGAAGTCTGAGCTAGGTCTCGGTTCATATATATATATATATATATATAAAAAGACAATGATTATTATTTAATTTGTCAAGTTTTCTTAGACAACGGTTAGTAAATTTGTGCAAGTGGTATTAGCAGTTGTTTGAAACCGCTATCCAAGGTTTATTCTTGGACAGCCGGTTTCAAACTTTGTTTTTTAATTTTTTTTTTTTTTTTTTATAAAACCGCTCTCCAAGTTGTTACTTGGAGAGTCATTTAAAAAAAAATTTGTCCAAGTCTTGTTGTCTGCAAGCTCAAATGTGTAGTGGTGGGATGCTTCGAGGTGGATACTAGTTAAGTTATGGGTTTTTTAGAAGCTTTATCTTGGGTGAAAAGTTTGAGCTAGAGAAGCTTTATCTTGGGTGAAAAATTATTTCGAACCAACTAACCAAATTAGAATATAATTAGTTTTTAACTAATTGAATGAGTAAATAATTGGTAATTAACGAGGGTATGGGACATTCGTCTTAAACTAATTAAATGAGGGAAGAGACATTTTTTGCAATTGGAATTTGGGTTGGACTTTGGCTTTGGAGCCCAATCATCTTCTTATAATGTTTCAAGTCACGTGTAACAAATGTGTTGTTAAGGTGTGGTCATCATTTTGGTCTCCCCAGATTAGAAAATGACATAAGTGTCATAGTTGCCCAAAATTATTTCAGTCAATCCCACACCTGGTGGATTGGCTCCTATAAAAGAGAATATATGTGGTTGTTCAGCATTTGAAATTTATGTTGACAATCACATGAAAGTTTTGTTCTGAAACAACTGAAATTCTGAAAATATATTTTTTTCTAGAAAATCATTGCATAAAGTGTCTGCTTGTCTGCATTATCATATATAGCGTAGTTATGCTCCTCACGTCATTTTACTTCATCAGAGCTTTAGTCGTTTGTGGTGCTCCACATCTAAAGAGAAAAGTAATTTTACCTTTAAGAAGGTCACGTAGAACCGTGAGCACTAGCCAGAACATATTCGTTTTGTGATAGAGGTCTGACCTTGGCTCGACTTTACATACTGTTCAAGTTATTCCAGTCCGGGTTTGACGTTGTTGTTTTTGTACCTACCAGAAGTGGAAAACTATTGTTCGTAGAAAGTTTCTAATTCTTGAAGCCTTCTAAAGGTGGAAACTACTACTTTCAGAATACTCAAGATCACAACGTTTAACAACAAAGTTTTTCAATTTTAATATTTATTTCTATTTTTTATCTATTTCGTCACGTGTAAGTCATCTTTTTTTTTTTAAGGATAGGTGTGTTGTACCCGAATTGTCGGCCAGCGACCACGTGGCAATCGATCATTACGTGGCAGCGTGGTCAACCCAAGATACCTACAGTGGTGTCAAACGCAAGTATTCAAAGTCTCCGGTCAAGCGGCGACCAAGGCCGACCAAGCAAAGTCCATCACGTGGAGACCGCATCCTGTCTATGCCGTGGGGTATGAAGAGTGGTCGGACTGGGCGGGGTTGCGACCACAGGGTTAAGTCGGCCAGCATATGCATGGAAAAGATACTGGATCCGTGGATAATTATGAAATGAAGATAAGTAAGGAAAGAAGATCAAGAAGAGAGATTCTCTGCGGGTATTATGGAAGGCAAAATATTGCACAAATCCTTCAAGATCTCAATATCTAGGGTTTACTACACGACCCATTAGGATTCGCGATTCATAATTGTAATCTTATAAATATGGGTTAACCCCAAGAGCCAAAGGATTCTAAAATGAATAGAGAAAATAACATTCAAGGGAAGAAAAAAACAGTTTTTCCCCCATTGTGCATGTTCTTTATGTTTTTTGCTTGTTTCATTGCGTTCTTTATTGTTTGTTGCCCTAGCGTAACTTCTAGGTGCAAAGTTTGGAGCTAGAGGAGGCGATTGTTGATGGAGATGCGAAAATAGTAGTGGATGAGATTAACTCTCACAATTCCTATTTTTCTATCTTTGGGGATTTTTTGGAGGCTAGTCGGGATATTATTATTATTACCCAAAATTTAGTGTCATTTTTAAAATGTGATGCCAACTATGTGGCACACGAGATTGCAAGGGCTTCTCATTCATATGAGAGCCTTCATTGTTGGGATGATCCATCAAATTTTATGGTTGGACATTTTTTCACATTTTATACTTACAATAATATGAGCTAAGCTTTATTCCGTTAAGAAAAATGTAACAAAAAATTATTTCGAACCAACTAATCAAATGAGTATTTAACTAGATTTGAACTAATTGAATGAGTAAATAATTGGTCATTTTTTGCCTAATTAAATGAGGAAAGATTCATTTTTGCAATTGGAATTTGGGTTAGAATTGGCCTTTGGAGCCTGCTTATGTTCTTATGATGTTTAAAGCCAGGTGTACCATCATTTTGGTCTGCCAGATTAGAAAATGACATTAAGAGCCATAATTGCCCAAAATTATTTCAGTCAATCCTTCACCTGGTGGATTGGCTCCTATAAAAGAGAATATATATGTGGTTGTTTAGCATTTGAAATGTATGTTGACAATCACATGAAAGTTGTTCTGAGACAGCTGAAATTCTGCAATTATATTTTTCTAGAAAATCATTGCATAAAGTGTTTGTTTGACTGCAGTAGCATATAGAGTGTAGTTATGTTACATCATTTTACTTCATTAGAGCTTTAGACGTTTGTGGTGCTCCACATCTAAAGACAAAAGTCATTTTACCTTTATGAAGGTCACACGGAACTGTGAGCACTAGCTACAACATGTTCGTTTTGTGGGCAAAGGTCTAACTTTGGCTCAACTTTGCATACTATTCATGTTATTCCAGTTCGAGTTCGAGGTGGTTGTTTTTGTACCTACTAGAAGTGGAAAACTATTGTTCATAGAAAGTTTCTAATTCTTGAAGCCTTCTAAAAGTGGAAACTACTACTTTCTGAATACTAAAGATCATAACGTTTAAAAAAAAAAGTTTTTCAATTTTAATTTTATTTCTAGGTTTTATTTTTTATGTATTCCGGCACGTGTAGGTTATCTTTTTTGTTTTGTTTTACGGACACGTGTTAGTCATCGTTGGTACTTTTATAAATCAACACTATTACATTGCTTATTATTTATCGAAGTATGAGTTAGGTAAAACTAATTATATAAATTATGAATAACATGGAAATATATTTTAATATTAAATTAATACTTTAATGAGTAACTATAGCAACATATTGTGCGACATAAATAAAAGTTGCAAATTCCTGGATAGTATAGAATATAAAATCCATAATATGTTGGAACAAATAGTTCAACCTACCAATTGTACTTCAGTAACAAAGTAAATCAAGTCAAGGAAAAAGGTAATCAGAAGTAAGTGGATTGAAGACATGAGCTGCATTAGTCTCTATCAACTCCAACTGTGATTTCATTAGATGCATGTAAATCACCCAATCCCCATTCTCTTTAGGACTTGGCATCGGCATTACATATCCAGACTTCCCTCCCCATGGGAAATGGTACGAACCAAACACGGGCGATCCCCACCCAAAGTCCACCTTTCTCACCGGAAATGTTGCCCTGATGACACCACCACTGCTGGCTCCTCCTCTGTGACTCTAGCGGCGTATATCTTGGATAACCCCATCTCAGGTCGGTGCTCCTCCACCCAATCAATTAACCCTAGAAAATGCTCCTTCGTAACTGCAGTTTGCATGAACTTGTGGACTTCATTTGCCACCCAATTTAACGATTTTTCCTTCAATTTCTCGATTTTCTTCTCCCCAAATGGGATGGATAAAACATTGCCAAAATATGAAGTAATGAGATTGGATTCTTTCTCATTTCCGTCCATCAATCTATTTCTCCCGTCAACCACAATCCCCAGCTTGCAACAATTATCACCACTGTAATCTTTCTCAGAAACTATTGTTTTCCAGAGGAACGCGCAGAACGCCTCCAACTTGGTTCTTCGATTCTCCTTTCGCGTACCTGTTGAATGATTTTTTATGTATATATATATATATATATATATATATATATTGTAAATATTTCTATGCATCACTTGCACCATGCTACTCAAGTACATTTATGAATGGTTTTATTTGTTTAACTAAAAGGTATTAGTTGTTCAGTATTAACTATTTGCACTAAACAATAATAGTTGTTTTCATTGAACAATATTATATAGTTGTGCATTTGTTGCACGGTGCAGTTGGTTCACCCAAGTTGCGAGGGGATCTGAAACCCCCAAATTCTATCATCATGTAACTTGTGAGTGACTGAAATGGTGTTTTTCACAATTTTTGCGAAAATTGGACCAATATCGGACAATCTATTTATTTATGAAATCAAAATTGAACAGTTATATTTTTTTGGACAAAAAATGGTCAGTTGATATTTTATGGGACCAATTTTTTTTTTTTTAATTTATCCAATGTGGGTTCAAATCCTGTCATACCCCCCCTTTTTTTTTTTTAAAATGTACTTGAATTTCACGACTCAACTGGTGTATTCAAGACTTTGTCATGAAAATAATTAATTAATTTGTAAAAATAGAAATATTTACAAAATTTGTAACTAAAACATTAGTGTAAACAAATTCATAGAACTCCACATTCAGCTTTTAGATTTTGAATTCTAAACAATTATAAGTAAAACAAAACTATTTTTTTTAAATCATTGGTTAATTTTACAATTTTACCCAATATGCTAAAAGACATTAATTTTAAGTGAACTAAAGATTTAGATTAGGTGGTTGGTTAGTTATTTAACATAACCCATATTGGCTAGTTCTTGGAGCTCGTTGACACAGTTAGCCTTGATGTAATATATGCGGCTGACCGCAGTTAGATCGTCGTGTTGGGGCTGATCCGGCGGCGGCAAAGCTGACATAGGAAGGTACATGTTGTCAACTGAAATGTGATGGCCGCCTGGGAAGGAGAAGCGAGCGGCGGAAGGACGGTGGCTGAGATAGTGGCTTTGACCGCGACATCTCCGCCCACGAAACGAGAAACATGTTGGCCGAGTAGGCGTCCGCCACCTGATGAGCGAATGTGCTTCCCACCTCTACTCCTCCACCTTTAAGTTGAGTCACCTAATTATTAAGGAAAAATGACATTATAAAAATTTTTTTTTTAAAAAAGAGAATAAGTAAGAAACAAAAATAAACACAGCCAAATAAGTGAAAATATAAAAAATAAATAAATAAATAAATAAAACGGTGAAAGACATCGTTTGAAGCCTCCCGTATTGGGTGTTGGGTAGGGAATGATATCATCTATTTCATATTTGATGTTCCATTTTATATTCCAAAATATAGTTGAATGACACGTGAAATGTTTAAGAAAAACAAGTCAACGAATCCACCCATATGTTAAAGATATTCAAAAAGTAGAATATATATGTGAAACATAAATAAGTGACACAAATGAATATTGTTGGTTGTGTAATAGTCCCCACCGGTGGATCCGATTCCTTATAATACCAACATTTAATTAATTTTCAACACGGTAGATATATTTGTTGTTTTATTCAAACATCTTGCAAAAATGTTTGAATATTTTAATTGTTAAAAGAAGGGATCTTTTGTGAGATGTTCTCATACATATGTAATCTTTTTTTAGGGAGGCACATTTATATGAAACGGTTTCCTAGTGAAACGGGACATAATTTAAGTATGACGCTTTTAACACTTTGGGAGGGGTGGGTGTTGATCTATGTTATAATGTACCCGTTCTTATGTATGAGACTGTCTCATACAAGTATTTTTAGATGGTAACTCAGGTGGATTGTATTTTATGACAATATGTTTTAAATTTTGTAAATATAAGACAATATATTTTAAAATCTTGTAAATGTAGGACAATTGAGCCCAAACAAGCCCGAAACATATTGTCTTATACTATATATTTTAAAACATAGTGTTTTATATTTTCAAGATAATACATTGTCCTTATAAACACAATACCCTAAGTTACTGTCCTAAAGAAATATTTTTCTCCTCATACATAAATAGGGGTGAAAAAAAATATTGAATATACTGGTATACCGAGTTTACCGTACAAAAAAATGCCGAACTTATCGAAATTTTCGGTACGGTATGGATACTGTACCGAACATTTTGGTACGGTAACTGTATGAAAATTTCGGAAGTTCGGTATACTGGTATACCAAAAAAAAATCGGTATATATCGATATACTGAAATATTTTCAATATTTGATATCCCGGTACATTTTGATATATAACGTACCATATTTATAAATATAAAATATATTTCATTTTTTTATTTAATTAAAATTTGAGAATTATAATATTTTGTAAAATTAAAGTATAGGGTGAATAAGTGTCGGAAACACCTACTCGTGAGTAAATGGAATTGGTCTATAAGCTGTACTAGATGTATTATACAAGTTTTTGCCAAAACTAAAATATGTTAGATATTTACACATTTGAGTAAACATGAACACGTTTGACGGTTTCATAGTACAATTAAAATAACTTTTCAATAAAAAAAAATCACTTTTTAAGATGAAGTGCATCACTTTTTTTTAAAATAAAAAATATATTATCATAAAGTTAAAATTTGAAAAGAAATCACTTCACCATAAAAACGATAATTTTTCTATTAAAAAATGATAGACAAATTTTATCAAATATAAAGGGATAAAAGTAACACTCATGTGAACCAGGCCTATACATGAACTTTATTATTATTATTATGTGTACAAATTATTACTGTTATACACAAAAAATTTTACTATTTAAAAAATGTTTTAAACAGTGAATTTTTTTTTATGTATAACAGTAAAAAAATTTATACATAGCAGTGACACTAAAAAAATCGAGTTTAATTTTTTTGTCAATGGATAAAGAGATCTTACATCCACACCCTAAAGAAAACAAAACAAGAATAAAACAGAACAAGGTGGTGGGGGCGCAAAATAAATCTAGAATCAAACACACACACTAAACTGAACGGCGAGTACACCGCGCTTTCTCGGCGGCACGAGTTTCCCTTCAACGCTTTCATCAGGATTATACAAATTAAGATCTTCCATTTCCACATCCGCGAACGCTTCAACGAAATCAACGCCGCCGTTGTTGCAGCGGAGCTCCGGCTCACCGGCGTTGTTTTTTACCAACTCTCCTGCAAATGCGTAATACGTAACCAGAGTTTGGGCCAAGGCCTTTTTCAGAACTCCGACTATATGCGAAAAGGACAGTTCCGTAGGGTCGTAACTGTAGCAGAAGAAAACGCCGAAGTCCACCGGCGGCAACAGGAAGTCCAGATTCGAAAGCGTCAGCCAGTGGTCTTGCATTGGCAACACCGCCGCAACCACCTCCGTTTTGTTCACCTTCACCTCAAAATCTCTTACCATGCACATTTTTTTTAAAAAATTATTTGAGGGTGCAGAGATAGTGGGTTTGAAAAGGAAATGAAATTGTGAGATTTCTTAAAAGATTTATCTGGTATTTTATAGCTGGAGGGGGGTGAGAAAAAAGTTTCGGACGAAATTGGTGAGAACGGAATAAACAACTTAAGTAACGAGTGTTAACTAGGGACCAAGTCTGGTTGAGACCCCACATCTTATGGAAATATTTTTGAGAAAAAAAAAATTTGGTCTCATAACTTATATTCTGTCCATTTTTCAGTCCCAAAAAATTTAATTGTTCAATTTTTGTCACATAACTAAATTGATTGTCCAATTTTAGTTCCACTTTTGCTGAAACACCGTGAATAACGCCGTTTTGATCAAATGTGTGTCACGTGCCGGTAAAAGTTGGGGGTTTTCTATACCCTCGATGACGTGAATGCTGACTATTTTTTTATGTTTTTTAATCAATTAAACTATATATGTGTAAATAATCCAATCAATTTAATCAAAACTAATATTTAAAATCTGTTAATGTAAGAATTACTAAATTTTACCAGCACGTGACTTGTATGAGATTGAAAATGACGTTTTTCCCGATTTTCGGTGAAAATGGACGAAAATTGAACAACCCATTTAGTTGTGGGACTAAAATGGAACATTAAATTATTATTTTTTGGCATGAAAGTTGGACAGTAGATAAATTATGGGACCAAAAAACTTTTTTTCTCAATATTTTTTATAATTCATATATATATATGGATAATAAAAGGCAAAAGTGTGTAATTACAGTGAGAAGATTCACAAATTAGTACTCTATCAATCCATAATATTTGTTCTCATAAGGATGACAACCAGTTTAAGATGGGTGGAATTCTCTCCATCATTGAGAGGAGACCCATTGAGTGAACAATTTAATATGAGTAGAGTTATTTTTAGTGGGAATCAAACGCATGACATCATTTTTTGTGTTTCTGATCGATTTCCGACGGTTTGAAACTAGATTGGAACAAATTGAATATTTATGGGACTAAATTAAAAGTGTTAATAGTTACAGGATCAATTCAATGAAAGTGAAAAATTATGGGACGAATTTGGTTTAAAACCCCACCATGCACTCATAGTGCATTTAAGAATCATGCAACTTGTTATACTTAAATATGCAACTTGTTTACACTGAACCGTGAAACTATTTTTTCATATTAACAGTTGCACGGTTCGATGTAAACAAGTTGCATCTTTTAGTATAATAAATTGCATATTTCTAAAATGTATTGCACTATAAATACACAGTGTACCTAGATGCATATAAGACTTAACCTTACTATTTAAGTTGCGAACAAATACTACAAAGTCAAACTAATGTACTGTTTAGATCCGAGTGGTTGAGTACGGAAACTAAAATTTTACCTAACATGGAGTTGGATATATATCCTAAATCAAGATTATTTAACTTTTTTGGTTATTAGACGTTTTTCAGGTCGGAAAATGAGGAGAAGTATGAATTTATGTATTAAATCGATGTTATTTGAATTGATTTTTTTCGTTTAATTATATTAAATTATTGAAAATGTTTGTATTACTTGTGAGAGAAAGATGTGAAATACATGCATTTGGTGCATGAATTTAAAATTTTTATATATTTTATAATTTAAATTTTTTAAAAATATATATGTATCCCCATATTTGCATCTTATCGTTTCCACCCAGCAACCCTCAACTATGCAACACTGCACATAACTCGTCTGGCAGGTCGCCTAACACTCAAGTTAAATATGTTCATTTATTTGGATCAAACGACTATAGGGTCGATTTGTTTCCAGATAAAAGGAATAGAAAACTCAACCCGATTTTCTACTGAACGAACTCAAATAGAAATGTATGCCAATTTTGACAGGTTTGCATATAAATTGATAATATAAAGAATTGCCAGGACAAAATGTCACGGGTAACTGAATTTCAGTTAATATGCCAAAAAATATGTATTTGAAGTATAAGTCTCAAATTGGAAAAATTAATAGTAGCATGAAACTGGCCTCCCCGTGTTGAAATGTTGTGTGAAATTCTCTTATGGTTTAAAAATTACACAAAATTCTCTTACGATTTATTTTATAAAGCGAAGTGTCTTTTTTTTTTCTTTCTAAAACACAATTAATGTTTTTATCTATTTTTTCTATTTTTCATTATATCATTTACTGTATAGTCTCAACTCTCAAGACTTCAATATTTAGAAAAATAAAATACGAGACGTAGAGAAAATAAACAAAGCAGTTAATTGGTTTTAGAAAAAAGAAAACGTAAATATTTTGTTTGTTAACTTGACTCAACTTTAGTTTCAGCCTCTTAATTTTTTTCACCTTAAAATTAGTCCCCTAACTACGCATTTTTTTCTGGTTCCTCTTACCATATCACATGTCAAATCTATTCTCGTGTCACTTTTCTATGTTTCAATTTTTAACACATGGACCCAGAATTATGGTGGGTCGTTGATTTGTTATAAACATTCCACGAGTCATTCATCTGCATTATGAAATATATAGTGGAACAAAAAAATGGAACATATGATATCATTCCCGGTTGACTTGGTAGATTCCTCCCAAATAAATACATGTAAAAAAACACATTGTGTGTAAGTTAAGGCTCCTTCCTTAACTATATTATTATTAATTAGAGTATGTCTAGTGTGAAAATTTTCATATATAAAAATTTATAAAATTATCCTAAATCAACTATCTACACTCTAAACACTAAATAATGAACCCTAAATTATAACCTATTCGGGCCGGGTGAACCATGCACTACTCAATTTTATCTTACCTTCACCAATTACAGAATTTGGTTGTAAATTAAAGTTTTTTCATGCATAAAAAATTTCATACTAGACTTTGTCTATTAATTAATGAGGGCGTCTAAATCCCTCGCGTGTAGTAGTTTTTATATTGACCATTGACCTCGTCTTTCATTTTCTTTCTTTGTGGGTTTCTTCTTAACAAGTAACTTTATTAATCAATTGCTATAACGTGAGATTTGGTGTGGAGAAAGAAGGGATTACATTCTAAATGGTTCCCATAACTTTTTACCTTTTTTAATTTAGTTCAGTAATTATTTTTTGGAACGATTTAGTCCCATAATTATTAAAATTGCTCAGTTTTCATCTCATAAATATTTTTTGAAATGATGTAGTCTTATAATTAATAGAATTGCTCAATTTTTGTTCCCTAACTATATTTTAGAATGATTTAGTCTCGTAGCTACTAGAATTGTTCAACTTTCGTTTTATTTTGCCGGAATCACCCAAAACGATGTTGTTTCACCATTGTATCAGTCATGTGTCATTTTAAATTCTAAATTTTGGCGAAACTCGTGTTTTAGTCACTGACTTGCACTATTTACACTTGTCAATTAAATGAAATACACATCATTAATTAACACAAAAGAAAATTTACTGAAACAAATGTAAAAGAAAGGGGACGAGATTAAATCCCCCCAATTCTCTAAAATCGGGTACTTCCCCAATATTCAATCTTAAATTCGCGAGAACTCAATTTGGCGAAGAACAATAACTTTTCAGCCTTAATTTAATTTTCAAGTGTTTAAATTGTGTCAAATAAGTATCAGCCTTGTCGAAATCCCCAATTTATAGTTGCACATGACTGACACGATGATGAAACAATGTCATTTTTTGGTGATTTCTGGCAAAATATGACTGAAATTGAGCAATTCTAGTAGTTATAGGACTAAATCATTCAAAGAAATAGTTATTGGACGAAAATTGAACAATTTTAGTAGTTATGGGACAAAATTATTCCAAAAAATAGTTATGGGATGAAAATTGAGCAATTTTAATAGTTATAACCTTATAAGACTAAATCGTTCCAAAAAATTGTTATGGGACTAAATCAAAAAATGTAAAAAATTATGGGATCATTTATGATTTAATCCCCAAAAGAAGCTACTTTCAATAACAGTAATTTATCTCGATTCATTGAAGAAATCCCTAATTAGAACATTAATTAGTCTTATATATGCACATCTTAGAGCAATGCACTCATCAAGTTTCAATTAATATATGTATTATCATAAGAGTACATATGTGTTACTCTAAGGATAAACATGTGTTAATTTAAGAGTACATATGTACTACTTTAAGGACAAATATGTGTTATTATAACAATGTTGATTGATTTTGGTGTGAGCAGTGGTCCTTATCTCCATCATTTTCTACAAGATCGAGACGATTCACCATTTGAATTGAATTTTGTTTCGTCTTGGAATCATCATCACTTAAACGCTAAAGTAAGATTTGAATCTTAAAACATCTTACATGCGACTCAATTGCAACTTTGCATTGACCACACACGATCTCCTCAAAATGTTGTCGAAGAGGTCACTTGTGTGAAAAATGTATAAAAAAGGAACATGGGTCCTTAACAATATTTCAGCTACTACACGACTTTTAACATTTTATAATTAGGAATTAGGTGATATTATTAAATGACAATTGAAAAATAGAATATGGGCCCTTAACATTTCGTAAGCATTTTGTAACTAATAATTAAGAAATCTTCAATTGACAGAATTATTTGTTTTAAGACCTGTAACTTCGATTAATTCAAAGTAAAGATATTTTAAGATGAATATTTCCTAGTTGGGTGAGCCAATTTTTGTGATATATATAAACTAGTCTGAGTATATTATAATATTTGTAGCGGTTAAACTGCATTTTTGCAAAGTTAACAACTCTTGCGCCATTATCTGGAAATTTTGGGAAGTTGTCCTGCTAGTGTTAGACCTTTGACGCCTGTAAAAATTAACGGAGTCTCAATTTTCAGTTGATCGTAATTTACTTTTATTAGTCTCTTGTAAATATATCACCCTGCACTGCATAATTTGTAAATGGATATGGACTTAGATCAGAATTGATCTAATTTATACTGAAATAATATATCAAAACAAGAAGAAATTAGGTAAATTCGAGTAAAATTTCAGAGCTGAGGTCAATATTTCAGAGGAGGTCAATTCAATTAGCCGTCCTTTTTTATTAAGGAATAGTCATTAATGTATCGTAAATTAGGGATTAATTTATGTAATTAGCTGACCCGGCATTTATTGTATAGTTGCACCGGTTCTTTATTTTCCTTGTACAGCTTGTAATCCTCTCTTATATGTATGATTAATTCCATCACTCAAATTAACGAGTGATTTCTTAATTTAGCACATGGAATCAGCTAGGCGTTGAAACCTTTGCTGATTTTTATTTCTTTTCGTCATAAGCCCTACATCATACAGGCCGCTGCCTTCTTCTTCTTCCCACGATCTCTCTTCATCTTCTACGTGTTTTTCATAATTTTCGGCCACTCATTACGACCTGGTATCCCATTGCTCTCACAAGCGCAAAACCTGGTCTCCGTCGTCGCATCTCCAAACCCTAGCCGATCGCTGATCTCCTTCCTCGTCTATCTGCAATGGCTCCTTCCAACACCGACCAGAACTCATCCGACAGCCTCCCCGTCAACGCAATGATCCATCTGGTTCCTATCAAACTCGATTCCACCAACTTTCCGATGTGGAAAAATCAACTCGATACTATGCTATTGTGTTTCAACGTTGAGGGTTTTGTTGACTGCTCTATACTGGAGCCGACCGCCGCGGCTGGTGTGACGGTCTCTGACATTGTTGTGTGGCGTCGGAAGGATCGCAAAATCCTCTCTTTTATGCAGACGTCCGTCACGTACGAACATTTCTCAGAGATCCTTAGTTGCAAGATCTCTAGGTCGGCGTTTCTTGCCCAAGCGGCGATCTATGCCCATTCATCTATCAGTCGTGCCAACCAACTCCGGTCCGAACTGTTTGCTTTGCGTCGAGATACTTTGCCCGTCGACGATTATGCACGAAAATTCAAGACCTTGTGTGAACACTTGGCTGCTATTGGGCGTCCCGTAGATGACGCTGACAAAACTCATTGGTTCTTACGGGGGCTCGGTCCACAATTTCTCCATTTCGTTGACACCCGCCTTGCTCTATCGCCTGTTCATATGTTCGCTGAAGTAATCCACCAAACTAAGCAATATGATCAGCTTATGCATTCCGTGGACGTTTCTAATACAGCGCCTGCCGCGTTCGTTGCTTCGGATCACAGCCGATCATCTAGTTTTGGAACTTACTCCACTAGTAATCACGGTCATGGCTGTCACGGCAATGGAAGCAATTATGGAGGTGGACATGGACAGGGACGAGGCCATGGAGGGCGTGGGGGGCGCATACCCTTCGTTCCCTAATATCAGATTTGTAGAGGCGAGCACTTTGCCGACAAGTGCCCGTGTTTTCTTCAAAATCAAGCTCCTCCGCCTCCTCAGCATTCTCCCTCAGCTCATCTCACTCGACTTGCTCATGACTTTATGAGATCCTGCAATGTCTCTAAGGCTAATTCAGATTGGTACGTCGACTCTGGAGTGTAGGCTCATATGACTCCTCAGCAATCCTCTTTGGATGCCTCAGACCAGTACAATGGTAATGGAAGTGTAATTGTTGGTAACGGGGGTTAGTGTTAGTGTTCTAGAGACAATCTATTGTAAGGACATAATACTCGATGATATTAAGTTTGATTTAATATTATAGTTCATTTAATATTAATGTATGGCAATACACTTATTTGAATATTATGTTTGATTGTTTGCATTTATTCATGCAAGTGTTCCCATGAGTCATTGCTATCATTGAGGTTGTGAGAACTCAAATGACTTAAGCATGATTCTCAAATGGCCCCGATCAAGGATCATTAAGAATGGGATATTGATGATGCAATTGAGATTGGTGTGCGATCTGCATCATACTCTTAGAAAGTGTAGTAGGATCTCACTTACTACGAGATACTAGATATCTCATGATGGATGCACAAATACCTTTGAGGGTATTGGTATACCCATCCGAGAAACCGTTTGATGAAAGTCCACAATATGTGTCTACGGGTGTCTCGGTTAGTGGAAGCGATGTGATACTCCTTTGACTTGAGGTCAATGCGCACGACATGTGTTGAGTGATGAACTTTGACCATGACCGACGCTTGCACCCGTCCATGAGTAGATATGACTTGGATTGGGTTCATCACGAAGTGCATGTGTGTGGTAATTGAGCCAAGAATATGATTCATTCCTCAATGTGGATTTAGAGAGAATACTCATCTTCTCGTCATAATTGGATCCAAGTCATCGGCCGATGCACGTCAACTTAGACTTTGTGGCTAAGTGTGACATACATGATCAATTAGTGATTGAAGATAATATGATTAAGTTATTTGAATAGACACTTCATCATGTTCAAGACATAATCGAGTATTCGTGAATGAAATGAGGAAATCGTAATCGCCCATGTTTCAGTTATTGGTAGTTGCACGTTTCTCGCAACGTATCTCATATATTTAGAATGTCTGATTTATTGTCTAGGGTTCAATTAAGACCGTTAGTTTGACTAATCACTCGATATATGATGGTTCTATGGGTCACACAACAAGTAGTTCCCTTTTACGGATTGTAGTTGGTCGATTAAATGTTAAATTTGATTTAATATTTAATTTATGGAGAATTAATTAATTTGGAATTAATTATTATTAATGTTTGATTAAGTTGGATTTAATTAAACATGATTTATGCCAGATCAGTAAGTCGGATATCAGTCCAAACTGATCCACTTCGCACTCTGATCAGACATACGTGCAATCACATCTGATCCACTAAAATGTTTTTGAAGTCTATTCACCCCTCCCCTCCTCCAGACTTCAATCCTCACTGAAACTCGTTCGGGACCTACATATGGAGCTCTCACTCAACGGGACTTATCTCCCTCACGGGATCGCCTATAGATGTTTAATGAGTTCTCACTCTCTCGGGACTTATCTCCCTCACGGGATTGCCTACGGGACTTATCTCCCACATGGGATTTCCTACCCTCCCTTAAGGGATTGCTTCTTAACTACCTCACTTAACCACTAATTTTCTCTCTCAAGAAAGGGTATGGGTTTGGTGTTATTTCCAACTAGGTGAGATTTTCCCTTACATTGTTTTAGCCTTTAAGCTAAGGGTGGGAAAATCTCTCTAAGCTTATGATATTGGCATTTATGCTTAGATATAATGAAGAACACTCTTGGGTAGATTTGGATATTTAATGCTCTGTGTTCTTGAATGGAGATGCTTGAATATTTGGTTTTAATCTTCATTTTGCAGCATCCTACATTATCTTCTTTTGAAGATAGTGCAATGTATTTATAGTGTGGATTTGAATATTACCGTTGGAGAGTAAATTCAAATCCATACTAATAGTCTTCCAGATTTTCTTTGTCCTTTTGCACTGTTGCTTGCAGTTTTATGTCACATCCATATATGTGTTGTCATCTTCTCATTGGATGACTTTTTTGTGTCTTTGATTTTACTTTTTTATCTCTTCCGATTTTTTATTCATCTCTCTCGATTTCTTTGTTCATCTCTTCCGATTTTCACTTTTTTCTTCTTTGTTCATCTCTTCGATTTCCTTGTTTCATCTCTTTTGATTTATTTACTTTGATCCGGATCGGGTCTGTTGTTGCAGTGCGCTTTGACCGCTTTCAAACCGATCTGTCTGCCTGATCTGATCTGCTGATCTTCTCGATGATCCGTCTTCGATCCGGTCTGGCTGATTTTGCCTTAGAGATCAGTCAAGACACCGTGATCAAGATCGCTTCTTCTTGTTCTCCCTCAACTTGTTATCTGTAGATTAACTTAAATAACACAAGTTGATAATGTTTTGGCATAATTCATCAAAACTAAAATATCCCAACAATTTCTCCCTTTTTGATAATGAAGTCAAAACTAACTAACAAAAAAAATCATACGAGAAAAACAATGTTAGTGAAACAAGTGAAATAGTGAAGAACATTTGATGCATTAAAAAAAATGATGAGAAGATGATTGTCAACCTCCATGAATTTTATAAATAATATGCATTTTAAACTAAATGGGTTTTAACAGAAAAGATCAGTTCAGGTGTTCACATAAAATCTAGTGAACTTTTGAACCACTTGTTGGTCCCGAAAAAAACCCGATTTAAAACTCGTAAAATCTCACTTGGAGGTGACTTTAAATTTTTTTCAAATGTGTGTTATGTAGATTTGCTAATGTATGACAGTTAATATGAAAGCAAATAAGAACACACGTATTTTTATAGTGGTTCGGACGAACTTGTCCTACATCCACTCTTCCCTTCATAGGGCACCAACTTAACCAACAAATATTTATGGAGCTCTCACTCAACGGGACTTATCTCCCTCACGGGATTGCCTATAGATGTTTAATGAGTTCTAACTCTCTTGGGACTTATCTCCCTCACGGGATTGTCTACGGGACTTATCTCCCTCACGGGATTGCCTACCCTCCCTTACGAGATTACTTCTTAACTACCTCACTTAACCACTAATTTTCTCTCTCAAGAAAAGGTATGGGTTTGGTGTTATTTCCAATTAGATGAGATTTTCCCTTACATTGTTTTAGCCTTTAAGCTAAGGGTGGGAAAATCTCTCTAAGCTTATGATATTGCATTTATGCTTAGATATAATGAAGAACACTCTTGGGTAGATTTGGATATTTAATGCTCTGTGTTCTTGAATGGAGATGCTTGAATATTTGGCTTTAATCTTCACTTTGCAGCATCCTCCATTATCTTCTTTTGAAGATAGTGCAATGTATTTATAGTGTGGATTTGAATATTACCGTTGGAGAGTAAATTCAAATCCATACTAATAGTCTTCCAGATTTTCTTTGTCCTTTTGCACTGTTGCTTGCAGCTTTATGTCACATCCATATATGCGTTGTCATCTTCTCATTGAAAAACTTTTTGTGTGCTGATTTTACGGTTCATCTCTTCTGATTTTACTGTTCATCTCTTATGATTTCACTGTTCATCTCTTCTGATTTCAGCTTGCCTGCTTACTGTTCATCTCTTCTGATTTCACTGTTCATCACTTCTGATTTCACTGTTCATCTCTTCTGATTTCACTGTTCATCTCTTCTGATTTCAACTCGCCTGATCTGGTATGGTCTGCTGATCTAATCTGCCTAATCCGGTCTGCGATCCGATCTCGCTGATCGTCCGTTGATCGTCTGGTTGATCTGATCGGGTTCGATTCGATCTCGTCTCGATCTTGTCTCCGATCTTGTCTCTTCGATCCGGTGCGCTTCGATCTTGTCTCACGATCCGGTTCTGGCTGATTTTTTTAACAACATCGGCCACTCGCATCAAGATCGCTTCTTCTTGTTCCCCCTCAACTTGTTATCTGTAGATTAACTTAAATAACACAAGTTGATAATTTTTTGACATAATTCATCAAAACTAAAATATCCCAACAGTTATTTAAGAAGCCCAGGCCTCTTTGATACAATTGCATCAGTTGATTTCGGTTTCAGCTTATTAATTTAAGCCTAGTCGATTTCAGTTTTGGGCCCAGTCAATTAGCAAATATATATTTCCATTTGAGTTGTATATTGTTGTCGGTTTTGAATAATATATGAGATCCTCTCTTCTGCTCGCGGACGTAGCTAACAAATTATTTGTGAACCACGTAAAATTTCGTGTTAGTTTGTTCGGTTTATTTATCGTTTTTAAATCTTTCTCGCATCAGTTATAACAAACTGGTATCTAGAGCATTGTCGAGGATTTCCGCAATTTGGCGAGAAAGATGACGGGTGGGATAAATGTGAAAATCGACAAATTCACGGGGAAGAACAGTTTCAGTTTATGGCAGATCAAGATGCGTGCCTTGTTGAAACAACAAGGACTGTGGAGCACCGTTGATGAAAAAGACGGTGGATTTGGAAGAAGATGAGATGACCACCCAGGAGGAGAAGGCACACTCATCAATCATGTTGTGTCTCGCAGATGACATCATTACCTAAGTCGCAGAGGAGAAAACTACGGCTGATCTATGGTTGAAGTTGGAGAGTCTGTATATAAAAAATCGATAACCAATAAGTTGTTGTTGAAACAACGTCTGTGCAGTTTGCGTATGCATGAAGGTCAGCCACTTCGTGAACATCTGGATCAATTAAATACAATTCTATTAGAATTGTGTAATATTGATGTTAAAGTGGATGATGAGGATGTTGCTTTAATTCTGATGATTTCACTACCTTTGTCGTATGAGAATTTTTTGCAGTCTTTCATTGTTGGGAAAGACACTGTATCCTTGGAAGAGGTTAGATCATCTCTTCATACTAAAGAGTTGCGACATAAGGTGAGTGGTGGAAGTTCAGATAATCAGGTCGCTGGACTAGTAGCTAGTGGGAACAAGGGACCTGGAAAATTGGGGAAGAAGAAATTCAAGAAGCCTTGGTCTAAGGGTCCTAAACCAGACGATATATGTAACTACTGCAAAGAGCTAGGACATTGGAAAAATGACTGTCCGAAGAAGAAGAAGAAGCAGGAAGACAAAGCAGGTACTGCTGCAGTTGCTGAAGGAGATGACACCAACTCCGAGGAGGATGTAGTCCTAATTGCTAATGGACAAACACATCACACTGATGTGTGGGTTCTTGATTCCGGGGCATCTTATCATAGATGTCTGCGCAGAGAGTGGTTTACAACTTACGAGCAAGTGGATGGAGGAAATATTTTTATGGCCAACAGTTCAATTTGCAAGGCGGTTGGAATAGGCTCAATTCAATTACGGACACATGATGGTAAATTTTACACATTGAACGATGTTAGGCATCTTCCACAAATGACGAAGAATCTGATATCACTTTGTCTTCTAGACAGTAAGGGTTTCAGTTTTAGAGGTGAAGGTGGAGTTCTGTATGTCTACAAGGGTTCGAATGTGGTCTGAAAGGTGTGAAGTGAGGAACTTTGTACTTTTTGCAAGGTTATCTGACTCTGTTGTTGTTGCATCATCGGAAGTTCACAAAGATGACTTGACTAAGTTATGGCACATGAGACTTGGCCACATGGGTGAACGAGGGATGCAAATTCTATCGAAAGGGGATTTTCTCAGTGGCCACAAGGTCACTGGTCTCGGTTTCTGTAAGCATTGTGTTTTTGGGAAGCTTCATCGCAACAAGTTTCCCAAAGCAATTCATAGAACAAAAAACACACTTGATTATCCATTCTGATTGTTGGGGTCCTTCTCGTGTTGAATCCTTAGGAGGTAATAGATACTTCGTGTCTATGACGACTACTCAAGAATGACTTGGGTAATTATGATGAATCATAAAAGTGAAGCTTTCAAGAGTTTCAAGCAATGGAAGGTGTTGGTGGAAAATCAAACAGGGAAGAAAAATCAAAAGGCTGCGAACTGATAATGGTCTGGAATTCTATTCTTCTGATTTCGATGAGTTCTGCAAGAATGAAGGGATCACAAGACATCATACAGTACGAGATATACCACAACATAATGGTGCAGCAGAACGCATGAATCAGACACTTCTGGAGAGAGCTCGATGCATGCTCTCTAATGCTGGATTAGCCCGAAGATTTTGGGCAGAAGCGGTCAGCACGACATGTTACCTGATAAATCATGCATCTCACACAGGTATCAACCTCAAAACACCTTATGAGGTATGGTCTGCTAAGTCTGCAGATTACTCTAACTTGAGAGATTTTGGGTGTTGATAAGTCGAGTTTAATGAGTTATTATTGAGTTAATTATAATCATTTTGGGGTTATTAATTTCCTATTATTTTACTTTTACTCGACTTATTATATTTTGGTCTCGATACTTTGATTTTGTGTTTTTGTGGATTTCAGGTTATTTTTGAAGTCCTTTTTAGTTGGAGAAAAATTAGCAAATTAGATGCAAGTTGCGTGTAGACCGGAACCATAGAAACATGTAACTGTGGACAAATCAACCGAGAAATCGAGCATAAATACCGCCCATTCATTACCAAATAGCCAAAGAATTGGGCCATGTGAGCTAACATCAAGGAAGACAATGAATGAGGGATTTTAATTCTTGCAAGATTTGAGGTCCTTGGAGTACTATATAAAGCCCCTTCTATTGGACATTTAACATCAAGATAGAAAGGAAGAAACTACTATTAGAAAAATTGATTTTAGTGACGCGCAAAAGTGTCACTAAAATTAGTGTATAGTGATGCTTTGTCAAGCGTCACATGATTTGGCATTTCAATAACCTATTATCGTGACCCCTGGAAGCGTCACTACAAATATCTAGCATGACGCTTGTATGCTGATCACATTAGTGCTCTTTAGTAACGCTATTTGGTGATGCTAATTGACGTCGCGACCATACGCTTTAGTGACGCTTTCTCGCGTCACGTAAAAACTTATAACTACCTTAACAACCTTGTCTAATGACGTTTAAATGTGTCACAAACTCGTTATCTTGTGACACCATTATGTGTCACAGTAAACTCTTTTTGTGACGCTTTTTTTGTGTCACTAAACTATATATAACTAATTTAACTACCTAGTTTAGTGACACTTAAATGTGTTACAAACTCACTACCTTGTGACATCATTATATATGACGATAAACACATTTTTGTGACGTTTTTTTGCGTCACTAGGTTATATAAAACTAACTTAACCACCTTATTTAGTGACTCTTTTTATGTCATGTATAGGTGCAATTATAAATTTATGCATATCTCTATACTTGCTCAAACATATACAATAATTTAAATCATTTGTACCAATATATATGCACATTATAATAATAAAATATGGTCATTAAGTTGTAAACACGAAATAATCAATATATATCAAGATAAAATATCGTCATTCACATGTGACATAAAAAGTAACATCACGAAAGTAATAGCTATCAATCAAGACCAATCCAAATAAATGTACCAAAACTTTTAGTTCAATAATAAATTGCACCTAAATTATGTATGACAAAATCCATTTGGCTACGCTTTCCTTATCTTGCATCTTCCAGTTGAACCTATAATAACGAATGAGAGGGATATAATTGATACTTAAACTTAAAAGGAACTAAATTGAAACAAATGATAGATTATTATTAGAAACTTACCAGATACTTTGACCAAATTTGCCATATTATCCTGCAGTTGAGAGACACTGGGGAACTTTTTAAGCCCCGGACTGATAGATTGTGAGAAGGAGCCACTGTGACTAAAATCTCCAGAATTATTTCTTGATTCTTGATCTACAGCACTTGTCAAAAGCGCTTTTTGAATTTTTTGTTCAGATGCTGAATGAACAGAATCTCTTGAACTTGGACTACCGACATAATTGTCATCCTCACACACATCAAAACAACCTCTGTGTTCAATAGAAGCCTCTATAAGTTTACCCGTTCAAAATGAATTTGTGAAGTCATAAACTCACAGAAAGATTGACTCATCAGACCATTGCATTGAAAATCCAAAGTGCGCATATCTACGTTTAATTACAAAATAGAATGCCTCAATATAGCTGGTAGCCTCTTTATGAACATAAACATTAATTTTGAGTTAGTCACTGATTGTGCATACCTAGATGAAGGGATTTAAATCGATTTGGTCCCATAACTTTGGACCTTTATTGAAATGGTCCCGTATATATCACATGTTTCAATTTAGTCCCGTATGTTTTCAATTTGTGCCAATTTAGTCCCAAGGCGCCGGAGACCGGTCAAACTACACTAAAACGGCATCGTGCCACGTGTCCAAATCGAAGCAAGTCAGCATTTCCGGCCAGAAATTAGGGGTGCGTGTGATACACTCCCCTAAAACGACGTCGTTTTAGTGTAGTTTGACCGGTCTCCGGCGCCTTGGGACTAAATTGGCACAAATTGAAAACATACGGGACTAAATTGAAACATGTGATATATACGGGACCATTTCAATAAAGGTCCAAAGTTATGGGACCAAATCGATTTAAATCCCCCTGGATGAACCTACTTTACTCCAGGAGATAAAAAGCCAAGATGAGCAACTAAATGATTGTAAATGTGATCAAAAGCTAGTCTGGCAGGATGGCTGAATGTTCAGAAATAATGTCTTTCAAGTGCTAATTATGGTTCACGAGTTATTATAAGTTATTTATTTCATAGATTGCCTTAAGAATGTAGTTTCAACACAAGAGATGTTCAACCTCAAAGATGAGTGGATATGAAAAAGAGAGGCGGGACATAACATAAATTTAAATTAAGCTCTTTAAAGAGAGTTGAGAGCTGATTGGGATCACTTCATTCTGTCTGATTGGCATTATTTAAGAGAGCAACCTCATTTCATAATATATATGCAGATAATCCACTTATTGGTCGACTGAATATTAACATGGTAGCAGAACAAGGATATAGGCAAAAAAAAAAAACATATTAAAAAAATTATTGTAGTTGGGAAACCAAAGCAGAAGCTAACAGGTCAAATAGATATTGAAGGCTTACTTGAGAGCCTGCACAGGTTTTAAAAGGAAATGCAGCTAGTGGGTTCTCCAAATCCTCAATATCATTGAGCTCATTCTAAAAAAAATAAGAGACAAACTATAAGGATTAGGTAACAAAAACAGGAGGGAGAATAAGGCAGCACAAAAGCATTAAACAAATATTGGAGTAAATTGCAAAAAACTATCCTTGTGTTTTGACCTATTTTACAGGGGAAGAAACTAACTTTAAGGGTAGTTTATGTTATGCCTTCATATAATATTTATTCCCACACACACACATACAAATCGAAAATTTTATATTATTTGAATCCATACATGATTTTTTTGTTAATGTTCGAATTATTTACTAATATGAATATGAATAACTATGTATTCAATTTCATTACTATTCTAACATTATAAATTTCTTGAATATATACAATACTATACATATATCCCTTTCTTTACCAATCATATACACTGTAAAAATATAGGAATATTATACAATATATAATATTTCTCTTTAAATAAAATAATCAGGTCATATATTCAAATACTTTCCCCAATCTACATGCATCAATATAGTGATATCGATTCAATTGAATTGATCTATAACCCTACACACAGCAACATTACATATATTTGATAAAAGATGGAGAACTTAGTAATATCTTATGTTATAACTCATACTTCAAATTGAGATGCAAAATTAGCATTATTAGAATTCATCCTATCCAAAGGGGGGCCAACATCATTCTGAACGTCAATGTGCTTTGAGTCTTCTCAAATTGAAATAGTATCATCTTGGATCTCAAAGAAACTAGAGGAAATTAGTGATTCTTGTATTAAAAGTGAACCACTCACCAGGTTATCGTTGGAGTGATGGTATGCATACAAGGGCAGCTTGATTCTTCAGATCCTCCTTATTGAAATTCCATGAACTAGTACCTCGAATGTACTCGTGCTGCACATTGCAACAGTTCATGATATGGGTGATATTTCCAAACTAAGAAAAGGCAAATCATCATAAAAGCAACAATAGACATACACAGATCTAGCAAATGCAAAAGCAGTATATTACACATTCTTCTCCAATTCTGTTTCTCAAAATTCTGATTCTTCCCCAGTCTTAACAAATTATTTCCTTATAATAATCTTTTAAGTTGCACAAACATAGATATTTAGAAAGATGCATGTTTGTAATAAATCTGAAAATCAAATTCAATCATAATCTCTTTAACGTTAAACTTCTAGCTTCAAAGTCCATTTGCAAAAATAGATGAGAGCTAGAGAGTGGGGTGAGAGGGTGAGGTATTGGGTAGATCCTAGGTTAACCTATTCCGAGTGCAATCCGGTGAGGCAGAAAAATTCCGATAGGTGGTATGGTAAGGTTCGAACGGGATACGGCATAAAAGGCAAAGATCAACGTAGGTTTAACTTCGATGGTAGGGAGTCGAAATCCTTCCTTTTCCGAAACTTTCCGGAAACTGTAGCATGGAAGTGCTTCGGTCGAATTTCAGTGTGGTAGGCGAGGTTGTGGATTTATTCTGCCCGAGGAAGAAGGATAAAGCAGGAAAAGCTTTTGGTTTCGTCCGTTTCAGTAGTGGGCAGGTAAAGGATGTGGAAAAAACTCTGGAGAAGCTTAATAACCTGTGGATTGGGAGTTACAAGATTAGGGCTTATTGGCCCAAATATGAAAGGTTTCAGAGGGTTTCCAGGAAAGTGACGTCAAAACCCTTCGTCGCTAACTTGGGCTTAAGATCTCCCGGGAAATCATTCATGGAGGCAGCAACGGGGAAAACCAAAGCCACCAACACAAAGGTAATAGAACCAACGAAAAAGGATCAGAACCCTGAGCTCTCGATTGAAAAAATACTGGCTAGGAACGCTGATGCCCCGTTTGATTTTTCACCATCTCAACTTGAGAAAGAGTGGTTGAATTTTTGTTGGGTGGGGGCTCTTCGGGAGAAATTCTCGTGGGAAGAGAACGGAATTGAGTTACGGAGCGAATGCGGAACTAAACTCAAGGTCAGATTTTTGGGGGATGAATCGGTGCTCATTCAGAATCTAAGCGGACAAACCATGGAAAAGGTAGTCGAAGAAATGGACGAATGGTTTGAATACTGGTTTGATTGGTATAGACCATGGCGGGAGGAAGACGTGTGCCATAGAAGGAAAGTGTGGATCAGATGGAGAGGAGTACCAGTGCATGCCTGGAATCAACGTTTCTTTAAGATAGCAAGCAGTAAAATAGGAGTGTTTCTTAAGTTGGATCATGGAACAGAAACGGCAGATTCTCTGGACATGGCAAGAGTTCTAATTGCGGCTCCGTATCAGAACGAAATCAGATGCTCCTTCAAAGTGAGAATTGATAATAAACTGTTCAATATTGTCATATCGGAGGAATATGCTGGATTCGATAATATAACTCATAAGGGGATGGTGAACATCATGGAAGACGAGTCGGAGTGGTCTAGCGATGACGATGATCGGGGTAGTGCGGGTCCGGCGGCGGCGGAGATAGGAGGCGGAGGAGCAGAAGCAATTAACCGTGTTTCTGTCTGATATTGTGTCATCCGAGGAGAGAGTAGCCACAGGAAAAGGAAAAAGAGCCAGGGTGGAGAGTGATCAGAAGAGTGGTCAAATACAGCATGTTACCGAAGAAGCATTAAAAACCTGGGAAATTGGGCAACTTATGGGTTTGTCTTCGGCAGTGGGGGCGGAACAAGTCAATAGACTATTACTTAATGGGGAAGGTACCAGCGGCGCACAAGCTGGAAAGGACAAGTAGTTAGATGCTGGGATTAATTAATGAAGATAATGAGCTACAACATCAGGGGCTTGGGGAGCAGAGCTAAGTGTAAGGAGGTAAACGAATTTATTAAAAAAATTCAAATTGATTTCGTTTGTCTCCAGGAAACAAAGAAGGAAATCGTTGATAAGTTTTTAGTAAGTTCTATTTGGGGAAAGGGTAATTGTTGGTGGACTTTTAGGGAATCAATGGGAAGGTCTGGGGGAATTTTATCAATTTGGAATTCAGAATGTTTTAGGGCTGGAAGTTGTTGGCATGTGCAGGGAGCGGTTGTAGTGGTAGGAAAGTGGGGGCTAGATGAAGCTGAATGTTGCATTATCAATGTATATGCTCCGTGTCCGTTGCAGGACAGAATTGTACTATGGGAGAGAATCCAAACTATGGTGGATCAGAATGAGGGGTGTTGTATTTGCGTGTTAGGGGATTTCAATTCAATAAGGCGAGAGTCAGAAAGAGCTGGAACAGGATCTACAATAAATAGGAGGGACATTCGAACTTTCGACAACTTTATTAGAGATACGGGGCTGGTTGATATGCCTCTTCACGGCAGGATTTACACGTGGTACAGTCCGGATGGCACGTGCAAAAGCAGGATTGATAGGGTCCTTCTCTACAATATTTGGCTGATGAAATGGCCAAATTCACCGATTCGTTAACGCTTGGAGATACAAAGCTGGGTTTAGAGATTTTGTTGTGTCAAGATGGAGAGATTATGAGATTCAGGGAAAGGCAAGTTTTATACTCAAAGAAAAGCTCAAGTTACTAAAGGCAGATTTGAAAATCTGGAATAGGGACGTGTTTGGCTCATTAGATAAGAGGATAGAGGAGAAGAGGAAAGAGATTCTTAGAATTGACACAATAGATGACGTGTTTGGGCTGGACGAGGCAGAAATAATTAAGAGAAACTAGACCCGAGCTCTTCTCCTTAAGGACATCAAATTCAAAGATAGCCTATTGAAACAGAAGGCGAGGGCAAAATGGATCCGTGATGGTGACGCTAACACTAGTTTCTTTCATAAAGTTATCAACAAGAAGAGAAAACGGAGCGAAATTGTGGGAGTGTCGATCGATAACCAATTGTGTGAAGAGGTAGAGGCGGTCAAAGAGGCGCTTCGGAGTTTTTTAGGAAGCATTTTACAGCTTTGGCAACCTCACGGCCTGATCTAGCCGCTGATTTCTGCCCAAAATAGATAAGTCCCGACGATAGCCAGGGTCTGATTGCACCATTCTTGGAGGGGGAAATAGAGTCAGCAGTAAAGGCTTGTGATAGTTCAAAGAGCCAGGAGCCTGACGGGTTCAACTTTGGTTTTTTGAAGGATTTTTGGGATGTAATTAAGGGAGACTTCATGAAGCTATTTGAGGAGTTCCATGAACATGGGAAGTTCGTAAAAGGGTTAAATCCTTCTTTCATTGTTTTGATTCCAAAGAAAGAAGAGGCACTTGAACTTTCGGATTATAGACCAATTTCTTTGATAGGGAGCATCTATAAAGTGGTGGCAAAGGTGCTTTCGTTGAGATTATGCAAGGTCCTCGACTCCATTATCTCCGAACAACAAAGTGCATTCATTGGAGGACGACAGATCTTGGATAGCGTTGTGGTGCTTAATGAAGTGATCGAAGAGGTCAAGTTAAAGAAAAAGCAGTGTCTACTCTACAAGATTGATTTTGCAAAAGCCTACGATTCGGTGGACTGGGGCACACCGGAAGGCTTCCGAATGGAACCATGTGATACAGAAAATCCGGAATCGTATGAGGAAATGGGAAGGATTAAATCCTTCAAGCAGGGGGAGACTTACACTGATCAATGTCGTCGTCGAAAATTCTAATATAAATAACCAAGTGTGAAATTTCTTGAATTTAATGAGATAATCTTGTATTCCAAGAATACATATCTTCATTCCATAACAAAATTCAAAGAAAAATTTTCTCCCCTTTTATTCATATTTTTCGAAAATTTTAGGAAAAAATAGCAACAAAAATTTATTTTATTTTAAACACATTTTTCAGTTATTGGACTTTATGTTTGGGCTACTTGAGGGGCCTTTAGGAGAATTAAGATTGGACCTTCCAATGGATCTTGAATTATCAATATTGAGCCACAATATTATTCAAGCCCATAAATATTAATTAATCCCACTACATAATTAATATTGCACTATCCATCTTAACCCATATGACTGTTAATATGGCTCCCGGTTATTTTTTCCCGTGTTTAAGATTATCTAGCCCATTAATTAATATCTTTCTGTCCTTAGTCAAGGAACGGTTCAACATTATTATCTATACCGGAAACTAATTCCACTTGCAAGATTTGGTATGATAAATCTTATGAACCTCCCAAGGGGGCAAATCGAACAAGCGTACTTGCACACGATTCTTAGTATTAAATCTTAGCAATTGCATGTGACCAATAATATTGCCCAAGATATAATGTATTGAATCTCATTGATTCTCTACCCGTCATAAGTCAAAGCAATAATTACTAACCACACACGATCCTATTTAAGGGACGGAGATTAAGAAATAACGAACCACTGAGGTCTAATTCTTCCTAGTTCAATGCTGAAGAATTTATCCTCTTGTAGGTCATATTCAGTGCATCAGTCATGTACTAGTGTAATCTCTTGGTCAAGACAACTCAATCTGAGCCTTACACTTCAACCTTTCATGATGGATTGTTCATTTCCATCTAGGTCGTGAACGGTGTACTTTTAGTTACAAGAGACTGTTAATTTAATCTTCTGTGATCTGGTATCACTAAATTAATTACATTGTAACACGTACTATTTATTGAACAGTTATGCAGTAAATATATGTAACATTCAATGATATTTAAAGCATCAGTGATAAATAATTTATTTCAGTAAATAAGACAAAAATTCAGTTTGGTTATACAAAGTAAAAGCATACTTTCCAGTATAACCCCAACAATCTCCCACTTATACTCAAAGTCTACTTTTAAGTATACTACAACATGTCCCGTGTAGTTCCTAATGCGTGACATCTAATGTCACCTACACGAACCTAATAATATCTCCCACTTATACTCAAAGCAGATTGGCAACGGTCTTGACACCCATTCCTTCCACATGTCTCTCGAATGTGTTTTGAGGCAGACCCTTTGTGAATGGATCCGCTAGGTTGTCTTTCGACGCGATCTTTGCCACCTCAATATCTCATCTCTTAACGATTTCTCGTATAAGATGGTATTTCCTTTCAATGTGTTTGCTGACCTTGTGGGCTCTTGATTCCATTGAATTTGTAACTGCTCCGGCATTATCACAATAAACAGTGATTGTGCTGGGCAAATTCGGAACTACATCCAAGTCCACTAGGAAGTTCTTGAGTCAAACCGCTTCTTTTGCTACCTCGCAAGCAGCTACATATTCGGCTTCCATGGTAGAATCGGCGATGCATTTCTGCTTAACGCTTCTCCATGTCATGGCTCCTCCCCCATGCAAAACACACTATCAGAGGTAGATTTTCTGGAATCTAAGTCTGATTGGAAATCCGAGTCCGTGTAACCGATGGGGATTAGACTATCTGACTGATAAACTAACATTCTATCTCGAGTTCTTTTCAGATACTTCAGAATGTTCTTAACTGCCGTCCAATGCTCTTTTCCCGGATTACTTTGATATCTTGCCACCATGCCAACGGCAAAGCAGATATCCGGTCTCGTGCACAACATTGCCTGCATAAGGTTTTCGACAGCCAAAGCATAAGGAATACCTTTCATGTCATCTATCTTCTTTTGTGTCTTAGGGCACATTTCCTTGGATAGATGGATTCCATGTCTGAAAGGTACGAAGCCTTTCTTGGAATCCTGCATGCTGAATCGCTTCAAGACAGTGTCTATATATGAAGCTTGTGATAAGCCTATCATCATTTTCTTGTGATCTCGAGTGATCTTGATCCCAAGGATGTGTCTGGCTTCCCCTAAGTCCTTCATATCAAACTGTTTTGAAAGCCATGCCCTTACGTCTGACAACACCTTTACATCATTCCCGATGTGCAGAATGTCGTCTACGTATAGTACTAAGAATACCAATGCAGTTCCGACATGCTTCTTGTACACACAACATTCGTACTCATTTTGATCAAACCCATAAGACTTTATTACTTGATCAAAACATTGGTTCCAAGCTCTGGATGCTTGTTTGAGTCCGTAAATGGACTTCTTGAGCTTACAAACTAGGTGTTCTTGGCCTTTTTCAATGAAGCCTTGGGGTTGTTGCATATAGATTTCCTCTTCAAGACTTCCGTTAAGGAAAGCCGTCTTGACATCCATTTGCCAGATTTCAAACTCGAGATGCGCAACAATCGATAAGAGAATTCGGATGGACTTGAGCATTGCTACAGGTGAAAAAGTTTCCTCATAGTCGATCCCTTCTTTCTGAGTATAACCTTCGTCACAAGCCTTGCCTTGAAGGTTTCCACCTTCCCGTCCGGTCCTCTTTTCCTCTTGTATACCCACTTGCAACCAATGAGTTTGACCCCATTAAGTGGTTCGACTATCTCCCACACTCTATTATGATCCATAGAACCCATTTCGGCTTCCATTGCTGTTTGCCAAGAAACCGCATCCTTGTCTTGGATTGCCTCATTCGTACGTCCAAGGGTCTGATTCATCTTGACCGGGGACTAAGTCCGAGGACTCTCCCACCCCCATGAATCTCTCGGGTTGTCTTACAACCCTCCCACTACGACGAGGTTCCGGTTGTGTAAGTGTGTCATTTGGTATGTCATCTTATCAGTTGGCACTGAGGTTAGCCCCCTTAGCTCATTTAAGGTAATCTCACTGGTTTTTTCGTTCATATAGTCTTCTTCCAAAAATCTAAAGTGGGTGCTTATTACCACCCTTTGATCTTCGGGACCATAGAACATACACCCTTTTGTTCCCTTGGGGTATCCTATAAACAGTCTTAATTCTGATCGAGGATCCAATTTTCCAGCTTCTTTGTCCAACACGTAGGCCGGACACCTCCAAATTCTCATGTGTCTCAAACTGGGCTTGCGCCCGGTCCACAATTCTTTGGGAGTTTTGGGAACCGATTTGGATGGCACCAAGTTCAGAATATAAACCCATTGTTTCCAAGGCATGACCCCCTTAACGACTTGGGTAGATCCGCATAACTCATCATTGATCTAACCATTTCTAAAAGAGTTTTTTTTCTCCCGCAACCCCGTTTTGTTGAGGGGTTTTGGGTGCAGTTAGCTGGCAATCCCTTCATTTGACAAGTAGTTCAAAAACTCATCGCTGAGGTACTCGTCTCCACGATCAGATCATAGAGACTTGATACGTTTTTCCCTATGATTCTCTGCTTGAGCCTTAAATTCTTTGAATTTGTCAAAGGTCTCAGATTTATGCTTCATAAGGAAAATATAGCCGTAACTTGAGTAATAATCAATAAAGGTGATGAAATACTTATAACCTCCTCTTGCTTTGATTGACATTGGACCACATACGTCTGTGTGAACGATTTCTAACACTTCTTTGGCTCTATTCCCCTTGGCTCCGAATGCCCTCTTGGTCATTTTACCCTCCAAACATGATTCGCAAGTTGGGATTGGTTCAACCCGGAGAGACTCCAATGAACCATCTTCTACCAACCTTTGAATCCTTTTTGGATTAATATGTCCCAATCTTAGATGCCATAGAAGTGTCTCGTTCACATTTGATGAACATTTTCTTTTATCGGAAACAGTTGATGTGTTATAGGATGGATTTCGTGAGTGGTGTGCACAGTTAATTGTATAGAGATTATTCGACAACGTTCCATGACAGATAAATTTATCATAAAGAGAAATGGTAACAAATTTGTCAAAAGTAACCGAATATCCATCAATTTAAAGTTTAGAAATCGAAATCAAATTCTTTCTAAAACTAGGAACGTAAAGAACATCTCTTAAAATTATAAATATGTCTTCAAAAGACAGGTGCACTTCTCCCACTGCTTCAGCTGCCACTCTCGTAGCATCGCCCAGTGTGATGAGGATCTCACTCCCACTAAGTTGTCGGGTCCGCTTGAACCCCTGTAAAGTGAAACATACATGATCAGTGGATCCCGTATCCACCACCCATAAATGGGAGGCATACGCCGCTAAACAAGTTTCAACAACTAGTGCGTGAGAATTACCTTTCTTTCCATTCCTTTTGAGTTTGGAACAGGCTGACCTCCAATGTCCTTTTTCACCGCAGTTAAAATATTTTCCTTTTTGGTACCTTCTTGACACCCATCCAGCTAGCTGTCTTTCTCTCACTTTTGTTGGTAATGAGTTTGCTTTGGATCCGACCACTTTTATTTTCTTGAATCTTGCCTACCACTGGCCTAGATTTTGAGAAAAGACTTTTGGTCATCAATGCTTCTTTTTTCTTTCCCAAATGCTTCTCTATTTTCTCCAAGGCTTCTTGCAGAGTATCCATAGTAAACATGTGATCACTCATCACAAAAATATAGTAAAACTCATCGGAAAAGAAATTTGATTTGAGCCTCATCACAATACATAGTACTGAGATAAGCAAGTTTGTTAAAATGGCGCTTTACTCTGAGAACATGCTTCCTTACGGGTGTTCCCTCAGCCATTTTTAACCTAGCCACGTCGTCATTTTTAAACTGATTGATCATGCGGTCTTTTGTTAAAAACATTTCTTCAAGACTTTGTATAATTTCCGCAGCAGACTCAACACCTTCATGAATGCATCTGAAATCATCAGACAGTGAAGTCAAGATTATATGCTTCATAAGTTTGTTAGCCTGCTCCCAAATATTATACAAGTGTCTCTCTGTATCTGTTGATCCCTCAGTAGGCACAGGGGCGTGGGTACATCAAGAACCCAATAATGTTGTAGTTGCGCAGTGAGGACAAATTTCATATTTCGTTTCCAAATAACATAGTTATCACCAGAAAGTTGGTGTTCTTTGACAGTATAAAGCAATGCATTAAAAGGTTGCGACATGTTGAACTGAAATAAATAACAATTTGCATAAGCACAAATATATCACAAGGTTCGATCACATGTATCATATTGAAATCTCAAAAAAATTTGAACATGCATCAGCCAACATCTCAAAACAGTTTAAATAAGCCACATGGGGTGGGTCATTATTTAAACACATTAAAGCAGGTTACAAACAAGAAAACAGTTACAAACCTTTAATATCCAGATTAATAGTTGGCTCCCACTTGACCAATATAAAATTGACAGGGACTTCGGGGTATCAATTTTATACCTATTACCACTAATAATAATCCACAATCATCCGTTTGGAATTTATTCATGTGAAAGCCATCTTTTGACCTTCCCGTGGGGGGAATTTCTCCAAAAGAATTCACAAATAAATAAATCATGGAGGTCAAAATTAATTAAATTTTATTATCCGGAATAAAATTATCAATTAATTATTTAAACATACTTAGTACTTTTCAAATGTGAGATTTTTCAAAATATTTTCTCATGCATCGCATATTCAAACACAATTTAAATAAGCATAAAATAATAAAAAACATCAAAACAAAAAATTAAACACATTGGGCACATATATCCAATTGTCACGGTTAATTTTTGTCATGTCTTGATCACGAGAAATCGTCTTCTTCGCCTTCATCATTCGTCTCGAAAGGATCACTACGTCAAGCAACGTCATCGACCAGCTCGCGGGTCGGAGTGCTCGCCTAATACTCTCTCGGCCGTGTCGATCGGCGCCAAGGCGCTGCGTGTTTAAGCTCCCGACGACGCCGCCCAACAAGACGCGTCTCACTTCGGTAGCCCTCGGTGGATCTCGGCGGCGTGGCAAGATTCCAAATACGCGCCCCGCCCATGCCCGATCTTGCCCTTTCCGCCCTTTCGCTAGTGTCCGCCTTCATCCGTCGGCGCGAGCTCGCAGATGCTCCGCCCGATCTCAAGACGGCTGCGCCAAGACGTGTGCGCTGTCGGCCTTGATCCGTCGCGGCCCGGCCTCGGCCCCCCCATGCCGCGCGCGCCTCGCGGCGCAGACACGCTGGCGTGCCTCCTTTAGCAGCAAGTTTCACGTGACACACGCCGCCTCTGCTCGGTTCCGGATCCATCCGTCTTTAATTCTTCGCCTTCGTCTTGGCTCACAATCCGGTTACAATTTATTTACAAAAAAATAAATAAACCTAGATCTAGACTAGTCTATTACATTGAACGAATCAAACAAATCCTAATCTACTCGTGGATTTTCTCATTTAGGCAAAAAACGAATTCGAACGAATCGAATTAAAAACCACAATTTATATGCATGCATAAATATAAACATTCATCAAATACCATGACAATTGGATACCTGCAAAAAAGTTCTAGCAATTCTACTATCCAATTTCAAATTTAATGAAAATGAATTAAATTACAATTTAAAACTCAGAGTCCTAAACCGAGGCTCTGATACCAGTTGTTGGGGAATTAATTGCCCGGATCTATTCGGGATGAATATTTAAATATAAATTTAATTCTAACAATTATTACTAGCATGAATTAATCCTATATTAATTTAAATAATAATTCAACAACAAATCATGCATATAAACAGTTCACATAAATCCTACGCATGCGGAATTGTTACGGGTTTACGTGAACTAACCTTTTGGAATGGCAATGGACTTCATTGACACGAACACACCAAAAGACCTTCCCAAGTATTCCCAAGTCCTTGTTCGTCAATCTGGTGGTAGGATGCTCGCGAACAATTAACAAAAAGGAAAAATAAATTATATGTTGCACCACCTTTGTGGATTTCTAATTTTTCCAACACATGGAATTGCACTTGGGGATGAAAGAATCATCCCCTATTTATAAGAGGTGTTGGCCAATTCTTGATCTCTTTCTTGATCTCCAAGAAAATCTTGAATATATATCCAATATATTCTTTTCTCCATAATTAAATATTCCATAAAAATCCCACTCTCTTATTTGTTATGGAATTTTCGAAAAAGGAGGATAAAGATTCCAAGATTTGGATCTTCTTGAATTTATGAGATATACTTGTATTCCAAGAATACATATCATCCATAATATCTTTTCAAGAAAATCAAGAAAATCTTTCTTTTCCTTCTTTTCTTTATTTTTGAAAATTCTAATATAAATAACCAAGTGGGAGATTTCTTGAATTTAATGAGATAATCTTGTATTCCAAGAATACATATCTTCATTCCATAATAAAATTCAAAGAAAACCTTTCTCCCCTTTTATTCATATTTTTTGAAAATTTTAGGAAAAAATAGCAACAAAAATTTATTTTATTTTAAACACCTTTTTCAGTTATTGGACTTTATGTTTGGGCTACTTGAGGGGCCTTTAGGAGAAATAAGATTCGATCTTTCAATGGATCTTGAATTATCAATATTGAGCCACAATATTATTCAAGCCCATAAATATTAATTAATCCCACTACATATTTAATATTGCACTATCCATCTTAACCCATATTAATGTTAATATGGCTCCCGGTTATTTTTTCCCGTGTTTAAGATTATCTAGCCCATTAATTAATTCAAGTCACTGAAATAACTTTCCATTAATTAATATTTTTTTGTCCTTGGTCAAGGAACGGTTCAACATTATTATCCATACCGAAAACTAATTCCACTTGCAAGGGTATGATAAATCTTGTGAACCTCCCAAGGGGGAAAATCGAACAAGCGTACTTGCACACGATTCTTCGTATTAAATCTTAGCAATCGCATGTGACCAATAATATTGCCCAAGATATAAAGTATTGAATCTCATTGATTCTCTACCCGTCATAAGTCAAAGAAATAATTACTAACCACACACGATCCTATTTAAGGGACGAAGATTAAGAATAACGAACCACAGAGGTATAATTCTTCCTAGTTCAGTGCTGAAGAATTTATCCTCTTGTAGGTCCTATTAAGTGCATCAGTCATGCACTAGTGTAATCTCTTGGTCAAGACAAGCCAATCTGAGCCTTACACTTCAACCTTTCACGATGGATTGTTCATTTCCATCTAGGTCGTGAACGGTGTACTTTTAGTTACAAGGGACTGTTAATTTAATCTTCTGTGATCTGGTATCACTAAATTAACTACACTGTAACACGTACTATTTATTGAACAGTTATGCAGTAAATATATGTAACATTCAATGATATTTAAAGCATCAGTGATAAATAATTTATTTCAGTAAATAAGACAGAAATTCAGTTTGGTTATACAAAGTAAAAGCATACTTTCCTGTATAACCCCAACAATCTCCCACTTATACTCAAAGTCTGCTTTTAAGTATACTACAACATGTCCCGTGTAGTTCCTAATGCGTGACATCTAATGTCACCTACACGAACCTAATAATACCTCTCACTTATACTCAAAGCAGATTGACAACGGTCTTGACACCCATTCCTTCCACATGTCTCTCGAATGTGTTCTGAGGCAGACCTTTTGTGAATGGATCAACTAGGTTGTCTTTTGACGCGATCTTTGCCACCTCTATATCTCCTCTCTTAACGATTTCTTGTATAAGATGGTATTTCCTTTCAATGTGTTTGCTGGCCTTGTGGGCTCTTGGTTCCCTTGAATTTGCAACTGCTCCGGCATTATCACAATAAACAGTGATTGTGCTGGGCAAATTCGAAACTACATCCAAGTCCACTAGGAAGCTCTTGAGTCAAACCGCTTCTTTTGCTACCTCGCAAGCAGCTACATATTCGGCTTCCATGGTAGAATCGGAGATGCATTTATGCTTAACGCTTCTCCATGTCATGGCTCCTCCCCCCATGCAAAACATACTACCGGAGGTAGATTTTCTGGAATCTAAGTCTGTGATATATGTAACATTAAATGATATTTAAAGCATCAGTGATAAATAATTTATTTCAATAAATAAGACATAAATTCAGTTTGGTTATACAAAGTAAAAGCATATTTTCCAGTATAACCCCAACTGAGTATGGGGGGGATGGTAGGTAGTAGAGGGAGGAGAGGAAAGATCTCGGGATGGTGGAGTGAGGTAATAAAGGCGGTGGGAGAGGGTGAAGAAAGCTGGTTTTTTTCGGGCTTAGGTAGAGTAGTGGGAGATGGGGGTCGTACGTGTTTTTGGAATGATATTTGGGTAGGGGATAGGCCGTTAAGGCTAATTTTTCCTAGACTCTTCAGATTATGTCGTGATAATTCTTTGAGCGTGAGGGAGATGGGAGAGTGGAGAGAGGGAGTTTGGAGGTGGAGGTGGAATTGGAGGAGAGAGCAATTTGAGAAGGAACTACCTGTTTTAAATAACTTAACTAATTTGGTGAATAGGTGTACTCTATTACAGGACAAGGAGGACGAGTGGGAGTGGAAATTCAGTCACGACGGAATGTACAATAAAAAGGCAGCCTACAACCACTTAATGCAGGTCGACACGGAGAGCAACGAGGAAGACAAAAAAGTGTTCAAAGCAATATGGAAAAGGTGGATCCCTTCCAAAGTGAACATTCATTCGTGGAGAGCACTATGGGAGCGGATTCCAACAACTACTAACCTCAGAAGAAGGAATGCACTACCACAAGTCGCCAACATCCTTTGCCCGTTTTGCAACAACGAACAGGAAACTGTAAGACACGTTCTTTTTTAATGCTATTTTGCGTTTCGTGTTTGGACGGAATGTGTCAATTGGTTTGAGATTTGCAACGTCCTGACATCCAACCCAAAGATAAGCCTACTTCATTTTAGTAGACTTATTGGAGGGAAGGACGGGAAGACCCTTATGGTAGCACTATGGGAGTGCATTACTTGGACACTATGGGAAGTCTGGAATGTCATTATTTTCCGGAATGAGAGAAGCGAGATCAAGGAAATTGTGGAAGACATACAGAGAAGATTGTGGAGCTGAACTGATACACGAAGACCTTGGAGACATAAGATTTCTTTTATTGTTTGGTGTAACAAGCCTAGAGCAATTCTTGAGTAATCATGTAAGAGGACTTGGAGACTAGTTTTAGGTTCTGGCTACGATTTTTGTTGTTTCTGTGGGGCAAATGCTTGCCTACTCATTGTAAAACCGGGTATGTCTCATACCTAATTTTCAATGAAATCTCTTTTCCGATAAAAAAAAAAGTCCATTTGCAAAAGTGTTGGATGTTTGATGGTAGTTAATTTTCAACAGGCTTCTTAAGCAAGTCAATATTTTTAATCAGTTCTAAAGTAAGACTAAAAATCATGGCTATTTAGTTTGCATGAATTACCTTACTACAAAAGTCAACTAAAGTTTCTTTCAAGATTGTCGATAAGCATATTGCTCTTTGCAAATAGACTTGTATTCTCTAACTTAATTGAATAATTACATGTGATAAGTGCCTCTTGTCCTCATACAATGCCTTATTTTGTACAAGAATATCAGCTTCTTTAGCCTGAAAAATGCAAAATATACTAACACAAGTCAAAATTAAAGTAATGACGCCAAAAGAAAATTTAGTAATGAGAAGTTAGATAAACACAAGAATGAGATGAGCAAAAGACCTTAAGCACCCTAAAACAAATTCACACAAGAATGAGATGAGCAAAAGACCTTAAGCAAATTTAGTAATGAGATGAGAAGGTATTTATATTCACAACACTACAATGTACCTGTTCTTCCAAGTTAATTTATTATTGCAATAGTAAAATTTCTTCATGGGACAACTACTAAGTTTTCATTCTTTCTCTTCATGTGAGATCTATTTTATCCTTTTCAGAATACAAATTGGGCCTATATTTTATTTAAGTAAATACTCTATGAACTCTAGAAGGTTTCTATAAGTAGGAGAAGACTGTATGAATTAAAATATTATAAACTAAAGTGCCTTTTAGTTTTAACCAAGTTGAATAATACAAGCTTAATTTTTAAATCTACAGTAATTAACATAGCCAATGAATTGTTTTCATTAAAATAGCACAAAGGCTGCAGATTAATTTTGGCCTACGCTATCAGCATCACTGGTAGAAACCAACAGAATCCGGGTGACTCTCATTGGATTGCTGTCATGACCATTCTTAAGTATCTTAGACGACTAAAGATTGTTTCCTTGTTTATGGTGGACAGTCAGAACTAGTAGTGACTGGTTATGCTGATGTAAGTTTCCAATCCGACTTTGATGATTACAAATCACAGTCAAGTTACGTTTCACTCTCAATGATGAGGCGGTCAGTTGGAATAGTTTCAAGAAAGTCGACCGCAGATTCAACAACCGAAGTTGAGTACATTACTGTGTCAGAGGCCTCAAGAAGGCTGTCTGGATCTTATAGTTCTTAAGAGAACTAGGGGTAGTTCCAAGTGCCAGTTGTCTAATAAAGTTGTATTGAGACAACGCTGGTGCTATTGCACAAGCAAAGGAACCAAGATCAGCAAACAGAAATGAGCATGTACCTAGACTTATCATTTGATCCGAGAGATCATAACGATAGGAGAAATATAATTAAAATGTATTCCCACATATTTAATTTGGCAGATACTTTCACCAAAACACTGAGTGTTCATGTACACACTAGATATTTGATGGTCTAGGGGTTAGACATGTAGGTGATTGACTCTAGTCCAAGTGGGAGATTGTTAGTGTTAGTGTCCTAGAGACAATCTATTATAAGGACATAATACTCGATGATATTCAGTTTGATTTAATATTATAGTTCATTTAATATTAATGTATGGCAATACACTTGTTTAAATATAATGTTTGATTGTTTGCATTTATTCATGAAAGTGTTCCCATGAGTCCTTGCTGTCATTTAGGTTGTGAGAATTCAGATGACTTAAGCATGATTCTCAAATGGCCCCGATCAAGGATCAACAAGAATGAGATATTAATGATGCAATTGAAATTGGTGTGCGATCTGCATCATACTCTTAGAGAGTGTAGTAAGATCTCACTTACTACGAGATACTAGATATCTCATGATGGATTCACAAATACCTTAGAGGGTATTGGTATACCCATCCGAGAAATCGTTTGATGTAAGTCCACAATATGTGTCTACGGGTGTCTCGGTTAGTGGGAGCGATTCGATACTCCTTTGACTTAAGGTCAATGCGCAAGACATTTGTGGAGTGATGATCTTTGACCATGACCGACGCTTACACCCGTTCATGGGTAGATATATGTTGAATTGGGTTCGTCACGAAGTGCATGTGCGTGTCATTCCTTAATGTGGATTTAGAGAGAATACTCGTCTTCTCGTCATAATTGGATCTAAGTCATCGGCCGATGCACGTCAATTAGACTTTGTGGCTAAGTGTGACATACATGATCAATTAGTGATTGGAGATAATATGATTAAGTTATTTGAGTAGACACTTCATCATGTTCAATACTTAATCGAGTATTCGTGAATGAAAGGAGGAAATCGTAATAGCCCATGTTTCAGTTACAGGTAGTTGCACGTTTCTCGCAATGTACCTCATATATTGAGAATGTCTGATTTATTGCTAGGGTTCAATTAAGACCGTTAGGGTTCAATCGGGATTGCTTCTTAACTACCTCACTTAACCACTAATTTTCTCTCTCAAGAAAGGGTATAGGTTTGGTGTTATTTCCAACTAGGTGAGATTTTCCCTTACATTGTTTTAGCCTTTAAGCTAAGGTTTGGAAAATCTCTCTAAGCTTAGGATATTACATTTATGCTTAGAAATAATGAAGAACACTCTTGGGTAAATTTGGATATTAAATGCTCTGTGTTCTTGAATGGAGATGCTTGAATATTTGGCTTTAATCTTCACTTTGCAGCATCCTCCATTATCTTCTTTTGAAGATAGTGCAATGTATTAATAGTGTGGATTTAAATATTACCGTTGGAAAGTAATATTCAAATCCATACTAATAACTTCCAGCTTTTCTTTGTCCTTTTGCACTTTTCCTTGCAGTTTTTTGTCACATCAATATGTGTGTTGTCATCTTCTCATTGGCCAGCTTTTTGTGTGTCTAACGGATCTGATTTTAGCTCTTCCGATTCATTGTTGACTCTTCCGATTCGGGTCTCCGATTTGGTATCAGATTTTTGGTCCGCAATCTGAATCTCTAGATTGGTCTCTCGATCGATCAAGACAAAGCAGATCGGTCAAGACAACATCAGTCAAGCTGACATCTGATCGTCAAGAAGATCGTGTCACCAGATCTGGTCAAGGTGACATCAAGTCACCAGATCTAGTCACCCAGATCCGGTCAATAAGATCGGTCACCGTGATATGGTCACCAGATATGGTCACCAGATTCGTCGGGTCACCGTCATTGCATCGCATTTCTTTTCAAAAATTAGCATTGTAGGTCCCGAACGGGTTTCGTGAGGGCAGAAGTCTAGAGGGGAGGGTTGAATAGACTTCTGAAAACTTTTCGTCTTGCATCGGGTGTGATTGCGGTTTTTAATCAGTGCAAGTGAATCGGTTTGATCGATGTTCAATCTTCTTCGAGTACACGAGGCGATCGGTTTGATATATGTCAGTTTAACTGATAGTGCGAAATCTTGTAAATACCCGTGTGAAAAACCAGTTTTATCAAATCAGATTCTCATGTTAGTTTTCAATCGGCTGACTAAGGTGTCAACCTGATCAGATCAGTTGCTTGGTGCAGACTGATGTTAACTTAGAATATGTATGCAATTTTAAGCTCAGTTGTGTGTAATAGTGTAAAGCAATAAAGAGCAAGTAAATGCACATAAGATTTTATAGTGGTTCAGACGAAACCCGTCCTACGTCCACTCTTCCCTTAACACAAGGGGCACCAACTTAACCAACCTAACCGGCTGGACTTAGTTTAATGTGTTAGTCCAACACCCAACATATGTTTATCGAGTTCACACTCAACCGATCCCAGAAATCAGAAACTAGAATCCCTAGTCTGAAATCTTGCGGTAACAAACTTAACCTAACTTTGAGTTTGGGTAAAGATTTGTTGTGGTTCCAACTGGAAATCTATCCTAGTGTTTATGTAGCCAAATGCTAGAGGATGAGATTTCTATGCTAAGAACAATGGGAAGAACACTTAAGAATAATCTTCAAAATCGGTGTTCTTCGAGCGGAAATTCTGCTAGCTTTTGCTTCTTGATAATTTGCGTTAATATTGTTGTTCCGCTTTGCTTGATTGTCCTCTTTCTTCACTGGACGAGCAATCCTATTTTATAGACCACGAAATCAAAGAGCCGTTGGAGAGCAATTTGAATTTCGGGCTATATTAGGTAGGTTATAGGATATGATTGTGACGTGCTCCGAATATCGGCGTGGCCGTAGGCATGATTAGTGCCGTTTATGTCTGCAGTGTCGAATCCCGTATTGTCAGCTCTTCTTGTGCACGTGTCGCTTTCTCTTTGGCTTCGCGAGGCGGCACTTCAGTATTTGTCCATATGACGATTGATATTCCTTTTGTAGAATATTTGTCTTGTCTGGTGTACCATTTTGGTTGGCGCGGTGTGGTGACTTGACGGATAAGCGATCGGTCTACCTTGTAGAGTCTTACGATCTGATTGTCTTAGCACAATTTGCGGAACTTGGTGATGTAGGTCTACGGTCTTACGGTAGTCTTCGATCTTTAGGTGACTACGAGCCTCGGTGTCTTGATCATCTTGAGTCTTGAGGTTTATTCTTGAGTCTTGAGGTTTCTCTGAGTCTTCAGGTTTATCTGAGTCTTCAGGTTCATCTGAGTCTCAGTGTCTTCTATCTTCACCTGATCATCTGACTTCTTCTTGTCTTCTGACTTGTCTTAGTCTTCTGATCATCTGACCTTATCTGGTCATCTGATAACTTGACCTGACCTATACATATTGAGTTCCCCCTCAATATGTGACCTATCTTTACATCGACTATCTATACATTTCATTTGGTCATCTTATCTGGTTCGGTTCTCGTCATCGATTGACTCGCAGATGCGATTGGTCTATTACAACTTGTTTTGGAACTTCTATCGAAAGTAAATACAAATTTCCCAACAAGCATGTTTCGTCTTGTTCAGCTCATCAGTTTACTCGGAACTCATCCTACTCATCTGATCTCGATCATCTTTGTCTGATTTCATGAGTTTCCCCTTAACTTGTTCTCTCGTTCCCCCTCAACTTGTTATATGTAGATTAACTTAAATAACACAAGTTGATAATGTTTTGGCATAATTCATCAAAACTAAAATATCCCAACAATTTCCCCCTTTTTGATAATGACGCCAAAACTAACTAACAACAAAAAAAATATACGAGAAAAACAGTGTTAGTTAAACAAGTGAAATAATGAAGAACATTTGATGCATTAAAAAAAATGATGAGAAGATGATTGTCAACCTCCATGAATTTTATAAATAATATGCATTTTAAACTAAATGGGTTTTAACAAAAAAGATCAGTTCAGGTGTTCACATTAAAATCTAGTGAACTTTTGAACCCCTGCTCTGATACCACTTGTTGGTCCCGAAAAAATAGTACATACTTCAGAAGACAATGAGATGTTGTCTTAGAATCAGAGAGATGGAATATTTCATTCAGATAGGTGTGTGCATTACACAATACATAAAAACGTACCTATCATCTGATTCCAAGTTGTCTTCCTCAGGTGTACTTGAACATTTGAAGTTCTTTGGGGATACCAAACATCTGGTACATCCTTTGCATCAGCTTGTCCAGATCTTCTCTTCTATAGATCCCTCCTTTGTCAGCAAATCCATAGTAGGCATTCTTGAATTTGACAGCATCTAGCTTGTTGTTTGGACGCAAAGGTGGAAGGAGTTGTTCAACGGGAGGAGCTTCAGGTATCAGTGACATGATCTTCCCTTCCTTCATCACCGTCTGGTAGAAGTCTGGATACTTCGTTTCTAACCAGTTCCGAAATTCATCATCATTTTCTATTTGGTCTTGATGAATCGGAATCATCTCCAGGATGTACACATCACACAACCATTCTGCTCTGATCTGATCCCATTCAGGAAGCAGATCTGGCGAAGCACGAGGATGTCTTTAACAGTCTTAGGAAAGGCATTCTTTTTCCCAAGCAATCTCCTCTGCTGCGGCTTCATTCTTTCTCTTCCTTCGGATGTATGCGATGTTTAGTCCCTTAGCCTCTGCTAATACGCTTCTTGATGGCGGCCTCTCTTATTCTCATCTGGGTTTGCTCTTGAATTTGTTGAGAGACATCCGGCTTTTGGTAAAGAATAATTGGCCTTGACTCACGAACTTTGATAGCTTTCACCATCTTGCCTTTGCCTTTCTTTCTCCTCGAGTTTGCTCGGAGTTCATCTCGTTCGTCTTCTTGACTAATCTCTTAGCGAGTTCAAGGCTCTTGGCTTGATCATCGATTTTCATTCTTTTTTACATGCGAGCGAAGAGAAGTCTTCAATCTTGTTGACTCTGGCAATAACCTCACGAAAAGAGCAATCTTACCTTTCATTGATCTCTTTTGCTATGTTGCTCCACGGTTTCTTTCACTTCAAAGAACGAGATCGATAGATTGAGTGGTGGCAAGTCGAGATCTGATGGTTTCGGAAAAGATGCAATTGCTACCAAGCGTATTCTTTTTTCTTTCTTCCTTGTCCTTCCCCCCCTTTTGGTTTCATCAAAGAGGTTGGGCGACCCTGCGATTTAGAGCAATAAAGCGTCGTGTGATCTCCTCTCGAAGTTCCTCAACAACAAGAGGAGTGATCGTGAGTGGCGAAGGTGCGCGAGGAGTTAAAAAAGCGTCGAGAGCAAATTCGATGTCCTTTCTTGTTCGTTCTGTAGAAAGCTGCAAAGTGTTTCCAACCCATATTCATGTGGTTGTCGGTTTTTCTCAAGGATGCCCGGACATTTTCCAAGCTTTTTGTGTCTCATTGAGCATATCTGTCGAACTTTGAGTTTATCGATTGGAGATTGAGCTTCTCGACAAGAGGATTTACTAGTTGCATTACTTCATAAAGGATGGCATTATGCATCCCAGTGTGTGTGACTTCTTTTCTCTGTCGGCCGGTTTTGCTTGCTCTTCTTCAAACCGCTTCATCGGTCTGCTGTGAGGAGAGTTTGTGAATTTGTCTTCAATAGCAGCCTTGACCCCATCCCGGATTTTCTCAAATTATAAAGATCTAGGGTATCGGAACTCAAGGATAGCGATGCAGTGGGATGTTGAAGCCTTGCCAAGTCGGGTCTCATCTGCAAAGCACCCATTCTTGGTTCATCGGCAACTCCCTCATGATCTGTAGGAGGTTGAACAGTTGCCTCCCTGTTATCAGCAATTCCGAACCTTTCATGAATCAACCATCTGATATCATCTTCAGAGGCCAATTCAACAGCGCTTTCAATCCCAGCATTGTTCAAGCACTTCATCTCCAAGTCTACAATGAAATCAGATCCCAGAGTTGTCATGAGGATCAGAAATTCCTTGATGTTTTTCAATCTGATATCCCTCCAGAACACAATCTCTTCTATTTGATGCTGATTGCTAGGATGTTGTTCCAATTCAGGGCACAGGTCCAGCAGATACTCCTTGATCTGTTGCTTCATTATCCTTATAATCGGGCTTTCTGAAATAGGTGAAGCAAACACGGTTCTGGTATTGAAGGGATTATGAGAGATGGACACACGCTTGTCAGATCTCTCAGGTTCTGCTATCTTGTTTGGAGATTGGGAGTGAAATGGGGATATTTGTGGTTCAGGTTCGTTTTCCATTTGTTGAGGGTGTTCAGTTTCCTGAACAGGTTCATTGGTTGGGGGAGTGGGAGATCTGGGTGATCTGATTGGTGAGGGTGAGGGTGAGAAAGTTTTGTGAGGAGAGGGTGATGGCGATTTGGAAGTGGGCGTAGGCGATCTTGCTTTCTGGAAGATCCTTGTGAGAGGCAGAGAATCAGATGGTGATTATTCCTCAGAGTGCTCCACTTCTGTCCCTCTGACAGCTTTTTCTCCTTCTTCTTCGATCATCTGCTCGTCCCTTACTTCTCTGGCAGTGTGCTCAGAACTGACTGCTATCTCCTTTTCTGATTCCACCTGAATCAGATCCTTCGTTCTGTGAACTTGTTGAGCAGAACTAGGAGCAGTCTTCAGAGGAGAAGTTACTGTCTTCTGGCGTTTTCGCTGAGCATCTGGTTTCTTGGGCAGATCCTTCCTCTTCAGCCTCTTCTCTGGAAAGGTCGTTCCCTGCGCTTCTGAAGATGCAGTTGCCTTTTCTTTTCCCTTCTTTTCTCCCTTGGGTTTGGGCACATAAGGAGTAGGATCCTCATCAGATTGACCAGGCAGGGGCTCATCCTTGCCCAAGATGGCCTTGTGTTTTGCTTGATATATCTTCGCTCCATTCTCATTCCATTCATAATTCTTTGGCAGCTTATCTGACAGAATGATTGAGATTTTGTGCATGAAAGAGCACTTGGAAGATAAACACACTTCATTTCTCTGGGTCAGTTCGAACTTCTCCGAGTCTTTCCGCAGTCGTGCCTTGACCATACCCAACCAATCCATATCGGAAGCTTTCTTGATGATTGCCGTCATGACACCGATCTTATAGGAAGTGACAGCATCAAGACTGTATGTTGAGCACATAATCACCTTCTGAACGATCTCAAGGAGAAGGCGATATTTCCTTTTCAGGTAGGAGGCTTTGACATTTGTTGTATTCTCCTTGTTTGCTGGTCTCAACAGCTCGGCTTCAAGAAAGTCCTTCTCACCTACATCAGTCGTGTAGGTCTCTGGGTTGATGCTTCCTCGAGTGAGACCGAAGATCCTCTGGAGATCATCATTCGACACTCGTACTTCCAGTCCACCAACGGAAGAAATCAGGTCAGCATCAATGTCCTCGTCCTTCTGTAGATTGTATAGAAACTCCAGGGCTTCATGTGTGTGGACAGTGTTCTGATGTCTCGAGCAATATTGTTCAAGCCCACACGCTCGCAAGCACTCCAGAATTTCCAGCGATTCAGGATCTGAGGTGATTGAAAATACTACATATTTCTCATCAATGATATCTTTCTTCATTGATGCGAAGTTGCAGAACTTTTTCCCTTGGCCCTGTCTTGGAACAAGATATGACATTTCTGTATGATATGCAAATTGATGTTAGTCTGAGTAAATTATTTCAATAATCTCAGTCAAACCAGTAATCTAAGCATCAATTAAGCAAATAAGTGTATAGATCGTATAAAAATTACAGAAACATAGCAGCACGACTTGTAAACCTAGGTGAATTGAAATCATGCAGTACTTAAATGAGAAATTACCAGATATTGATTCGTAGGATTGAGAAATCGTGAAAATAGAATCAATTGATTTTTGGAAAGTAAATTTCTGAAGATTTTGAAAGTTTTGATCTTTTAAGAGTTTGAGAAGACGAAGTAGTGGAAAGAGGTTTTCTGAGAAAGATTTGGATTTATAGTATGCGAGGGAAACCTTTTGCACAACTTTCCAAAGTACTCAAGTGTCCGTGTTTTGAAATCAATGGCTGAGATTAGTCGGCCGAAAAAGTTTTAATCGCACGGTTGAGAAAAGTAGTCTTCTCGTATTTTGGACTCGAAAATTCGCAATAAAACACATTAAATACACATTCCCATGTCCGCATTAAAAGTTTTGCAGTGCATGCGTCATAAAGTTAAGAGAAGGCGGAGTGAAAACCAATTTTATGTAAATAATGCATATAAGATGTTCAGAAAGGGATAAATAAGAAACGCATCTGACTGATTGATATTGTAATCAACCAGTTACCACTGTGATCTGATCTGGTACTTGTTGACCTTACTGATGGTAGCCTTTAGCATTTCCCAACAATATTCCACTCATCTGATCATCAGATTTCTGTTTGATCTACTTTGTTACTTATCTGATCCACTTATCCGTTTCTCTTATCTGATCCACTTCATCCTTCAGTCTTCTTCTATTCATGGCCGCATTTTCTATGCACTTAAGTCATACTCCAGCCAAAACATTTACTTCGGGGAGTCAAAAAGTTGCCTCGATTCCCAAATCGGCGCGATTTGACATTCCATAATAATGGCATAAATACGTTGTGATTACTCACACCGTCAACTCATCCAACCATTAGCCGCGTGTTCCTTACGCGTTGTCGATGCAAATTTCTCTTAAGGTCTTCTGAGAAAATAAATTTGCATTTATATCCCTAATTTTCTCCTATAAATTGGCCTGGGGTGTTAGGCAAACAACACAACATAAACCATTCATCTTCTTTAGCTTATACTCCATGCTTTCCGATGAATCCCTTATTTCCGGTGAAACTCCCAGCAAAAACCTTTAACCCTTTTCCAATGAATTGACTTCTCAAATCAACCTGTGTGTTCTTCACACCGCTTTATCATCATCGAAGATTACACATACGATCAATGCAAAGCTTCTTTACCACCAAGGCGGTGGATCTGCTATAGCAAATGAGAAGGCACTTCTCCTAACCGTATGCACCTTGTGTGCCTATCGAGATGACGGAATAAACATCAACGGATTTCGATGCGAAACAAAACATGGTTTTGGTATACGATCTTGATCGGACAATAAATGATCTTCAGTATATCAAACTCAATTTTACATCGACACTAGTGGCCGTATGGTCCTTGTGACCAAACATGTGGCACTGTGTCCCATTTAACAGCTGGAGAGCCCATTGATTTTAGGTCTAGGGGCTCCTAGCACAGAAATCCTTCAAGGCCGCTCTCACTCCTCACTCCGAAGCTTTGAGGGTGGCTCAGGATTTTCCTTAAGGCCTCTCACGCCCCTTTTAGGGTCGGGGGATAATGAGAGCATCAAGCTCTAAAATCTTTAAAGCCTCTCTCCCCTTCCCTACCTAGGTTAGGCTTAGGGTTTATGGTTTATGGTTTATGTATTGACCTCCGGGTCTTCTTGTAATTGTAGCTTGTAATGTAAATCTTACCTCCGAGTCCTTATCAATGAAAAGTTCTATTATTTCATTGTTGTGTTGCCTCTACTGACTTATGCGATTTGTAGCCTTAAACTTATACGACTTGCTTGTTGACCGTAGCTTAATTGACTTATAAAGTATAACCTTCCAATCTGATCAGTTCCCCCTTAATCTGATATATCTTGAACTGATCGGCTCCTTGTCTGATCTTTAGATCGGCTCTTTGTCTGATTTTTACGATCGGCTCCTATTGTCCCGATCTTCAGATCGGCTCTCTTGTTCGATCGTCGATCGGTTGAGATTCCTAACTCAACTGATTCCTCTTAACCTGGTTAGTCTTTTAACCAACTGGTTCTGGAGACCAGACCACCAACCATTTCTGGTGCACTTTCTCCGAGATCTAGAAGCCCTAGCTCATTGCATAATTCTCTGAATCTGATCTCAGCTAGCGGCTTAGTTAAAATATCACCTCCTTTGTTGTCCAAACCCACGCGAACCTGCAATCAAATCAGGTTTTAGGTACCCCTTTAGGATTGAGTCCTGAGGGGTTAGTGGTGGATTTAGGGATCCACACAAACAGGGCACTTCTATTGTAATCAGATAGATCAGAAGGCCTTATTTGTCTCCCATACACATCAACATAATCATACGTCTCTTTATATGCATTCTGATTGGTATGATTATTCGTGCGAGCCTTGAGTGAATCAGAAGACTTGGGATTTTTCCTTATTGTTTGTCTTATTTTAACCCAGTGGGGCTCAGGTGCAGCAGCCCTAGGTCTCTGGTTATAAGGGTAGGTACGACTGCTACCATTAAAAGATTCATATCTTCTTGGCATAGATGGTCTTGGCAGTTTACCTATAGCTTGCTTGTTAGGCAGCTGACCTTGATTGGGTTTCAGATTAGACTTCCTTTTGACAGGTTGTCTCTTCTGATACCTAATCTGCTGATTAAGTTGAGGTCTCTTCGAAAGAACTGGGTTCTTCGTGTTGATTCTCGGTGATGCTTAATCAGTTGGGGTCCGTTTTTGTTCCCTTTCTGATTAGGCACTTGTCTTACTTGCTCGGATAAATATTTAAATACAAAATGAGTCTCTTTCCCTTATCGAGATACATGTTTAGCTTTTTGTGTATCTTTTGTCGAGGAGACTTCGTTTGATTACACCCTTTTGAAGTGAACCAAACGGGGCTTTTGAGGATGTAGAAGGGTTCTCATACCCAATTCCCTTCTTGTTAGTCGGTGTTGGAAAATAGGTGTTCATATCTTGAACGGTTTTTGATGATTTCGTGAAAACCTCTATTTTCTAAACTTTGTTGCAAATTATCCTCGATAGATTTTAGACTCTCATGTAGTGGAATAGCTCATCAAACTTAGCTTGTAGGATTTTGAAATCATCGAACTTGTTGTTTGTTGATTGCTAGCGATCTTTAATCTGAAATACTTCTCCTTATCGAAGAAAGATTTAACTTTCGAGAACTTTCGGTTCTTGATTTACCTTATGAGCGATTTGGTGATTTCGGTTAAATTTACTTTCTTGATAGCATTTCTCTAACAAGTTGATTATTTTTTATCCTTAGCTTATCGTTTTCAGCTTCCACTATTGTATAAGTGTCTACTGCGTTAGAGAGATCATCAAAGCAATTGCTTTCGAGTAGAAACGCAAGTTAATCTCTCTAGTAGGTGTGCTAATAATCTTTTTGGTGTGGAAATTGAAAAAGCGAAGGTTTGGAGGTTACCTCAGATTGGTCTTCCTCCTTGGCCATCGAAAATGATTTCATCATCACACGAAGAGAATATCGAGATCTTCATGGTCTAAGAAAATCATCGGCATTGCTTATTAGGCGAAGTCCTCTCATTTGAAGAGTAGCGAGAATCCTCGGCGGAGATAGGAATCATCAATTCTGATGTATCGAGACCAACCAACCATGGCTAAGCGTTGCTCTTTTTTTCCAAGATATTCCCATTCGCTTCTCTTCTCTTTCTCTTGGAGTTAGGTGCAGGTAGTATTTGTAGTGACTGGTTTCTCACGGTTGAAGCATGATCCACGATCCACGGAACTTCCCTCTGCTAGGTGAATCGCCGTCTCAGTAGGATAGAATCGGTGACTTTCCTTCGATAATGTCCTCGAACTTCTTCTCTCTCGGATCTGTTGTCTCTTCTCTCATCGACCGATCATCTCTTTTTTCTTTTCTTCTTTGTGATCTCTTCGGTCATCAGATCTGGTCCTTTCTGGAGATCTGTCAGTTGGCCTCCTGTTTCTTCCTCTGTTGTCTTGATACTCTCTGTAGAATCTGCGATACTTACCAAGTTGAATGTTCGATCTTTCAATTTTCCTAGTAAGCAGAGCGATCTGTTCAGCTTGGCTTATTATGTTTCCAAAAGGTTCAGTGGCCTTTTATCTGCTGCTGGTTGCTTTGAATGCAACTGATTTTGATGTGGAGGTTGTGGCTTCAGCAAGCGATTCGTCTTCATCTTCTTGCCCTCTTTCTATCAGATCGAACTGATGGGCTTTAAGACTTAGGAACAAAATTTACTTGGCTTCATCTTGGCAATGTCTTGGCAATCCTTGATTCACCGAATGTGACTTTCATGTCCCACTTCTTGGTGAGAGATCTCAAGATCTTATAATTGATGTCTTTATCTGACATCTCTCTTCCAAGTTCTCGTAGCTTGTTTACTGACATGGTGATTCTCCCATCGCGCTCGTTGATGGTTTCGTTTGGCAACATCTTTAGCTTCTCGAACTTCACCCCGATTAATTTTATGTCTATTTGTCTTTGATCTGATCATTTCCTTCGCACATCTCAGCAAGCGTATCCCACATCTGTTTAGTTATCTTGAGATACTTTATCTTCTCTTTGGTGATCTTATCCATCGCCTTCATGATTATATGCCTGGTTATTGTGTCCAGTGTATACAACTTTCTTTCTTCTGCATCCATCAGGGCAGGGCTCTTCCAGACAAGGCTTCCAGGTGCAAAATTTGGATCTCCTCTAACAGCTGGATTGTCGTGATATATGATGATGGGTCCTTGTTCAATGACTTCCATCATTCTGCCGCTTATCGACCCTAGATGGTTGCACATGTATATTGTCCAATTTACATACTCATCAATTGAAAACTTAGGTAAATCATGATACATACCAGAGGTATTATCCATTCTGAATATGATTTTGAAAACGAATGAGTTTTGAAAATGGTTTTTCAAGATCTGTTCAAATGACCACAAAGATTCTTCCTCAAGAATCGATGATACTCAAAGCCGATTAGTGCGTAGAACCCCGCTTTCGATACCAACTTGTAGGTCTTAAGCGGGTTTCGTGTGGCGTAAGTCTAGAGGGGTTGGGTGAATATGATGGGGAATAAGTTGCACGGATCTATTCGGGATAAATATTTAAATACAAATTTAATTCTTATAATTATTACTAGCATGAATTAATGCTATATTAACTCAAATAATAATCCAACAACAAATCATGCATATAAACAATTCACGTAAATCCTACGCATGCGGAAATTCTACGAGTTTACGTGAACATACCTCTTGGGACGACAATGGTCTTGTTGATTAGACACACCAAAAGAACTTCCCAAGTATTTCCTTAATCCTTGCTCGACTATCCGGTGGTAGGGGACGCGAACAATTAACAAAAAGAAAAATAAACTTTGTTGCACCACCTTTGTGGATTTACTAATTTTTCCAGCACATGAAATTGTACTTGGGAATGAAAGAATCATCCCTTATTTATAGAGTATTGGTGGTCGAAATTTTGGGGCAAAAACAATGTGGGAAAATCTTTTCTTGATCTCCAAGAAATCTTGAATATATCTCCTATATTCTTTTTCTCATAATTATAATATTCCACAAAATCCCACCTACTCTTTTTTAAGGAATATTTTAGAAAATTATAGGGCAAGAATCCAAGATTTGGATCTTCTTGATTTTATGAGATATTCTTGTATTTCAAGAAATACATATCTTCCATAATATCTTTTCAAGAAAATCAAGAAAATCTTTCTTTCCCTTAATTATCAAAAATTTCGAAAATTGCTCTATGGATAACCAAGTGGGAGATTTCTTGAATTTAATGAGATAATCTTGTATTCCAAGAATACATATCTTCATTTTTCCATAACAAAATTCAAAAGAAAATCTTTTCTCCCTTTTATCCATAAATTCAAAAAAAATTATGAGGAAAAATAAGCAACAATATTTATTTTATTTTAAACACATTTTTCAGTTATTAGACTACATGTTGGGCTACTTAGGGGGCCTTTAGGAGAATTAAGATTGGACCTTCCAATGGATCTTGAATTATCAATATTGAGCCACAATATTATTCAAGCCCATAAATATTAATTAATCCCACTACATAATTAATATTGCACTATCCATCTTAACCCATATTTACACCAATTAAATCAATATGGCTCCGGTTATTATTTCCCGTGTTTAAGATTATCTAGCCCATTAATTAATTTTTTTTTCTTTGAAATAGCTTTCCGTTAATTAATATCTTTTGTCCTTGGTTGAACGGTTCAACATTATTATCTATAAGGAAACTAGTTCCACTTGCAAGATTTGGTATGATAAACCTCCCTTTAACACAATTTAGTTAATCGAAAAAGTGGGACTTTTCCGTAAAAATGGGACTAATAATTAAATTTGAATTATAAAATCGCAAAAAAAACAAAGCGTTGATTTGCACACAATTCTCCGTATTAAATCTTAGCAATCACATGTGACCAATAATATTGCCCAAGATAAAAAGTATTGAATCTCGTTGATTCTCTACCCATGATAAGTCAAAGCAATAGTTACCAACCACACATGATCCTATTTAAGGAACGAAGATTAAGAAATAACGAACCACTGAGGTCTAATTCTTCCTTGTTCTTAAAAATTTACGAAGAATTTGTCCTCCCTGTAGGTCCTATTCGATTGTCATCAATCATGGACTAGTGTAATCTCTTGGTCAAGACAAGCCAATCCGAGCCTTACACTTCAACCTTTCACGATGGATTGTTCATTTCCAATCTGAGCCTTACACTTCAACCTTTCACGATGGATTGTTCACGATGGATTGTTCACTTCAACCTTTAAAGCACCAGTGATAAATAATTTATTTCAGTAAATAAGTCCAAAATTCAGTTTTGATTATACAAAGTAAAAACATACTTTCCAGTATAATCCCATTTGCTTGAAAGAATAGACTTTGAATTAAATTGCAGATTCAAAAACTTTTAAATGCGAAGAGATCGGTGTGATTGCGGTTTTTCCGATCGAGAAAGTGCTTTTAGCAAAAAGTGAATCGAAAAATTTGGAGTGATGTTCAATCTTCTTCGAGTACACGAGGGCCTGTCGGTTTGATATCTTGTCGGTTTAAGCGATGAACGGAAACTTGTAAATACCCGTGTGAAAAACCAGTTTTATCAAATCAGATTCTCAAGTTAGTTTTCAATCGGCTGACTAAGGTGTCAACCTGATCATATCAGTTCCTTGGTGCAGAATGAGGTTAACTTAGAATATGTATGCAATATTAAGCGACACTGATCTCGGCTTGTCTTGTGTAATAGTGTAAAAGCAATAAAGAGCAAGTAAATGCACACAAAAGATTTTATAGTGGTTCGATTCGAAAAAAAATAATTGTATTAGATTGTATGGGAATTTAGAACGTCCACTCTTCCCTTAACACAAAAGGGCACCAAATTTTAACCAACCAAACCAAATTAAATTTGGACTTAGTTTAATGGGTTACAGACTTAGAATGTGTTAGTCCAACACCCAAAATCGGATGTTTATCGAGTTCACACTCAACCGATCCCGTAAATCTGTAGAAACTAGAATCCCTAGTCGAAATCTTTGCGGTAACAAACTTAACCTAACTTTGAGTTTGGGTAAAGATTTGTTGTGGTTCCAACCGAAATCTATCCTAGTGTTTATGTAGCCAAATGCTAGAGGATGAAATTTCTATACTAAGAACAATGGGAAGAACACTTAAGAATAATCTTCAAAATCGTAATTTAAAAATATTGTTTTAAATTCGCTAGCTTTTTGCTTCTTGATAATTTATCATTTTGTTTTAATATTATTGTTCCTTTTTGCTCGATTGTCCTCTTTCTTCACTTGACGAGCAATCTCGTTTTATAGACCACGAAATCAAAAGACCGTTGGAGAGCAATTTAAATTTTGGGCTATATTAGGTAGTAGGAAGGTTTGTAGGATATGATTGTGAAATTCTTTCTTCCGTAATACGTAAATTTAGCGTGTAAAAATATTCAGATAGAAAAGACAGAATATTTAACAAGAAATATCAAGGCATGATTAGTGTCATTTATGTCATCTGTAGGAATCTTAATCGTCGAATCCGCATTATCGAACTCTTTTTTGTGCACTAGAATACTATTATATCTTTCTCTTTGGCCGCGGCGGCACTCTAGTATTTGTCCATTTGACGATTGATATTCCTTTTGTAGAATATTCATCTTTATGCGGTGTACCATTTTGGTTGACTGGAGAAGTAGAATAAATGTGTGGTGACTTGATAAGATAAGCGATCGATCTACCTTGTAGAGTCTTTTTGATGCATAAACGATTGTCTTCACAATTTTAGACTTCGGTGATGTAGGTCTTCGGTCTACGGTAGTCTTTCGATCTTTAGGTGACTATTCGAGCCTCGGTGTCTTGATCATCTTCGAGTCTTTGAGTTTATTTCTTATTGAGTCTTGGTTTCTCGAGCCTTGAGGTTTATCCGAGTCTTGAGGTTCATCCGAGTCTCGGTGTCTAATTCCATCTTCACCGATCATCATCGACTTCTTCTTGTCTTGACTTGTCTTAGTCTTGAATATAATCATTTTTTTCGACCTTATATCGGTCATCGATAACTTGACGACCTATACATATTGAGTTCCCCCTCAATATGTGACCTATCTTTACATCGCTATCTATACATTTCAAAATCAAATGTTAAGGTCATCTTATTCTCGTCATTGTAGTCCATCAAAATTAGTTTCAAGCGAATTTTTTCTCAGGAAATTGTCCGATTTTGGTCCTATTACAACTTGTTTTGGAACTTCCATCAAAACTAAATACAAATTTCCCAACAAGCATGTTTTTCTTGATTGTTCAGACTCATTTGTTTTTTTTCGGAACTCATCCTACTCATTTAATACGATCTATCATGAATCGGCCTCGTCCTTTGAAATACCTAAACCTCGTTTTCGATCTCGATCATCTTTGTGCGATTTCATGAGTTCCCCCTTAACTTGTTCTCTCGTTCCCCCCAACTTGTTATATGTAGATTTTTTTAAATAATACAAGTTGATAATGTTTTTCCAGCATAATTCATCAAAACTAAAATATCCCAACAATTTAATTTTTTGATAATGGCCTTAAAACTAACTAACAACAAAAAAAATTATCGAGAAAAACAAAGTGTTAGTTAAACAAGTGAAATAATGAAGAACATTTGATGCATTAAAAAAATGATGAGAAGATGATTGTCAATCTCCATGAATTTTGGAAAAAAAATGATCTCGACGGTGATGTGGTGTCATCCAAAAAAACTTTTTACTATGTCTCGAGTGAGAAAACGTTGGTGCAAATAGATGAGACCTCGATCCTTGACTTAAATCCTCTTCTTGGGAGTTTTTGAAGGGCACATTGTTAAAAATGATCGAGAATCGAGATGATTCTTCAATTCAATATCCAAAAATTAAGGGCACAATTTTTGAATTTTTTAAATATTTTTTTTTAAAGAATGGAACACTCATTAAAATAACTGGGTGGTTTTTCTATCTTGATTAATAGTTTTGGTTCACGAAAGAGATCCCTTTTTCGGTTTCAAATTAAAAAGTGAAGCAGATATTTTTTTTTCTTTCTCCTACTACATTTATTTTTCTTCCCGACCTCCATACGGTGGTTTCACCGCGCCTCTTCATCATCATCGCCAAGGCCGGGAATTGCCTTTTACAAATATTTGAATACCCATTCTCGATATAAGCATTCTTTTGTAGACCAAATGAAAAATAAATAACATTGCAAACAATTAATCAAATTCAAATCATCTCGTCCTCACTCCATTCCCTATCCTTCATCATATCAATCAGAATCAATGATACCTTAGGAACATTATGATTTTGGCAGCTAGAACAATCTTTCCACCTTTGGATAAAAACTTTTTGACTCCTCCAAAGAACCTCCTTTTTTTTAAACCCCTAGCCAATCAATCTTTGCCTTAATTTCGATTATGGCATTCATTATTCGCCTTTTCTAAGGTTATGGCATCCAAGACAGAAGAAATTCCGCCCTATCACTTTCATCGGATAATAACAAAGAATCGATATTTCCTTCTCAACATAGGTTTCTTGAAACCCTTGGTGTGATGTGAATCGGCAGGTCGTAGTAGGTTTCTGATTACATCATTTCCTTCTTTAATTATTCCAATGTAAACTTCCATATATAGATATCCCAAGATAATCCCATCCTCGTGACATTCATTCAAACAAACGAAAAGATTCGAAAACAGTGCTAGACAAAGATCGGTGACTTCGGTTTGTTCACCTTGGACCTCCCATTTTCGAGTAAAAAACACCGTCGTGGTCTCTTAAATTGTAAAGAAATTCAAGAGACCCATCCGGAATAATCAAATCGGCACTTTCATTTGGACAATAGGTTTTGAATTTTTATTGTTCCGTAGTAATGTTTTAAAATTTCTAGGGATTCAAGATTATGTAATTGTCGTCTTGAAATCAACACACCTATCCTCAACAATGTCTTCGCAAAATTCACGAATATTGGATCTTTAGGTTAGGAGAATTTTTGCTTCAAAAAAGAGGAATCTGCGATCTCATGATTGCAACATGTCTAACTTTGGGTGCCATTTCTGCAAATAAACACAAAATTCTCAATTTCTATCGAATATTCGCATAAAAACACAAATACAAATACAAAACCATATCAATAGCAAATAAGAGCATATCTAAGACCAAATTTAAATTACCAGTTAAATCTGGAAAAAGATGAGCAAGTAAATGTTTTGGAATTTGCAGAGATGTTTTAGAGCGGGAAGATAATTGTTGCAGAGAGAAAAATTTGAGATTTGTGAGTTTTGTGAAAATGGTGGAGGGAGGGTGTTTGGAATTTTAAACGAGAGGGAAACACATTCATTTTAAAAACCGGGAACCCAAAAAGGCGTCCAATCATAATCTACGGGTGAGATTAGGCGGTTTGTTAAAGTAGACATCGTGCGGCTTAGAAAAATTGTAGGCCGCAGCTTTTGGATTTAAAAAATCGTGATAAATGCATTTAATACAAAATCCTCGCGTCCGCATTTAATGAAAGACATAGTGGTGTCATACCCATTAAGGAGATAAGAATAAACAAATAAGGAAAACATAAACAGTAAAGGGATCAGAAAAGCGTATCTGAGTTGACTGATATTGTAATCAGCCAATTACCATAAGTGTAGATTCTTGTCCCTCTTTTCTGATTTCCAATATGTTGAACCTAATATATCCTCTAAACCTTAGTATTTTCCCACCGTATGTTCTGCTCAAATCAGTACTCTACTGATCTTTTCTGGTCAGATGAACTTCCCCCTTCATCTGATCTTCCTTTCTGATCATTTCCCAATTGATCTCTTCTGATCATATGAAGTTCTCTTTTCATCTGACCATCTTACCTGTTGTATCAGATCCAACTCTTCTGACTTGTTGATCTTACCGTGTAGCCTATACCTTAGCAAGTTTTCCCAACAATGTCCAACTTAGCTGATACGATTTCTGTTGAACCAATCTGATCCTATCCGAGTCTTGGAGTGTGCTCCCACCAAAACCTAATTATCGGGGAGTCGAACGGTCACCTCGATTTCCTGAATCGGCATGATGTGACATATCCTCAATGATGGTCTGTCACTTTGTGACGTCAATTTCTTTGGGGGGGGTCTCAAATTTTTAAAAATTACATTTCCACCCCCGCTTATCCTCTATAAATAGAACTGAGTTTAGACAATCATTCATCAATTTTTGTTCTCAAGTTTGCACATGAGAATTTCTGGTGAGTCCTTGATTCCGGCAAGTCCTCCGCCAATAGGCTTCTTCTATTCCGGCAAGCCCTCCGGTTCTCAGTCCATCCCTATGCTTCCCTTGTTTCTGATCTCGGCTTCATCGAAAGATGACCAAACGGCCGTTGCAAAGCTTCACTGCCACCCTGATTGCCGGATTTGTCACCTTTATCATGTAGGTGTCCATCTATGCCTTGTGTTCCGATCGAGACGATGTGGTTAACATCGATGAGCAATTTCTGACATGTAATATGGATTTAGTATTGTATATGCGAACTTGATCAAGCCAAGTCGCCCTTTTTCAATACCTTATATGTTTTGCACCACATGTATGACTGAGAAGGCTCATTGGTTTTAGGGTTTATGGTTTAGGATTTTTCTTTCGACCTCCGAGTCTATTGTAATGAAAAGTTTCGACCTCCAGGTCTATTGTAATGAAAAGTTTCGACCTCCTGGTCTTTATCAATGAAATTCTCTTTTAATTCCATTGTTGTGTTGATTTGATTTCATTATGTGATTTTTTGCTTAGTTTTCCCTTAATCTAATATCCTTTATAATCGATTGCCTAATCGATTTTTTACGTCGATTGAGGTTCCTTACTCAACTGATTTTATCTCGTCAGTCTCTTAACCAACTGGTCTTTGAGATCAGGCCACCAAAATATGCAGGGCAAAGATCTCCTAAATCCAAAGAGAGACTAGCTCGTTGCATAATTCTCTAAATCTAACTTCAGCTAGAGGCTTGGTTAAGATGTCAGCTCTTTGCTTATCAATATGGATCGTTTCCATTCTGATGTTCTTCTTTTCTGCATGGTCTCTTATGTAGTGATGTCTAATGTCCCACGTGCTTTCATCTTGTATGCGCAGAAGCGGGGTTCTCGTGTGATGATAGCAATTACCAGATTATTATCGCCACGAAGATAGGTACATTGGTAGCGCATTATGTTGTAATCCTCACCGACAACAAAGCCGAAAGCAGCTATTGATTGGGAGCAAATAAACTACCTACAACCATATATATTCGCTTTCATTTAGAGTAGATGTGGCAACAGACGTTTGCTTTTAGAGAACCACGAAGATCGCTTTTGTTTTATATGTTTTAATTAAACCCATATGTACCGATGTGGATTTCTATCTATCCTACATCCACCATAATCGTAATCGAGTACCCACTAAGCTCTAGATTATCATCATCTTGGATACCATAAACCTAAGTTTACTGATACCTCTTGAGACACTTAAGAATCCGTTTTAGTCGCTTCAAGGTGGTTTTGTTTGGGATTTGCCTCAACCGCAAATACATCATAAAAAGAAATGTTATATCCGGGTTGCTGGTTTAAGGACCTCGGGCGATCGGTATAGTAAAGATCCAATCAAAGCCCTATACTCTTTTTCGATTAGTCTTCTTACCACCTTCATCCGGATCCATCAATTGAATGCGATTAACATTGAATTTTCGACTTTTTGTAATTGCGAACTCCATACTTAGCCAACAAATTCCTTGTGTATTTTGCTCGACATATGAAGATCCCAAAGTGTGAGCTTGCTTGACCAGAGACCCTTAAAATAGCTCATCCGACCCATCATGGACATCTCAAATTTCCTTGCATCGGTTCATGAATTTTCACATAACCGATTGGGAGAACCAAATATAATGTCGTCCACATAGATCCGAACCAAGAGAATGTCTTCTCCATCTTCTATTCGAACAAGGTCCGATCAATCAAGCCCTTGGTAAATCCATTCTCTATCAAGAATAGGGACAATGTATCATACCAAGCTCTATGAGACCTGTATTTACATCCATAAAGAGCTTTTTCTTAAATCAAGACACTTGGTTGCTTATTTCAAAGCCGGAGGTTGTTCAACATAAACTTCCTCACCTAGCACCCCATTTAAGAATGCACTCTTTACATCCATCCGACACAAGAAATTCCATATGAGATGATATCGTTTAAACAAAACCGAATGGCTTCAAAGTGTGATGGTGCAAAGGTTTCATCATAATCAATCCTTCCGATTGTGAATATCCCTAAAGCAACTAGTCTTTTTTATTTATGGTTATTACATTGTGCTCATCCTTCTTGTTCTTGAATACCCCACTTTAGTACCAATCACATCTTGATGAGTTGGTGCATCTACAAGTTCCCAAACTTGATTTCTTTCAAACTATTCTAGTTCTTCTTGCATGGCTAGAATCCCAACTTGCATCTTGAAAGAGCTTCTTCAACTGTGAGTGGTTCCTTCAAAGACAGATAACAACAATACATTGCACTTTCACCAATATGATGTCTAGTTCTAACTCTATCAGATGGGTCTCCGATGATCAGATCAGTTGGATGACTGGTTATCCAGGTCCTTCTGTCCTGATTGTCATCTGTTTGGAGAACATCATCCTCTTCTGATAAAGATTCATCACTAGAGACTGGGAGAGGTACTTGAGTAGGATCCACTTGGCATGGACATGTCTCAGCTGATTTTGGACTCATCATGTCTGTCAAGTCATCTCTGTACCATTATGGTTATTAGGAACATCAGTGTTCCCCCGAACCAGATGGTTTAGTTATTCATCGTCTCAAATTTATGCGAACTTCTTCAGCGAGGTTATGCGTGCATCTAGGGTCTTTTCGACTGGTGAATCATCAAGGTCAAAATTAGGAACATATATTGTGACATATTTTGGTTCCTTTCCTTTGAGCCTTAAATTGATCCATTTTACGCAGTATCCGAATAGCAGGTTGCAGATCCGGTGCCGCTCGCTCTTCGAAGGCGGAGACATTTTCCGATCGAAGATGTCTCATCAAAGACCACATGAGGTGTTTCTTCCACAACTAGGGTTCATCTGTTGAAAACCCTAAATGCCTTGTTGGTTGAGGTATATCCTAAAAATATACCCTCATATGCTTTGGCATCAAAAGTTTTCAACTGACTCTTCCCATTGTTGTGTATGAAACACTTGCACCTAAAAACATGGAAGTAAGAAACACGAGGTTTTCTGCCTTTCCACATTTCATAAGGTGTTTTAAAGTGAATCTTAGTTAGAGAACATTTGTTCTGCGTGTGGCATGCAGTGTTGATTGCTTCTGCCCAGAAGCAACTTTGAGTAGCATGTTCAGCTAACATAATGCGTGTAGCTTCTTTGAGTGTTCTGTTCCTTCTTTCTGCTACGCCATTCTGTTGTGGTGTTCTTGCAGCTGATGTCTCATGCTGTATACCAAACTCAGAGCAAAAATCAGATATAAACTGGTTAAGGAATTCAGTACCTTTATCTGATCTGATTTTCACTATGCTGAGACCCTTTTCATTCTGAATTTTCTTGAGCAGCTCGGGTAGTTTGGTTGTAGTTTCACTTTTCTTATACAAGAATATAACCCAGGTGAACTTGGAATAATCATCCACGACCACCAGAGTGTATTTGTGTCCACTGAAACTTAGAGGTGTAACTGGTCCAAACAAATCCATATGGAGCAGTTGCAGTACTCTGCTGGATGGAGGAGAAGGTATTCCTTTGAATGAAGCTTTTACTTGTTTTCCCTTCTGACATTCGACACATGTCTGATCCTTAGAGAATACTTCATTCGGGAGACCTTCTACCAAGGACATCATTGCTATCTTGTTAAGAGTCTTAAAGTTCAGATGGCTCATCCTCTTGTGCCAGAACCAGCTGGAGCTCTTAGAACTCTTAACAATCAGGCATGCATTTCTTGGACAACTGTTCCATTCTACTGTGTATATCATTCCTTTTCTTGAACCAATCCGCAAGATCTATTGAGTAGCTCGATTTCTGACTGTGCATTTTTCTATCGAGAACTCAACACTAAAACCATTGTCGCAGAATTGTGAGACAGATAACAGGTTGTGATTTAATCCATCAACATATGAAACTTCTGTGATCTGTACATCATCATTCACTAAGGTTCCGACTCCTCTGGTATGACCAAAGTTATCATCACCAAAGAGAACTCTTGGGCCTGGTCTTTCAACATAGTTGCTAAGGAGAAACTGGCTTCCATTCATGTGTCTTGAGCATCCACTATCTATGTACCAGATAACTGCCTGTTCTCCACCCTTATTTACCAGTCCCAAACGATTCTGCAAACAATTCAAACTTTAGGTACCCCAGTAGAATCGGGTCATGGGGGGTTAGAAGTACCTTTCGGGATCCAAATATATCTGGCACCTCTGTTGAAAATAGAAGGCTTGATCTGTCTCCCATAAACATCTACATAGTCATACGTCTCTTCATATGCAATCTGGTTCGTATGATTATGAGTGTGAGCATTGGATAAATCAGAAGACTTGGGATTTTTCATTAAGACTTGTCTTCTTTTAATCCAGTGGGGCTCAGGTGCAGCAGCCCTAGGTTTCTGATTGTAAGGGTAGGTACGACTTCTACCATTAAAAGATTCATATCTTTCTGGCATAATTGGTCTTAGCAGTTTACCCTTAGCTTGCTTGTTAGGAAGCTTGGACTGAGTCTGCATCAGCTGGGACTGTCCCTTTCGAGATGGTCCAGCCTGATACCTACTCTGCTGATTGGGCTGTGGTCTCCTCAGAAGAACTGGGTTCATCTGATGATACCTAAGCTGATGTCTGATCAGTTGGGGTTCATTTCTGTTCCCTTTCTGATCTGACACTTGCCTTGCCTGATCAGCTGGTCATTTTCCCTTACCAGATACAGATTTGGTATTTCGTGTATCTTGGTCAGAAACTCGTTTGGTTACACTTTTCTGATGTGAACCAGACGGGACTTTTGAGGATCCAGAAGGAATTTCATACCCAATTCCCTTTTTGTCAGTCGGCGTTGTTCAAGTCTTGAACAGTTTTAGAAGATTTCGTGAAAACCTCTATTTTCTTATGTAGACCGTCCTCAAGAATTTTCAGATTCTTATGCATCCGGAAGAGTTCATCAAACTTAGCCTGAAGAGATTTGAGTTCATTGGCTTGTTGTAGGTTGAGAGCCAACTGTTCCTTAACCAGCTTTCCCTGATCAGAAGAACTGACCTTCAGAAACTCCAGTTCCGTGGTCATCTTCTGAACAGTTTCAGCTGATTTTAGTTCAGCTGCTCTGCTTGCCTCAATTTCTTTAACAAGTCTGATGTTCTCAGCTCTCAAGTTATCGTTCTCAACCTCCACTCGTGTATAAGTATCTATTGCATTGGAAAGATCATCAAGCAATTGGTCATTGTAGACCTGCAAGTTGACCTCTCCTGCAGATGTGCTCGGCACATGTGGTGTGGAAGAAAGAGACACAGAAGAGTTAGAAAGTACCTCTGTTTGATCTGATTCTCTGGCCATGAGACAAATGTCGTCATCAGATAAGAAGCTCAGATCATTGACATCATCAGTTGTTGTTATCAAACAAAAGTCTTCGACAGATGAGTAACCAGAATCATCTGAGGGCAGGTAGGAATCATCAATGCCAGACGTATCTGCAACCATAGCTTTCCTGTCCCTGTATCTCTGTTCTCTTCTGTTTCTTTTCTCCTCTCTTTCTTTGGGGGTCAGGTCAGGTCAGTCAACACTGTAATGACCTGGTTTCTGAAAGTTGTAGCATACCCTAGAATCTTCCTAGCTTCTTCTACCTGGAGAATCATTTCTTCTGTAGTATTTGTCAGGAGATTTCCCATTCTGTTGATAGTCAGATCATTTCCTATCTGATCGATCATCATCTCTGCTTTCTTTCCGGTCATCTCTTCGATCATCCTTCCTTTCGTCAGAATGATCGTCCTGTCTTTCTTCTCTTCTGTTATCTCGATTGTCAGATGAACGATACCTCTCTTGCGATCTGTCAGATGAACGACGATCTCTTCCTCTATTCCTTCGATAGTCATCATAAAATTTCCTGTATTTGCCCATTTGAACATTTGTTCTTTCCAGCTTTCTTGTCAGTAAGGCAATTTGTTCAGCTTGACTGATGATGTTTCCAACTGGTTCCACAGTTCGTGAACTACTACTTGCTGCCTAAAATGCAACAGATTTGGGATTGGGAGTAGTTTCAGCTGGGACATCATCAGATCCTTGTCCTCTCTCGATCAGGTCAAACTCATGAGCTTTCAAACTGAAGATTAGATCATTTGGTTTCATTGTAGCAATATCTTGACAGTCCTTAATCACAGTCACCTTCGTATCCCATTTCTTAGTCAGCGATCTGAGTATCTTGTAATTAATATCCTTGTTTGACATAACTCGTCCGAGATCACGAAGTCGGTTGACTCCTCGTGTGATCCTTCCATCAAATTGATCAACTGTTTCATTTGGCAACATCTTGAGTTTCTCAAATACAAGTAGCTCAGCTTGCAGTCTATTGTCCTTGATCTATTCACTTCCTTTGCTGATTTCAGCAAGAGTAGCCCAGACTTCCTTAGCTGTCTTCAGGTACTTCACTTTCTCTCTTGTAGTAGCATCCATGGTTTTCATGATGAGATGTCTGGTAACAGTATCCAGGTTAGACAATTTCCTCTCATCTGCATCCATCAGAGAGGGACTCTTTCTGATTCTTGCTCCAACTGGTTGAGTAGGATCTCGTTCTCCTGCTTCAGCTGGATTTAGTGATAGATGATAATCGGTCCTATCTAAAGAATCTCATCCATTCTGTTGCTAATCACTCCCTGATGGTCTCTCATGTCTATGGACCAATCTGCATACTCATCAACAGAAAACATGAGTAGATTATGATGGATACCTGAAGTGTTATCCATGCTTGTGGTGATTTTGTTTTTAAGAAAATGAGTTTTAAAAAGGTTTTCAAAGATCAGTTATAGTAACCACAAAGGTTCTTCCTCAAGAACCAATGATATTCAAAGCCAGTGGTCGGAAGAACCACTGCTCTGATACCACTTGTAGGTCCCGAACGGGTTTCAGTGAGGGTTGAAGTCTAGAGGGGAGGGGTGAATAGACTTCAAAAACTTTTTCGTGGATCAGATGTGTTTGCACGTATGTCTGATCAGAGTGCGATGTGAATCAGTTTGGACTGATATCCGACTTACTGATCTGGTAGACAGATCAGTTCGGCGTCTATCAACTTAACTGATGGTGCGGAAGAAAAGTTAACCCGTGTAGAAAACCAGTTTTACTCAAATGAGATTCTGACCAACAGTTCGGATTAGGTGACTAAAATGTCAAACTGATCAGATCAGTAACTTGATGCTAATCTGATCTAGGTACAAAATATGCATGAAAATAACAAGTTGTGTGCAGATGTGTAAAGCAAGATGAAAAGCACACAGATTTATAGTGGTTCGGACAACTTGTCCTACGTCCACTATTCCCTATCAACAGGGGCACCAACTTAACCAACTGGACTTAGTTTAATGTGTTAGTCCAACACAATACAACCAACAGATATTTAACGAGTTCACACTCAACCAATCCCAGAAATCTAATCTAGAAACCCTAGATAGAAATCTTGTTATAACAAACTTAACCTAACACAGTTTTGGTATAAGATTTGTTTTGTTCCAACTAGAATACTATTATATCTTCTGATTAGCCTAAAGCTAGAGGATAAGTATTCTGCTAAGAACTAAGGGGATGAACACTTAAGAAATAATCTTGAGCTTGTGTTCTTCTTTCGGAAATCTTGAGAGCCTTTTTGCTTGTGAATAATTTCCGTAGCCTTACTCTGAAGGCTTGATCCCATATTTATAGGCCCGAGTTCGAATTAGCCGTTGGAGAGCAATTCGAACTTCGGTCTATTTTAGGTAAGCTTGCAGGCTTGACTTGATGTGCGCAGAAAGGCCATGCCGTCTTCGTGTAATATTGTCCTTTCTAGTCGTTTGGCTTGATACGCCATATCCTGCAATCTTCAGAACCGTACATACGTGTCTCTTTCTAAGTGGCTAAACAAGTACACTTATTCGGCGTCTTTGAAAAGCTTTGACTTAAGTATACTTCGAGTCTGAGAAACATCGTATGCTTTAAGGATAAGAAGAAATACTTATCGTGATTCTTTCTTGGCCTCTACTGATCTGTTGTCCATCAGATCAGTAGTCTTGAGTCATCTGATAAGGTTGTCTTAGCTGCAAATTATCGACTCTGCTGATGTCTTCATAGAGTAGGTGTTCTGATGTGATTCGGGTCTTCCTTCTGATCTTCTCTTCTGATCTTGATCCTGAACTTCACTTCTGATCTTCGTTTATTGAGTTCCCCCTCAATATGTGACCTAATCTAAATCATCAGCTGTCTAACATGTTCAACTGGTTTCCTATCTATTCATCAGTCGACTAACAGGTTCGACTGGTCCTATTACAACTGTTTTGGAACTTCCATCAAAACTCCAAATTTCCCAACAGTATTTTATATTATAGTTCATTCACTTTTAATTTTTTTCATTATTACATATTAATTAATTAATTTATTAGTCTTTTCTTAATCGATTTATTTTGTTTTGATTTGTAGATTTCAATTTCATATTAAAATGGATAAATAATATTTTACACAATAATCTTATTCCAAGGTTTAAGAAAATTTACTAATATACATCTTAAACAATTATTAATTTATATTTAATATATTTATACACATATTTATATTTTTTATTATTAAATATAATATTTATTGAAAATGATGCAATTTTTAATTAAAAATCGCGTAACACGCGAACACTATTAACAATAATTTAAAGTTGGCCTGATTAATGTACAACTCATGCTTACTTTGGACGTTATTATAACTACTTATCTTAATTTATGGGAATGATATTTTCTGTGAAGAAAACATAATATTCAATTAGATCACAATTTGTATATAACTATATGTGACTCTGCTCACGAAATATGTTCAATGCAACGATGAAAAAATATACTCTCGTACAAAACTTGCTCATTTTAGATTGAGCTGTAGAGACAAATTTAAATTGTTGAATCTATCCCATTTACCCAAGAAAAAGATTTGTACTTTTAGTTAATAATTAAATTTTGATAATCACATGTACCATGCATGACCCTTTATCAAATTATATATATATATATATATATATATATATAGTTCTGATATGGAGCCTAATATTGGGCTTATTATGGAGCCTATTAGCTTACGTGGCATTCCTAAAATAAACCCTAAATTATGAACCGTAAACCCTAAACCATCAACTATTCGGGCCGGGTGAACCATGAACCGCTTGGGCCGATTTTGAGTCGGGTCGAGTTAGGTTCGGACCGGGTAAAAAATCTATTAGGCTGCATAAGAAGCTCAATATTAGACTCCATATCAAATATATATATATATATATATATATATTCTGTTAAATGCATCTTGTACTATTTGATATTGCCATTTGTATTTTTTTTTCCGACCAAAAAAATAAAATAAAAATGTACCGGTTCCAGTGTGATAAAAGGGGCCGGGCATATAGTACATGTTGGCAAAAACATTACTTTTAAGTCCACCAAATCTATTCCCACTTTTTTTATTTGTTTATCCTTTAAATTTATTCTCATACTCCGTCTCAAATTTAATGGTAACATATTCATTATTTTTATCTCAAACTTAACGGCAAAGTTACTTTAATTATCATTTTATTACATAAAATACTAATAAACAATACTTTCTACCCCCAATTACCCATCACTTTATAACTTTATCATATAAAATACTAATATACAACTTTTTCTACCCCACCACTTTATAACTTTATCGAGTTTGGTCCCATAACTTTTCTGTAATCTGTTTGTGGTCCCAAAATATTTAACTATCCAATTTTGATCCCATAACTATTGTGTTTGTCCAATTTTGGTCCTATTTTCGCCGGAAAAACAAAACCGACGTCGTTTTCGTTCAAAAATTGGAGATCTCCAATTGCGCGTGTGTCCAAATTATCGTTTGTCCAATTTTGGTCCCATAACTATTGTGTCTGTCCAATTTTGGTCCCATAACTTTTGTGTTTGTCCAATTTTGGTCCCAGGTTTGTTTCTTTTAATTTTAATTTTAATTTTAGTTGTAGTATAATTTTAGTTACTGCATATAAGTTGCAGCATTTAATCTTAATATTAATTAAATTTTTTATTTAAATTTATTGTTTGAATTACCTAGGAGTTAAAAAATGAAAAAAATAAAAAATAAACAGTCAACGTCCATGTGACACGCACGATCGGAGATTGGACATGTGACGTCGTTTTCGTTCAAAAATTGGGGATCTTCGATTGCGCGTGTAACGTGGACGCTAGCTGTTTATTTTTTATTTTTTTCATTTTCTTACTCCATTTTATTATAAACCTTGGTAATTCAAACAATAAATTTAAATAAAAAATTTAATTAATATTAAGATTAAATGCTGAACTTAAAAGAATAATTAAAATTATGCATTAACTAAAATTATACTACAACTAAAATTAAAATAAAAAGAAACAAACATGGGACCAAAATTGGACAAACGCAATAGTTATGGGACCAAAATTGAACAAACGATAATTTTGACACCCACGCGATCGGAGATCCCCAATTTTTGAATGAAAACGACATCGTTTTTGTTTTTCCAGCGAAAATGGGACCAAAATTGGACAAACACAATAGTAATAGGACCAAAATTGGATAGTTAAATATTTTGGGACCAAAAACAGATTACAGGAAAGTTATGGGACCAAAAAACTTTTTTTCTCACTTTATCACTATTCCACTAAATCCTTATGAACAGTCAAATTATCATTTAGTTTGGGACGGAGGAAGTACATTCTATGAAAATATACACTTTATTTTTATCCTCCAACCATCACTTAATTATGTTAATTGTCATTATATTTTTCTTACAATATCGTATATCGTACCGAAAATTCGGTGTATACCGTACCATACCGAAATTTTTGGTACATATCGAATTAACGGTATATCGTTCATACCTTGATTATTTATTTAAAAAAACCTATATTTTATAAATAATAAGCTCTTAACAACATATATCTCCCTTAAAGACTGGTTTTTTTAACTATGAGAACACTCAAAAAAATTCTACGAATTTTAATTTTCAGCTTAATTCAGGAAACCCACATAGACAACTCAAAATAAAAGAATAAATTTCCAATGTACGGTATATATCCAATATATTAATTAAATTAAAATAGTAACATATATTATATATTTTTCTAAATATGGCACGGTATATATCAAATGTATCGATATACCGGTATACCGAAAAATATTTCGGTATACCGATATACCAGGCAAATAGACAATATATAAAAAGAAATTCATGTTCATACAAATTTTTATTCATGAAAATTAGTCTTCCAAAAGTGCTTGATTTGTCAAGGGAAAGTTGGGAAACATGGGGCTATGGTTAATGTCTGCTGATATTTCGCTTTCAACTCCCATCTTGTATATATTTAATTTAACTTATTTTATGGTATGTAAGTGCATGATTGATAATTATTTGATTTATCTGTTGGAAAATAGACTCCACGGCTAGGGTATTAATTGTTTGTCCAATGTGATGTTTGAGTGAATGAAACAGTTAAAACGGAAAAGTAAATATATAGAATTTGTCCCCACATGTATAAAATAACTTCAGTACAATGAGTTTATTAATAAGAACGTGCATGTAGCCACTGAAAAAACATGTTAAAAGACATCTAATTCTAAACTGCTTTCAATGAAATAGGAGTATTTATTATATTCCCTCCTCCGACGTCCAAGGACATAAAAGAAAATAAAAAGATAAATCTAAATCAATCCTAAAAAATAAGTATAAATAAATACGAAAAGTAATTTATTCTAAAATATTATAAAGTGGTTAATTTAAAAATTAAGTAGCTGAAATCTGCTTCCTCTCCTCTCGGCAGATAGATTTGCCAGGGCTGAATTTGGTATTTGGAGGGTGTCTGCAAACCCAATTAGAAGGGTATCCTTTTTTTTCAAAAAAAAATTGTAAATTGTCACCTCGTAATTTAAATTTTGTAAAAGTGCTTTTAAATTATGAGTTGAGGGTATTTAGAAAAAAATATATTTAAAAAAAAATTTGATTAAAATTAATAATTATGAGAAAATTAATTATTAGTAGAAATCCATAGTGTTTGTAAAATAACTCAATAAAAAGTTGATAATGTTTGCAAAAAAAAGTAAATAATATTTAGAAAAGACTCATAGGCTACCAAAAACATCCCTTGCAATTTTTAGCTTATACTACATTCGTCCTGATTTAGATTGTCCATTTACTACTAGTTGACTCGTGTTTTAGCGAGCGAGTTGTTTATTAATATTTGAAATGATAAAAAGATTTTTAAGGTGGGGTATGATAGTCCTACCCCTCATCTATCCTACACCTCCTTAAAAGTCACGTTATCATTTCATATATTAATAAACAACTCGCTCGTTAAAACACGAGTCAAAAGTGAAACGACCAATCAAAAAAGAATGGAGGGAGTATCTTTTGAGAGCTTATTTAATTTAATAAAAGAGAATTAAAACACTTCAAAATTCAAATTTAATACTTTTATACGCAATTCTAAGGGATTACATATACTAACTTATAATTTTTCCAAAACACCCCTAAAATTTGTAAGTTCCCTAATAAAGCAACTCATCACGATAACTTGCTTAATGGATGGTATCAATGTCAAATGAATTAATGCAGCTGCAATGCATTTATATTTTCCTTGGATAAATCATTAATATGGGTTGGGTGCATTATAGGCTCCATTAATGGCCTAATGGGCTTTACGATACGGGCTTATGCATATTCTTGATTAAAATTGTGGGTCCAGTTATCAGCACCCCCAACATTAGTAAATACACCTACTTATTTAATCAACTGTCAAATATACCCTCTCTCGTTATTATTATTTTTTTTTCTATCAGAAAAGTTATAAATTATGAAACTATTATGAAACTAAATTATTTTCCTCAAGCCTCTGTTTCCCTACTAGTTACAGTAGCAAATTAAATTATGAAAACTTGTTACAAACCAAACTATCCTCCTAGTGTACCGACTCAACAAAAGAGGCGCATTTCCTTCACAATGAGCCAGTTCATTGTAAAAGCCCTTATTCTTCTTCTCCAATTGTTCCTTTTTTACCATTTCTCTCTGCAATTATTCTAGATGGTTTGCTACGAAAATTCTCGTTGGAAAAATCTGTAAACTTAATTTAGCAGAAGAATAGGACATTTGATTAGAAGAAGGAGAAGGAACCAAAGTTGGTGGGCGGTGGAGAAATGGGATACAAAGAGGAGAGAAATGGGGAGAGAGAGGGGTGGGGCAGCGTTGATTACCTGGCAGATTTATAGTCACTGTTTGCTGGACATGGGGTGACGACGGCGACGGGTGGCGGTGCATCGCGGTGTTTGGAGAAAACGGAAATTGGAGAGGACGATGAAAAGAAAAACAGAAATGAAAATTGAGTTCTTTTCATAAGGGTATTATAGGTACTTCATAGTAGTTTGTGGTGGTGTATTTACTAATGTTGGGGGTGTTAATAACCGGACCCATTGTGGACTAAAAGTGGCTCCAATGGACGCAATATTGTTGGGCTGCAATGTAGGTCATACGAATTTCGCCTTTTACCGCTATTTTTTTTATGTTGGTAATCAACAATTTCCAATTTTCAATGGATTACTGATGAAATTTTTTGGTCAGTGTTTTGCTCATCGGTAGTATATAACAATAGAATATATGTCCGTCGATATTATATACGAATGGATTATCGATGGATTACCGACAAAAAATAAAAAACTATCTTATATAATAATTTCGTTGGTAAGCTATCGGTAAAACCGTAAGTAAACAAAATTCCTCGGTAACTTGTTTGTTAATCCATTGATAATCAATCAATAATATTTTGATAAATTTGAAAAAATCGATGACGGATTTAACGACAACAATACATCGTTAATTAGCGACAAAAAACATCGTTAATAATGATGGATTAGCGACGGAATTGCAACGCATATTTGACATGGATCCGGACATATTTGCGATGGTTTATAAAAAATTGTCGCAAATATTTGCTCTCGATTTAGCGACATAATTTTTTCAATGATTTATTAAAATCATCATTAAATCGTTTAACGACGATTTTTCCCGTTGATAAACCCACAGCTAACCATCATGTTTTTTTGTAGTGTAATTTGACGATGGATGAGAATTCTTTTTGTATCAATCAATGAACAATCACAACAACAAAAAGTAGACATTGCAAACACTTGTTTTTCATCTTTTTTCGATACGTTGAGTCTCTAAACAACTAATATGTGTAACAAATTTTAAGCGGAAGAAGTGTAGACAAATTGTTTGAAACTGTAAATATCATTTGTGTGGTTAAAAGATTAGCTTCATTTCCCTAGGCAATATGGCATTGGTCTTCTGATGGCAAGTACTCGGTGAAATCAGCATATCATTTGGCGTTCAGAATTATCAATGGAATTGGACATTACTCGGAGTCCCCGTGGAAAATGGTGTGGGCTATCAAGGTACCTCCGAAAGTCAAAGCTTTCTTCTGGCGACTTTGTAAAGGTTGGATGGCGGTGAAGACAAAACTCAGCAGATGGTATCCGGGTATCAGTTCACTGTGCCCGATTTGCAGAAAAATGGGAGAGACGCTTTGGCACTTGTTTATAGATTGTGAATTTGCTAAGGAGTGTTGGATGATGGTAGACATGTGGGAGAAGTTAGACAGATTGATATACGAAGCTGTTGGAATACGGGTTAGAAAACACCAACCTGTATTCCAGAATTGCAGCGGAAAGAAAAAATCCGGTTGAATTCTACGTACATACTGGGATCTCTTAGTGCGAAACACAATCACACGGATTGCTTCCATTAATCACAATGTAAATGCCCTTTGATTTGTGTATTATACGTGATGCGTATATCCATGAACATATATAACTCTGTCCGTTTCTTTTTCTACATGAGTTTTTCCAGAACTTTTTCAGAATGGGATACATCTCCCCTTCTTAAAAGTCCCGTTCCATATTTTAAATATTTGAAGTTATCAAATAACTTCCAATTCAAAGTTTATCCACTTCATTATGTGGATATATATTTAATTAATAAATATAAATAAATAATATTAAATTATTTATTTACATCTCCCACTCACATATGAAGTGTGAACCTTACATTCATTTACTTCACTTATTTACTACATCACATAATACCTTTTCATACAGGCAAATAAATCGTGTGATCCTCGAGAATATGAGTTTTTCACGCTATATAACGTGTTAATGATATATACCAACTTAACCAGTTTTATATGAAGAATCCAAAACTCGTTATATCCCAGAACTCTTTCAGTTAACACAAGTTGACATATCTCTTTCAATCCCTTGAAACTATTAGAGCATATTCAACCTGTTATCATATCTATGTATTCATAATCAAGTTCTCAACTCGATTGACCGGTCAATGAACACAATAGAAAGTGTTAATAAAGATGTCCTTCTTTCACACAAAAAATCTACTGACTCCCACTATAGATGCTTTCCTAGATATGTACCGCATTGCTGCATTAATCATAGTTATTGGTAGCATGCTAAAGTAGCAACACTAAAGTGAAGACTTAGAGATCTAGTAGAAAGTCCTAAGGGTACTTTTTAAGAGGCTTATTAAAACCTCAATGCTTCATACAATTAGAAAATAGGGATATATTTCTCATTTCCTTATGGTTAACATAGCACATGTGGTATGAAACACATGTCACGGTGTCTTAACTTCCCAGGATGGAAGTGTATGTCATTTTATTTATTTTGACATCATGTAAATCACAGTTCAAGTGTATCATCGACACTTAACTTGGATTTCCTCCTTCTATAGTCTAGGAATTCATTGATTTAGCTTTATAGAAGTCAAATAGATTCGTGGTAAAATCTATTGCGATTATCTACAATATAATCTCATCTCTGCACATACTTCGATGTCAGAGGCGATTGCTCGTATGAGAGAGTCAATCAACTAGTTGACATACTACTATATGAACATTTCATATAGTTCACAATACATAAATGTCTAGTAACATTAACAACTACATCGTAGTCCATTTAAATCCATACAAACCCAAAATCTTTAAGATGTCTTACACATTTTCTGTAATTAGGTTTGACAACAAATCTGCCAACATTAAGTCAGCAGAAATTTATTCAAGAATCACTCTTTCTTGTTTGTAACATGTTGGTCCCGGTGAAAACGAGTCTTACACGTGTATGGGGGGGGAATACACGTGTTCAGTGATTTTAAAACTTTTTCTTACTGAGGTCAGCTTGGGTCAGATAATCCTGAAGATTAGGTTCGAGAAGCATGATCGCTCGAGTCAAAGTTCATCGAGGCAGTGAACCCGAGCCGCCAGATACCTCGAGATAATCCCAACCGAATCTCGAAGTGTCGAGATCCTGAGTTGCTTGGATCAGATAACTAACTTACTGAATCCTTAGAGGAGAATTCAGTTTGATAACTATCTGTTCTAGCTACTTAGTCGTGCGGAATGGTTGGCCCTTAGATTATACTTGTTTTAAGCTTTGCTGAAAAACCTTCCCTTATGAAATAGTGATTAGGCTGTGATTCACTTATGCAACTCCAGTGGATTGATTCCAATGAATATCGATTGAAAAGTATGCTTTCAAAATCAGGTCAATGCAACGGATAAGCAAAGATAAGGAAAGCAATAAAGAACACAAAGAATTATAGTGGTTCGAGAGACTCAAGCTCCTACGTCCACTCTCTCCGGCTCTTGAGAGAAATTCACTATCAACCTCGAGCTTTACGATTACCTCGTAGTTTACTTACTCAACTAGGCCCTGAGTTTTCTGACTACTCCACGTAGTTTACTTACTCAACCCGACCTTGAGTTTTCTGACTACCTCCGTAGTTTACTTACTCAATCACACACAAGCTTTCAGACTACCTCTCTAGCTTACTAACTTCTCCTCTAGAGTTTTCTGACTACTCCGCGTAGTTTACTAACTCTTTACAACTCTACTCACCAATGCAGACACTCCAACTACCTTCTCAAGGGTTTGGGGTTTCTTGGTTGGTTTTCAACTAGGATGAGATATCCTTTACAATGAAGCACAATGCAAAGGTTTAGGATATCTCGACTAAGCTTTTGGATAAATCTTATCAAGCTAGGCTTAGTAAAGTGAGCTCTCTTCAATATAGAAGCACTTGGGAAATTCAAGGTATTCGAAAGTGCTTTAACTTTTGCAAGAATAAGTTTGAGCTCTTGAGTTTGCGTATAAATTTCCGTAACCTTACAATGTAGAGGGTCACAAAGATTTATAGGCATACACCAAGGTTACTTTTGAAAACTATCCGTTGGAGAGATAGCCCGTGAGTTCCCTCTTATGGTGTGTGAAACGGCTATATTTAGGGTCCGAAACTCCCTAACACTTTCTAGGCAATAGTCTTTCATGTAGCGGTCTTCACTTTTTGCGATGTCTGGAACTTTTAGACACATCGACATCTTTTTTCGTCGCATCATTTGTCAATGTCGGGTACAATGTCGTCTTCCTCTTTTTGACTTTTGTCTTCGATTAAAGGTAGACACCTTCAACGGCTCTTTTTGGTTACAAACTCGAGTTTGATATAACCTTAACAACACTTTCGACTTAGTTCCTTTTTTATGCGCATTTTGAATGTCTTGCAATATCTAACTTTCTAAAACCGCGTTTCTCTTTATTGCATCCTTCGGATAGATATATTGGTGCCTTGGATCATTCAGTTCATATCGAAGCTTTCAAATACATTCTGCGAGTCCTCGATAATTCTCGTGCTTTTTAGTATACTTGATCTTGATTTCTCGATCTTGATCTTGCGTCTTGAGTCTTCTCGAGTCTTGTGGTCTTCGAGTCTTCGTGGTCTTCGAGTCTTTAGGTTTATCTTGACCGATATCTCGAGTTTTTATCTCGAGTCTTGGTTCTTAGTTTTGTCTGAGTCTCTGATATCTCGGTTTCATCGAAGTCTTTAAAACTTCGGTTTCATATTTGAAACCTCGATTTCTTCAAAACATACTTGAGTTCTTGAGTCTTTGAACCTATCCCGAACTATATCCGCCGACTATACATTTTCGCAGATAACATCCTCAATACTCTAATAACTGAATCCTGACTCAACTATCAAGATCATTCTGAACATGTCATACTTAGGGGTTTTGGGATCTTAATCAAAATCATATAATCTTTTATTAAATTCATCTCCCAACATAACGTCTTTACAAAGTCAAACTTTTTATGATACTTCGAATCTTTAGAGTAAGCTTTAACTTCTTTGATTAATACAATGAATCATAACAGCTCCCACTGGAGTGTTTGATTTCACAATCAATCTTTACAGTTCCCACTGGAGTGTTTCATTTCATAATGAATCGATATAACTCCCACTAGAGTGTTTGATTCAACAGTGAATCAATATAACTCTCACTGGCGTGTTTAATTCAATAGTGAGTCGATATAACTCCCACTGGAATGCCATATACAACAATGAATTGTTACAACTCCCATTAAAGTGTTTAATTCTCAATTAATCGTTACAACTCCCATTAGAGTGTTTAATTCTTAACGAATCATTAAAGATCTCAATTGAGTGCTTACTAATTCCAAATATTTTATGAAAAATCTTAACCAAAAAATTTATTTGACTGCAGATGCACGTGCCACAAGTTCAGTTTTAATGGTGGTTAGTGCTATACAGACTTATTTCATGTTATACACGAGATTGCTCCAATGTTTAAGCAAGAAGGTATAACTAGAATTTGACTTACTTGCATCTAAATCATAATTCCAGTTAGTGTCTGTATACTCTATAAGTTTGAGATAATAATATGCAGTGTCGTCCAGATATCTCAAAAATCCCACACACTATCTTTTAGTGTCTTTTCTAGGATTAACTGATATCTGCTAACCAAACCAACAACTTAACAAATGTCTAGATGTGCGCATAACTTGACACACTCCAGACATTCAATTGAATTTCCTTATGGTACAATTAACATTTCATCTTTGAGTCTTTTGGACATTCATCATAGTACAGTGACTCGTCCTTTTATAACATGAGAATCAACATGCTTTTATACATTCATTTAAATCGTTTAGAAGTCTTACTACATAAGTCTGCTAAGACTATCCAAGTAACTTCTTTGAACGATCTTTATGGAGCTTTCACCAAAAAATTCTCATTGTTGTCTTTCCAGCTAACAATGTATCAACATATAATCATGGAATTACAGATCTATCTTTGGACCGTTAAACATAAACACAGTGATCTTTGTCTAACAAAGTTAATATGAGACAATCATAGTATGAAGTCTCAAGTACCACTGTCTTGAGGATTGCTTAAGTTTGTAAACCGACTTCTTCAATTTACAAACATTAACCCCTTCTTTGAATTCTCCATTGAGAAAAAACAGTAACGTCCATTTTTGATGTAATTCTAAATCTATACTTGATACTATAGGCAAAAAGTGAATGAATCGAGGTAAATCCGACAACAGATGAAGAAAGTTTAAATACCCCTTTCTGAATATAATCTTTCTCTATTAAGTGAGCATTTTAAGATGTGTCCCAATAAAGGATCTACAAGTTTTAAAAACTTGATATGACCTTATTGACTTTATGTTATCTTCCATTGCTTTGTTTGGCTAGTCTCTTGCATAACGAGATAGAACCTCTCGATCGTTTGTAGGTTCATTATCATTCACTAAAGACTAATTTTATTTCCGAAAAAATAAAGAAGGTGTATTCCTCAATATCATGATGTCTCTCAGACACATATTCCCTAGAGTATTTTTTAAGATTGAAACTTTTGGTATAAATATTTTCTCTTATCAAGATTCATCTAATCTTAATGAGTAAACATTTATCAAATATCACAAACATTAAGTAAATCACTCCCACTCGGATCTGATAGAGAGGGATTATTTCAATCAGAGTATAGTATAGTATTTCGAATACCTCCTCTACTAGGAAATCTTTTTAGAAAAATTGACATTATGTGATTTTTTCTCAAGTCTTACTCTGAACTTCTTGATCTCTGATCAATTTGTATCTATTGGATTTAGCATAGTATTTTAGAAGATACATTTCTAAAATCTTTAGACCCTTGTTGGGCTACAGATACCAATATTAACAAAAGATCAGGTCTTCAACTTTCTAGAGTTCGGATGAAGTGGATTTAATCAACTATGAATAACTTTATTCAATATGCAGATAATCATAAATAACTCATCTTTCCAAAAAAAAAAAAAGAGTTAAAATTAATTGTCCTATCACGGATCATATCATATCCAACATATATTTATTCCTTCTTTCAGTCACACCATTGAGCAATGATGTATAAGGTTTTTGATAATCGTCGGATTATATAATTTTCATTACACAGTTCCTTGAACTGTATGGATAAACTTTCACTTCCTCTATCGGTTCTTAAAACCTTTAAGGTTATGTCATTTTATTCTCAGATTCATTTAGGTAATATGTGAAGCAATCCAAAGCTTCATATTTATGAGAAATTTTATACATATAAAACGTGAAAATCAATTTAAGTAATGAAAAAATCAATAAGTTCCATGATTTGCTATTTGACATTCATAAAACCACACTTATCAAATTATTATTGCAATGAAGAACCAACAATGACAGTTTTATCAAATGGTTTTCCAATCACTTATGAACAAGAAAATATTCACATAATTTGACTTTTAAAGACGAACTCGAAAGTCCTTTCACAAATCAGTCATTTTTGTCCTGCACAATTTGACTAAAGCTAGTATGCTACAATATCATCATTTACACAAGCGTAACTAGATGAACAAATATTTAGTAATCCATGAATTATTATCAAAATACTAAAATAATTGTTCTCTTACAGTTCAAAAACCATATAAAACTTAGAATAATTGTCAAGTACCATAATGTCCATTGAATATTCTATCACAACCACCTCCAATATAAATTTCAAATCACATTCCAATCATAGAAGAAAGATATAGAGATGAGATCCTTAATGATCTCCAGATAAAACAAGACATCATACAGTATAAAACATTGACCATTGTCAATCTCAAGTTTGCAAGTCCCTAGACTTCAACTCGAACTTAGTTTTCATATACATTCATATCATCCCACTTGGAACATAATGATGTAAAAAAAATATTCATTCATCATTAGTCAATGGTTTGCGTTTCTTAAATCTATAATCCACAAGGATAAAATTCAGTCAATAAATACACCACCATAGACAATTATGCTAAAACCAAATAATTGCAATAAATTTCTTTGTCCCTCTAGGACTCAAATATTCATGAGTAAAATGACCAAACTCGCAGGTCATCTAATTTTCAGTTTTGCATATCTCTTCTTCTTATTCTTCTTCCCATTAGGATTAATTTGAAGTTTAACTGCAGTAATTTTAATTTTATACTGCTTGTCATTTCCTCCATTCCTTCCCACATGTCTTAAGTTTTGAGTTAGAAGAGTGTTAAGAACTGAATTCAGAAATCAGATAACTTGATGAAGATATGATAGCTCTAAGTACCACATCCTTCAACTCAACAATAGGAATTGAATAAGCGAAAGTCTGTACTTTCATCACGGGACGTGATAACCCTCAAGTGCTCCAATTGTAAGAAAATGACCATATTAGATCTGAATTTGATGTTATTCAGAAAGTGATGTGCTACCATACTTCTCTATTAGATATTGCAAAATATCGTAAGTTGTAAGGTTTTGCACATACTCAAGGATCATATTATCTATAACTGAGCTCAACAGTCTGTCATGAGCTAGGAATTTCTCATATTCCAAGCAAATGTAAATCTTTTGATCCATTTTGATCTGAATCTACATCCCAATCCCAAATCTTCCATAACATGATAGATAATATTCAATGCATCTTGTTCTCCAAGAATATTTAATTAATTATGACGTCACATGTAATAATTATCGTTATTGAGTGTATTCAATTATATTTAACTCGGCGTTGATAGCTTTTGAAGCTATAATTTGGTTTGATTGAAGTGATTCATTGAGTTAATGTTCATTTGTGTATCAATATGTTCAATGTTAAGCTAACATACATCTGAAAAATTTAATACAAAATTTGATATCGAAAAATAACTTAAAATCATTAATTATCAATCTCATTAAGTATCCTCATTAATCAGATTCAGTTCCAAAATATGAACACAAATAGTTTTAGCTTTTACTCCAATAAATAGCTAAAACTTCCACTTAACAACATGAAACTATATGCTTAATAACATTTATCATTATAAACGTAACAAATCAAAATTATGTTATGAGTTAATAAAATAACTCAAAGTAGTCAAGATAATTCAATGGTTACTGTAACCCCAAAATCAACTACTAAGGTTATTCTAATCTAATCATGTTTCAGCAACATCATCAGACAATTTCCATTAATAGTTTGAATCCTCTTTGACATTTATGTCTTTTGAAGTACTACATTTAGTACCGACATTGAAAAAATTATAGCGTAGGGATCTAGGTGATGATTCGTATTCAAGCGTTACATTTACCTCTCAAGGTAAAAACACTGGATCAATGAATCATCTTTAATACATAGACTGTCATTCCAACAACTTGTCTACATGAATCTTTAACCCAATTCACCAATCATTTTCTTATAAAAATCTATAAGTCTTCTTGAAAATGTCATAGCTCAAGTTTCAACTCTTACAAAATCCTGAGCTATTAAGTCGGAATAATCTTATGTGATAATAAGAAAGAGCGATTAAACAATTCATCTCTGTCAATCAACTTATAATTTTCCAAAATTGCGTTCTAGTATTTCATATAATTCTTTTAAAAAAATTGCATAAAAAAATCACTAATTTACAGAACACAAATTTTCAATTAATTCGAGTCATACCTATTAAAATTGAGCAACCATTTAAACATTCAATACTTGAATATTTAACACATGAATTATTAAACTCACGATTACGTAAGAAAAATAATTTTCAAGCACAATAAGCTAATTCACAAGTGAATATAGTTCAAGTACGGTTCTCAAACTAATAGCTAAATTAATAATCGAACTTCCTCGATTTAAATATTCAAAAATTTTATACAAATTAAGGATCTACACTAAAAAATAAGAAAGTAGCAATTTTCGGAACCAATATCGGAGTTAAAAAGAGCCCAAACGAGCCAAACCAAGATTACATGAGTGCACAATCGCCGGAAAACAACTCTAGACGCGCCGGAAAACCACTTTTACTGCCTGGAAACCGCTATGCCGCGCCACACGCGCGCCCACACGCCTCAATGCTCCACCAACAGCCTCCATGCGCCTCCATGTTATGAAATGCGCCGTCGCGCGCCGGGAGAAGTTTTTCACGTGCCGCCAGACGTCGGCGCTTGGGGTCACGCGCCACCAACGACCTCCGCGCATGGGGACACGTGCTACAAGATTCGGTTTGAACCGGTTCGATTCGCTTGGTTCGCGGTCTGAACCGCTGGTTCGGTTCAGTAGTGGACTAGTTTGACCGAAATTTGAATCAAATTTTGAAAATTGTAATAACTTCCTTTGAGAATTTCAAATTCTCAAAATTACATCCCAAAATTCTCTGTAATTTTGCAATATGGTCCCAAATTCGATTGATTTTTCAAAAATCATAACTCATTCGATTTTCAACCAAAATCAACAAATTATATACCGTTGGAATCGTCTTTCAATGTAAATCACTTCAGTAATAAGAATTAATCACAAATCATTCTGTATAGATTGCAATTTCCAGTCAAAGTTCACAAAATTTTTCAAAGATCGATTTAATTCGCACAAACGGCTTGGCCAAAATTCTGAAATTTTGCAAATACATTCTACATCATATCACACACATAATAAAATTTTCAGCCTTCAATCGTTCGTTTCAATAAATCAAAAAATTAAAAAATCTAGAACATATGCAATTCAACGTGAAAACAAATCCAGACCACATATCATGCATATAAGTACGAGAATCGTAATTACATACGAGAATTCAACACAATGGCTCTGATACTATTGTTGGAATAGGGGGTTAGAAAACATCAACCTCTATTCCAGAATTGCAGCGGAAAGAAAGAACCCGATTGAATTCTACGAACATACTGGGATCTCTTAATCCGAAACACAATTACACGGATTGCTTCCATTAATCACAATATAAATGCCCTTTGATTTGTGTATTATATGTGATGCGTATATCAATGAACAAAAATCTGTCTGTTTCTTTTTCTACGTTAGTTTTTCTAGAACTTTTTAAGAATGAGATCACATCTCCCCTTCTTAAAAGTCCCGTTCCATATCTTCATTATGTGGATATATATTTAATTAATAAATATAAATAAATAATATTAAATTATTTATTTACAGAAGTTGAAGGAGCAACCGACTAGCTGTTCCAAAATAATTCAGAATTGGAGTGAGGAGGATAGGAAATTGGTGATGATGCTTACTTGGGAGATTTGGCGTAGCCGCAATAGGATTGTGTGTTTCATCATGTTGCATACCAGCTTAAGGAGTGGGAAGAAGTTAGAATGCCAAGACATGATGCGAGGCGGATGCCTGTGTGTAAGAAACAGGGGTGCACGACTTGGGGATATTTGTGGCTTGTCGTACTATCTTCAGACCCGGTTTACTTCGAGTCGACGATGGAGGCGTGGGGACTATGGGAAGCAGCGGAATGGGCAGACCATTAAGGTCTTCATGCGGTCAGGATCGAAACGGATTCTACGAGAGTGGCAACTACGATCTATGGTAATTAAGGACTCGGTGGAGTCTCCGTCCATTGTGGATGACCTACTCGACATGTGCACTTCGTGCACATAGTTTTCTTTTCTGTAAAAAAAAAAGAAGTTTATTATAGAAATTAACTTCGTTTTATAATAAGAGATAATAGTTTTTTTTTTCAGTTATGATATGTAAGTTATCCTATTTCACTTTCTGTTCTGTCAATTTTGATTAGTTGAAAATAATCTTATAAATTTTCTTCGTAATATTGTAATTGTATCAAAAATATATATAAGCTACTGATGGACCGTTGTTTCTCTATGTACAAGAGGACATTTGGTTTACCAAAGGAGCTACTAACCATTCCTAATCCTTCCTATCTCTATACATGTAGTCTTCCAAAATCCATCCTCTTTCTTTTTCCATTTATATAGCGGGACAAACTCTTTTTTGCCCTTATTTTATAGTTCAAATTCTTATTTGTCACTTTGACTAAACGAGTATCTATAGTGTCATTTTATAATATTTTTATCCTTGAATAGAGTGGTCGCGCGATCACTCTATTAAAGGGTAAAAATGTAATAAAAGGACAATATAGATACTCATTTAGTCAAAGGGACAAAAAAGAATTTGCTAAGGAAAAAAAATGATAAAGTGACTTTTAGGAAATGTAGGATAGATGAGAGGTAGAACTATCATACCCCACCTTAATAATCGTTTTATCTAATAAACAATTTGCTCGTTAAAACACGAGTCAAACAGTGAATGAACAATCTAAAACAGGACGGATGTAATATTATTTAAAAGGTTTCAAAAACTACATATTTTACTATAATTTTTTTCCCATTATTTTGTAAAAAAAGTTAAAAAAGAATGAAAAAATGATCTAAGAGGGATTTGCACCCCTAACCTCTTGCAAATTATTCTAAGATAAAATTTGGAAAATATAAAAAGAAATCCAGAAAATAGTAAAAGAATTAAAAATGATGATGGCACAATAGCGCAAAAAAATAATACTTAGAAACAATTAAAAATTTCAGGAAACAACGCCAATAATAGGATTTAGAAAAAATAAAAAAACCAGGAAACAATAAAAGAAAAATAAATTAGAATGACACTAGTTCATACTCAACAAAGATTCAAACTCCTGACCTCATGTTTGAATAAGGAGACTTCAACCATTAGGCACTTAGAGCAATTATATATGCTCAAACTTAATCGTTTCCCTTTATATTTCACTACTGACATGACCCGAAAAAAGGGTTGACTCGCGAGTTTTATTCCAAAATTTGCCTAATTTATGCTATTTTTACATATGAAAAATTTCACACAAATCAATTCTATATTTTACTGATTTTAAAACCAAAATTTCCAACATTTAATAGATATATCTATTAAATTTGGAGGCGTATGTAACACAGGACCGGCTATAAGGGTGTTCAGTAAACCCACCCGCGTCGGGCCTCACTTTTTCCAGGGGCCAAATTTTCGAGGTCCATTCTAGGCTTAAAAAAAATTATCATAAATCGACGCTAAGGATACAACCGGCAAAAAATCTTCAATTCTTTTCTCATCCTTAATTTTCTCAACCTCCATTAATCTTCCATCAATCTCTCTATTTTCCAATAAAATTCATCCTTAATTTTCTCAACCTCCATTAATCTTCCATCAATTTCTCTATTTTGACAAAAACTTGTATGCAATATTGCATACAAGCCATATGTGCAATTACAATTTAATTGGACTTTTTCATTTTTTGTCCGGGTCTGCAACGCACGGGTCGGGTAGGGCTTTCTTCTTCCTTGCATTCAACAACCGCTCCTTTATTGCCATCAATCTTCAATTCCAACGAAGTGTCTCTGCTATTACGCCTTGACATCGATCTGCTACTTTCCATCTCCAGAATATGATAGATAAAAAGATCAAATTATGATCAAAGTATAAACGATGGTGAGTAATTTCTTGTGGCGTGAATTGTGTACTTTGAAATAAGGCCGACAAAGAAAAGAAATTGCAGTGTGTTAATGGCTTCTGATGCTGCTACAGTGTTTAGCTGCTCGAAATTGCGTGCGGATAATCGGATATTTAAATGTAAATTCTGCAGCAAGGTCTTCTATTTTGGATTGGGGATTTTTTTTCGCTCTTGTACTGGTTTTTGTTTATGTAGTAATACTCTTTTGCTCATGGGGTAACACTCTTTTGTTCATGTAGTAACACATCAAGTTGTTCTTTAAATCTGTAACTTTTGACTGGGAATTTATTTTCGCGCTTGTACTGGTTTTATTCATGTGGCAACACGTTTTTCTTCATATGGTAACACTTTTTGTTCATATAGTAACACATGTTCTTTTAGTAATATGTAACACTGTTCATATATCGTCGTAATACTATGTGAATACTCATGTGTTACCATATGAACAATAATGTGTTACCATGTAACCCATTTTACGTTATGAATATAGTAACACACAAAAATTTGACAAAAAAAATAATATTTTTTCAATATAACAATGTAGTAACACTCATATATAGATATAGTAACACACTAAAAATTTTAGAAAATAAAATTATGTATTCAGTAGGAATCGAACTTGCAACTAAACACATTAAGAGCAGACCTAAACCACTAGGCTACAACACACAATCAATAATGATATGAATCTATTAATATATATCCACCCTGTTCGCCCAATCCACAACTTGTCCACCCTGCCCGCGCCCGACCCGCCCCGACCCCTGTCCCGGGAAATTTAGTCCTTTTTTGTCTTATTTATGTTGTATTGCACATAACACTAGTGTGCAATATCTAACACAGGTCTTTCTCCTCTATTTTCCAATAAAATTACGGTTGATCTTCTGTCAGTTTGTCTGTATCCCAAATTAGTTTTACCCAACTCCAATCCCCTTCCTCTTCTTTTAGGTTGGAAAAAACAAGCAACGATTTGCCAATTTAGACACTATTCAATAACTTGATCTCTATTAGCTGTGGGCTTCTTCAAATTCGAAGGTAATTTTTGGTACTAATATTCTTCAATAGTTTTCATTTATTTAATTTCATAATGGAATTTTCAGAGAAACTAATTGTTCTGGCCTTCTGGGTTCTTGTCTTTTTTAATATGAATTTTTAGCAACCGGATGGCTACTGTTCTGGGTTCTTGTCTTTTTTAATATGAATTTTTAGCAACCGGATGGCTACTGTGAGGTGCCAGATTGCTGTTAAATTCAAGAAGGAGACTGCTAATCGCCAAAAGGAAAGTTTCCTTTACTTCAACACTTGTTACTTTTTTCTGATTGTTCATTGTTATTTGTTAATTATTTATCTGTGCAACTGTTTTTTTTTTTTTTTTTTTTTTTTTTGATTGGACAAAGTTAGTTGTTAGTTGTTAGAGTTAGTACACCAAGCACCCAAACACTCCACAAATTCACCAAGCCACCTTATAACTCCCATACTCCAATTCGTTCCCAAAGGGAATCGAACCTGGGTCTCCCACTCAAATGAGGAGCCCAGTGACCAGGTGGGCTAAACCCCCTGGTTATTTATCTGTGCAACTGTAACTCTGTGAGTAGTGAGCTTATTAAATTATGCCTCCTAAAAAAATGCCTCCTAAAATTAGAAAATATGAATGTGGCAGCAAAAAACTTAAGAAAAAAAGATTAATTCAATCTCAAAGAGGGGCTTTAGAATTCTCAAGTTTCAAGCGATAATAAGAATACTGATAATGTGAATTTAAATGAGAATGATGATGATATTGATTCTAATGTCTCCTTAGATGATGAAAATGTGAATAATGATGTGCCTGTTGAAAATGTGAATCGTGATATGCCTTTTGAAACTGTTAATGATGTGTCTTTTGAAACTGAAAATGTTAATGATGTGCCTATTGATATTGTTCCTAATGATATGCATGTTGAAAATTCTAATGATGTGCCTGTAGAAACTAATGATAGTAGCGATGTTAAAATTAATTGTGATATATATGATCCTAGATATTGGGATGGCCTTGAAGAAAGAATGATAAAGAGACTTAACAATTGAGAAAGATCCTAATGACCGATCTAATAGACACTTCTCGTCAATCCATTACACTAGAATTTTACCCAATGGAGAAAAATGTGATCCATTACACTAGAATTTTACCCAATGGAGAAAAATGTGATAGAGATTGGCTTGTTTACTCGAAAGAGCTTGACAAAGTATTTTGTTTTTGTTGTAAAGTATTTAAAAAAGGTCGTGGAGTGGGTGAATTAACAAGTGGGGTTTTAATGATTGGTCCCATCTTAGCCGTAGATTTAAAGAGCATGAAGTTTGTGCGGAGCATGTTAAAAATATGATAACTTGGTATCAGTTGCGCTTAGGATTAAGTAAGAAAAATACTATCTATAGAGAATCACAAAAGCAATATGAGAAAGAGAGAACATTGGAGAAATGTTTTAAGGAGTTGATGTGGCGGAAAAAGTTTTAAGAACATTGGAGAGAGAACATTGCAGAAATGTTTTAAGAACATTTGAGAATGATGTGGAAGAAAAAGTTAGCTATGAAGATTTAATTGATGATTTTACTTCACAAAACGCTAAACGAGTTGCACTTTTGAAGTGATTTTTTAATTTTTTGTAATATTTTATTAGAAAATAACTTCAATACCTTGTTTAGGGTGTTTTTTTTAAATATTATTGCTTCTATATAAACTAAATTGTTTCATATCCATATTTTTACTTGGGGCCTCACTTAAGGTCTCATTTGAGAGTTCGCACCAGGCCACCAAATTCTCCAAAACGGCCCTAACAGAAGCCTTGGAAGGATACATGCACAGAGCTCGATAAGGATCACGTCAAAGGTAATCAGAGAATCAGTATTGGGCTTTGTCTAGTTATAGTTTGGCCCAGGTTACTCACACCTACCACTTTAGTAAATACACCATATCGATTAATACAACACTCGTATGATGAACACACCCCTCCTGATTTTCCCAAATTACTCTGATTTATACTTTCTTATACCTTAATCAGTATTGGGCTTTGTCTAGTTTTAGTTTGGCTCAGGTTACTCACACCTAACACTTTAGTAAATACACATATCGATTAATACATGACCACTCGTATGATGAATATAATGCTCCTGATTTTCCAAAATTACCCTAATTTATAATTTTTTTATACACTCTACCTCATTTTTTCACATGTAAAATTTCGAAAAAAAATAAATTCTTAATTATGTTTATGAATTCGATTTTTTTTTCGAACTTACTATAAAAATTCGAAAAATATTTCCGAACAATAGGATTAGTATTTCACATGTGAAATATCGGAAAAAATTTCCGAACTATGTACATGAATTTAGATTATTTTTTTGAACTTAGTATAAAAATACAAAAAATATTTTCGAACAGTGAAATTATTTCATATGTAAATCGATGAAAATGGTAGTTTTGATATTTTATGTGTATGTATTTTTTTAAATAATATAAAGATGTATTTACTAAATGCGTGGGGATGAGTAACCTGAGCCTTTTAGTTTTTGCTAGACTTAGCTGTTGGGCCTCAAGATCGATTCGCTTATTAATATGGGCCTTCTGGGCCCTATATAATTCATAAGACCCTAGTAGTTTTATCTCAATTCCATATGTTCAAAATATAAGTGAGTGATTTCCAAAAAATAAATAAATTATAATAATAGTAGTATTTGAGCGATTAACTGAGGGATAAATGTACAGCTTACATAGTTAAATAAAAACAAATTCTTGTAGAGACGAGTCGTGAAATGAATTCAAATTTGTTTTTTTTTATATTTTTTTTATTCATCCATTAATTTGATTTCTATTTCCTAATGATCAGGGCTTCAATATAAAATAAATATAAACACTTTTGTGAAATATTTCAGGAATTAAGTATCGATGAAATATGATCCAGTGGAAAGAAAAAGTGCATAAAAATGGAAAGGAAAACAGATGAAATCGAGGGAGTTGCGTTTTGTTAATACATTAACATATTTTTTTCTTCACAGTGATGCATTTTTTCATATGGCAACACAAATTTTAATACCTTACATGTATTATTATTAGGACAAATATGTGGACTGAAAATGACAAGTAGGTGTTACTTGTTCTTATAGCAACACATACAGTAAAACTCCATAAAATCATATTGTCGGGACCGAGAAAAAAATATTACTATAGAGAGATTATTTTTAAATCGAGTTTTCATTAAAAAATATTTTTTTAAAAATAATACATTCAATATAATACATACTATATTACATAAATGTAAATTTATTAACAAATTCATATATCTAATTAATATGAATTTAACTAAAATAAGTATATACACTTTCAAAGTATATAAAATACATGTATCAACTAATATGCATATAGGAACTAAACAATAGTTATTGCTTACATGTGTATAAATGTTTGTTCAATACTTATATATTTTTCATAAAATTAGTACAAATTTTCTATTTCAAACAAATGACACCCAAAGTTGATAAACGTTTCTGAAATCACTAAAATTGATGTGTCACGATTAACCATAGGTAAATATTTTAGGTCATCTTAATTGTAATGATATATAAAATTTTATATATAATGCAATTTATTCTTATATGGAGGCATAAATCTTTAAGATGTGACCGGAAAAAAATATGTCTTATTACAATGTGGAGTTTATTCATAAATATAACTGGTCCTGAGTTGGGACTGTGATTTTTTATTACTATAAAGAGTTTATTCCTATATAGAGTATTCTTATAGGGGGTTTTACTGTACTTGTCCTTACAATAACACGTGTTTGCCTTAGCGAATAATTCGCTAATTTTTAACCTCTGACTGCACTATCGAAGTGCGCTAAATATAAATACCCTTGTCTACTCCAAGTAACATTCATGTGAACCAGGTCTATATATGAACTCTGTCACTGTTATGTATAAAAACTATCACTGTTATACACAAAAACTTTGACTATTTAAAAATAAAAAGTATTTTTTAAACAGTGATTGCTTTTGTGCATAACATTGATAGTTTTTATGCATAACAGTGAGAGTTTTTATAGATAACAGTGATACTTAGTGAACTCGAGTTCACTGTGAACTCGGGTTCACACAAGTTTTTGTCGTCTACTCTACTAACTTATTGTAATGGTAAGTAAGGGGTCGATCCACATGGAACATAGAAAAATTATTGTGCGTCTCGATGATTTTCTAAATATTACGGAAGCAATAATAGAAATAACAAATAATCACAGATAAAATAAATCAACAAAAAGACTCAAATTCACAAGTCAATCATCCCTTAGTTCTAACTATGTTAATTAAATTTAATGTCTGACTCTACCTTGCTTAGAGATTAATGTCCCTCAATAAAAAAAATAAGTTTTGTTTATCGATTTTATCCCTTAATTATATTCAATTGAAATAAACTCTTCAACGAATCTTTCTAGCCAAACAATTTAGATACAATCAAAATTTAATTAGGTAAAAACATTAAACATGATGATAAAAGACAAACAAATTCTCGAATACTCTAGCTCGATTCTTAAGAATTTGATTTATATCACCCTAACAAAATATTACTAATTGCTACCAATTGACATTAAATTACGGAGTACAAATTATGGACTAGTAGACATGAAATAATAAAATAATTTAGGAGATCAATCTAAATTAAATAATCTGAATGAAAGCAACTAAAACAAACTATATAAAAAATCTTGAGCAAATGTATCACAAACGTTACCAAATTCAACTAACAATAGTTAAAATATGAGTTTAGAAATTTTTGAAATTAGAATAAAAGTACTAGCTAAACATGGTTGCGCACATCTTCAAGTTCTTCTCCATGAAAATCTCTTGTCCCATGCTTCAAATTTGCCCTCTCTCACTCAATTATGGTATGAGAGCGCTCCCAATCTGATACGGAGCTGGAAGTCGGCTTAATTTTGTATCCTCTAGGCTTAGGGTATTTTGTTTTGAAATCCCGTTGGACCTCTTAACCCCATAATTTGGCCAATGTACACTGAGAGTGTGCTACACGGGGTTGTGTTTAGTAAAATCAGAGTAATGTTACACTGAATGTTGTGACACTCAAAGTAACATTCAAAAGACAGAATCAACGGAAGGCTCAGAAACACAACACACGAAATTAATAAGAATTTGCACAATCTATATCAATATAGATTGTGATGTCTTATGGCCGAAATCACTATTTATCAAAATAATGAATATAAAGAGGTTCACAAATCGAATCCTCTTGAAACAAGATCAAGCATATGATCTAAAGGCTAGGTGTATCTCTACACTACCAAAGGTGACATGTTCTATTAGTGTGAAACTATCTTACACCGAGACTAACACTTCACATAAAATAAATCTAGCACCACCTCGAGGTATTGTAAACCCTACAATTACTCTTTTATGGTAAAATAACTCCACAACAACGACCCTATCACTCTCTGGATGCACTCACGCACTCTACAACTGATGCTTGGTTGTTGCTTCGACTAAACAACACACGATATATTGCAATGTTTGGCACTTGATATGAACATCAATGTCTTCTACTTATAGACTTCGTGTATGTGCTAGAGCCTCCTTGAAGGATCTAGAAACTCTTCAATCCACTCTTCCATGATCTTTGTAACTGCCTAGATAGTGGGTCTTCTCCAATCTTCTGAAAACAGCCGCATGATCTAGTCCATTCTACTCGATTCTTGAAGCTTGTGGAAACTTCTGGAATCTTGCAGAACAACCTAGATCGTCAACCTGCAGTCAACAACATCAAAGATAACATTGAACATAGAAGTGTTAGTGGTTAAGAAGAAAGAACGAATACTGATGTTGTAACCAATGTTGTAACATCGGTGGCAACATCAACAATCTCCCCCATTCGATCTTTCTGCTACAACACACCTGAAATAACAAATACATCAGGTACTGTGCATGATAGAGCTCATAATCATATTAGCTGTAGTACTAAGTGTCAAACCATTTTATTGCTATCAAGAATCGAATAAACATCATCAAACAATTTCATTTGTTTGAGAAATTTCAATCTGCAGAAAAACTTGTCAGAGCATAATGTAAAACATATCAGAGCATATGTATAATACATTGAAAACTCATTAGAGCAAGATGTAAGAACATCTCAGAGTAAGGGAAAATGATACAAGTACAGTATGTATCAATCCTTAAGCCTGCATACAAAGTAGAACATATATTACTTGAACATATTTCCACCAATCATCAAGGAAATAAAGTAGAGTTGTCAGGAAGAAAGTTAACAAATCATCCTGAACAATCTACACAAATTACTCTTTTCCAAAAACACAAGGTAAGATTATCAAAGCAATGACAACAACGATATCAGAGCAAAGATACAAAAATCTTAACCTAAAAATAGAATATGATTATCAGAGTAAACTAATCATCAATACTCAAACATAAACAAAATATCAGAGCAAGTCATAATACTCACAAATAAACAGAATATCAGAGCATCAACATTAATATTCATCAACAAGAAAAACCTACCAACTATTGTTCAATAATTACATAACCAAATGAACAGAGTTTAGTAAATAATTTGCAAAAAAAAAAAAAAACAGAAATAAGATTATATGAATAAAAAAGGAAAACAAAGAGAGTAGGAGGTGATATAACTGAAATATATCAGTTGCAGAATCATCAAGTCCTGCACATGCTCCCCCTCAACTTGTTCTTAACTCCCCCTGTCTTCATGATCTTAAAAACAAACTCCCCCATTCAACCATCATGGGAGATCACCATAGATTTCCTCTACGATATAATCAATGTCAGCTTCACCATCATCATCATCTTCAGCAGCTTGTTCAACCGGAGGATCTGGCTCATTCTCTTCATGCACATCATCCTGAACAACCTCAGGAACATCTTCAGTAGCAGGAACCTCAGCAGCAACTTCAGGTGCTACTCCCCCTGGTGGAGCAGAAAGCAACCTCTCCCAGAAGCTTTTCATGACATTCAGGTCAGCAATCTGATCCTGCAAACTTTCAATTTGCTGAAGTATGAAATCCCTGTGAATAGTAACAGACTGAACTGGAGAATTTTTCAAGTCAGTGTCACCATCATTGTTGCCAACATTTGGTGCAACATCCGGATTTTGAACAGCAGATTCAACTACCTCAGGCTCAGCTTCATCTCCCTCTACATTAGGCCTCCTGTATGTAAGTCCCTAATCTGTTTCCTCTCAACAGAACTTTGAAGATTCCTAAATCAGGAATTATCCCACCAAGACTTTCAATAGGTTCCCTAGCATTGTCCAACCTGTGTAGCAGAGCAAAAATCATACATGGATATGGTAAAACACTTTTCTTACCACCTGCACATTTCATAGCATTATCAAAGATTGTTCTTCCCAGATTGAAATTGTTCATGACCACTATCCTATACATCAGGGTAGCTTGAGCTTCAGTGATCTTGGTAGTGTTGGTAGTTGGCAACCAGTTGTACACAACAAATTTGTGAACAACTGAAAACAGACTTGTCAACATGGATGACAACACCTTTGTTGTCCATCTTCTAACCATTCCACAAGTAATAGCAGTCACAATTTCATTCATAGGAGGGACTTCTTCTTCCTCCACATCAGGTGTTCTCAAGAAAGCATTTATCACACCAGGATTGAAGCCTACATTATGACCTCTAAACCTCACATGCCCATATCTTTTAGAATTCCTTCTACCAGTTCATTTCCTCAAATTGCAGTAAAATTCATACACCCAAGTGTCAAAGAAAGGTGAAGCAAACTGTACAGCATGCAAAAGGTTCATTTCCTCAAAGAATTGAATCATATTTTGCCTATCAAATTCATAAACTCTTATTCTCCTCTCAGACAATAAAAGTCTCCTTCTCATAATAGAAAACTTAGGACTAGTAATACCATGATAAGCATCATCACTATCATCATCATCAGGTTCAAAAGATGTGTTACCTAAACTACTTGAGTCTGATTCATCAGGATCATCAGAGTCATCTGGTTCTCCTGATGGTTTTGCAGCACCTTGCTCAATATCAGAGTCAGCAACAGGTTCATGCCTCCTCTTTGTCCTCAACTCAGTTCTAGCATTTGTAGTAGCTCCAGGATCATTTCTGAATTTTGTTCTTCTTTCATTCCCTTGCTAACAACTCAGCAATAGGAATGATTTCATCAGAACTTTCTGAATCAGCATGAACATCAGCAGTCCCATCATCATCAGCAGCATCAACCCCAGGCTCAGATGCTTCACTTGGTTCACTTTCCCCAACAATTGATTTTTCACTCTCCTCAGCAACAGATTTTCCACTTTCCTCATCAACACTCTTCTCAATAGAGTGCTCAATTTCCTCAGCCGACTTCTCACTTTCCTCAACCTCTTTCAAACTCTTTTTTGATTCAGATGAATCAGAACAACAATTGGCATTGAAGCTTGACCCAAATTAGAAGTCTTACCCCTCTTTGTCTCGGAGTAGTCCACCCTGGGCTTGTAGCGGTTCGACCTTGTCCTTGGTTTCACGGGGCTTCTCTTCCTCTTTGTCTTCTTGGAGGAAGGACCAGCAACAGCAATATCAGCCTTAACCTTCTCAACAGGCTACCCCATGGAAGTATCTTCCATCTCAACATCAGCTTGAGCATCGGGTTGCGCGGGCTTAACATTTTCAGCAATCGATTTCGGATTTTCGGCCCCTACAATGAAGTCTGTTGATGTTGCCACCGATGTTACAACATTGGTTACTACATCAATATTCGTCCTTGTTGGGGTTATACTGAAAAGTATGCTTTTACTTTGTATAACCAAAATGAAATTTCTTATTTATTCACATAAATAAATTATTTAATCACTGTTGCATTAAATATGAATGAATGTTATATATTTTTATTGCAAACCCGTTCAATAAGACAGTACGTATTACGTTGTAGTTAATTTGGTGATACCCGATCACTGAAGATCAAATTAACAGCCCTCGTAATTAAGTACAAATTCACAACCTAGATGGAAATGAACGAACCATCATGAACGGTTGAAGTGTGAGACCCAGATTGACTTGTCTTGACCAAGGGATCACACTAGCGCATTTAGGTGCGTTGAATGAGGACCTACAGGAGGACAAATTCTTTGGTACTGAATATACAAGAATTAGACCTCAGTGGTGCATTATTTCTTAATCTCCGTCCCTTAAATAGTATCGTGTGAAATTAATAACTATTGCTTTGATTTATGATGGGAAGAGAGTCAATGCGATTCGATACCTTATATATTAGACAATATTATTAATTACCTGACGATTGCTGATATTTAATACGGAGAATCGCGTGCAAGTACGTCTTGCTTGATTTGTCCCCTTGGTGGGCTCATATCCTTTATCATACCAAATCTTGCAAGTGGAAATTTATTTCCGGTATGGATAATAATGTTGAGCTGTCTTTACTCCAAGGACAAAGATGATAATTAATATAAAGCTTGTTCAGTGGCTTAATTAATTAATGGACTAATATAATCTTAAACGCGGGAAATAATGACCGGGAGCCATGTTATACGTGAAATCGTAATATGGGTTAAGATGGATAGTTCAATATTAATTTTATAGTGGAGTAAATTAATATTAATGGACTTGAATAATATTTGGCCCAAAATATTAAAGCTTCATAGTCCATTGAAGGTCCAATCTTAATTCTCCTAAAGGCCCCCCAAATAGCCGAAAATAAAGTCCAATTAATGAGAGAGAGAAGAAAATTCTTGCTATATTTCCAAGAGATATTTTCAAAAATTTGTGGCCAAAAAGGAAGAAAAGATTGTCTTGATTTTCTTGTAGATATTTTATGGAAAGAGATAATTATTGTAGGAATACATAATTATCCCATAAATTCAAGAAGTCAAATCTTGAATCCTTTAGGCTTGTAATTTTCGAAATTAATAGGTAGAAGAGGGAAAGAAATTTTTATGGAAAATTTAATTAAGGAGAAAAGAATATAGAAGATATATTCAAGATTTCTTGGAGACCAAGAAAATATTTTCTTCCTTATATTTTTGACCTAAAATTCGACCACCTCCTCCCTATTTATAGGGGATGAGCTCTTCATTCCCAAGCGCAATTCCATGTGTTGGAAATATTAGAAATCCATAAAGGTGGTAGCAAAATATTTAATTTCTCTCCCATTAAAATCGTTCGTGCAAATCCTCCCACCGGATATTGTTCGTGGACGCTGGGATATATTTGGGAAGGCTCTTGGGTTGATCCATCGTCTAAATGGTTGTTTCTACAAGAGGTTAGTAATCCCGTAACTCCTAGTTCCGCATGTTTAGGATTTACGTGAATTATGTGTACGCATGTTGTTTAATTATTATGTTGAATTAATTTAGAATTAATTCATGTTAGTAATTATTTGTTTAATTTAAATATATATTTAAAAATTATCTCGAATAGATCCGGACACCCTAATTTCCCAACAACTGGTATCAGAGCTCTGGTTTCGAGCTCTGATTTTTTAAATTGTTATTTAAATTGTTGTACATTAAATTGAAATTAGATAGTAGAATTGCTAGATTTGTTTTGCAGGTATCCAATTGTCATGGTATTTAATGTGTTTTATTTTCATGCGTATGAATGAATGATTTTTAATTCGACTCGTTCGGATTTGTTTTTCTCGTGAGAAAATCCACGAGTAGATTAGGCTATTTGATTTGTTCAATGTAATAGACTAGCCTAGATTTAAGGTATTTATTTTTCGTTAAATAAATTGTAACCTGATCGGAGACGAAGACGGAGACGAGTTAAAGACGGATCCTAGCCGTCGTGGCGGCGTCGTCGTCAGGAAACGTGCCCAAGGAGGCATTTACGGCTGACAACACCTCACGCGAGGCCTAAGCGCCTAGGCGCTAAGGCAAGGATCGACCCTAGCGTGAAAGGAATGAGCAGACGAGCGTCTGAAAGCGAAAAAGCGCGTGGAGGGGCGATGGGCGAGCAAGGTAGCGAAGCTGGGAAGAACGGCTCGCCGAGGCCACCTAGAGCACCACAAAGGCGATGTCTGATTAGGCCCTAGGCGATGGACGCGGCGCCAAATGGGCCGGCGGATGCGGGAGGACATCCCGGCTGCGAGCTGCTTGGCGTGGCATTTCAAGATGGAGTTCTTTTCGAGACGAACGAGTGGGAGAAATTCAAGGCGTTTCTTCTTCAATATCAAGCCAAAGAAAATCAAACCATGACAGTTGGATAATTTGTGCCCAATGTGTTTATTTTTTTCGCTTTTTTGATTTATTATTGTTGTATTTTCTTGTGCTTTATTTAATTTGTTTAAATGTGTTTGCATGAGAATTGCTCAACGAAAAATCTCAAATTCAAAAAATTACTAAGTATGTTTTAATAATTAATTTAATTTTGACACAAATTAATTTTGACCTCCATGATTTATTTATTTGTGAAATCTTTTGGAGAAATTCCCCTACGGGACGGTCAAAAGATAGCTTTCACATGAATAAATTCCCAAAAGGATGATTGTGAATTATTATTAGTGGCGACGATGACCCTCCCACGAGGCTCGATCAAAGCGAAGTAATAATTCTGTATTTAATCATGGTTATTACTTAGGTATAATTGTTATTTATATACTTCTTCGAAGTCCCTGTCAATTTTATATTGGTCAAGTGGGAGCCGACTATTTTTTTTTTTTTATAAATTAAAGGTTTGTAACTGTTCTTGTTTGTAACCTGCTTGAATGTGATTTAAATGATGACCCTCCCACGAGGCTCATTTAAATCTGTTTTGAGATGTTGGCTGATGCATGTTCATATTTTTTTTGAGATTTTAATATGAATCATGTGATCGGATTATGTGATTTAATTTTGTGTTGATCTGGACATTGACACAAGATGTATGTTTATTTCAGTTCAGTATGTCGTAACCTTTTAATCCACTGCTCAATATACTGAAAGAAAACCAACTCATCGGAGAAAACTTTGTTGATTGGAAATGAAAAATTATAATTGTCCTAACTGCACAAGAGCACAAGTGGATTCTTGACATACCAAAAATTCAGATGAGCCAACTGACGAGTCGAAAGTGCGGGGCTCGTTAGATAACCATGCGAGAGATGTTGTCGTTGAAAATGGTGGAGGACAACCCCGTAAGGGATTACGTCCTCAAAATTAATGGCCCATCTGAACAAACTTGAGGATTTGGGTGTAGATTATGATCTAGGACCCAGATCAATTTGCTACTCCACTCTCTGCCCAAAAGTTTTTGAGCACTTTGGCTTCGCTAGCTGATTTTTTGCAAGCTTTAGTCGCGGCAGAGACGTTGATGGGGCACAAAAACTCAAGCCTTGACGGCAAGTGGTCCATCTTCATCTTCTAGGTCAAGGGAAGGCAAGAATAAGAAGAGGACTAAAAGCCATAAGCAATCAAACTCAACTGTGTCCAAGGACCAAGAACATTCTTCAGTCTTAGTAAGAGGGGGAAGGGTTAAGGATTTACCCGGTGTAAGATATCACATTGTTCGAGGAACCCTAGATGTTGTCGGAGTAAAGGATTGTCAACAAGGGCGTTCTAGTGCGTTGTAGATTCTTATCCAAGACTTGTATCATTTGATGATGCCATGTGAATCGCTAGAAACATGTGAAGTGTATGGCTAACCCAATAACAAAAGTTTCATGGTAAGATGAGGGATGCTGGTAGTGTCAATGAAATCTAGAGGGCAAGTGCTTCAACTGCGGTAAAGGACAATGGAGGTTGGCCTGTTCCAATCCCAGAAGGAATGGAAAGAAAGGTAATTCTCACACACTAGTTGTTAAAACCTGTTTGGCATCATATACTTCTCATTCGTGGGTAGTTGATACGGAATCCACTGATCATGTTTGCTTCACGACAACTTAGTGTGAGTGAAATCCTCATCACGCTAGGCGATGCTACGAGAGTGGCAGCTGAAGCAGTGGGAGACGTGCACCTGTCTTTTGGAGACAAGAAGTTAATTTTAAGAGATGTTCTTTATGTTCCTGTTTTTTGGAAAAACCTTATTTCTATTTCTAAGTTATTTAACGATGGATATTATGTTCGTTTTAATAAAGATGTTACTGTTTTTTATAACGATGTGATTATCTGTCGTGGAACTTTAAGGAACAATCTCTATATTATTAACTATGAACATCACTCACAAAATGCATCCTATAACACATCTACTATTTCTTGTAAACGAAAGCGCTCGGCTGACGTGAATGAGACACTTCTTTGGCACCTAATATTAGGTCATATTAACCCGAAAAGGATTCAAAGGTTGGTGAGAGATGGTTCTTTGGGGTCTCTCCAAATTAAGCCATTTCCGACTTACGAATCGTGCTTGGAAGGTAAAATGACCAAGAGGGCATTTGGAGCCAAGGGGCTTAGAGCTAAAGAAGTGTTAGAAATCGTTCACACCGATGTGTGTGGTCCAATGCAAATCAAAGCTAGAGGTGGCTACGAGTATTTCGTTACTTTTATCGATGATTACTCACGCTATGGATGCATTTTCCTAATGAAGCATAAATCTGAGACCTTTGATAAATTCAAAGAATTTAAGGCTCAAACATAGAATCATAAGGGAAAAAAATATCAAGTTTCTACGATCTGATCATGGAGGTGAATACCTCAGCGATGAATTTCTGAACTACCTATTGGAAGTGGGGATTGCATCCCAGTTGACTGCACCCGGTACCCCTCAACAAAATGAGGTTGCAGAACAAAGAAATAGAACGCTTCTAGAAATGGTAAGATCAATGATGAGTTATGCAGATTTACCAAAATCGTTCTGGGGTTACGCATTAGAAACAGTGGCTTATATTCTGAACCTAGTGCCATCCAAATTGGTATCTAAAACCTGGAGAGAATTGTGGACGGGGCGCAAGCCCAGTTTCGGACACATCAGGATCTGGGGGTGTCCGGCATACGTGCTAGACAAGGAAACCGGTAAATTGGATGCACGTTCAGAATTAAGGATGTTCATAGGGTACCCCAAAGGAACTAAAGGATGCATGTTCTATGGTCTCGAAGATCAAAAGGTGGTGATCAGTACCCACTTTAGATTTTTGGAAGAAGACTATATGAACAGTCGAAAGCCTAGAAGTGAAATTACCTTAGAAGAACTTAGGGGGCCAACTCCATTGCCAACTGTACGAAATGATATACCAAACATCACGCCTACACAACCGGAACCTCGTCGTAGTGGGAGGGTTATCAGACAACCCGAGAGATTCTTAGGGATCGGAGAGTCTTCGGACTTGATCTCCGTAGAAGAGTCAGATCCATGGTCCTACAATGAGGCGATCTGAGACAAAGATGCTCAATCCTGGCAAACAGCATTGGAAGCCAAGATGGGTTCAATGGATCACAACAAGGTATGGGAGCTAGTCGAACCACTTGATGGGGTAAAACCCATCGGATGCAAGTGGGTATACATGAGAAAAAGGGGACCGGACGGAAGGGTTGAAACCTTCAAAGCAAGACTAGTGGCGAAAGGGTACACTCAGAAAGAAGGGATCGATTATGAGTAAACCTTTTTGCCCTTAGCCATGCTCAAGTCCATCTGCATTCTCTTGTCGATTGCTGCGCATCTAAATTTTGAGATCTGGCAAATGGACGTCAAGACAACTTTCCTTAATGGAAATCTTGACGAAGTAATCTATATGCAACAACCTTAAGGCTTCATTGAAAAAGGCTAAGAGCATCTGGTTTGCAAGCTAAGGAAGTCCATTTATGGGCTGAAGCAAGCACCCCACGCTTGGAATCAGTGTTTTGATCAAGTTATAAAAATCTACGGTTTCGATCAAAATGAATTTGAAAGTTGTGTTTATAAAAAGTGTGACGGAACTGCATTGGTATTTTTGGTACTATACGTGGACGACATTCTAATCTTTGGAAATGATGTAAAGGTGTTATCCGACGTAAGGGAATGACTATCAAAACAGTTCGATATGAAGGACTTAGGGGAAGCCGGTCACATCCTAGGGATCAAGATCACTCGAGATCGCAGGGAAAAGAATGATCGGGCTTTCGCAAGCCTCATATATAGATACTATTTTGAAGCGCTTTAGCATGCAGGATTCTAAGAAAGGCTTTGTGCCTTACAGACACGGAATCCATCTATCCAAAGAGATGTGTCCCAAGACACAGAAAGAGATAGATGACATGAAGAGCATCCCTTACGCTTCGGCTGTGGGAAGCCTCATGTATGCAATATTGTGTACGAGACCGGATATCTGGTTTGCCGTAGGCATGGTGGCAAGATATCAAAGTAACCCTGGGAAAGAGCATTGGACTACAGTAAAGAACATTCTGAAGTACCTGAAAAGGACACGGGACAGAATGTTGGTTTATAAGTCAGACAGTCTGATCCCCATCGGTTACACAGACTCGAATTTCCAATTAGACGTTGACTCCAGAAAGTCTACCTTGGGTAGTGTGTTTTGCATGGGGGGAGGAGCCATGACATGGAGAAGTGTAAAGTAGAAATGCATCGCTGATTCTACCATGGAAGCCGAGTACGTCGCTGCTTGTGAAGCAGCGAAGGAAGCGGTTTGGCTCAAAAACTTCCTGGTGGACTTGGACGTTGTCCCGGATTTGCCGGGCAAAATCACGGTTTACTGTGATAACGCCGGAGCAGTTGCAAATTCAAGGGAACCGAGAGCCCACAAAGCCAGTAAACACATTGAAAGAAAATACCATCTCATACGAGAAATCGTTAAGAGAGGAGATATTGAGGTGGCTAAGATTGCATCGGAAGACAACCTAGCAGATCCATTCGAAAAGGGTCTGCCTCAGAGTACATTCGAGAGACATGTGGAAGGAATGGGTGTCAAGGACGTTGCCAATCTGCTTTGAGTATAAGTGGGAGAAATATTATTAGGTTCGTGTAGGGTGACATTAGATGTCACATAGAACACGAGACATGCTGTAGTATACTTAAAAGCAGACTTTGAGTATAAGTGGGAGATTGTTGGGGTAATACTGAAAAGTATGCTTTTACTTTGTATAACCAAACTGAAGTTTCTTATTTATTCACTGAAATAAATTATTTAATCACTGTTGCATTAAATATGAATGAATGTTATATATGTTTATTGCAAACCCGTTCAATAAAACAATACGTATTACGTTGTAGTTAATTTGGTGATACCCGATCACTGAAGATCAAATTAACAGCCCTCGTAATTAAGCACAAATTCACAACCCAGATGGAAATGAACGAACCATCATGAACGGTTAAAGTGTGAGACCCAGATTGACTTGTCTTGACCAAGGGATCACACTAGCGCATTTAGGTGCGTTGAATGAGGACGTACAGGAGGACAAATTCTTTGGTACTAAATATACAAGAATTAGACCTCAATGGTGCGTTATTTCTTAATCTCCGTCCCTTAAATAGGATCGTGTGAAATTAATAACTATTTGTTGGGATATTTTAGTTTTGATGAATTATGCCAAAACATTATCAACTTGTGTTTTTGAAGCTAATCTACAGATAACAAGTTAAGGGGGAACGAGAGAACAAATTGAGGGGGAACTCAAGAAATCAGAAAAAGATGATCGAGATCAGACGAGGCTGCAGATGAGACTGATCGAGATCAGATGAGTTAGATGAGTTCCGGAGTCAACTGATGAGCTGTGCAAATCAAATGTGAAGAAAAGCTAATGCCAAAGAAATCGTAAGAGAAGGTTGCGATGAAGATGAGTTAGATGAGACCGATCAAGATCGACGTGATCGAGATCGATATGAAGAGGAGCAGATGAGATCGACGAGATCGACGCGGATCGAGATCGATATGATAACTGGATATGCTAACCCGATGGATGACTGATGTTATCCCGAGATGATCCTCGAAGATATGTTGATCTAATCGGCCGAAATGATCGGATCGTGCAAGAAGAAATCGATATTCGAAATAATGTGACCGAGGGTCGGATGTCCGACCCGAGTGTCAAGATGCCTAATCGCATAAGGTCCGGCCAAGAGAAGAAGCCGAATCAAGTAACTCAAGGCTCGATAACCTAAAGGCTCGATAACTCAAGGCTCGAGATAACTCAAGGCTCGGATAACTCAAGGCTCGGGATAACTCAATGCTCGATAAACTCAAGGCTTAGATAACCGAGAAGGCTCGGATAGTCGATAAACCAACGCTAAGATAGCTCGGATAACTCGGGAAGGCTCGCATGCAGTAATCAAGATCCTGAAGAAACTGAAGAATATAGCCGTCAGATTCACCTGACGTGGACCAATGAGAGGAAGACGACAAGCCTGAAAAAGCTGCAAAAAGCTACAGAATAGTGTGGATTTGAATGTGATTCTCTCCAACGGTAACATTCAAATCCACACTATAAATACAAGTTCTTCCTTCATTATTAAGTGTGGTGTGTGTGGAGAATGTAGCAAACGATGCTACAGAGCTAAGAAGATATATACTCAAGAATTCCCACCATAGAACACTGAGCAAGAAATACACGCATATATTCGAAGAGTGTTCTATCCTAGATCTAAGCACAAATGTAATATCCTAAGCTTAGAGAGATTTTCCCATCCTTAGCATTGAGGCTAAACAAATGTAAGGGAAAATCTCAACCTAGCTGGAAACCAAACAAACCTTTACCCAAACTCAAAGTTAGGTTAAGTTTGTCACCACAAGATTTCAGACTAGGGATTCTAGTTTCTGATTTCTGGGCTCGGTTGAGTGTGAACTCGGTAAACATCTAGCAATCCCGAAAGGGAGGGTAGGCAATCCCGTGAGGGAGATAAGTCCCGTTACAAGATTTCAGACTAGGGATTCTAGTTTCTGGGATTGTTTGAGTGTGAACTCGGTAAACATCTGTTGGGTGTTGGACTAACACGTTAAACTAAGTCCAGTCGGTTAAGTTCGGTTAAGTCGGTTAAGTTGCCCCTGTGTTAAGGGAAGAGTGGACGTAGGACGGGTTTCGTCCGAACCACTATAAAATCATGTGTTCTTTACTGCTTTATGTTTATACTTGTCATATGCATTCAGTTATAAGCAAAACAACACACATCGTTCTTAAAAGAAAAAAATTAGGAATCACCATTCCCTCACCCCTGTTTTATATGCATCGCATGTCATGTTTGCTTCCGCACGCGCAAAATGGGTTTTCGACACACTAAATATCGGGACCAACAAGTGGTATCAGAGCGGGAGTTCCAAAGTTCACTAATTTCAAAGTGAACACCTGAACAGATCTTTTTTAAAACCCGTATCTGAACTGATACCAACTAAGTGGTATCAGAGCGGGTAGTTCAAAAGGTCACAATTTTCAAAGAGAACATCTGTACTGATACCATCAAGTGGTATCAGAGCAGGAGTTCAAAAGTTCACAAGTTTTTAATGTGACCACCTGAACTGATCTTTTTAAAACTAAAACCCGATCTCTGTAAATGCATATATTTTAATGTTTTGGTGTCATTATCAAAAAGGGGGAAATTGTTGGGATATTTTAGTTTTGATGAATTATGCCAAAACATTATCAACTTGTGTTTTTGAAGCTAATCTACAGATAACAAGTTAAGGGGGAACGAGAGAACAAATTGAGGGGGAACTCAAGAAATCAGAAGAAGATGATCGAGATCAGACGAGGCTGCAGATGAGACTGATCGAGATCAGATGAGTTAGATGAGTTCCGGAGTCAACTAATGAGCTGTGCAAATCAAATGTGAAGAAAAGCAAATGCCAGCAAATCAGAAGAGAAGGTTGCAGATCAGAAGATGAGCAGATGAGACTGATCAAGATCAGACGTGATCGAGATCAGATATGAAGAGGAGTAGATGAGACTGATCGAGATTAGACGTGATCGAGATCAGATATGATAATCTGATATGCTAACCTGAGGCAGATGACCTGATGCTATCCTGAGATGATCCTGAAGATATGTTGATCCGATCACCGAGCCGATCCGATCAGCAAGAAGAAATCGATAGCTCGAAGTCAATGTGACTCGAGGGTCGGGATGTCCGGACCAGAAGAGTCGAAACTCAAGAAGCCTCGAAAGTGTCAAGATGCCCGATCGAGAAGGTCCGGCCAAGAGAAGTCTGGTTGAATCAAGTAACTCGAAAACTCGAGATAACTCAAGGCTCGATAGCTCGGATAAAATCAAGGCTCAGATAGCTCAGATAAACTGAAGGCTCAGATAGCTCAGATAACCTAAAGGCTCAGACAGAACTGAAGATCCTGAGACTCAGAAAAAACTGAAGAATATAGCCGTTAGATTCAGCTGACGTGGACCAATGAGAGAAAGACGACAAGCATGAAAAAGCTGCAAAAAGCTACAGAATAGTATGGATTTGAATGTGATTCTCTCCAATGGTAACATTCAAATCCACACTATAAATACAAGTTCTTCCTTCATTATTAAGTGTGGTGTGTGTGGAGAATGTAGCAAATGATGCTACAGAGCTAAGAAGATATATACTCAAGCATTCCCACCATAGAACACAGAGCAAGAAATACACGCATATATTTGAAGAGTGTTCTACCCTAGATCTAAGCACAAATGTAATCTCCTAAGCTTAGAGAGATTTTCTCATCCTTAGCATTGAGGCTAAACAAATGTAAGGGAAAAATCTCAACCTAGTTGGAAACCAAACAAACCTTTACCCAAACTCAAAGTTAGGTTAAGTTTGTCACCGCAAGATTTCATACTAGGGATTCTAGTTTCTGATTTCTGGGCTCGGTTGAGTGTGAACTCGGTAAACATCTAGCAATCCCGAAAGGGAGGGTAGGCAATCCCATGAGGGAGATAAGTCCCGTTGCAAGATTTCAGACTAGGGATTCTAGTTTCTGGGATCGTTTGAGTGTGAACTCGGTAAACATCTATTGGGTGTTGGACTAACACGTTAAACTAACTCCAGTCGGTTAAGTTTGGTTAAGTTCGGTTAAGTTGCCCCTGTGTTAAGGGAAGAGTGGACGTAGGACGGGTTTCGTCCGAACCAATATATAATCGTGTGTTCTTTACTGCTTTATGTTTATACTTGTCATATGCATTCAGTTATAAGCAAAACAACATACATCGTTCTTAAAAGCAAAAAATTAGGAATCACCATTCCCTCACCCCTGTTTTATATGCATCGCATGTCTTGTTTGCTTCCGCACACGCAAAATGGGTTTTCGACACACTAAATATCGGGACCAACATTATTGCTTTGATTTATGATGAGAATAGAGTCAATGCGATTCGATATCTTATATATTAGGCAATATTATTAATTACATAATGATTGCTGACATTTAATACGGAGAATCGCGTGCAAGTACGTCTTGCTTGATTTGTCCCCTTGGTGGAACTAATACAGATTTGAGCTTGGAGAGCTGTTAAAAATGACCTTGGAGAGCGGTTATAACAGCTCTCCAAGTAACAGTTGTCCAAGCAAAAGTGGAGCTTAGACAACGGTTAAAAAACGTTGTGCAAGATATTCACTTGGAGAGCGGTTATGAACCGCTGTGCAAGATATTCATTTGGAGAGCGGTTCAAAACCGCTCTCCAAGATGCTTTACATAGAAAGCGGTTAAAAACCGCTGTCTAAGTATCAAAATTGATAATTAGACAACGGTTTTTAGCCCCACCAAGCCTCCCAATTAATTGAGGCAATTACTCGCTCCCATGGGGGACCGAACACGGGACCTTGGGCGCCTGAGCGGGGATCAATTCCGCTCGGGCACTTGCTTTCTTGCGTTTACTTAATGAAATTAATTCTATATGTTCTAAAAATCATTTTTTCTTACAATTTTTTTTTAATTCTTTATTTCAATTATCTTATTTATTAATTCAATCACATTTTTATATAATAATTTTTTTATATAAATTTAAATTTAAATGAAATTAAAATTATATTTTTTACTTGTACTTTTTTTAATTACCTTTCTTTTAAACTTGTAATATTTTTCCTTCTAGACAAGTAATACTTTTCTATCAAAATAAATAATATTTTTCTTTTAAACAAGTATTAATAATTTTTCATCTAAACAAAGTAATACTTTTCTTTAAACAAGTTATACCTTTCTATCTAAACAAGTAATACTTTTCTATTTAAACAAGTAATATTTTTCTATCTAAACAAATAATACTTTTCTATTTAAACAAGCAATACTTTTCTATCTAAATAAGTAATATTTTTCTTTAAACAAGTAATACTTTTTCATCTAAACAAGTAATACTTTTCTTTAAACAAGTTATACCTTTCTATCTAAACAAGTAATATTTTTCTATTTAAACAAGTAATACTTTTCTATTTAAACAAGTAATAGTATTTTTCTATCTAAATAAGTAATACTTAGACAAAATTGAATTAATTTATAAGAATATTAAATATTATAGGTATTAATTTATAAGAATTAATAGTGATACAAGTTCGTAAGTGTAATAATATGAATTTAATATTATGAACAAGTTTTACATAAGAGTTTGTGTTAATCTCATTATATAGGACAAATATTAAAATGAAATAACACGAGAATTTAAAGAATAAAATATTTGAATTGTACATAAAAAGAATTTACAAAAAAAAAAAAAAAAATACAAGCTTTACAAAAAAAAATAAAAAATTAATTCACTTGGAGAGCGGTTATGAACCGCTCTCCAAGTTTTTATTTCGACAACGGTTCAAAACCGCTCTCCAAAATTTTCCTTGCACAGCGGTTATGAACCATTGTCTAAGTTTTTGATCTTGGACAGCGGTTTTTAACCGCTGTCTTTTTTTTTGTTTTTGTTTTTTTAATAGAACCGCTCTCCAAGGGACCACTTGGAGAGCTATTCGAAAAAAGGGTTGTCTAAGTGGAGCTCTCCAAGCTCAAATGTGTAGTAGTGTGGGCTCATATCCTTTATCATACCAAATCTTGCAAGTGGAAATTTATTTCCGGTATGGATAATAATTTTGAGATGTCTTTACTCCAAGGACAAAGATGTTAATTAATATAAAGCTTGTTCAGTGGCTTAATTAATTAATGGACTAATATAATCTTAAACACGGGAAATAATGACCGGGAGCCATGTTATACGTGAAATCGTAATATGGGTTAAGATGGAGAGTTCAATATTAATTTTATAGTGGAGTAAATTAATATTAATGGACTTGAATAATATTTGGCCCAAAATATTAAAGCTTCATAGTCCATTGAAGGTCCAATCTCAATTCTTCTAAAGGCCCCCCAAATAGCCCAAAATAAAGTCCAATTAATGAGAGAGAGAAGAAAATTCTTGCTATATTTCCAAGAGATATTTTCGAAAATTTGTGGCCAAAAAGGAAGAAAAGATTGTCTTGATTTTCTTGTAGATATTTTATGGAAAGAGATAATTATTGTAGGAATACATAATTATCCCATAAATTCAAGAAGTCAAATCTTGACTCCTTTAGGCTTGTAATTTTCGAAATTAATAGGTAGAAGAGGGAAAGAAATTTTTATGGAAAATTTAATTAAGGAGAAAAGAATATAGAAGATATATTCAAGATTTCTTGGAGACCAAGAAAATATTTTATTCCTTATATTTTTGACCTAAAATTTCGACCACCTCCTCCCTATTTATAGGGGATGAGCTCTTCATTCCCAAGCGCAATTCCATGTGTTGGAAATATTAGAAATCCACAAAGGTGGTAGCAAATTATTTAATTTATCTCCCATTAAAATCGTTCGTGCAAATCCTCCCACCGGATAACGATCTGGATGCTGGGATATATTTGGGAAGACTCTTGGGTTGATCCATCGTCTAAAAGGTTATTTCTACAAGCGGTTAGTAATCCCTAACTCCTAGTTCCGCATGTTTAGGATTTACGTGAATTATGTGTACGCATGTTGTTTAATTATTATGTTGAATTAATTTAGGATTAATTCATGTTAGTAATTATTTTTTTAATTTAAATATGTATTTAAAAATCATCTCTAATAGATCCGGGCACCCTAATTTCCCAACAGTCATTTCTTCTTAACCACTAACACTTCTATGTTGAATGTTGTCTTTGATGTTGTTGACTGCAGGTTGACGATCTAGGTTGTTCTGCAAGATTCCAGAAGGTTCCACAAGCTTCAAGAACCGAGTAGAAGGACTAGATCATGTGACTGTTTTCAGAAGATTGGAGAAGACCCACTAAGTGGCAATTACAAAGATCATGGGAGAGTGGATTGAAGAGTTTCTAGATCCTTCAAGGAGGCTCTAGTAAGGCGTACACGAAGTCTATAAATAGAGGACATTTATGTTCACATTAATTGCCGAACATTGCCATATATCGTGTAATGTTTAGTCGAAGTAACAACCAAGCATCAACTGTAGAGTGCGTGAGTGCATCCAGAGTGATAGGGTCTTTGTTGTGGAGTTTGTTTTACCATTAGAGTGTAATTGTAGGGTTTACAATACCTCGAGGTGGTGCTAGATTTGTTTTATGTGGAGTGTTAGTCTCGGTGTAAGATAGTTTCTCACTCATAGAATAGGTCACCTTTGGTAGTTTAGAGATACACATATCCTTTACATCATATGCTTGATCTTGTTTCAAGAGGATTCGATTTTTGAACCTCTTTGTATTCATTATTTTGATAAATAGTGATTTCGGCCATAAGGCATCACAATCTATATTGATATAGATTGTGCAAAGTCTTATTAATTTCGTGTGTTGTGTTTCTGAGTCTTTCATTGTTTCTGTCTTTTGAATGTTACTTTGAGTGTCACAACATTTAATGTAACATTACTCTGATTTTACTAAACTCAACCCCGTGTAACACACTCTCAGTTAGAACTAGAGCAAAAACTTGATTTTACTAAGTTAGATCCTGTGTCAAGTGTGTTGTTTTTGTTATGGCGATAGAATATCCACTTACTCCACAAAGTTTGAGACCACCAATTCTTTATGGTACAAATTATGCTTATTGGAAACCTAAGATGAGGATGTACATCAAGTCAATTGATGAACGTGCCTGGAGAAGTATACTTTCAGGATGGACACCTCCTAAGAATGCTGCAGATGAAGAAGGAGATGTTACAGTGAAACGCGAACTAGATTGGACTAATGATGAAAGTACATCTGCTAGCTACAATTCTAAAGCTTTGAATGCAATATTCACATCAGTTGATATGACTATGTTCAAGATCATATCAACATGTATTTCTGCAAAAGAAGCTTGGGATAAATTGCAAGAGCACAATGAAGGTTCGGATAGTGTTCGAAGGTCCAGACTTCGAATGCTTGGGACAAAGTTCGAGAACTTGAAGATGAAGGAGGATGAAATAATTTCTTCTTACAATGAATGAGTCACTGAAATTGTAAATGAAGCTCAATCTCTTGGAGATCCCATCTCCAATGTGAGATTGATTCATAAGATTTTGCGTACTGTACCTAAGCGCTTCGATGTAAAGATTTGTGCAATTGAAGAGGCAAGGGATACAGATACACTAAGTCAAAATGAACTGATCAGCATCCTACGTGCATATGAGATGAATACAACTGAGAAGGATGACAAAGCTGATGCAAAGAAAGTGGTGATGTTCAAAGGTGAAACATCTTCAAATCCTGAGCAAGTGCCTATTGTGACTGAAGCTGATTCAGAGGATGATGTTGCTGACATATGTTCCAACCTCAAGGAGTACATTGCTTTTATGACTAGGCAATTCAAAGCTCTTATGAAAAAGAGGAATAACAAGTTCAAAGGCAACATTCAACCAAAGATTCAGATCAACAACTCTCCACAAACCTTTGAAAAGAAAGGTAATGCGTTCCAACCAAGGCAAATTGGTAATGAAATCAAAGGCAGGTATGACAAAGTTGACCCTGAGTATAGAAAGTTTGTTCAATGTAATGCATGTCATGGGTATGGTCATTATGCGAATGAATGTTATAATACCTTGCTTAAACTGAAATTGAACTTCAATGCTACTTTTAGTGATGAATCTGATGAAGAGTATGAAGAACAAAATGAAGAACGTGTATTCTATGCTAGAATAGATTATGATGATTCCTTAGATGATGATCTGGACTATTCTGATTCTGATGTTGAAACAGATGTTACCACATCTGGAGTAACATTAGATGAAAACTGTTCTGATAAAGTTGTTAACTGTTTTAATGGTTTAATTGATGATAAAGGAATATCTATTGTGAATAGTGAATAATGTGGATCAGGTTGTAAAGATTTGTTTGATAAATGGGAATCTCAAAATCAGATTCTTAAGTCTATGACTAAGGAAACTGATGACTTGAGAGACTCTACTAACCAAACTTGAAGTTGTCTTAACAAGAAAGGATTTGGAAATTTCTAAACTAAAGGAAGAATTGAAAAGTCCAACTTTGTGTTTTAAGAATTGTTGGGAGATGAATTTAATAAAGAATAATTTTGATTAGATCCCAAAACCCCTGAGTATGACATGTTCAGAATAATCTTGATAGTTGAGTCAGGATTCAGTTTTAGAGTATTCAGGATGTTATCTGCAAAATGTATAGTCAGCAGATATAGATCAGGTTAGGATCTGAAGATTCTGAAGAACTCAGTGAGTTTCTGAAGAAACTGAAGTTTCAAGTTTCAAAAAGATGAAACCGAGTAATCAAGATTTAGTATGAAATCGAGATCTTTCAAGACTCAATTGAGAAATCGAGATATCAAGACTCAAAGGTGAAATCGAGAAATCAAGACTCAACATGAAGACTCAAGATATCGGGCCAAGATATCTCGGAAGACTCGTAAGACTTTGAAGACTCGTAAGACATCAAGACTCAAAAGACATCAAGACTCGTAAGACATCAAGACTCGTAAGACATCAAGACTCGTAAGACCTCGAAAAACCCCGACAACGCAGAAGATGTAAGATCAAGAATCAAGATCAAGGATACAAGGCACAAGAATTACTAAAGATTTCAAGAATATCTTCGAATGCTCAAGATAAACTCAATGTTCCGAGGAACCGAAAATATCTATCCAAGGATGCAATATCGAGTAAAACGCGATTGCTTAGAAAAAATAGATATTGCCCAAGACATTCTCATGCATAAAAGGAACTAAGACAAAGTGTTGTTAAGGTTATATCACTCGGAGATATTGACCAAAAAGAGCCGTTGAGGTTGTCTACATTTAATCGAGACAAAAGTCAAAAAAAGAAGAAAACAAAGATCGTGACACATCGACATCGACGACATGTCATCAAAACATGTCGAGAGTACTATGTTCCGCATCGCAAAAAGTGATGACCGGCTACATGAAAAGCAGTTTACCTATAGGAGTCTCAAACCCTAAATATAGCCGTTCATCATACACCATAAGAGGAAACTCGTTTATCTCTTCCAACGGATAGTTTTCAAGAGTGACCTTGGTGTATGCCTATAAATACTTGTGAGTCTACAAAGGTTATGGGAAATTTGTAAGCAACTCAAGAGCTCAAACTTATTATTCAGTTGAAGCACTCGAAAACCCAAGAATTTCCCAAGTGCTTTTTAAATCGAAGAGAGCTCATTTTACTAAGCCCGGCTTGATAAGATATATCAAAGCTTAGTCGAGATATCCTAGCCTTTGCATTGTTCTTAATTGTAAAGGATATCTCATCCCAAGAAACCCCAAACCCTTTGTAAGGTAGTTTGAGTGTGATTGAGTGAGTTTTCGAGTCTAAAGAGTTAGTAAACTACATTGAGGTAGTCAAAACTCAGAGAAAAGCTGTAAACTATCTCGGATTTGTAAAGGTTGTGTGTGTTTTGTAAGTAAACCACAGAGGTTGAAAACTCAAAATAGAAAGGTTAGTAAACTGAAGAGGTAGTTGAAAACCTTAGGAATTTGATTAGTGAATTTTCTTTAAATCGAAGTGGACGTAGGGCTTGAGTCTCATTTAACTGCTTTGATTGGCTTGATAAGATATATCAATCCAAAGCAATCACGGCTAATCACTATTCCATTAAAAGGAAGGTTTTCAAAGAAAGTATAAAATGAGTATAAACTTAGGGGAAACATCGAGTAAGCTTTTCAAAGCAAACTCATTATCCGAAAACTTCGGATCGGTTGGGATTATCTCGAGGTATCCGAAAAAAGCTTTCGGGATCTTTGTCTCGTGTAGACTTTGACTCAAAGCGACTTGTGCTTCTCAGGACCAAATCATCAGGACAACCTGACCCAAGCTGACTTCAGTAAAGAAAAGTTTTTAAAACACTGAAAACGTGTATTCCCCCCCATACACGTGTAAGACTCGTTTGCACTGGGACCAACAAGTGGTATCAGAGCGGGAGTTCAAAAGATCACTATTTTTAAGTGATCACCTGGACTGATCCAAATTTTTTAAAACCCGTCTCTGCAGTGGTTCGCTTGACCACTATCTTTGTTGACCAAAGTCTAAATTGCTTAGACTCCCGTGGTTTTCTAAACAGATATATTTGCTGAAATCTTATAAAACTCAAACATCATGCCTTCTACGAAGCTTTCAATGTTCTCAGTTGAGAAATATGATTTGTGGAAATTAAGAATGCAGGCTCATTTGTATTCTAAGCATGAAAGAATGTGGAGAGTGGTTACTGAAGAACCATTCCAATTCACTATTGTGAATCCTAGAGTTACAGAAGATGAGAGAAATGATTCCAGGACTAAATTTCAAAAGTCAGATGATCAACTTACTCCTGATCAGAGGAAGTTAGTCAATCTTGACTATATTGCCAAAGATACAATGTATAGCACTATTGATGATGGTGTTATGAGGAAGATCACTCATTGTGAGAATACAAAAGAAATATGGGATACACTTGCTGAGATTGCTAAAGAAGAAAATGAGTCTGAAGAAAGTTCCAGCTCCTCAGATGAGATGTGCTCAGAAAGTGACAGTGATGACATCTATCTCATGGTTGTAGGAGAGGTAAGTTCTTCTATCTCTGTTGTTGCTCCTACACAAGAACAAGAGTTATCAAGTTCTACTGTAAACAGTCAATTTGACCTGATGGATTCTTTTGAGAGTCTTATGAAGGACTATGCTGTGTTACAAGAACTGCTGAATGAAACTCAAGAGCAGAACAAAGAACTGACTACTGAGAATCTAAAGTGGAAAAAATCTAGTAATACTGAGATCACTTCTCAATTAATGGGAACTACTGATGAACTGGATGTTCTGAAAGTACAACTCTCAGAAAAAGAGAAGCTGATAGAGATCCTAAATGGAAAACTAGAGAAATCCACTGAGGAAATTCAGCTGATCAGAACTAAGTTCAATGACCTCTCTAAGAAGCATGAAACTCTACAAAAATGTGAGGATAGTGCGCAGAAGAAGCTAACTTTATTGAATACTGCATCTAAAGTAATAGATGAAATTCAGAGTTATCAGAGACCTGCCACTATAAAATCTGGATTGGGATACATTCCAGGGGGAACCTCACAAGGTCATCTTAATGCTGCATCAAGTAGCAAGAAGACAATCTTTGTTAAACCAGTGGTACCTACACTTTGAACTGAAGAAATGCCCAAGGTTGTAGACAAGGGAAAAGGACCTATGGTTCCAGTAAAACTGAATGATCAAGTAAGAAAGCCCAAACCTCAGGTGAAGGCTAGAAAACCTGACCACTCAGTAGGAAAATTTCAGGCAAGTACTTCGAAGCCTCAGGCTAAAAATGCAAACCTGAAAGGATCTGCACTGAACCAGCAGAGAAATTTTCAGAAGAGAAACACTCAGCAGAGACATTCTCAACTAAAAAGACCAAGTCCTCAGAATACTGTAATACCCTTATTTCAGTACAGGCAACCTAAGCCCCACTTGCCTAAGGGTAAAGGTTACCTAAACCCAAGTCAACAAAGATTCAGACCAGCTGCACAGAAGCCAAAGCAATGGAACAAAAGGCCTGTACCCAAGAAAAATTCTAAGGCTCATGTTCATGCTAAGGCTAACACTCATACACAGGATATTGCTAAGGCACCCAGAGTGGTAAATGTGTATGTAGATGTTTATGGAAGACAGATCAGCCACTCTAAAGTGATTAGAGCTGTCAGGCAAATTTGGATTCCAAAAGGTATAGCTAACCTGGTAGGACCCTATACCAGATGGGTACCACATATCTAATCTGTTTTTCAGGTAAACAGGAAAGGGCACTAAACTGAATGAAGATATCATTAGCCCTGTTGAAAGAAGATCTGAGATGTCATTGCTGGAAGATGAATTTCCATCTTTGACTTCAGGAGAATCAAGTTGAAGAAAGAACTTCATTAGAGATCATATTAAAAATGACATCAGGATGGAGAAAATTCATACTGATAAGCAGAGAGCTGATATCTTGACTAAACCTTTGGCTGAATCAAGATTTCAGGAACTATCAGTTGAATTAGGGATGTTGGATCCAGGTGTATAGAGTAAATCTGAAAAATTGAAGGTTTTCAGATGCATGAAGTTTTCTCAGGATTCTACTGAGAAACTCAGGATAAAATTGGAAATATTGAACTGAGTCTTGAAGAAACTCAGGTGTACTGAAGGTCAGTACTCAGTATCATACTGAACCAGTTCAGTACTCAGTATCATACTGACATTTTATCAAGGTCAATACTCAGTAAGACTGATAGAGGGAAAATAGTCTGAAGAAGTAATGACTCATGCGACTCATTTATTGCTTAAGTGAAACTCAGTAATCATTTGCAATAAATACAAAACACTTGAAGAATGTTTTTGGGCTGGATCTTTGAAATTCCAAGGAAGGTTAACAGTCATTAAATGCTCTGTTTCATTTAATCACCAATGAGGTTAAATTGGCGGCTTACTTTTCGTGAGAGTCCTTTCGCATACCCGATTAATCGATAATCAATCTCAACCGTTGATTTTCATCAAATCGATACGACTTCCCACGAAATCAATCTATATATTCTCTTGGAAGCCATTCAAGCCATTTTTATTAAACCCTCATTCTCAAAATCACTCTGCAAATAAAAACCCCTCTTTTCCCAGAAAATCTTCATCGTCTCGAAACCCTAACCTTCAAATTCTTCAAAATGACTCTATCCATATTCGACAGATTGGCTGAAACCAATAAGACATGGTATGAGTACGTGGTTTCTCTGGAAAGTACATCCAACGCAAAACATGAAGAAGAGGCGCTTCATTTGATCCGATTAGCAAAACTGATGAATCTAGTCGCAAGCCGACCGGAGGCCGAATACTCTCGAGAGGTAATAGAGTTTGTCTCTAATATGGAAATAGATGAGGATGATAATATTGAGTCCAAGATTTCTGTTTCGCATTTAGAGCATACATCGAAGTATATAGATTTTGTTCGGGAGCTGTACATAGTCCCTAGAAATTTAAACGATGTTTTTGAGTTGTGCGATAGAGGAGAGGATCCCACAACTTATATGTTAGGTCGGGAGCAAGAGTATCTTGATAGGATTACTGAGAATCCTATTAAGTTTGAGGCGACCTTACATAAGCGGCATTGGAAGCCAAAATACAGAGTGTTGATGGATATTGTGAGTAAGTGTATTATGAGTCGATCGGGGAGCTTTGAGCAGATTAGCACTCCCAAACTCTGATTGATGGCGGCAATAGAGGACTCACCCACCAAGGATTTCAACTGGCTGAAGTATCTGATCAAGGTGGTGAGTGAGCAAGCCAAGGTCATAAAAAAAGAGGATGGATCAATTTCTATCAAAGGAAGATCCTCCATGCCACCAAAATAGCCTTTATTTTGGAGATGTGCCGAGATGAGGAGGATATCTTTACCAACACAACTCCTTTCCCTAAGTCTAAGGTGATGTTCAAGCCTGTTGCCACCAAGAAGACTATAAAAGGGAAGAAAGAGAAGAAGGTGGAATCACCTGTTGCTGCTGCTACTGAAAAAGCCCAACAAGCCAGGGGGAAGGCTTTGTTGGAGATCAAGAAGGAGAAGGGTGAAAATTTGAAGAAGCAAAAGACCCTTGCTCCAAAGCGCAAAAGAATGGTGGTTCTCACTAATGATGAGGAGGAGAGTGAGACTGAGGAGATACAACCTGAGAGCCAAGAAGCTCAAAAATCGCCTTTGCATGTGTTGGCTCAGTTTATATCAACTGAACAGGAGCAAACTGAGGAGCAAGTCTTCTCTGAGGCTCTTGAGACGTCACTAAGCTCTGACAAGTTCTCTCAAGAAATCTTCCAAGGACCTCAGACCTCAGAGCAAGTTCAGATTCCTACTGAGGAAGCACCTGCTCAGACTTCAGAAGCTGCTTAGATTCCTGCTGAGGAAGTTCCTGTTCAGACCTCAGAGCAAACTCAAATTCCTTCTGAGGAGGCGCCAGCTCAGACCTCAGAACCAGTTCAGATTCAGACTGAGGTGCTGCTTGCCCAAACCTCAGATATTGCTGAGCATCAGGAGCCGATGAACTTTGATGAGCTCCTGAGTGATCTTTTACTCGATCCTTCAGCAGATTTTCCCACTGAACCTGAGAGCCCGAAGCTCAAGAAGGGTGAAGCTGAAGAGACTGAATGGCGAATCAAGGGGGAACGGTTCATTCTAGACCGCTACCGTGAGCTTAGCTCATTCCCTGACCTCCAAGACATCTTCTTCAGATTGAGGTCAACGGTCTATATCCTCAACCAGACTCTTCCGGAAATGCTCAACATTGCTTCATTCATAGGAGAAGACTGGTGGAACGAGGAAACAACTTTTCTCACTGAATTCTCAGGATTCAGGAAAACCAAGCTCAGGATGAAACATTCTGATTTTGATGAGCTGGTAAAGAAGAAAGTTGCTGAGAGGAGGATTGCTGAAGGTGGTGCCCTGAGCTCCAAAGACAAATCTCAGGATGGGGACCAACAAGGGGATGATGAGAGTCAATCTCAGAAGGAGAAAGACCAAACTAATGCTGAAGAGCCTGCTGTCGAACATCCTCAGACTGAAGTTAGCCTTCAGGTAACTTTTGGCACTATTAAAAATTATGCCAGGATTACTGAGGTACCTATCTTTAAATCTGTAATGTCTGATATGCAGACTGAGGCTCAGGTGGACACCCAAGCTCAGGGTGAAACCCAGACTCAGACTGAGTCTGAAGCTCAGGTTCAGACTGAGACTCAGGCTGAACAACCAGCTCAGGAGAAACAGCAGACCAGATATGCTCCTGAGATTGATCTCACCCCAGTGATGGAGAAGCTAGAAAAGGTTGAGCCAATCCTGAACAAAGTTGCTCAGACAGAAGAGGTATTGGCCAACCAAGATCAAAAGATGAAAAGCTTGAGTTCTTCTTCAGACCTGTTGCAACTTCAGAACACTCTGACTGAGAAGCTGACCTCCATGGAAGGAAAGATTGAAGAGAAAATGGAAGGGGTCAAAGCTGAGATAAGTGCAGAGCTGAATCAGAAGCATCAGGAACGAACTGAATTTCTTGAAGCCAAATTGGTGGAGAAGAATGAGATGCTGGTGAAGAATGTTGTTGAGGAAATGAGCTCAATGCTCATGGCCAAGATGACAGACATGTTCAAAGAAGCTCTCTCTAGCCAATTTGCTCATATGTCTGAAGAGTTCTCCGTGGCGAAGAACCACCTAAGAAGGCTCGAAGAAGAGCAAGATCAGTTGGCAGGGGAGGTGCGTAGTGTCAGTAAAGAGCAATATCATATGGACACAGCACTCTCCAGGCTTCTGCCAAAGTATGGTTCCAAGAAGGGGGAAAGACCCGGAGCTGATCTCAGAAAATTATTGGAACATACTTTGAAAGGCAAGACTATCAAAGAAGCTGAAAAGAAAATCATTGCCGAAGCCATGAAGGAAATCGAAGCCACTGATAAGATAAAGTTTAAGAAGGTGGAGAAGCCAGTCTACACTCAGGTTTAAGAAGAAACAATGCAAGAAGTTGCTGCAGAGAAACTGAGTGGTAGAAGAAGAATTGGGATAAGCCAAGCTGGAGTTGAATTGCCCATCAAAAGAAAGGCTGTGGCGTTTGAAGAGCCTGAGGGCAAAAGAGCTAAGGCTTCTAAGCCAATTCAGAGAAAGTTGATCCTGGATATTGAAGAATCTGAGGAAGTGCCACAGAAGAAGGTCTTCAATACCAGAAGTGCTCTGAAATCACTCCAAGTTGAGCAAGCAGAGAAAACTGCTGCTTCTGTTTCTAGTGTACCCGTGATCAGAAAGAAGATGGAAGAAGAGCAGAAGAGAAGGAGTGGTTTCAAGAAGTTCGCAATCAAGAGGAGAGGGAACATAAAAGCACAGAAATGGCCGCATGTTGACAAATGGATGCCAATCCAGTACAACGATGCATGGAAAGAAATCAAGAGAACTTTTTGGTTCTACTATGATGTGCTGAGAGAATGGAGAGGGGAGAGCTCAGATCCCAATGAGGCTTTCATTGACTATCTCCTGACCTTTTATCAGAAGTATCTTCAAGGCTGGATCAATCTTGCGGATGAAGGAAAGGTTCAGATAACAACCCATAGTCCATACTCGTACCCTCCTCCTATGCTGGAGAATGGTTTGGTGAATGAAAAAGCCATTTCTCAGGAGATTGCTCAGTACGCCATTCAGTTGGGCCTGTCAGGGAACAATCCTGATATCATCAAAGAGAGAGATGCGCTGAAGAGAAGATATTATGGAATGTTCAACCTTGAAGTGCTTGCTGATGAGGTGGAAGAACAGAACTGAAGAGCCCGGGCTGAAGAGCAAAAGAAGACTGAAGATCAAGACTCAGAAGATTCATGTAATCCTTTATCTTTTTGATTTTGTTTTTCAGATAAGTTCATTGTAATTTGTAACTGTCTACTATTCATCAATGAAACCTTATCATTTATGCTCAAAAGATAATATCTCATTATCTTAATTTACATGTCTTTACTTTTGATATGCCTGAATGTTGTCTCTGAAGAAATTGTTGGGAGACTTATTGTTTGGTGATGAAATTGTTGGGAAATTCATTACTGAAGAAATTGTTGGGAGATAAACCAATCTTGTAATAGGAAAAATTGAAACCTGAGTATAGGTTAAATGTTTTGTAACAAGATAGGTTTTGGCATCATCAAAAAGGGGGAAATTGTTGGGAGATGAATTTAATAAAGAATGATTTTGATTAGATCCCAAAACCCCTGAGTATGACATGTTCAGAATAATCTTGATAGTTGAGTCAGGATTCACGTTTTAGAGTATTCAGGATGTTATCTGCAAAATGTAGAGTCAGCAGATATAGATCAGGTTAGGATCTGAAGATTCTGAAGAACTCAATAAGTTTATGAAGAAACTGAAGTTTCAAAGATGAACCGAAGTTTCAAGTTTCAAAGATGAAATCGAGTAAATCAAGATTCAAGATGAAATTGAGATATCAAGACTCAAAGGAGAAATCGAGATACGTAAGACTCAAGTAGAAATCGAGAAATCAAGACTCAAAGATGAAGACTCGGTTTATCGGCCAAGATATCTGTGAAGACACGTAAGACTCAAGACTCGTAAGACATCAAGACTCGAGAAGACATCAAGACTCGGAAGTCACCAAGACTCGTAAGACTCAAGACCAAGACCCCGACAACGCAGAAGATGTAAGATCAAGAATCAAGATCAAGGATATCAAGGCACAATAATTATCAAGACTCAAAGAATATATCAATGCTCAATATAAACCTGAATGTTCCGAGGCACTGAAAATATCTATCTGAAGGATGCAATACTGAGTAAAACGCGATTGCTTAGAAAAATAGATATTGCCCAAGACATTCTCATGCAGACAAAAGGAACTAAGACAAAGTGTTGTTAAGGTTATATCACTCAGAGATATTGACCAAAAGGAGCCGTTGAGGTTGTCTACATTTAACTGGAGATAAAAGTCAAAAAAAAGAAGAAAAGACAGACATTAACATTAATGACAAATGACAGTCATCTGAAACATGTCAGTAGTACTATGTTCCAGACTGCAAAAAGTGATGACCAGCTACATGAAAAGCAGTTTACCTAAAACGTGCTAGGGAGTCTCAAACCCTAAATATAGTCGTTTCATCATACACCATAAGAGGAAACTCACGAAGCTATCTCTTCCAACGGATAGTTTTTCAAGAGTGACCTTGGTGTATGCCTATAAATACTTGTGACCCTCTACATTGTAAGGTTACGGGAAATTTGTAAGCAACTCAAGAGCTCAAACTTATTATTGCAAGTTGAAGCACTCAAAAACCCAAGAATTTCCCAAGCGCTTTAAATCGAAGAGAGCTCATTTCACTAAGCCTAGCTTGATAAGATATATCCAAAGCTTAGTCGAGATATCCTAGCCTTTGCATTGTTCTTAATTGTAAAGGATATCTCATACTAGTTGGAAACCAACCAAGAAACCCCAAACCCTTTGTAAGGTAGTTTGAGTGTGATTGTTGGTGAGTTGGAGTTGTAAAGAGTTAGTAAACTACATTGAGGTAGTCAGAAAGCTCTAGAGAAGAAGTGAGTAAACTATCTCGGATAGTCAGAAAGCTTGTGTGTGTTTTGAGTAAGTAAACTACAGAGGTAGTCAGAAAGCTCAAAATAGAAAGGTTAGTAAACTACAGAGGTAGTCAGAAAACCTTAGGAAGTGATTAGTGAATTTCTCTGAAGAGTCAGGGAGAGTGGACGTAGGAGCTTGAGTCTCTGAACCACTATAACTTGATGTGTTCTTCATTTTCTGTATTGCTTTGATTAACTGTTGCATACCTTTAACTGAAAGCATATTTTCAATGATATTCAGTTGGAATCAATCCACTGAAGTTGCATCTGAACTGAATCACAGCCTAATCACTATTCCATTAAAAGGAAGGTTTTCAGCAAAGTATAAAACGAGTATAAACTTAGGGCCAACCATTCCGCACATCTGAGTAAGCTTTTCAAAGCAAACTTAGTATCTCTGAAAACTCAGGATCAGTTGGGATTATCTGAGGTATCTGAAAGCAGCTCAGGATCACTGTCTCAGGTAGACTTTGACTCAGAGCGACTTGTGCTTCTCAGGACCAAATCATCAGGACAACCTGACCCAAGCTGACCTCAGTAAAGAAAAGTTTTTAAAACACTGAACACGTGTATTCCCCCCCCATACACGTGTAAGACTCGTTTGCACCGGGACCAACAAGAAATATGCCAAAGGAACAAAAATGTTGAAAGATTCTTTGATGGTTTGTAAATCTGATACTACTGGTCTTGGTTATGAAACTACTTATAAAATCTTTAAATCTGTGGAATTTGTTAAAGCTGGAGAAAAGACAAATGTCAAAACTCCAGTGGAAACAAAAGCTCACATTAAGAAGAAGAAAAAGAAGTATGTGTGTCACTATTGTTCTGGTCATGGTCAAAGCTGGATATTCCTATAGTTACAAGCTGAAGTTTCTGAGTCACAATGTGCTAAAACTGAATGTGTCAGTAAACAAGATGTGACTTGTAATGTTTTGTATACATCTCTGAAAGCATGTGTGCCTGGTTTATGGTACTTTGATAGTGGTTGTTCTAGGCACATGACTGGTCAAGTGAATTTCCTGTTAGATTATGAGAAATTTGATGGAGGAAATGTCACTTATGGTGGTGGTTCAAAAGGAAAGATTGTTGGGAAAGGTACTCTCAATGTTGAAGGATTTCCTAAAATGTCTAATGTCTTACATGTTGAAGGTTTTCTTGCTAATTTGATTAGTATAAGTCAACTATGTGATGACAATTTGCATGTCAAGTTTGATAAGAATTCTTTTTATGTTCTGAATAATGAAAATGAGTGTCTTATGACTGATAATTGTTATCTTATTGGAATTAACAATGTTTGCAATCTTGCCAAAAATGCTGAAGAAGTTTTATGGCATAAAAAACTTGGACATGTTAACTATAGGAATATCCAGAAACTTGTGAAGATTGGTGCTGTAAGAGGTTTGCCAAAGCTGAATATAGGAGAAACAATGATGTGTGGTTGTTGTCAGAAAGGTAAACAAATCCGAGTGTCACACAAGATTTTATCACATTGTTCGACAACACGGTGTTTTGAGCTACTACATATGGATCTTATGGGTCCTATGGAAACAGAAAGTCTTGGAGGTAAAAGGTATTCATTGGTTGTGGTAGATGATTTCTCTAGATATACTTGGATTTAGTTTTTTAAAGAAAAATCTGAAACTTTTGCTGCTTTAAAGGTTTTGTATAAAAGGTTTAAAACTGTATACAACTTGAAAGTGAGTAAGATTAGGTCAGATCATGGTAGAGAATTTGAAAATAGCTTATTTTCTAATTTTTGTGAAAAGAAACGTATAATGCATGAGTTTTATTCTTCTAAAACTCCACAACAAAATAGAATATCTGAAAGGAAGAATAGAACTCTTCAAGAAATGGCTAGGGTAATGTTGCAAGCTAAACATCTTTCTAAAAGGTTTTGGGCTGAAGCATTAAACACTGCATGCCATATTATTAACAGAGTTTTTATGAGGTCACAAAATTCAAAAACAGCTTATGAGATTCTGAACAACAAGAAACCAAATCTGAAATACTTTTATGTGTTTAGTTGTGTGTGTTACATTCTGAATGATAGAGACCAACTTCGAAAGTTTGACTCTAAAAGTGACAAAGGTTTTTTCTTAGGCTATTCTAGAAATAGTAAAGCCTATAGAATTTTCAACCTTAGGTTAAACACTGTTCAAGAATCTGTGAATGTTGTTTTTGATGATACAACTAACATAGCAGGAAAAAGTACTGAAGAAGATGTGTCTGACCATATTGAGATTTCTGCTGGAACTGGAAATTCTGGAAATTCAAAGGATGTTACACCTAATGTCACGGCATCTAAGACAACATTCTCTAAAAATCCAAAAATAGAAAGTTCATAAAGCAATACTCAATACACTCATGACAAGGTACCTGCTTCCAGAATTATGAAAAGCCATCTTTCAAACCAAATCATTGGTGATTCTTCATTGGAGTACAAACCAGAAGAAGGGTAAGCTCAAAAGATGTTGTGAGATCTGTTTATATGTCTTCTATATGCAACATGGTTAATTCTGAATGCTATCATTCTGTAATTGAGCCTAAAAATGTCAAAGAGGCCTTAAATGATGAAAATTGGATAAATGTTAATGCATGAAGAACTTAATCAGTTTCAAAGGAATGATGTTTGGACACTAGTTCCAAGACTTGGTAACACTAATGTCATTGGAACCAAGTGGATCTTTAAGAACAAAACTGATGAGTCTGGAAACATAATACGAAATTAGGCTAGATTGGTTGCCCAAGGATACACTCAAGTTGAGGGTATTGATTTTGATGAAACATTTGCACTTGTAGCTAGGATTGAATCTATTAGATTGTTATTGGCTATTGCATGTTTTATCAATATCAAATTGCATCAAATGGATGTAAAGGCTGAGTTTTTTTGAATGATATCTTGAATGAACAGGCTTATGTTGAACAACCCTTAGGATTTGAAGATCCTCACTATCCTGATCATGTTTATAAGCTTAAGAAAGCATTTTATGGCTTGAAACAAGCTCCTAGAGCTTGGTATGACAGATTGACTGACTTTATTTTGCAGTTTGGTTTTGTTAGAGGAGAAGCAGACATGACTTTATTCATTAAAAAGGTTGATGAAGGGTTGATGATTGCACAAATTTATGTTGATGACATAGTATTTGGAGCAACATCAGACAAGATGCTGAATGCATTTGTTGAGGCAGGGTCATCTACATTTGAGATGAGCATGGTTGGAGACTTGAATTACTTTTTAGGTCTGCAGATCAAGCAAAAAGATGATGGAATCTTCATTTGCCAAAGCAAATATGCAAAGAACCTGGTTAATAGATTGGTCTTGATAATTCGAAGCATATGAAAACACCTATGGGATCAACTCAGAAGTTGAACAAAGACAGTGCTGGTCAAGATGTTGATCACACACTGTACAGATCCATGATAGGTAGTCTTCTATATCTTACCTCTAGTAGACCTGACATTATGTATAGTTTTGTGTTTCTGCTAGGTACCAAGCTAATCCAAAGAAATCTCACATGAATGTTGTGAAGAGGATTATCAGATATGTTGCTGGAACAACAGATCTTGGTATATGGTATACAAAGGACACAAGCAGTGTATTGACTAGGTATAGTGATGTTGATTGGGCTGGGGACCTTGATGATAGGAAAAGCACAAGTGGTGGTTTCTTTTACATGGGTAACAACTTGATTTTCTGGTATAGTAAGAAACAAAATTGTGTTTCACAATTAATCTACAGAAGAGTCTGAGTACATTGCTGCTGGTAGTTATTGTACACAATATTTGTGGTTAAAAAAGATGTTTGATTACTATGGACTTGAGAATGATATTATGACTGTGTTTTGTGATAATACTAGTGCTATTAACATTTCTAAAAATCCAGTACAACAGACATCATTTCATAAGAGACCTTGTAGAAAAAGAAATTGTGAAGTTAGAGTATGTTCCCACTGATAATCAACTTGCTGATATTTTTACTAAAGCCCTTGATCATGAGAGGTTTTCCTTTCTGAGGAAATCTCTTGGTTTGTGTACTATCTGAGTTCTGTAGGGTGGATGTTGTAACAAATGTTACAACATTTGAAGCAACATCTGGTTTGATTTTTGTATCACTTGGTTTATTTGATCGATTCTCATGGTTTGAATATGATTTTGAGTTGAAATCATATTGAGTCAAGTCATTGTGATTTTCTGGACACACACTTCTTAAATGCACAAAAAGAAAAGAAAAGATACACACATTGGATGTAATCTCTCACTGAGTAACTATGGAGCACGGAGTTCGCTACTACGATGTCTTATTTTCAAAAGGTGATTGATATAACATCAATTTGCTCATAATCCACTGAGTAACTATGGGGCACGGAGTTCGCTACTACGATGTTCTCTTTTCAAAAGGTGAATCAATATTAGTTAAGTGTATTAAAAGAAAAGAAAAAGATGAAAAGTGCAACATTGGTTGTGTAAAATATGCAAAATGAATCTTGAAGTGTGTGTGTGTCGTTCTTGATTGCAACATTGACTTGGTTTGACTGGATTTTACTTGGATGATTGTTTAAATGTGAATTTTTGATTAAATTGATTATTTAATACAAAAATTGGCCACACTTTGTTTAATTTCAGATTGTATATTATTTTTATTTAATTTTCGGGCTTTTTGGTTTTGTAAAAATAGGCAGAACGTGTGTTTTTGGGTATTGAAAGTAGTGGGAGTGATGGTTCATCACATTGCACCCCATGATCTCCATTTATAGAACATTCACTTTGTGGGATCATGGCTTGTAACATGATGATTTTGGATTTTATATAAGTTTCGAATGGGTGTTGGTTTGTATACTGAAAACTTGTTTTGAGTTTTGCGTACGAAAGTTTGAAGAAGTTGAGGTATTACTGGTTTTGTCCTAAAGTATTAGTTGGAATTCAATTTTAATTCTATCTGTCACTGAACCCATATCCAATTTCGGTTGCTTTCCCAGAAACCGAACATCTGCTGAATGTGAGCGAGGCGATCATTTCGCTTCAACAATCTGAAACTCCCGTGATGATCATGTTTGGATAATTCTCGGTGAACATTCTACCATTCTCGAATGTCTCATCCTTGAAACTTCCTCGTGGTGTTTTCCCAGATAACTTCATTGTTGGGGCCAAAAATCCGAAACCGACTGCTGAAAATGCTGAGCCCGCGCAACCCCGATGCTCAAGCAAATGTTAAGATGGAAGATACTTCCATGGGGGAGCCCGTTGAGAAGGCTAAGGCTGACATTGCTGCTGGTGGTCCTTCCTCCAAGAAGTCGAAGAAGAAGAGAAGCCCTGTAAAACCAAGGAGAAGGTCGAACCGCTACAAGCCCATGGTGGACTACTCTGAGACAAAGAGGGGTAAGACTTCTAATTTTGGTCAAGCCTCAATGCCAATTGATGTGTCTGATTCATCTGAATCATAAAAGAGATTGAAAGAGGTTGAGGAGAGTGAGAAGTTGGCTGAGGAAATTGAGCACTCTGTTGAAAAATTTGTTTCTGAGGAGAGTGAGAAATCGATTGTTGAGGAAAGTGAACCACGTGAAGCATCTGAGCCTGCGGCTGATGATGCTGATGATGATGACGGGACTGGTGATGTCCATGCTGATTCAGAAAGTTCTGATGAGGTCATTCCTATTGTTGAGCTACTTGCAATGAATGAAAGAAGAACAAAATTCAGAAATGATCCTGAAGCTACTACAAAGGCTAGAACTGAGTTGAGAACAAAGAGGAGGTATGAACATGTTGCTGACTCTGTTGTTGATGAAGACGTTGAGCAAGGTGCTGCAACACCATCAGGAGAACCAGATGACTCTGATGATCCTGATGAATCAGACTCAAGTAGTTCAGGTAACACATCTTATGAACCTGATGATGATGACAGTAATGATGCTTATCATGGTATTACTAGTCCTAAGTTTGCTATTATGAGAAGGAGATTTTTGTTGTTTGAGAAGAGAATAAGAGTTTATGAATTTGATAGGCAAAATCCGATTCAATTTATTAAGGAAAGGAATCTCTTGCATGCTGTACAATTTGCTTCACCTCTTTGACACTTGGGTATATGAATTTTACTGCAATTTGAGGAAAGGAACTGGTAGAAGGAATTATAGGAGATATGGACATGTGAGGTTTAGAGGTCATAATGTAGGCTTCAATCCTGGTGTGATAAATGTCTTCTTGAGAACACCTGATGTAGAGGAAGAAGATGTCCCTCCTATGAATGAAATTGTGACTGCTATTACTGGTGGAATGGTTAGAAGATGGACAACAAAGGTGTTGTCATCCAAGTTGACAAGTCTGTTTTCAGTTGTTCACAAGTTTGTTGTGTACAACTGGTTGCCAACTACCAACACTACCAAGATCAATGAAGCTCAAACTATTCTGATGTATATGATAGTGGTCATGAACAATTTCAATCTGGGGAGAACAATCTTTGATAATGCAATGAAATGTGCAGGTGGTAAGAAAAGTGTTTTACCATATCCATTTATGATCTTTGCTTTGCTGGACAGGTTGGACATTGCTAGGGAACCTGTTGAAAGTCTTGGTGGAATGATTCCTGACTTAGGAATTTCCAAATTTCTGTTGAGAGGAAACAGGATTTGGGACTTACCATACAGGAGGCCTAATGCAGAGGGAGATGAAGCTGAGCTTGAGGTTGTTGAACCTGCTGTTCAAAATCCGGATGTTGCACCAAATGCTGGCTACAATGATGGTGATACTGACTTGAGAAATTTTCTAGTTCAATCTGTTACTATTCACAAGGATTTCATACTTCAGCAAATTGAGAATTTGCAGGATCAGATTGCTGAGCTGAATGTTATGAAAAGCATCTGGGAGAGGTTGCTTTCTGCTCCACCAGGGGGAGTAGCACCTGATGCTCCTGAAGCTGCTGCTGAGGTTCCTGCTGCTGAAGAAGTTCTTGAGGTTGTTCCAGGTGATGTGCATGAAGAGAATGAGCCAGATCCTCCGGCTGAACAGGTTGACCAAGGTGATGATGATGAAGAAGCTGACATTGATGATATCATAGAGGAAATCTATGGTGATCTCCCATGATGGTTGAATGGGGGAGTTTGTTTTATGATCATGAAGACAGGGGGAGTTAAGAACAAGTTGAGGGGGAGCATGTGCAGGACTTGATGATATTGCAGCTGATATATTTCAGCTATATCACTTTCTACTCTCTTTTTTTCCTTCTTTATTCATATGATCTTATTTATGTTTTTGCAAGATCTTTACTAAGCTCTGTTCAGTTGGTTATGTATTTATTGAACAATAGTTGGTAGGATTTACTTGTTGATGAATATTAGTGTTGATGCTCTGATATTCTATTTATTTGTGAGTACTATGACTTGCTCTGATATTCTGTTTATTTTTTAGTATTGGTGATCAGTTTGCTCTGATATCCTTGTTTTCATTGCTTTGATAATCTTACCTTGTGTTTTGGAAAAGAGTAATTTGTGTAGATTGTTCATAATGATCTGTTAACTTTCTTCCTGACAGCTCTACTCTATTTCCTTGATGATTAGTGGAAATATGTTCAAGTAACTTTGTCTACAGGCTTAAGGATACATAATATACTTGAATCATTTTCCCTTACTCTGAGATATTCTTACATCTTCTTCTGATGAGTTTCAATGTAATATACATATGCTCTAATATGTTATATGCTCTGATATGTTTTACATTATACTCTGACATGTTTTTCTGCAGATTGAAGTTTCTCAAACAAATGAAATTGTTTCATGATGTTTATTCGATTCGTGTTAGCTACAAAATGGTGTGACACTTAGTAGTGCAGCTGACATGATTATGAGCTCTATCATGCACAATACCTAATGTATTTGTTATTTCATGTGTGTTGTAGCAGAAAGATCGAATGGGGGAGATTGTTGATGTTGCCACCGATGTTACAACATTGGTTACAACATCAGTATTCGTACTTTCTTCTTAACCACTAACACTTCTATGTTCAATGTTGTCATCGATGTTGTTGACTGCAGGTTGACGATCTAGGTTGTTCTGCAAGATTCCAGAAGGTTCCACAAGCTTCAAGAATCGAGTAGAATGGACTAGATCATGAGGTTGTTTTCAGAAGATTGGAGAAGACCCACTATCTGGGCAGTTACAAAGATCATAGAAGAGTGGATTGAAGAGTTTCTAGATCCTTCAAGGAGGCTCTAGTAAGGCATACACGAAGTCTATAAATAGAAGACATTGATGTTCACATCAATTGCCGAACATTGCCATAAATCTTGTGTTGTTTAGTTGAAGCAACAACCAAGCATCAACTATAGAGTGCGTGAGTGCATCCAGAGTGATAGGGTCGTTGTTGTGGAGTTTGTTTTATCATTACAGTGTAATTGTACGGTTTACAATACCTCGAGGTGGTGCTAGATTTGTTTTATGTGAAGTGACAGTCTCGGTGTAAGATAGTTTCACACTCATAGAACAGGTCACCTTTGGTAGTGTAGAGATACACCTAGCCTTTAGATCATATGCTTGATCTTGTTTCAAGAGGATTCGATTTGTGAACCTCTTTGTATTCATTATTTTGATAAATAGTGATTTCGGCCATAAGGCATCACAATCTATATTGATATAGATTGTGCAAAGTCTTATTAATTTCGTGTGTTGTGTTTCTAAGTCTTCCGTTGTTTCTGTCTTTTGAATGTTACTTTGAGTGTCACAACATTCAGTGTAACATTACTCTGATTTTACTAAACACAACCCCGCATAATACACTTTTAAAGTCATCTAGGAAAACACCATGAGGAGGGTTCGAGGATGAGTAGTTAGAGAAAGATAGGATGTTCTCCGGAAATTCTCCAAACATGATCGTCGCGAGAGTTTCAGAGCATTGAAGTGACATGATCGCCTCGCTCACATACAACGGATGTTCGGTTTCAGGGAAAGCAACCGAAATTGATTCTGGGTTCAACGGATTCTGGAGTGTTGGGTTGGATGATTCAGCAGTAGGTGTGGCATTTGGTGAATCGATCTAAGTCGCCATTGATACAAGAAGGTGAAGCGGGTTTGCGATTTCAGGGTTTTCAGAGGAAGGGTTTGAAGGTGAGTTTGGTGAATTGTTCTGATTTCCAGCCATTGAGCTATATATATCAAAAAGAGTTAGTGACAGATAGAATTAAAATTGAATTCCAACTAATACTTTTTGACAAAACCAGTAATACCTCAACTTCTTCAAACTTTCGTACGCAAAACTCAAAACAAGTTTTCAGTATACAAACCAACACCCATTAGATCCTTAAATAAAACTTGAAAAATCAGCATGTTACAAGCCATGATTCCACAAAGTGAATGTTCTAGAAATGGAGATCATGGGGTGCAATGTGATGAAACCATCACTCCCACTACTTACAATACCCAAAACACACGTTCTGCCCATTTTTACAAAACCAAAAAGCCCGAAAATAACATTAAAACAATATACAATCTGAAATTAAACAAAGTGTGGCCAATTTTTGTATTAAATAATCAATTTTATCAAAAAATCACATTTAAACAAGCATCCAAGTAAAATCCAAACAAATAAAGTCAATGTTGCAATCAAGAACGGTACACACACACTTCAACATTCATTTTACCTGTTTTACACAGCCAATGTTGCACTTTTCATCTTTTTCTTTTCTTTTAATACACTTAACTCATATTGATCCACCTTTTGAAAAGAGAACATCATAGTAGCGAACTCGGTGCCCCATAGTTACTAAGTGGATTATGAGCAAATTGATGTTTTATCAATCACCTTTTGAAAAGAAGATGTAGGTCCCGAACGGGTTTTCGTGAGGGCAGAAGTCTAGAGGGGAGGGGTGAATAGACTTCTAAAACTTTTGCGTGAATCAGGTGTAACAAGAAGATAAGCCTGATTAGAGTGCGAGTGATCAGTTTAGATTGATATCCAACTTACTGAATGTCTGAGGGCAGATCAGTTTGGTGTCTATCAGTTTAACTAATGTGAGGAAGCTAAGTTCTAACCCGTGTGAAAAATCCGTTTTACTCAAATCAGATTCTGTGTAGTCTATTTCAGACCAGATGACAAAGATATCAAACTGATCAGATTAGTTGCTTGGTGCAAGACTGATCTAGACTCAGAATATGCATGTTAGATAAAACAAGTAGAGTACAAGAGTGTAAAGCAAGTAAATCACACAAGATTTATAGTGGTTCGGACAACTCGTCCTGCGTCCACTCTTCCCTATCAGTAGGGGCACTCACTTAACCAAACTGGACTTAGTTTAATGTGTTAGTCCAACACAGTACAACAAATGTTTCAAGAGTTCTCACTCAACAATCCCATAAATCAGAAACTAGAAACCTTAGTTTGAAATCTTGCTTAACAAACTTAACCTAACTTTGTGGGTTTGGGTATAAGATTTGTATATTCCAACTGGAATTCTATCCTAGTATCCGAGTAGCTTAAAGCTAAATGATAAGAATTCAAAGCTAAGAACTATGGGATGAACACTTAGAAAATTAATCTTCGTTTGAGTGTTCTTCGTGCGGAAATTGCAGATAGCTTGAGCTTGATGATAATTTCCGTAAACTTACTAAGAAGGTTTGATCCCATATATTTAGGCCTTGAAATCAAAGAGCCGTTGGAGAACAATTTGAATCTAGGTCTATTTTAGGTAGGTTTGCAGGGGTGATTTGATGTTCTTCAGAACCGGCATGGCCGAAAGCGTACAATTTGTCCTTTCTAGTCGTTGAGCTTTAAGCCTTTCACACCCTGAATCCTATTAGTTCCGTACAAACGTGTCGATCCTTCATTGGCTAGCAAGTACCATGATTCCTGGACTTGGTAGTTCTTCATTCTTAATGTCTGATGGATTTTGTTTGACATAGGTTGATTCTCCTGAATCAACTTTACTGAACTGATCAGATCAGTATAAACTTTCTGATTCTCCTTCATTGGCTAGCAAGTACCATGATTCCTTGTACAGTCACCAGATGTAAGTTGTCTTAGCTCAACTTACTGACTTCTCCTGATGTAGTCTGATCTGGTCTTCTGTCTCGTTATCTTCTTCTTCATAAGTTCAGATGTGTTCTGGTCTTCACTTCTGATCTTCTAGACTGAAGACTACTCACATTGAGTTCTCCCTCAATATGTGATCTATCTATCTATACATCAGTTGCTCTATACAATAATTATCAACTGGTCAACTTAGTCCTAAATCTATATCATCATTAATAACAGCTCGATTAAATTTGGTCCTATTATTTGTTTGGGAACTTTCATCAAAACTAATAAATTTCCCAACAATTTCCTCCTTTTTGATGAAACCAAAACATTTGAGAAACCAAAAAAAAATTGATAAGTATAAAGCAAATAAAGCAAATAATCAGAAGATAGTGAGAGATTGTCTTAGGATCAGAAAATATTGTTTTTCATTCAGATAAGACATTACACATTACAAAAAAAATCCTGATCATAACCCTTCATCTCCTGATCATCAGTCTTTGGGTCTGTAACCCTCTGGCATCTCCCGCAGATTTTGAGGAACATTGAAGATCCGGTAAAGATTCCACTTTACATCATTTATCAGCCCTGGATCAGATATGGCTGCCTTCTTCAGTAAATCATAGTAGAAACGCTCGAAAGCTAATCTGTCGAAAGATCCATCAGACTTCTTCTTGTAATCCAGTGTATCATACAGAGGATGTGTAACCTTGGCATTGATATCCCTGGCGTCTTTCTGCAATTCATTCAGAAAGACTGGATGCTTGTTCTCCATCCAGTTTAGGAACTCCTCATCTGGAGATTCTTCACAATGTCGAGCACGAACGCATCCAAGAGCCATTCTGCTTTGATCTTCAGCCATTCTTCCATCCTTTCTGCGCGCCTAGCGTCTCTGCGAATGATATCTTCAGCACTACTTGGGATCAGAGGTTCCACAAAATCTTTTCCTAATTGACCTTTCCTCAGTCTTGTGGAATATCTCTTCTTCAGGCTTTCAGCATCAGTCAACTTCTCCTTCCTCCTTTCTTCCTCACTCAGCCTAGCTTCTTCAGCCAATTGCTCCTTTGACATCTTGATTGCCAAAATCTTGTCAGCTTCAACCTGAGCAGCTGAAGCACTCCTTGTGACTCTCTGAGTAGTAGGAGGAGCAAGAGGAGGTGCAGAAGGTGAGGGACCAGCTCTCTTGGCTTTCAGTTTAGATCTTTCTAGTCTTGCTCTGACATCAACAGCAAGTTCATCCAAATTAGCAAGTCTTTGTTCATGTGCTTCAACAGTTTGGATAAGATCTTCTGTACTTCTGATCAGCTCTATTGGTTTCTCAACTTGTCCTTCCCCCTTTTTGGTTTGATCAAATAGGGAGTTAATATGAGAAGTCAGTGAGCCAAAACTGACATCAATGTCCTGGTTTAGATCTGTCACAATCAAACCCTGAGCTTGGACAACCTGCTCACGAATCTTGTTCACTAGTTAGTGCTTGGCAGTCTCAATGGAATTCGAGAAGGAAAGAATAAGCTTGTCAAATTTCTCTTAAGAGGAGTTCATCTTATACGTAGCTACAAGCAGAGAGACTTCAAGATTGGATATTTTCGCCAGATTATCGTTCACAGTCTTCGTGAAGTCCTCTGTCACCTTCTTGATATCGCTTGTGAACTGCTCTTTCAGCTCAGTTATCTGAGACTCCATGTACTGTCTCTGCTCTGTCATGACCTTAATTGATGTCTGGCGATGTTCTGTTATAGTATTGCTAATAGAGTTCGCCAGCACAGCTTCAACTTCCTGTTGCAGTAATTCCTTAAAACAGGTTATGATCTCCTTTAACTGATCAGTCATGATTTGAGTTGCAGGAAGGCTTGGTATAGCCTGACCGGTTGGACCTTGAGGAATTCCAACAGTTGCCTCAGTCACGTTCGCCTATGGTCGTTGGTCAAGTACTGCATCACCAGCTCCACCTTCATCGGCAATTTCAGCTGCTTTCAACTGATCTTCCTCTTTAGCAGATTCTTCTACTGGTTTACCCAACTTTCTGTAAACAAGTTCCTTTACTGCTTCCGCAGATAGTAAATCCACAGGAGAGCTTACTCCAGATGCTCTCTTCATGGTGAAGTCAAAGTCTGCAAATGCATCTGCACCGCCCATCTGTTCCATGACTATGATGAAGTCAGAGGAGTTTTTCAGACGCAGATCTCTCCAAGCAAGAATATCTATGACTTCATCTTTGATCAGTGGAGAATCATTCATCTTTGGGAACAGTTCATCCAAATCCCTCTCAATCCTTAGTCTGATCATGTGACCGGATATGGTCTTGGCGACTCTTTATTCAGGAATGGCTTCTGAAGTTGATCCGGGCTGATCTGTGATTGAAATAGGTGGTTCAGGAGGCACAGTCTCTTGGACTTCAGTTTGTTGAACTTCTAAAACTACAGGCGGAGGCGACGCTTCCATTCTTTGTTCCTCTGGTTGAGCAGGAGCAGGACCAACATTTTCTGGACTTGGTTACAGAGAAGGAGAGTAGGCCATCTGTTGTGGACCGGCAGATTGAGATCTGGTAGGGGAATGAACTATAGATTGTGGTGAGGGAGAACGAACTGGTTCACTACCCTTAGCTTGGGTTCCCTCATGTTGTTCAGATGAACTGACAGCTTGGGACATGTTGTAACTGGCTATAATTTGCCCTATTTAAACAATAGTTACGGTGATGGTTGCGAACAAATGATAATCAAAACAAAGAGAAACGACAAACAATTGGTGACCCGGTTCGTCCTTTGAATCTGACTACGTCCGGGGGCGTCCAAACCAGGAGTTTTTGTATAATAATATAATTGCCTAGACACTAAGGTGTTCAACCTTCTCCAACGTGACCTTGCAGGTCTATTTATACTTTTATCCCCACCTCATGGGCGGGAGATTTACATAAGGAAGTATGCTCAACATATGGCTTTAATTTCGCAAGTCGCCCGTTGGCCTTGACTGGTCCGAGGTCACCTCTTTAATGAGCGTCGGTCTCGGGGCGATTGTCTCGGGCGGACTTGGTGGCTTGCCGGGTGCTTTCCTTAGTTGGATTTGTTTGACCGTTATCGATACAGGTCTTGTCCCCATCTGAATCTTCGCTATGTGACTTCTAGTGTTTTGGGTAGGTCGCCATGCGACTTCTTGTAATCTGCGACTTAGATGTTGGCCCATTCGGGCGACCTTCCTATGCCGGCGTTATCTAGGGGTGATTATCTTTAAACCTACTATCCCTGGGCCTTGAGGGGGAGCAGAATAATCCGTGCTACAACGAATCGGTGCATCAGATTTCCCTCGGTTTCGTAGATTCGAAATGATAGTTTGTCAGGGCGATGACGTGAGGCGCCGTAGGGCGATCCAATGGGATGTCGCGGTGATTTATACGCGCGAATCCCACGGCTTGTTTGCTGTAGGGACTCGAAGTTTGATTAATTTAATTTTGGCCCCGCGTCTCCTTCTATAAATAGACGGGGAATTAGGTTTTCAAAAACCTTTTTCCCCAGAAATTTTTTCGAGAGATCCTTACTTCGTTTTCCTTAGTCCAGGTTCTTCTTCCGCCAGAAAATCCTTCTCGTGCCTCTGCCTTGAGATTGTATACATGTAATTTTTTTGATTCCTTCGTGTTTGAATGGATTCTAGAATTATTACTGCTCCTCCCGTGTCACGGCCCATGGTGGTTTCTTCATCTTCTGAGGATGATGTTCCCCTTGCTTTGCGCCGCCACCATGATTTCGGTTCCATTGTCGGGCATGTGGGTGAAGGCTCTTCGGCTAGGGCCATGTGCGATGGGCGGGAAGATGATGCCAATGACAAACCGGTGGATGACCGGTTTTTGGAAAAGTTGGCTGAAATCACTCATCTTCACCCGTTGGACGTTAATCCCCTTCGTCCTACCCCTCGGGGGCGATTGAAAATGGTGGGCCCTTCTGCCCCGGCTCCTGATAATGGGGCTTATGATCAGGTCTTTGATTACTAGTTGTATCACTGAACTGCTCCCTACAGCGACAAAGGCCAATACATTAAGTCGGTTGACGCGCGATTCATGATTGAGATAAAAAGCGCAGTCGGTGCTCTCGGCCCGGTATGTCTTGAGGACTCTGTCACCTATACAAGGTACCTTGGGATGTACACTTCTATGGGGCGACCTCTGACGAAAGTGCCGATTAGCCTTCTCCGGGGATGATAGCCGTGAATGAAGCTACCATGGCGGCTGGAATCCGGTTTCCATTACACCCGGTCATTTCCCATTTATTAGCAGCCTGGAACTTAAGTCTCACGCAGATTACCCCTAATGGATGGAGTTATATCATCTCCACCATGGTCGTGTTGGGGCAGGCCGGATTGAGGAGGCTGCTTAATCCCGGAGAAATATCATAAGTGATGTCGCCCGTTGACCATGTCGTGCGGCTTCACAAGGGCAAAGAGCTCATGAGCGGGATTCCGAATAAGGTCCATTGGCACCATAAATGGTGGTTTGTCGGAGGAGCATGGGAATCGGTGCCCCCATCCAGCACCTTACCTATCCGAGTTCCCACGGATTATGAGATCCGTGTTGAAAATGAAATCTCCCGTTTTGTATATTTTGTACTCAGTTGTACTGATCTAATTATTTTCTTGTCTTGCAGTGTTCACGCCCCGATCCGCCGATCTGTACTTGGACTTTCACAAGGCATTCAAAGCAGCTCGAGACACACCTCCGAGCTGGCGAGACGTGGAGTCGTTAAATTTTGAACTTGATCGTTTGACAGCTAGGTTGTATACTTACCCCCGCCACCTTCAAATTCCCTGTAAGTCTTCGCTGCATTTCTTTAGTCGCATTCTGTGGAGCTATGCTAAAGGTTTTCTCTGGTTTTGTGACATATCCGGAGATTCCGACCTACCGCCGGAAACCTTCGGCTTCTGAAATGGCTTCCCACGCGAAGTCGGTGCTCGGCTCCATGAGGTGCCTTCCCAGCTCGGCCGCCCATGTAGATGCCCCGGTCCAGACCCTGCCTTCTGCTACTGATAAGGGCAAGAAGAAAATTGTCGAGTCCGCCCCAGCGGCAGGTGATCGACCTCACAAAAGGGCGCGGGAAGAGGCCAGCACACATCGATTTGCATCCCACCAGGGCATTGGGAGGGTGGCTCCTCTTCTGACCCCCCTGTCGACTCCAGCCTGGGTGGAAGGTCGCCATACGGATGATGACTCTTGGGTCGGTTGGGATGAGGGGTCAGTGAAGAGGTAGGTTTTTGCGACTTTGATAGTGAATCCCTTGTTGAAATCGTTGATTTAATGTGTGTCCTTCTGTATTTCAGCCCGGACCTGACACCTACCAAGTTCTCACCGGAGGTGTTGAGTTTTCTGAGGTCCAAGCTCCCCACACTGGAAGGTATGCCCGATGATTGGCCTAGCTACCTGGTGCGGACAATGAGGAACGTGCCGCGGGTATGGACGAAGGATGACCATTCCACTGCCCGCAATCAAAAGGTCACGGGCAATATGTACTCGACTGTTGTTCACTCCCTGAAGGCCTCTCTCTACACAGAGAAGGCCTGTGCCCAATTCGAGGCCGAGCTTTCCAATCTGGAGAAGGCCCAGGCGACGATTTTCGAGCAGGCCAAATCTGTGCTAGTTGCTCATGAGGTGCAGAAGAAGCTAGAGGTCGAAAAAGCCGACCTGGCCAAAAACATCTCGGAGCTCGAGGAGCAGCTGAGGTGATCTGAGGGTCTGCTCGCAGTGGAGAGGGATGTTGTGGCCCAGCTGAAAGGGGATCTGGCCAGCAAGGATATTGAGGTCGAAGCAAGATTAGCTGCCCAGGAGGAGCATTTCAAGCAGGTCGAAAAGAAAAATGCAATTTTTCTTATGTTTTGGCGGTGGCGGGGGCCATCCGTGCTATTCGTCGAAAGAGCCCTAACGCCGATCTCTCCGACCTCATGGCCGAACTGGCTAGATATGTTCGCGACTTCCCTCCCGCTGCCAATGTCGTGCTAGAGATAAAAGATCTGGAAGGATTCGGCATTGAGTTGTCTTTCTTTCCCAATCAAAGTCGGATCATGTACCCCACTCCCGATCCCGATGAGACGCAGCCGGCAGAGTCCGAGATGATGCTTGAGACCCAGACGGGCGAGTTTGGGCCCCAGCGGGAGATCTTCGGGATGTCGGGGGAAGCACCTCCTGATGAGCAGGCCCCAACCAGCCTCTAGAGGAGGTGTTTACCAGCCAAAAACTAAGGAGACGAGCTGCCCACATGTCCTTCAATGTTATTCAGCAACAATTAGTGTTGGGGTTATACGTGAAAGTATGCTTTTACTCTGTATAACCTATGTATTAAACACTTATTTACTGAAATAAATTATTTATCACTGTTGCTTTAAATATGATTGAATGTATATATATATATATATATATATATATATATATATATATATTTATTGCAAACCGTTCATATAATAGCACATGTTACATTGAAGTTAACGTGGTGATACCATATCACAGAAGATCACGTTAACAGTCCCTTGTAAACTAGTGCGTGTTTCACAACTTAGATAGACCCGAACAGTCTATTGGTAGAAATTGATGTGTAAGGCTCATATTGGCTTGTCTTGACCAAGAGATTACACTAGTGCATTCGATGCGCTGAAGCGAACCTGCAGAGAGGATAAACTCATTCGCACTGACTTATGGGATGAAGAGTTAGACCTCAGTGGTTGTTGATTTCTTAATCTCTGTCACTTAATAAGGACCGTGTGCGATTAGTAATTATTGCTTTGACTTATAAATGGGAAGAGAATCATTGAGACTTCGATACCCTATATCTTGGGCAATAATATTAATTGTACGACAGTTGCTAAGATTAATACGGAGAATCGTGTGCTCGGAACCTTTATCATACCAAATCTTGCAAGTGGAATTAATTTTCTGGTATGGATAATAAAGCTGAGCTGTCCTTACTCCATGGTTAAAGATATTAATTAGTATAAAGATATTCAGTGGCTTAATTAATTAATGGACTAAATAATCTTAAACACGGGAAATAATAACCGTGAGTCATATTACCATAATATGGGTTAAGATTGGATAGTGCAATATTAATTATAGAGTGGTATTAATTAATATTAATGGGCTGAATTATATTGTGGCTCAATATTGGAATTCAGAAGTCCATTGGAAGGTCCATCTTAGTTCTCCTAAAGGCCCCTCAAGTAGCCCAATTATAGTCCAATAAATAAAAGGTGCTTAAAATAAAATAAATGATTGTTGCCTAATATTTTGTTTTTTTCGAAAATATTAAAGAAAAGAGGGAGAAGAAATTTTCTTGAAAAGATTTTATGGAAAGGATATAAGTATTCTTGGAATAAAAGATTATCTCATAAATTCAAGAAATCTCCCACTTGGTATCTTTAATGGGTTTTTTTCGAAAATATTGTATAAGAAAGGGAAGAAAGATTTTCTTTATTTTCTTGGAAAATTTTATGGAGAAAGATATGTATTCTTGGAATACAAGATTATCTCATAAATTCAAGAAAGATCCAATCTTGCAAATCTTCTTGAAATTTTTGAAAATTTGGAGTAAATAAGGGTGTGAGATTTTTGTTGAAAAATACACATGGAAAGAAGAATATATGGGATATTTTCAAGATTTCTTGGAGATCAAGAAAAGATATTTCCTAACCCTAATTTGACTCCAAATTTTCGACCCCCCCCTCTTATAAATAGGGGATGAATTTATTCATCCCACACAAATTCCATGTGTTGGAAATATTAGAAATCCACAAAGGTGGTGCAACAATTTTATTTTTTCCTTTGTTTTATAAATCGTTCATCGGAGAACCTCCCACCGGGTTATTGAGCGAGGACTTGGGAATACTTGAGAAGGACTTTTGGTTGGTAGCCATATACTTGATCCTGTCCATCTCAGATTGTCTCTCCAACGGGTACGTTTACGTAAACTCCTAGAAATTCCGCATGCTAGGATCTTTTACGTGAATTTTATTTGCATGTCGTTGTTGGTGTAATTATTATTTGAATTCACTTAGGTAAATTCATGCTAGTAATAATTGTTAATTGTTAATTTGTGTTTATGAGGTCATCCCGATAGATCCTAGCATATGTTATCCCAACAAATGGTATCAGGAGCCCTGGTTCTGGCTCTGATCTTTTCAACTGTAATTTAAATTGTTGTTCATTAAAATTTAAAATTGGATAGTAGAACTGTTAGATCTGTTTTGCAGGTATCCAATTTTTATGGTATTTTAATGTGCTTATTTACATGCAAATAAATTATTGATTTTTAATTCGATTCGTTCAGATTCGTTTTGCCTCGTGAGAAAATCCACGAGTAGATTATAATTTATTCGATTTGTTCAATGTAATAGACTAGTCTAAATCTAGGTTTATTTATTTTTTGTAAATAAATTGTAACCTGATCGTGAACGAAGATGGAGACGGAGAATTAAAGACGGACGTCCGAGTGCTCGGATGTGAGCGAGCCAAGGTGGAGCACGCGGGCTAGGCGGAACACCTAGCGACCGCGCGCACAACCCGGGCGATCGTGGATGGGGCATGGAAAATCTGGCGCTAAGCGTCTGAGGCGGACGACGAGGGCAAGCGGCTTGGCCGCAAGCATGGCACGAGGCGTCGGCTTCTGGCCATTTAGGCAGCTGGCGGACGGGCGTGGGACCCGGATCTTGAACGCGCCCGGGCAATGCTTCAGCCACAAGACAAGGCCGTGGGTGACGGGGCAAGATGGCTGAGTCGGACCAAGGCGTGCGCCTAGGCTCACACGGACTCGCGTTCCGGGTTGTGAGCTACTCATTTTCTGGACGTCATCCTAACCCAAGATGGAAGACACTCGTTAAAGAATTGTTACGGATTTAGTGGGAGCTTTTCGAGACGAACGATGAAGGCAAAAGAAAAGATAATTTCTCAATATCATGATATGGAATTTAAACCATGACAGTTGGATATATGTGCCCAAATTGATTTATTTTATCTTGATGCTTGTTTTAAATTCGTGCTATTTTATTTGTTAAATGTGTTTGCATGATTTAAAATTGTCTAAAGAAAATCTCACTTTCGAAAATTACTAAGTATGTTTTGATTGACAAATTTTATTCCGGATAATAAAATTACGTCAATATTGACCTTCATGATTTATTTATTTGTGAATTCTTTTAGAGAAATTTCCCCAACGGAACGGCCAAAAGATGGTTTTCACATGAATAAATTCTCAAAAGGATGATTGTGAATTATTATTAGTGGCGACGATGACCCACCCAACGAGGCTCATTCAAAGCGAAGTAATAATTCTGTATTTAATCATGGTTATTACTTAGGTATAAAATTGATATGCATATACTTCTCCGAAGTCCCTGTCAATTTTATATTGGTCAAGTGGGAGCCGACTATTAATTTTGAATTAAAGGCTTGTAACTGTTCCTGTTTGTAACCTGCTTGAATGTGTTTAAATGGACAGATCACCCAACGTGACCTATTTAAACTGGTTTGAGATGTCGGCTGATGCATATTCATATTTTTTTGAGATTTTGATATGAATAGTGTGATCGAATTGTGTGATAAATTTATACTTATACAAATTGTTATTTATTTTAGTGCAGCATGCCGCAAACTTTTAATCCACTGTTTGCTATACTTAAAGATCATAATTTATCTGGTGAGAATTATGTTGATTGGAAACGTAAACTGATAATTGTCCTAACCGCACAAAAGCACAAGTGAGTCCTTGATACTCCAAAACCTGATGAGCCAACTAGCGAGTCGAGTAAGGCGGAAAAGAAAAAATATGATGACTGAGAGCATTGTAATGACATGGCAAAGTGTACTATTCTGGCATCTATGTCAGATGTGTTGAAACACCAACACCAAGAATTTACAACTGCTGCGGAAATCATGGAAATCTTAAGAAGATGTTCCAACATTAGAACCACATGGCTCGACAGATCACCTTGCGAGAGATGCTCTCGTTGAAAATGGTGGAGGGCACACCCGTAAAGGATCATGTCCTCAAGATGATGGCCCATCTGAACAAACTTGAGGTTCTGGGTGCAGATTACGATCTGGAGACTCAGATAGACTTGGTGCTTCACTCTCTGCCTAAAAGTTTTGAACATTTTCAGCTGAACTATCAGATGAATAATCAGAAGTTCTCCCTTGCTGACTTGTTACAAGCTTTGGTCTCGGCAGAGACATTGATGGGACACCAGACTCAAGCTTTAGTGGCAAATGGACCATCTTCATCTTCTAGCCCAAGGGAGGACAAGAAGAAGAAGAAGGTCAAAGGCCAAAAGCAGTCGAACTCAATGTTGCCAAGGGCAAGATCAAGATGAGGGATGTTGGGGGTATCAGGAAGGAGCCAAAGGGGAAGTGCTTCAACTGCGGTGAGAAAGGACATTGGAGGTCTTCCTGTCCCAAACCTAAGAGGAATGGGGAGAAAGGTAATTCTCATACACTAGTTGTTGAAACTTGCTTAGCGGCGTATGCTACCCACTCATGGGTAGTGGATATGGGATCCACTGATCATGTTTGTTTCACGTTACAAAGGTTCAAATTGACCCGACAACTTAGTGGAAGTGAGATCCTCATCACACTGGGCGATGCTACGAGAGTAGCAGCTGAAGCAGTGGGAGATGTGCACCTGTCTTTTGAAGACAAGACTTTAGTTTTAAGAGATGTTCTTTACGTTCCTGTTTTTCATAAAAACCTTATCTCAGTTTCAAAACTATTTGTTGATGGATATTCTGTTCATTTTTCTAAACAAGTTACTGTTTTTCGTAACGATGTGTTTATCTGTCATGGAACTTTAAGGAACAATCTCTATACTATTAACCGTGCACACCACTCACAAAATGCATCTTTTAACACATCGGCTGTTTCAAGTAATAAGAGAAAACGTTCAGAAAAGGTGAACGACACACTTCTTTGGCATCTAAGGTTGGGTCATATTAATCTGAATAGGATCCAAAGGTTGGTGATAGATGGTTCATTGTCGGACCTACAGATGGATCCATTTCCAACCTGCGAATCATGTTTTGAAAGTAAAATGACCAAGAGGGCATTTGAAGCCAAGGGGAATAGAGCCACAGAAGTGTTGCAAATCGTTCACACTGACGTGTGTGGTCCAATGTCAACCAAAGCTAGAGGTGGCTATGAGTATTTCATGACGTTCATTGATGATTACTCAAGGTTCGGGTACATTTTCCTGATAAAATACAAATCGGAAACCTTTGATAAATTCAAAGAGTTCAAAGCCGAAGTGGAGAATCATATGAAAAAGAGTATCAAGTTTCTACGATCTGATCGTGGAGGCGAATACCTCAGTGATGAGTTTTTGAACTACCTATCAGACGAGGGCATTGTTTCCCAGTTGACTGCACCCGGAACCCCTCAACAAAATGGGGTTGCAGAACGAAGAAACAGAACACTCTTAGAAATGGTCATATCCATGATGAGTTATTCAGATCTTCTCAAGTCGTTTTGGGGTTATGCCTTGGAAACAACGGCTTATGTTCTGAATTTGGTGCCATCCAAATCGGTTCCCAAAACCCCTAAATAGTTGTGGACTGGGCGCAAACCCAGTCTGAGACATCTTAGACTTTGGGGGTGTCCGGCATACGTGCTAGACAAGGAAGCCAGTAAGTTGGATGCACATTTGGAACTAAGGTTGTTTATAGGATATCCCATGGGAACGAAAGGGTGTATGTTCTATGGTCCCGAAGATCAAACAGTGGTAATAAGTACACACTTTAGATTTTTGGAAGAAGACTTTATGAACAATAGAAAACCCTAAAGTGAGATTACCTTAGACGAAATAAGAGGGCAAACTCCTATACCAACTATACAAGTTGATATACCAAGCATCACACAGACACAATCGGATCCTCGTCGTAGTGGGAGGGTTGTTCAAAAACCTGAGAGATTCATGGGGATAGGAGAATCTTCGGATTTGGTCCCCGGGGATAATGAATTAGACCCCTGGTCCTACAAGGAGGCGGTCCAAGATAAGGATTCTGAATCCTGGCAAACTGTGATGGAAGCGGAGATGGGCTCAATGGATCATAATCAAGTGTGGGAGCTAGTGGAACCACCCAGTGGGGTAAAACCCATTGGATGCAAGTGGGTCTACAAGAGAAAAAGAGGACCGGACGGGAAGGTCGAGACCTTTAAAGCTAGGCTTGTGGCAAAGGGATACACTCAAAAGAAGGGTATCAATTATAAAGAAACCTTTTCGCCTGTAGCCATGCTTAAGTCCATCCGTATTCTCTTGGAAATAGCTGCGCATCTAGATTTTGAGATCAGGCAAATGGATGTCAAGACACCTTTCCTTAACGGGAGTCTTTACGAGGAAATCTATATACAACAGCCCGAAGGTTTCATCACGAAAGGCCAAGAACACCTTTTTTGCAAGCTAAGGAAGTCTATTTATGGACTAAAGCAAGCATCTCGGGCTTGGAACCAATGTTTTGATCATGTAATCAAGTCTTATGGGTTTGATCAAAACGAGTTTGAAAGTTGTGTGTATAAGAAGTGTGACGGAACTGCCTTGGTATTCTTAGTACTATACGTAGACGATATTCTGCTCATCGGAAACGATGTAAAGGTTTTGTTAGACGTAAGGGTATGGCTGTCAAAACAGTTTGATATGAAGGACTTAGGGGAAGCCGGTCATATTCTTGGGATCAAGATCACTCGAGATCGAAAGAAAAGAATGATTGGCTTATCGCAAGCTTCATACATAGACACTGTTTTGAAGTGATTCAGCATGCAAGATTACAAGAAAGGTTTTGTACCCTTCAGGCACGGAATCCATCTATCGAAAGACATGTGTCCCAAGACACAAGGGGAGATAGATGACATGAAAGACATTCCTTATGCGTCGGCAGTAGGGAGTCTTATGTATGCAATGCTGTGCACGAGACCGGATATTTGCTACGCCGTTGGCATGGTGACAAGATATCAAAGTAATCCCTGAAATCAACACTGGACTGCCGTAAAGAACATTCTAAAGTATCTGAAAAGAACTCGAGATAGAATGCTGGTTTACCAGTCGGACAGTTTGTTTCCAGTTGGATACACGGACTCGAATTTCCAATCGGACCTAGATTCCAGAAAATCTACCTCGGGTATTGTGTTATGTCTGGGGGGAGGAGCTGTAACATGGAGAAGCCTTAAGCAGAAATGCATCGGTGATTCTACCATGGAAGCCGAATATGTAGCTACTTGTGAAGCAGCGAAAGAAGCGGTGTGGCTCAAGAACTTCCTAGTGGACTTGAACTTTGTTCCGAATTTGCCCAGCACCATCACGGTTTTCTGTGATAATGCCGGAGCAGTTGCGAATTCAAGGGAACCGAGAGCCCACAAGGACAGCAAAGACATTGAAAAGAAATATCATCTTATACAAAAAATCGTTAAGAGAGGAGATATAGAGGTGGCAAAGATCGCGTCCGAAGATAACCTAGCTGATCCATTCACAAAAGGTCTGCCTCTGTTAATTTTCGAGAGACATGTGGAAGGAATGGGTGTCATGAGCATTGCCAATATGCTTTGAGTATAAGTGGAAGATATATTATTAGGTTGATGTAGGTGACATTAGATGTCACTGTATAATACATTAGACGTACTGTGGTATACTTAAAAGCAGACTTTGAGTATAAGTGGGAGATTGTTGGGGTTATACGTGAAAGTATGCTTTTACTTTGTATTACCTATGTATTAAACACTTATTTACTGAAATAAATTATTTATCACTGTTGCTTTAAATATGATTGAATGTTATATATATATTTATTGCAAACCGTTCATATAATAGCACATGTTACATTGAAGTTAACGTGGTGATACCAGATCACAGAAGATCATGTTAACAGTCCATTGTAAACTAGTGTGTGTTTCACAACTTAGATAGACCCGAACAGTCTATTAGTAGAAGTTGATGTGTAAGACTCAGATTGGCTTGTCTTGATCAAGAGATTACACTAGTGCATTCGATGCGCTGAAGCGGACCTACAGAGAGGATAAACTCATTCGCACTGACTTATGGGATGAAGAGTTAGACCTCAGTGGTTGTTGATTTCTTAATCTCTGTCATTTAATAAGGACCGTGTACGATTAGTAATTATTTCTTTGACTTATAAATGGGAAGATAATCATTGAGACTTCGATACCCTATATCTTGGGCAATAATATTAATTTTACGACAGTTGCTAAGATTAATACAGAGAATCGTGTGCTTGCAAAGTCTTGCGTGATTGGTCCCCTTGGTGGGCTTGGAACCTTTATCATACCAAATCTTGCAAGTGAAATTAATTTTACGGTATGGATACTGAACTGTCCTTACTCCAAGGTTTAAGATATTAATTAATATAAAGCTATTTAGTGGCTTAATTAATTAATGGACTAAATAATCTTAAACACGAGAAATAATAACCGAGAGCCATATTACCGTAATATGGGTTAAGATTGGATAATGCAATATTAATTATATAGTGGTATTAATTAATATTAATGGGCTGAATTATATTGTGGCTCAATATTGGAATTCAGAAGTCCATTGGAAGGTCCATCTTAATTCTCCTAAAGGCCCCTCAAGTAGCCCAATTATAGTCCAATAAATAAAAGGTGCTTAAAATAAAATAAATGATTGTTGCCTAATAATTTGTTTTTTTCGAAAATATTAAAGAAAAGAGGGAGAAGAAATTTTCTTGAAAATATTTTATGGAAAGGATATAAGTATTCTTGGAATACAAGATTATCTCATAAATTCAAGAAATCTCCCACTTGGTATCTTTAATGGGTTTTTTTCGAAAATATTGTATAAGAAATGGAAGAAAGATTTTCTTGATTTTCTTGGAAAGATTTTATGGAGAAAGATATGTATTCTTGGAATACAAGATTATCTCATAAATTCAAGAAAGATCCAATCTTGCAAATCTTCTTGAAATTTTTGAAAATTAGGAGTATATAAGGGTGTGAGATTTTTGTGGAAATATACACATGGAAAGAAGAATATATGGGATATATTCAAGATTTCTTGTAGATCAAGAAAAGATCTTTCCTAACCCTAATTTGACTCAAAATTTTCGACCACTCCCCCTCTTATAAATAGGGATAAATTTATTCATCCCACACCAATTCCATGTGTTGGAAATATTAGAAATCCACAAAGGTGGTGCAATAATTTTATTTTTTCCTTTGTTTTATAAATCGTTCATCGGAGAACCTCCCACCGGGTTATTGAGCGAGGACTTGGAAATACTTGAGAAGGACTTTTGGTTGGTAGCCAGATACTTGATCCTGTCCATCTCAGATTGTCTCTGCAACAGGTACCTTTACGTAAACTCCTACAAATTCTGCATGCTAGGATCTTTTACGTGAATTTTATTTGCATGTCGTTGTTGGTGTAATTATTATTTGAATTCACTTAGGTAAATTCATGCTAGTAATAATTGTTAATTTAAATTTGTGTTTATGAGGTCATCCCGATAGATCCTGGCATATGTTATCCCAACAACTAGGTGGGCAGCCTTTGAACATAGTCAGTGGTGCTGCTGATGGGATTCTTATTGTTCTAAAGAATGACAACTTCAAGAATCCCGATAAGAAAAAAAAGATTGAGAAGTTGTTGAACCCCATCGCCAACAATACCTTTGATCAGCATGCTCCCAAATTTGAAGTCGTCTCTTAGTTGCGTAAATTTTAGGTCTTGGTAAACCGTCAGCTATCACTTGTCATGATGTACCTCTTTCTTTATGTTAGCTTTAGGTTGTTTGATGTAATTGGCCTTCGGGCTCTTATGATGTATCGACCTTCGGGATTTTATGATGTATTGACCTTCGGGCTTTCTTTTTGTTGGCTCTAGGTCGTTTGATATAATCAGCCTTTGGGTCTCTACGATGTACCAACCTTCGGGCTTGTTGTTATTAATGAAATTTGTCCTTTCCTTTCCTTTATTTCGCCGACTTGATTTCCTTATGCGACTTTAAATCTTGCATGTGTTCTATCCGTCTTATTGGCATTGCAATTTTATTCTGAACTTTGCTTTGTCGTCTTATAATGTTAGGGGAGGATCGCACCGCTTGGGGTGGCGATCTCGCCGCAAATATGTCGAAAGTCATCCTCGGGGAGGTCGATGCTTTACATATGCGACCTCCCTGGGGTTAAACACGGGAATTACGAAAAAGAATGTAAATCAATATTATTGACTCACCTGAAAGTTTACAAGTACAATGGTCTTGATCATACTGATAGTATTTCTTCAGATGAGATGCATTCTATAGATACTGAGTCTGGGTGCCATCCGGGTTTTAGAGCTCGTATGCTCCATTGGATAACACCCTGTGTGATTTTGTATGGTCCTTCCCAATTCGGACCGAAAACTCATTTGGTTACTCCAAGTGTCTTCTTTTGAACCAGGTCGCCAGTTTTAAATTTTCGAAGTCGTACTTTCGAGTTGTGGTACTTTTCTGATTGCTCTTTATATCTCGTCATTTCACATGTTAGCCTATAATCGTTTCTCTTCGAGTAAATCTAAATTTCTGGTTAGGGCCTCCTCATTGTGATCGATGGCGACCTGCGAGGTTCGGAGGGTTTGGAGTTCGATCTCTGAGGGGATGACGACATCTGTGCCAAATGCCATCGAGTCTGGGGTTTCTCCCGTAGAATTCCGGTAGGTCATTATGTATGACCATAACACATCAGGTAGTTCACTGGCCCACTTCCTCTTTCCTCCTTCAATCTTAGCTTTCAAAGTGTGTTTGATGATCTTGTTCACCGCTTCGACTTATCCGTTGGACTGAAGGTGGTATGGGGTTGAAAAGAGCTTTGTTATTTTCCATTTCCTAAAAAAGTTGTCTATATTGAGACCATCAAATTGCTTCCCATTATCTGATATAATTGCTTGGGGTAAGCCGAATCTGCAGATGATGTTCCGCCATATGAACTTTATGACGTGCTCTTGATCTATGGTTGCCAGAGCCTCAGCCTCGGCCCATTTTGTGAAGTAATCCACTGCAACCAGGGCGTATTTGACTGAGCCTGGGGCTATTGGAAGTGGCCCTATGATATCTATCTCCCACTTCGCAAAAGGCCAAGGACTGAGGATGCTGGAAAGTTCCTCCGGAGCGACTTTAATTGATGGTGCATAGACCTGGCATTTGTGACACTTTCTTGCAAAAGCCACTGCATCGGCTCTTAAAGTTGGCAAGAAATATCCTTGCATGTTTGCTTTGTGTGCGAGTGATTGCCCCCAATGTGGTTTCCGCATACCCCTTCATGTATCTTTCGTAGGATGGTTTGCCCCTGTTCTTGTGTAACGCATCGGAGCAAGGATATGCTGAATCTGCATTTGTATAACTCATTATTTATCAGAGTGTATCGTGCTGCCCAAAGTTGTAACTGTTTTGCCTGAATTCTGTTTATTGGCAACGTCCCGGCCATCAAGTAGTCAATGATGGGTGTCATCCAGCTCACGCTCGGGGTGTCTAGGGTAGCGACCATTGTATTAGTAGTGGAGGGGTGGGAGAGCTTTGTGATGGTGACATCCTTCATTTCTGCCGGCCTCTCCGAAGTCGCTAGTCGTGCCAATGCATCGGCCCATGAGTTCGCGTTCCTTGGTACTAGCTTGATGTGGATTTGTTCAAACTTCAGGCAGAGTATTTTGACGACCTCTTGATAGGTCGTCATCCTTTCATCCCGGGCCTCGTACTCCCCCAACACTTGGCGTGCCACAGGCTGGGAGTCTGTATGTAGTTGTAGTTTTTTTATACCCATCGCGATGGACATCTCCAGGCCGCTGATGAGTGCTTCATATTCAGCCTCGTTATTGGTGGCCAGGAAGTCAAAAGTGATGGAGTTTTGAAAAGAAGTGCCATTTGGGCTGATCAATACTACCCCTGCCCCCGACTTGTTGGCAGTTGCCGATCCGTCTACATATAGTTCCCACGGTGGGTCTGTCGAGTTGCTGGCCCCTTGGGGGAGGGTTAACTCGACGAGTAAATCGGCAAGAGCTTAGGCATTTATTGCAGATCAAAGCGCGTAGGTCACCCCGTATTGTCCAGCCTCGATTGCCCATTTAAGGCATCGGCCTAACGTATCAGGCCGATGAAGTATGTTGCGAAGGGGAAATGAGGTGAGGACTTCAACTTGGTGATCGAAGAAGTAAGGCCTCAGCTTTCTCACGCTCATGACTAGGGCGTAAGATAATTTCTCTAGGGGAGGGTATCGTTGCTCTATATCAGTCAATGTCTGACTTACAAAGTATATGGGAAGATGAGTCCGACCCTCTACTCGCACAAGTATTGTGCTCAGAGTGGTCTCCGAGGTCGCTAGGTATAAAAGCAGCTTCTAGCCAGGGATTGGTTTGGCTAAAAAATTGAAGTCGGCCAGATACGCTTTGATCTTGTCGAAGGCGTCCTGACTTTCGGCCATCCATTCGAACCTCGCCTTCTTGCGGATGGTGTCGAACATTTGATTACATTTATCCCCCATTCGTGATATGAATCTATTTAAGGCGGCCAGGCACCCTGTCAATTTCTGAACTTCTTTCCTGGTCGTGGGGGCTCCCATGTCCAAAATCGCTTGGACTTTGGTTGGGTTTACTTCAATCCCTCGTTTGCTGACTAGATGCCCCAGGAACTTTCCTGACTCGACTCCAAAATTACACTTTTTTTTGGGTTAAGCTTCATGTTGAACTTCCTGAGGATTTCGAAAGCCTGCGCGAGGTGAGCCAGATGGTCCTCCTTCTTTAGGCTTTTGACGACGATGGTGTCCACGTACACATCCACCGGAGCGAACATGTGATTGACTAGTCTTTGATATGTTGCTCCGGCATTTTGATACGTTGTTCTTTTGATACGTTGTTCTTTTCCAACAATACATGTTCTTCTCTGTTAAAAGGATGTATGTTATCGATCTGGCTCGTGCATAGCTATCTGATGATATCTGGCAAACGCATCCATGAATGACATTATCTCATGGCCTGTCGTGTTGTCGATTAGATGGTCAATGTGCGGCATGGGAAAGAAATCCTTCGGACATGCCTCATTGAGGTCGGTGAAGTCAATGCAAAGTTGCCAGGTTTCGTTTAACTTTTTCACGAGCACCGCGTTGGCGACCCATTGTGGCTAATCGGCTTGCATGATCAAGTCGTTATCCAGCAGCTTCTTTACCTCCTCTGCGAGGGCCAGCATATTTTTCTGGGCCAAATTTCCTCCTTTTCGAGCTATCGGCCTTCTTGTTGGGTCGACATGCAAGCGATGACAGACTATCTGTGGATCTATTCTGACCATGTCTTTATGTGACCATGCGAAAACGTCTAAGTTTTTCTTCAAGAAGTCGATTACCTCCACCTTTAGATCACTAGGAATTTTGGAGCCTATAATGACCTCTAAGTCTGGCCGAGTTGGGTCGACTTGGACTCTTTCGAGCTCTTCCCCGGGTACAGCTAATGGTCCATCAAGTCTGGGGTCGTCTATCTCGACTTCGAGTATAAAGTCTTATGGTTCGGGACCCATTCTGGGATTGAGGTTTTCATGATTTCTCTTGTTTGCCCTCTCATACGTTGATTTCATGTCACATGTTTCGTTATTTAACATCATTACTTGACGATCATGCGCGTGCACCGAATTGAAATAAGACAAAGAGTAAAGCAAACAGCCTCTGGCATCCACTTGATCACCCTTAACGGTGCCGACAAGCACACTCTTGGTGGGGAATTTTACACAAAAATAATAGGTGGAGGACGCAGCCTCAAATCCATGTTCAAACGGCCTCCCGAGAAAACCGTTATAGGTGCTCGGGAGGTCGATTACTAGGAAATCTAGAAGCCTAGTATTCCTAACCTTCTCATCTATGGTAGATAGGAGTTCCACAGATAGGCAGATCATGCCCAGAGGCTTAACCGTTGCGTTCCCAATGCCCTTCATTGTATGATCATATGGAGTGATGTATGCTTTGTAGTCCCCGAGCTGGTCCAGGGTCTTCTTGAAGAGGATGTTGCAGAAAGCCCCATCATCGACCAGAAGCCGACATACGGTGGTCCCCATAATATTAGCTTTGATGACAAGCAGATCAATATTTGGGTAAACAATTCCGGCCTTGTCGATTTCCCCGAACTCGATCTTACGAGTTTCCTCGGTCACGACCAGGATAGGCAGGACCATTTTCTGGGCATTCTTCATTGCCCTGACCTCCGCCTTCATTCTACGTTTTGATGAGGAGGCCGGGGAGAGGCCCCCTATCGTGGCGAGTGGCGATATGGTATGAATGATACAACCTCCTGCACCCTCTGGCATGGGTGGTACAGGCGGCTCGCCATGTGCGGTCCCATGGGCGGGCTCTCTTTGTGCCTGTTCACCCTGCCTGGGCTAACGATTCTGCTATCGACCTCATCCACCTTGGTCATTTTCCCGAGGATTCTTAACAAACTCATCCAGACGACCTTCTTCATAGAGTTTCCATAGTTGTTTTAGAAAATCCCTACACTTGCTGGTGTAGTGCCTCTTCTGAGCGTGTTAGTGGCAAAACTTGTTGGGGTTTTGCTTGCTCTTATCTTTGATGGGGCGAGGTGCGTGCAGCATGTCTCGTCCCTGGATCTGGGCATAGACATGACCAGGTGTCATGCCTAAAGCCTCCATCAGCTTTACTGGGATGGATTCTTCAAACGGCTTGAAGCTGTCGGGTGCCTTGTATTGACCCCCAGTTTTCTTGGAACTCTTTTTCGGCTCCGCGACTTCCTTCGTTTCCGAAAGTCAGGACTCTAATAGTTCCATGGTGTGGATGAGATCGCTAGCGCGCTTCCGAAAGTCGGCGTAGCTGGTAGGGTAATCCGTAGTCATGCGTCGCCAAATCTTGGTCCCCTTTCTGAGGCCGGATACGGCCCCCAGCAGTTTAGCGTCATCCCCTATGGGGTCGCCCTCAATGATAAGTCGGTCAATCCTTTCGACATAGGATCGATTCGACTCAGTTTCCCCTTGTCAGGTATTCATGAGCCGCTGTCTGGTTGAGGGTCGGGGTGCTAAGGCAGTGTAGTGACTCAGGAACAATCGAGCCAATTGTTCAAATGTGTCCACTGAGAAGGCTGGTAAGGAAGTGTACCACGCATGGGCTTGGTCGCTCAGTGTCAGGGAAAATAACCTACACTTTGTCGTGTCTGACGCCCCATCGAGTCCATATACGAATTGTATTTAGCCACATGGACCTTGGGATGTGTGCTCCCATTGTAGCGATCTAGAGCCACTATGCTGATTTTTCTCTGGGTAGGGGCCAGAGTAACCATCGTTCCCAATGGTGAGACCATCATCTACTCCCATGGAACCATTCTGATCCCCCACCCTTTCCATTAGTTGTTGGACAGTTCTTGCCAGTGCGGGGACCTGTGCATCGCGCGGGTTGTTGGCCGCGTTGATCCCGTGTCCCTGGCTCCGGTACCCGGCATACCCCCATGATGCATGTTTAGGGCCATGATCAGGTCCTGTTCCACCTGCTCTACGCGGCGTGGCTGGGAATGGGCTTCGTCTTCGCCCCTTGCAGGAGCTTTCCGGGCACCCTGGCTTCCGAGGCGTGTGAACACATTGTTCGACACCACTAGTCTTTTCAGGGCCCGGTGAGTCCGAACGATTACGTGCTTGGCTGCGTTGTAAGCCAGTTGACCTGTGGACCGTCCCTTTTTGGTCATGAGGCCGTTGCCTTTGGAGGTTCCGGCGTCGTGGGTGGTCTTTTTGGCCAAGGGTAGCTCTCCCTCGCCATCGGTGTTGAAAAATAAGAAGACGAAGTTTCTGGAAATTTTTTTGGTAGAAGGAAGACAAAATTAATGTAAATTCCTTAGATTTTAGATATGTAATTATTATAATTTTTATATTTAAATATGTATTTTTTCAATTTGTGTGAATGTGAATGAAAAATGCATATATTCCAATTTTTTACCTTCTACTAGTAAAATTGCTTTGACTGGAACAAACCAATTTGCTTAAACAAACATTTTTTTTGGATTTTAAGAGAGTTGTTTTCGAAGAGAGAGAGAGTGAGTGAGATGTAATAATTGAGAGAGAGGGAGGTGAAGTATAACAATAATTATTGATGTATGGGAAAAGTAAAAAGTTGGGGAACCATCATTTCATACCTGTAGTCTGCAAAGAAAATAAAGAGAATGGCGAATGGGGGGTTTCAAAATGAGGGGGGTATTTATGACTTTTTACTACTTATTTTTGGATCTAAGAGTACTAAATTAAATTGGTTGGACCTATTAGTACTATAGGTACTCATTTTGGACTAGAAAGTTGCTGACTCCAAGCCAAATAGTTGGCAAAATCAGCATACCAAGGTTCTTTCACCTCAATTCTCATCACACAAATCATCTCAACCTCTTCAAAGAGCTCTTCCAACTTCAAAAGCATCTCATCCAGGAATTCCTCCTTCACCTCTATTTCTTCTTCTACAAAGTCCTTGTCCCATTCTAACCTTGAAAGGTGATCGGCTATTACATTTTTGGTCCCCTTCTTGTCCCGAATCTCTATTTCGAATTCTTGAAGGAGAAGCATCCATCAGATCAACCTTGGCTTTGCATACTCTTGGCCATAACGTACTGAATTGCCATGTGGTTCGTGTACACAATAGTTTTCCCCCCTACAAGGTAGGGGCGAAACTTATTAAAAGCATAGACTACGGCCAATAGCTCTTTCTCCGTTGTGGTGTAATTGGTTTGGGCGGGGTTGAAGGTCTTCGATGCATAATAGATTGCTCTAAAATTCTTCTCCTTTACTTGCCCAAGCACCACCCCCATTGCATAATCACTCGCGTCACACATGAGGATGAACGGTTCGTCCCAATTCGGAGTCACCAAAATCGGAGAGGCTATAAGTGCTTCCTTCAATGCTATAAAAGCTTCAAGACAATAATTAGTGAACAATAATGGGACATCCTTTTTAAGTAGATGAGAGAGGGGATTTGAGATTTTGGAAAAATCTGTTATAAACCTTCTATAGAAGCCGACATGCCCCAAGAAGGAACAAATGCCTTTTTCATTAAAGGGTGGAGGAAGTTTCTCAATTGCCACCACTTTTGATCGATCTACTTGAAGCCCCTTTGAAGAAACATGGTGACCAAGTACTATCCCATCCTTAACCATAAAATTGCATTTTTCCCAATTAAGCACAAGGTTAGTCTCTTGGCACCTTGTTAACACGAGTTCAAGGTTGAAAAGACATTTATCAAACGATTCACCGAACACAGATAAATCATCCATAAACACTTCCATTACGTTTTCAATCAAACCATGAAAGATCGACATCATGCACCTTTGGAACATAGCCGGAACATTGCACAACCCGAAGGGCATGCGTCTCCAAGCATACGTTCCATAGGAACAAGTGAATGTCGTCTTCTCTTGGTCCTCTGGGGTAATCATAATTTGATTGTATCCGGAGTACCCATCAAGAAAGCAATAGAAATCGAAACCCCCAAGCCTATCTAGCATTTGGTCCATGAAGGGAAGGGAAAATTGATCTTTGCATGTAGCTTTGTTCAATTCCCTATAGTCTACACACACTCTCCATCCCGTAGCTACCCGTGTAGCTATCACCTCACCATTATCGGTTTTGATAACCGTTATTTCCCCTTTCTTAAAAACCACGTGGAGTGGTGACACCCAAGGACTATCCGAAATTGGGTAAATCATACCCGCATCAAGAAATTTTATGACCTCTTTTCTAATCACCTATTGTATTATTGGGTTCACCCTTCTTTGGTGTTGGACAATTGGTTTACTACCTTCCTCTACTTCCTCAATTATCCACCCAATTGCGGACTTGTGCTTACAAAGCACCCCAACAATTTTTCTAACTCACACGAATTGAGAAAGGAAGAAACGATTATCGAAAATTTTTACCATCCTCAAGATATGTGTCCTGAGCATGAAATATGGAAAATGGATGTTCTATTATATTCCCAAGGGCTTCGCCTATTTCATTTATAGTGGGCTTGAGGATTTAATTATGGACTTGAAATTTAATTGTAATAGTCTTGGGCTTTTGGATTTAATTGTGGGCTTGAGATTTGATTATAGTGGTGGGATTTAAATAGGGAAAATGAAGATGGAATGAGTAATCAGAAACACAATTCACGTTCTTCTTCCTCGACTTCTCTCTCTAATCTTTTTCTCCAAAACCCTCTTCTTCCTCTTGATCTCTCAATCTCCTTCTCTTTACGCAACTTATCTTATTTTCTGCAGAAAATTATACAAAAATATGGTTAATAATGTTTGTAACGTTGGGATCACTACAATTGGCATAAGAGCCAACGATTTCTCGAGCTCGATTTCCGATACATAAATTTAATTCTAAATTAGAAGAAAATTTTGAGAAAATAGACAAGCAGCTAGATCAGATTACCAAAATTCCAGAGAATATCCTGAGGAGAAATGGAGTTAGTTATTCGCTCCAAAAATGTGAAGAAGTAACACCGTATAGGGAGCCGATTCGAGGTGAGATTGAAGATTATACATTAGATGTCATGGTGGATACGAAATTTGATCAAACGAGTTGTGATTGCTCAATTGAATGGGCGGATGCTGTTGTTCAAACCATTGAGGAAATTGATGCAGTTCCTGAGGAAAGTGACGCAACCCTAAATATTATATCAGGTAAGTTGATTGCGGTTAATGGGGACGGGAATTGGGTCGATTTGGCCGGTAATTTCACCTACGTTAGAGATACTTTTGAGGGTTGTGCTTCATTGAAGGATACCGTGAAGAAGAGTTTGGGTTTAGGTGTGAAGAAATTGGCTTTGGCTTAGTATCAATTCTTCAATCTGGTTGATACTTCTCGTGTAACGTTGCCACAAATGGTGGGGATTTTCGAGAAGCAATTGAAAGTGAAGGCGAGAATGAAAGATGAGGTAAGTATATTGTTGTCCTCTTTTGAATTCTTTGATGATGAGTATTGGCCTCCACCTATAGTGTTATCGTTGTTTCCCAATGATTTTCCATGTCCGGCTTTTACCTATCGTGATGCCTTTGTTATTGCTGTTGTTGATGAGATTGAGGTAATATATAAGTGGGACAGTATTATGAAGAAGCTATACGATAGGAAAGTGAGAACCATAATTTTGATTGAGTGGTTGCTATATCTATGTGTTCTTGGTGGTCTGATTGCTAGTTTGACAGTTGATAAGTTGCTGGAATTGGTGGAACTCGAGGATCATACAAGCATGATTAAACTTGTTAATTCTAGAAGTGAGTTTTCTGAAGGTGAGGCAACTGTCTCAACTTCTTTTCTTGAAGCTAGAAATTTAATAGTTATTAAGGGATCCTCAATGATACATTCAACTGCAAATTCAGTGCTTATTGGACTTGTTGATAGTGGAGGGAATGAATACTATGGAGGAACTTGTATCAGGAGTGTTGTTGAACAAGGTAATGCTGGGTTGCTTGGTGAATTCGGTAGTAGCAGTAGATATTGAAATCTGGTTGGGGTGTTACTGTGATGGGAAAGGATCAGAAGCCATTGCCTATTGTAGAAGTGGTGTATCTAGCTGGTTGTGATGTTTATGAATTAGTTAGGTTGATTAACCGAGTTGTTGATTTTATTAGTTTGATATCGCTTGAGCTTGGTGTTGGAAAGGTTGCGGAATTAAGAGATAGTTCAGATATTTGGAAGTTTTGGGGTTGCTAAATCAAGAAGTGATATTGTACGGGGAAGCTCAGAAAAATATGCATATAATCAGAGCAAAAGTAATGGGATGGATATGTTTACTACAACTAATATTTTGGAGGTGATGCTTGGTAAGCTTAAATATTGGAAAGAAAATCAACTTGTTACCCTTGCAATTATAGTTGCAACGAGTTGGGAAAATGTTGCAATGGCTAAGAGAGTAAATATTAAGCAAGAAATAGTGAGTTTATATTGTTGAAAAAATTTATGCTCTGTCCTATATGGTTCTAGCCAAAAATTCTCATGAGGAACAGGTGAGTGACCCTATGGCTAGCTTGTATAGTAGACCTACACAACTGAAAAGGCAGATGTACTCTGACAGAGTCGTTTTAGTGGGAGAAAAACTTCAGAAAAATAGTAAAATGATTCAAACTTATGCTTCTCACATCAAGGAGTTGGCAGCATCAAGGACTGATTTTATTGTTCCATCAAGTGATGTTATGGGCAATTTTCTTTTTACGAGAATGGACAATCCTCTCTACAAAACTAGTGGTCCATTGGGTGATGGGATTTTCACAGTTGATGCTAAAAAATGGCTCAAGTATCTTAGAGAGAAAATTCTAGCTTTTACCTTTAAATGCAGCACCCAAGAACATACATCAAGCCTTGTCTGGGAATCTGCTCTAAAGGTAGGAAGGATGAATCATCTTCTGCAAACAAATGATTGTCTTGGGGCTGCAACTCTAATAATTTTTTTGACTAATTACTTAAGAAGCCATGTGATAGATTTAGCCATTTGGGTTGGAACGTGGGATTTGGGACATTGGAAAATAGCTCATGATTTCCTTATCTCATGGCTTGGCTCAGTTATTGCAGGCATTGATTTCATTGTTACGGGGTTGCAAGGTTCAGAAATGGATGTTGGTTTAATCACCATGACTACATCAGTTCTCACTTTAGATCCTTGGGGACAAGGATCTAATAAACGGGGGAGTATTATCATGAGCATGAAATATGGAAAATGGATGATCTATTATATTCCCAAGGGCTTGGCCCATTTCATTTATAGTGGGCTTGAGGATTTAATTATGGACTTGAAATTTAATTGTAATAGTCTTGGTCTTTCGGATTTAGTTGTGGGCTTGAGATTTGATTGTAATAGTGGTGGGATTTAAATAGGGAAAATGAAGATGGAATGAGTAATCAGAAACACAATTCACGTTCTTCTTCCTCGACTTCTCTCTCTAATCTTTTTCTCCAAAACCCTCTTCTTCCTCTCGATCTCTCAATCTCCTTCTCTTTATGCAATTTATCTTATTTTCTGCAAAAAATTATACAAAAATATGGTTTATAATGTTTGTAGTGTTGGGATCACTACAATATGCATATGTGAGATGCTAGGGCAATGGCTTTAACCCGGTTTTCTTCTCCTCTTGCTTCTCCATTCCCTCAACCGGATCCCTTAATGGCAAGCTTGGGATCTTTTTCCTTCCCCACACTTCATTGACTTGATTCACTTCAAGCACATCTTTAAGCCGCTGAAATAGATTTCCATTAATTAATATCTTTTGTCCTTAGTCAAGGAACGGTTTCAACATTATTATCCATACCGGAAACTAATTCCACTTGCAAGATTTGGTATGATAAATTTTATGAACCTCCCAAGGGGGCAAATCGAACAAGCGTACTTGCACACGATTCTTCGTATTAAATCTTAGCACTCACATGTGACCAATAATATTGCCCAAGATATAAAGTATTGAATCTCATTGATTCTCTACCCGTCATAAGTCAAAGCAATAATTACTAACCACACACGATCCTATTTAAGGGACGAAGATTAAGAAATAACGAACCACTGAGGTCTAATTCTTCCTAATTCAGTGCTGAAGAATTTATCCTCCTGTAGGTCCTATTCAATACATCACTCATGCACTAGTGTAATCTCTTGGTCAAGACAAGTCAATCTGAGCCTTACACTTCAACCTTTCACGATGGATTGTTCATTTCCATCTAGGTTGTGAACAGCGTACTTTTAGTTACAAGGGACTGTTAATTTAATCTTTTGTGATCTGGTATCACTAAATTAACTACAATGTAACACGTACTAATTTTTAAACATTTATGAAGTAAATATATGTAACATTCAATGATATTTAAAGCATCAGTGATAAATAATTTATTTTAGTAAATAAGACAGAAATTCAGTTTGGTTATACAAAGTAGAAGCATACTTTCCAGTATAACCCCAACACAGACTGCCCCGACCTGACCCCTAAATAAAGAGAAGAGAAGCGAAGCAGAAGAGATCAACGATACAGAGACAGAAAAGCTATTATAGCAGACACATCTGGTATTGATGACTCTTACCTGCCAACAGATGACTCTGGATACTCATCTGTTGAAGATTTCTGTCTGATAACCAACACTGACGATGTCAACAATCTGAACTTCTCATCTGATGATGAGATCTGTCTGATGGCCAGATAAGCTGACCAATCTGAGGTAATCTCTAAACCTACTGTGATTTCTTGTTCCACACCTTCTGTGTTGAGCACATCTGCTGGAGAGATTAACCTGCAGGTCTATAATGACCAATTGCTTGATGATCTCTCTAATGCAATAGATACTTATACAAGAGTGGAAGTTGAGAATGATAACATAAGGGCAGAGAATGTCCGACTTGTAAATGAATGCAAGGAAAGTAAAACTGCTGAACATAAATTGATTGAAATTGTTCAGAAGATGACCATAGAACTGGATGTTCTAAAAGTTGGCTCTTCTGATCAGGGAAGATCGATTAATGAACAGAAAGCTACCAATCTAAAACAAGCAGGAGATCTCAAAGTCCTTCAGGCTAAATTTGATGAACTCTTCCGAATGCATGAGAATCTAAAAGCCATTGAGGACAGTTTGCGTAAGAAAATAGAGGTCTTCACAAAATCATCTAAAACTGTTCAGAATTTGAACAACTATTTTCGTGCGCCAACTGATAAGAAGGGAATTGGGTATGAGAACCCTTCTAGATCCTCAAAAGTCCCATCTGGTTCACATCGGGAAAGTGTAACCAAACGAGTTTCTGATAAAGATACAAACTATGCCAAATTTGTATCAGATAAGGGAAAAGGACCACTAATAATCGGGCAAAGGCGAAGTCTTGGGAATGTAAATGGACCCCCAATCGATCGAGACACCAGCCGAGGAATCAACTGAAGAATCCGTTCTTCTGAAGAGACCTCAGCCAAATTAGTAGAGTAGGCCTCAGCCTGGACCATCTCGCAAGGGACAGGTCTAATCAAGTCGACTCGATCCAATTTCATTTAACCAAAGAAGCTAAGGGTAAACTGATCAAGCCATCTGTGCAGAAAAGATACGAATCTTTTGATGGTAGCAGTCGTACGTACCCTTACAATCAGAAACCTAGGACTGCATCACCTGAGCCCCACTGGATTAAAAGAAGACCAGTTAACAAGAAAAATCCCAAGTCCTCTAATTCATCCAAGGCTCACACTGATAATCATACTGATCAAAACGCACTTCTTGGAGGCAATCGAGGAAATGTCGTCTTATGCAAATTTCTTAAAGAGTTGGTCACCAAGAGAAGGAAGACGGAAGGTGGTGAGATGACAAGCCTAACAAGTGAGTGTAGTGCGAAACCTCCCAAAGAAAGTCAAAGATCGCGGGAGCATCACTTTGTTGTGTGAGCTAAGCAACACGGAGAAGAGGAATGCTTTATGTGACATTGGGGCGAGCATCAATCTTATGCCAAAGTCTATTTATGATCGTTTGAAAATAGGTGAGCTCCAACCAACGTCCATGACATTACAATTGGCAGATCGTTCTATCACCTACCCGGATGGTATTGTGGAAGACGTGCTCATAAAAATTGATAAATTTGTGTTTCCGACGGATTTTGTGGTGTTAGAGATAAGACTGTTTCTAGTTACCGCAAGGGCGGTGGTACATGTATACGGGCAAGGTGACTTTGAAGCTCGATAATGAGAAGCTCGTTTTTTACTTCTCCAAAGCCATGAAGCATACATTTGAGATGGGTTAAGAAGGATAGTGCAATATTAATTATGTAGTGGGATTAATTAATATTTATGGGCTTGAATAATATTGTGGCTCAATATTGAAAATTCAATATCCATTGGAAGGTCCAATCTTAATTCTCCTAAAGGCCCTCAAGTAGCCCAAACATAAAGTCCAATAACTGAAAAAAGTGTTTAAAAATAAAATAAATTATTGTTGCCTAATTTTTCTATATTTTTCAAAAATAATAAATAAAAGAGGGAGAAAGATTTTCTTTGAATTTTGTTATGGAATGCAGATAGGTATTCTTGGAATACAAGATTATCTCATTAAATTCAAGAGATCTCCCACTTGGTTATTTATTTGTGTTTTTCAAAAATATTGAATA